>CM050174.1:12353273-12490579 GCA_027410445.1 Discoglossus pictus
CTCCTCTCTAATACCTCCCTTTTCCTTCTCTCTCCTCCTCACCCTCTTTCTATCCTCAGTGTCGCTCTTCTGTTCTTTCCCTATATCTTCTCTCTTAGACCTCCTTTTGGTACCTTCTCTCTCCACCTCACCCTCTTTCTATCCTCAGTGTCTCTCTTCTGTTCTTTCCCTATACCTTCTCCTCTCATATACCACCCTTTGGTACCTTCTCTCTCCTCCTCGCCCTCTTTCTATCCTCAGTGTCTCTCTTCTGTTCTTTCCCTATACCTTCTCCTCTCATATACCACCCTTTGGTACCTTCTCTCTCCTCCTTGCCCTCGTTCTATCCTCTGTGTCTCTCTTCTGTTCTTTCCCTATATCTTCTCCTCTCTTATACCTCCCTTTGTCCTTCTCTCTCCACCTCACCCTCTTTCTATCCTCAGTGTCTCTCTTCTGTTCTTTCCCTATATCTTCTCTCTTAGACCTCCTTTTCGTACCTTCTCTCTCCACCTCACCCTCTTTCTATCCTCAGTGTCTCTCTTCTGTTCTTTCCCTATATCTTCTCTCTTAGACCTCCTTTTCGTACCTTCTCTCTCCACCTCACCCTCTTTCTATCCTCAGTGTCTCTCTTCTGTTCTTTCCCTATATCTTCTCCTCTCTTATACCTCCCTTTTCCTTCTCTCTCCTCCTCACCCTCTTTCTATCCTCAGTGTCTCTCTTCTGTTCTTTCCCTATATCTTCTCCTCTCTAATACCACCCTTTGGTACCTTCTCTCTCCTCCTCGCCCTCTTTCTATCCTCTGTGTCTCTCTTCTGTTCTTTCCCTATATCTTTTCCTCTCTTATACCTCACTTTTCCTTCTCTCCCCCACCTTACACTCATTCTTAACCTTGCCGTCTCTCTCCTCCTCACCCTCTTTCTATCCTCAGTGTCGCTCTTCTGTTCTTTCCCTATACCTTCTCCTCTCATATACCACCCTTTGGTACCTTCTCTCTCCTCCTCGCCCTCTTTCTATCCTCTGTGTCTCTCTTCTGTTCTTTCCCTATATCTTTTCCTCTCTTATACCTCACTTTTCCTTCTCTCCCCCACCTTACACTCATTCTTAACCTTGCCGTCTCTCTCCTCCTCACCCTCTTTCTATCCTCAGTGTCTCTCTTCTGTTCTTTCCCTATACCTTCTCCTCTCATATACCACCCTTTGGTACCTTCTCTCTCCTCCTCGCCCTCTTTCTATCCTCTGTGTCTCTCTTCTGTTCTTTCCCTATATCTTTTCCTCTCTTATACCTCACTTTTCCTTCTCTCCCCCACCTTACACTCATTCTTAACCTTGCCGTCTCTCTCCTCCTCACCCTCTTTCTATCCTCAGTGTCGCTCTTCTGTTCTTTCCCTATACCTTCTCCTCTCATATACCACCCTTTGTCCTTCTCTCTCCACCTCACCCTCTTTCTATCCTCAGTGTCGCTCTTCTGTTCTTTCCCTATACCTTCTCCTCTCATATACCACCCTTTGGTACCTTCTCTCTCCTCCTTGCCCTCTTTCTATCCTCAGTGTCTCTCTTCTGTTCTTTCCCTATATCTTCTCCTCTCTAATACCACCCTTTGGTACCTTCTCTCTCCTCCTCGCCCTCTTTCTATCCTCTGTGTCTCTCTTCTGTTCTTTCCCTATATCTTCTCCTCTCTTATACCACCCTTTGTCCTTCTCTCTCCTCCTCACCCTCTTTCTATCCTCAGTGTCTCTCTTTCCCTATATCTTCTCCTCTCTTAGACCTCCCTTTGTCCTTCTCTCTCCTCCTCACCCTCTTTCTATCCTCAGTGTCTCTCTTCTGTTCTTTCCCTATATCTTCTCCTCTCTTATACTAACCTTTGTCCTTCTCTCTCCACCTCACACTCTTTCTATCCTCAGTGTCTCTCTTCTGTTCTTTCCCTATATCTTCTCCTCTCTTATACCACCCTTTGGTACCTTCTCTCTCCTCCTCGCCCTCTTTCTATCCTCAGTGCCTCTCTTCTGTTCTTTCCCTATATCTTCTCCTCTCTTATACCTCCCTTTGTCCTTCTCTCTCCTCCTTGCTCTCTTTCTATCCTCAGTGCCTCTCTTCTGCTCTTTCCCTATATCTTCTCCTCTCTTAGACCTCCATTTGTCCTTCTCTCTCCTCCTCGCCCTCTTTCTATCCTCAGTGCCTCTCTTCTGTTCTTTCCCTATATCTTCTCCTCTCTTAGACCACCCTTTGTCCTTCTCTCTCCACCTCACCCTCTTTCTATCCTCAGTGTCTCTCTTTTGTTCTTTCCCTATACCTTCTCCTCTCTTATACCACCCTTTGGTAACTTCTCTCTCCTCCTCGCCCTCTTTCTATCCTCAGTGTCTCTCTTCTGTTCTTTCCCTATATCTTCTCCTCTCTTATACCTCCCTTTGTCCTTCTCACTCCTCCTTGCTCTCTTTCTATCCTCAGTGCCTCTCTTCTGTTCTTTCCCTATATCTTCTCCTCTCTTAGACCTCCATTTGTCCTTCTCTCTCCTCCTTGCTCTCTTTCTATCCTCAGTGCCTCTCTTCTGTTCTTTCCCTATATCTTCTCCTCTCTTAGACCACCCTTTGTCCTTCTCTCTCCACCTCACCCTCTTTCTATCCTCAGTGTCTCTCTTCTGTTCTTTCCCTATACCTTCTCCTCTCTTATACCACCCTTTGGTAACTTCTCTCTCCTCCTCGTCCTCTTTCTATCCTCAGTGTCTATCTTCTGTTCTTTCCCTATATCTTCTCCTCTCTTATACCACCCTTTGTCCTTCTCTCTCCTCCTCGCCCTCTTTCTATCCGCAGTGTCTCTCTTCTGTTCTATCCCTATATCTTCTCTCTTATACCACCCTTTGTCCTTCTCTCTCCACTCCACCCTCTTTCTATCCTCAGTGTCTCTCTTCTGTTCTTTCCCTATATCTTCTCCTCTCTTATACCACCCTTTGTCCTTCTCTCTCCACTCCACCCTCTTTCTATCCTCAGTGTCTCTCTTTCCCTATATCTTCTCCTGTCTTAGACCTCCCTTTGTCCTTCTCTCTCCTCCTCACCCTCTTTCTATCCTCAGTGTCTCTCTTCTGTTCTTTCCCTATATCTTCTCCTCTCTTATACCACCCTTTGTCCTTCTCTCTCCACTCCACCCTCTTTCTATCCTCAGTGTCTCTCTTCTGTTCTTTCCCTATATCTTCTCCTCTCTTATACCACCCTTTGTCCTTCTCTCTCCTCCTCACCCTCTTTCTATCCTCAGTGTCTCTCTTTCCCTATATCTTCTCCTGTCTTAGACCTCCCTTTGTCCTTCTCTCTCCTCCTCACCCTCTTTCTATCCTCAGTGTCTCTCTTCTGTTCTTTCCCTATATCTTCTCCTCTCTTAGACCTCCATTTTTCCTTCTCTCTCCTCCTCACCCTCTTTCTATCCTCAGTGTCTCTCTTTCCCTATATCTTCTCCTCTCTTATACCACCCTTTGCCCTTCTCTCTCCTCCTCACCCTCTTTCTATCCTCAGTGCCTCTCTTCTGTTCTTTCCCTATATCTTCTCCTCTCTTAGACCTCCATTTGTCCTTCTCTCTCCTCCTCGCACTCTTTCTATCCTCAGAGTCTCTCTTCTGTTCTTTCCCTATATCTTCTCTTCTCTTATACCTCCCTTTGTCCTTCTCTCTCCTCCTCGCTCTCTTTCTATCCTCTGTGTGTCTCTTCTGTTCTTTCCCTATATCTTCTCCTCTCTTGTACCTTCTCTCTCCTCCTCGCCCTCTTTCTATCCGCAGTGTCTCTCCTGCTCTTTCCCTATATCTTCTCCCCTCTTAGACCTCCCTTTGGTACCTTCTCTCTCCTCCTCGCCGTCTTTCTATCCTCAGAGTCTCTCTTCTGTTCTTTCCCTATATCTTCTCCCCACTTAGACCTCCCTTTGTCCTTCTCTCTCCACCTCACCCTCTTTCTATCCTCAGTGTCTCTCTTCTGTTCTTTCCCTATATCTTCTCTCTTAGACCTCCTTTTGGTACCTTCTCTCTCCACCTCACCCTCTTTCTATCCTCAGTGTCTCTCTTCTGTTCTTTCCCTATACCTTCTCCTCTCATATACCACCCTTTGGTACCTTCTCTCTCCTCCTTGCCCTCTTTCTATCCTCTGTGTCTCTCTTCTGTTCTTTCCCTATATCTTCTCCTCTCTTATACCTCACTTTTCCTTCTCTCTCCTCCTCACCCTCTTTCTATCCTCAGTGTCTCTCTTCTGTTCTTTCCCTATATCTTCTCCTCTCTTATACCACCCTTTGTCCTTCTCTCTCCACCTTACCCTCTTTCTCTCCTCAGTGCCTCTCTTCTGTTCTTTCCCTATATCTTCTCCTCTCTTATACCACCCTTTGTCCTTCTCTCCACCTCACCCTCTTTCTGTCCAAAGAGTCTCTCTTCTGTTCTTTCCCTATATCTTCTCCTCTCTTATACCACCTTGTTCCTTCTCTCTCCTCCTCGCTCTCTTTCTATCCTCAGTGTCTCTCTTTCCCTATATCTTCTCCTCTCTTAGACCTCCCTTTGTCCTTCTCTCTCCTCCTCACCCTCTTTCTATCCTCAGTGCCTCTCTTCTGTTCTTTCCCTATATCTTCTCCTCTCTTATACCACCCTTTGGTACCTTCTCTCTCCTCCTCGCCCTCTTTCTATCCGCAGTGTCTCTCTTCTGTTCTTTCCCTATATCTTCTTCTCTCTTATACCTCCCTTTGTCCTTCTCTCTCCTCCTCACCCTCTTTCTATCCTCAGAGTCTCTCTTCTGTTCTTTCCCTATATCTTCTCCTCTCTTATACCACACTTTGTCCTTCTCTCTTCACCTCACCCTCTTTCTATCCTCAGTGCCTCTCTTCTGTTCTTTCCCTATATCTTCTCCTCTCTTATACCACACTTTGTCCTTCTCTCTTCACCTCACCCTCTTTCTATCCTCAGAGTCTCTCTTCTGTTCTTTCCTATATCTTCTCCTCTCTTATACCACCCTTTGTCCTTCTCTCTCCTCCTCACCCTCTTTCTATCCTCAGTGTCTCTCTTTCCTTATATCTTCTCCTCTCTTATACCTCCCTTTGTCCTTCTCTCCTCCTCGCTCTCTTTCTATCCTCAGTGCCTCTCTTCTGTTCTTTCCCTATATCTTCTCCTCTCTTAGACCACCCTTTGTCCTTCTCTTTCCACCTCACCCTCTTTCTATCCTCAGTGTCTCTCTTCTGTTCTTTCCCTATATCTTCTCCTCTCTTATACCACCCTTTGTGCTTCTCTCTCCTCCTCGCCCTCTTTCTATCCTCTGTGTCTCTCTTCTCTTCTTTCCCTATATCTTCTCCTCTCTTATACCTCCCTTTTCCTTCTCTTTCCTCCTCACCCTCTTTCTATCCTCTGTGTCTCTCTTCTCTTCTTTCCCTATATCTTCTCCTCTCTTATACCTCCCTTTTCCTTCTCTCTCCACCTCATCCTCTTTCTCTCCTCAGTGCCTCTCTTCTGTTCTTTCCCTATATCTTCTCCTCTCTTATACCACCATTTGTCCTTCTCTCTCCTCCTCACCCTCTTTCTATCCTCTGTGTCTCTCTTCTCTTCTTTCCCTATATCTTCTCCTCTCTTATACCTCCCTTTTCCTTCTCTCTCCACCTCATCCTCTTTCTCTCCTCAGTGCCTCTCTTCTGTTCTTTCCCTATATCTTCTCCTCTCTTATACCACCATTTGTCCTTCTCTCTCCACCTCACCCTCTTTCTGTCCTCAGTGTCTCTCTTCTGTTCTTTCCCTATATCTTCTCCTCACTTATACCACCCTTTCTCCTTCTCTCTCCACCTCACCCTCTTTCTATCCTCTGTGTTTCTCTTCGGTTCTTTCCCTATATCTTCTCCTCTCTTATACCTCCCTTTGTCCTTCTCTCTCCACCTCACCCTCTTTCTGTCCTCAGTGTCTCTCTTCTGTTCTTTCCCTATATCTTCTCCTCTCTTATACCACCCTTTGTCCTTCTCTCTCCACCTCACCCTCTTTCTATCCTCAGTGTCTCTCTTCTGCTCTTTCCCTATATCTTCTCCTCTCTTAGACCTCCTTTGTCCTTCTCTCTCCACCTCACCCTCTTTCTGTCCTCAGAGTCTCTCTTCTGTTCTTTCCCTATATCTTCTCCTCTCTTATACCACCCTTTGTTCTTCTCTCTCCTCCTCACTCTCTTTCTATCCTCAGTGTCTCTCTTCTGTTCTTTCCCTATATCTTCTCCTCTCTTATACCAACCTCTTACCTTCTCTCTCCTCCTTGCCCTCTTTTTAATCCTCAGTGTCTCTCTTCTGTTCTTTCCCTATACCTTCTCCTCTCTTATACCACCCTTTGGTACCTTCTCTCTCCTCCTAGCCCTCTTTCTATCCGCAGTGTCTCTCTTCTGTTCTTTCCCTATATGTTCTCCCCTCTTAGACCTCCCTTTGGTACCTTCTCTCTCCTCCTCGCCGTCTTTCTATCCTCAGTGTCTCTCTTCTGTTCTGTTCTTTCCCTATATCTTCTCTCTTAGACCTCCTTTTGGTACCTTCTCTCTCCACCTCACCCTCTTTCTATCCTCAGTGTCTCTCTTCTGTTCTTTCCCTATATCTTCTCTCTTAGACCTCCTTTTGGTACCTTCTCTCTACACCTCACCCTCTTTCTATCCTCAGTGTCTCTCTTCTGTTCTTTCTTTATATCTTCTCCTCTCTTAGACCTCCCTTTTTCCTTCTCTCTCCTCTTCACCCTCTTTCTATCCTCAGAGTCTCTCTTCTGTTCTTTCCCTATATCTTCTCCTCTCTTATACCACCCTTTGTCCTTCTCTCTCCACCTCACCCTCTTTCTATCCCCAGTGTCTCTCTTCTGTTCTTTCCCTATATCTTCTCCTCTCTTAGACCTCCCTTTTTCCTTCTCTCTCCTCTTCACCCTCTTTCTATCCTCAGTGTCTCTCTTTCCCTATATCTTCTCCTCTCTTAGACCACCCTTTGTCCTTCTCTCTCCTCCTCACCCTCTTTCTATCCTCAGTGTCTCTCTTTCCCTATATCTTCTCCTCTCTTATACCACCCTTTGTCCTTCTCTCTCCACCTCACCCTCTTTCTATCCTCAGTGTCTCTCTTCTGTTCTTTCCCTATATATTCTCTCTTAGACCTCCCTTTGGTACCTTCTTTCTTCACCTCACCCTCTTTCTATCCTCAGTGTCTCTCTTCTGTTCTTTCCCTATATCTTCTTCTCTCTTATACCACCGTTTGTCCTTCTCTCTCCTCCTCACCCTCTTTCTATCCTCAGTGTCTCTCTTTCCCTATATCTTCTCCTCTCTTAGACCTCCCTTTGTCCTTCTCTCTCCTCCTCACCCTCTTTCTATCCTCAGTGTCTCTCTTCTGTTCTTTCCCTATATCTTCTCCTCTCTTATACCACCCTTTGTCCTTCTCTCTCCTCCTCACCCTCTTTCTATCCTCAGTGTCTCTCTTTCCCTATATCTTCTCCTCTCTTATACCACCCTTTGTCCTTCTCTCTCCACCTCACAATCTTCTATCCTCAGTGTCTCTCTTCTGTTCTTTCCCTATATCTTCTCCTCTCTTATACCACCCTTTGTCCTTCTCTCTCCACCTCACCCTCTTTCTATCCTCAGTGTCTCTCTTCTGTTCTTTCCCTATATCTTCTCCTCTCTTATACCAACCTCTTACCTTCTCTCTCCTCCTTGCCCTCTTTCTATCCTCATTGTCTCTCTTCTGTTCTTTCCCTATACCTTCTCCTCTCTTATACCACCCTTTGGTACCTTCTCTCTCCTCCTCGCCCTCTTTCTATCCGCAGTGTCTCTCTTCTGTTCTTTCCCTATATGTTCTCCCCTCTTAGACCTCCCTTTGGTACCTTCTCTCTCCTCCTCGCCATCTTTCTATCCTCAGAGTCTCTCTTCTGTTCTTTCCCTATATCTTCTCCTCTCTTAGACCTCCATTTGTCCTTCTCTCTCTCCTCCTCGCTCTCTTTCTATCCTCAGTGCCTCTCTTCTGTTATTTCCCTATATCTTCTCCTCTCTTATACAACCCTTTGTCCTTCTCTCTCCTCCTCACCCTCTTTCTATCCTCAGTGTCTCTCTTCTGTTCTTTCCCTATATCTTCTCCTCTCTTAGACCTCCATTTGTCCTTCTCTCTCCTCCTTGCTCTCTTTCTATCCTCAGTGCCTCTCTTCTGTTCTTTCCCTATATCTTAACCTCTCTTAGACCACCCTTTGTCCTTCTCTCTCCACCTCACCCTCTTTCTATCCTCAGTGTCTCTCTTCTGTTCTTTCCCTATACCTTCTCCTCTCTTATACCACCCTTTGGTACCTTCTCTCTCCTCCTCGCCCTCTTTCTATCCGCAGTGTCTCTCTTCTGTTCTTTCCCTATACCTTCTTCTCTCTTATACCACCCTTTGGTACCTTCTCTCTCCTACTCGCCGTCTTTCTATCCTCAGAGTCTCTCTTCTGTTCTTTCCCTATATCTTCTCCTCTCATACCTCCCTTTGTCCTTCTCTCTCCTTCTCGCCCTCTTTCTATCCTCAGTGTCTCTCTTCTGTTCTTTCCCTATATCTTCTTCTCTATTAGACCTCCCTCTTTCCTTCTCTGTCCTCCTCGCCCTCTTTCTATCCTCAGTGTCTCTCTTCTGTTCTTTCCCTATATCTTCTCCTCTCTTAGACCTCCCTTTGTCCTTCTTTCTCCTCCTCGCCCTCTTTCTATCCTCAGTGTCTCTCTTCTGTTCTTTCCCTATATCTTCTCCCCTCTTAGACCTCCCTTTGGTACCTTCTCTCTCCTCCTCACCCTCTTTCTATCCTCAGTGCCTCTCTTCTGTTCTTTCCCTATATCTTCTCCTCTCTTATACCACCCTTTGTCCTTCTCTCTCCACCTCGCCCTCTTTCTATCCTCAGTGTCTCTCTTCTGTTCTTTCCCTATATCTTCTCCTCTCTTATACCACCCTTTGTCCTTCTCTCTCCACCTCACCCTCTTTCTATCCTCAGTGTCTCTCTTCTGTTCTTTCCCTATATCTTCTCCTCTCTTATACCACCCTTTGTCCTTCTCTCTCCTCCTCGCCCTCTTTCTATCCTCAGTGTCTCTCTTCTGTTCTTTCCCTATATCTTCTCCTCTCTTAGACCTCCCTTTGTCCTTCTCTCTCCTCCTCGCCCTCTTTCTATCCTCAGTGTCTCTCTTCTGTTCTTTCCCTATATCTTCTCCTCTCTTAGACCTCCCTTTGTCCTTCTCTCTCCTCCTCGCCCTCTTTCTATCCTCAGTGTCGCTCTTCTGTTCTTTCCCTATATCTTCTCCCCTCTTAGACCTCCCTTTGGTACCTTCTCTCTCCTCCTCACCCTCTTTCTATCCTCAGTGCCTCTCTTCTGTTCTTTCCCTATATCTTCTCCTCTCTTATACCACCCTTTGTCCTTCTCTCTCCTCCTCGCCCTCTTTCTATCCTCAGTGTCTCTCTTCTGTTCTTTCCCTATATCTTCTCCCCTCTTAGACCTCCCTTTGGTACCTTCTCTCTCCTCCTCACCCTCTTTCTATCCTCAGTGCCTCTCTTCTGTTCTTTCCCTATATCTTCTCCTCTCTTATACCACCCTTTGTCCTTCTCTCTCCACCTCGCCCTCTTTCTATCCTCAGAGTCTCTCTTCTGTTCTTTCCCTATATCTTCTTCTCTCTTATACCTCCCTTTTTCCTTCTCTCTCCTCCTCGCCCTCTTTCTATCCTCAGTGTCTCTTTTCTGCTCTTTCCCTATATCTTCTCCTCTCTTATACCTCCCTTTTTCCTTCTCTCTCCTCCTCGCTCTCTTTCTATCCTCTGTGTCTCTCTTCTGTTCTTTCCCTATATCTTCTCCTCTCTTAGACCTCCCCTTTGTCCTTCTCTCTCCTTCTCGCCCTCTTTCTATCCTCAGTGTCTCTCTTCTGTTCTTTCCCTATATCTTCTCCCCTCTTAGACCTCCCTTTGGTACCTTCTCTCTCCTCCTCACCCTCTCTCTATCCTCAGTGTCTCTCTTCTGTTCTTTCCCTATATCTTCTCCTCTCTTAGACCTCCCTTTGTCCTTTTCTCTCCTCCTCGCCCTCTCTATCCTCAGTGTCTCTCTTCTTTTCTTTCCCTATATCTTCTTCTCTCTTAGACCTCCTTTTGGTACCTTCTCTCTCCTCCTCGCCCTCTTTCTATCCTCAGTGTCTCTCTTCTGTTCTTTCCCTATATCTTCTCCTCTCTTATACCACCCTCTTTCCTTCTCTCTCCTCCTCGCCCTCTTTCTATCCCCCTTGTCTCTCTTCTTTTCTTTCCCTATATCTTCTCCTCTCTTAGACCTCCCTTTTGTACCTTCTCTCTAGACCACACAGTTCAGGTCATTCGCTAGGCAGTAGGGTTGAGCAGTGTGATTTGCAGAGAGTCTCTCCCCTAATTAGATGCACATACAGCCAAACAATTAAAATTAAGGAGCCAGTCTGTCTAACGAGGAAATAGAAAGACATCAGCCCCGTCTGTGTGTTAAAGGGCCACTGTAGTACAGGACTATCTAGCATGCCTTCAAAGATCTCATTTTAAACATTACAAAAAGTTTTATGTATGAGAAAAATGACATTAATTATGGACAGGATGAGAAATTGAGGACAGTGAGCCTTATGGATGTGTGAACTGTTAATATAATACTTGACGGCAATGGGGAGAATTATATGTAAAAGAGCATGATTTATACAAAACATATTACAGAACATTTTGGGCTACAGTGGCCTTTTCATTTATATTACTAATATAGTTTCCGTTGTGTTTAACGCTGGCCGGGGAGAGAGACAAGGAGTGCAGGGGGAGAGAGGAAGAGGAGGAATAATAATACGGGCATGCGCAATGAGCGCCAAACTCGCTCATCGCAAGGCACACAACACTTTGAAAAAATTGGCCGCCAGTTTTTTCAAGCCCATAACTTGGAAGACGTTGGTACACCGCCAATTACTTCAAAAATTAACTTACAACCTAATTTTAGGTTTAATTGGCATTTTTACGAGATTATAAATCGTCTAAGCAAGAGAAAAAATGATGGCCCTAAACCTGTAATTGTTTGAAAAAAGGCTCAACGTGTAACTTTTCGGCGCTCATAGCGAGGCCCAAAAGACTTGATCAGGGAGAGAGAGGAGAAAGACACAGGGGTGGAAAGAGACCCAGGGGAGGGAAATAAGGGGGGGGGGGGGGTGGGGAACAGACACAGGGGTCAGAGAGTGGGGTGAGGCTCGCAATGAGCGCAAGGCACGAATGTGCAGGGTTGGTCGACGTCTGCAATGAGCGCTTATTGCAGGGCTCGAGATGAGCAACGAAAAGTAACCTAAGTGGGAGTGGCTCGCAATGAGCGCCAAAGGCGCTCATCGAAAGGCCCGTAAGTTAGAGGGGGGAGAGCCTTGCATTGTGTGTCAAAAAGCATTGCCATCATTTTTGACGGTCAAGTCGCTAGTATATATATATATATATAATTGCCAAGAAGAGTACAGTATAACATGTATTAAAGCTGCTTTGCAATAGCAAGGTCTGCTAAAATTCTTTATTTTTGATATAAATGATTTTATGCTCATGGCTTATAGAGCTTCCAGGGGTGTTAGTTGTTTTGCACACTTCTCATTGATGTCACAAAATGAACGCCTATGTTTATTTTTTTACTGAGCACCTGTACTCTTTTTGTTTAGTTTTTCCTGATCTTAAGGGTGATAGGGAACTCCAGATGTGGACCCCATGCCCATTGCGCCTTAGGAAGTACAGTCGCACCCAAACATGGCCCAAATGAACCCGAAACATACGTCTGGGGTTTGCTGTTCATCCAAGTGTGCCAATAATTCTGCAGGACGCTGTCATTTCCAGTCTAAGGTGTCTCACAAAAGATCAACTTTTTAAAAAATCATATTAATTAATTTTTGTTGTTTTACTGATATTTAGTGTCCCTTCAAAGTAGGTTTGACAGCTTCAAGATGCACTTTATAGATGTTACCACAAGAGGGCATCACATATTGTTTTGTATAAATCTTTGTTGAATTCCTTTGATTATGTTTCTGAACAAACTGGATGGAGAGCTGTGAGTTTGGGCAGTGGTTGATACTGTAAAATACTACAATTTAGCAAATGTCTGTGCTAAATATTGCTTTAAAGGGGCATGGAGGGTTCCATGTGTTTATTATGAAATAATAAAATGATGCTTAAATATGCAAATAGTTTAACACATGCTTCAATATGGTTTTACTCATTGAAACCCTCCAAACAGTCCCAGCTGCTACCTAGCGCATGTGTCTTTAGTTCTAGCCAATGACAGACTGTCTCAGCAGCAATAGAACCCACAGAGAGAACTTTCCACATCCCTTTAATTTTTGAACAGACTAATCATAGTCAACTGCGTAGTACATTGTATAAAATCAGTTTAGAACATCTTATTATATGTAGACAGAAATGCATAAGATCAAACGCATTCACAACAAAGATCTGTTTTTTATAATTAAACTTAGTTCTTATTATGAAGAAGTTAAAGTTATGGGATCGATGGAGGGCGGTACCGGAAGTGGAACACACACCGGCTCGCAGATGAGCTGGTGGTAGGAGAGCTGGGAGGTCATGTATTGCAGACAGCAGTAATCCTGAGCCCATATCGGATCCTGGATCCAAGGTCACAACGATAAAAACAGACGCCTGAAAGCCTCAAGAGGGACCATCCCACCAACTTACAGCTAAGTAAAGACTATTTAAAAAGCTATAAGTGTAATCTATTAGTGTGAGTAATTACCCTATATACTTCCCATCCCCCCTCCCACTATGCCTCAAAAGATGATTTAAACAAACAAATAGAGATAATCTCCCAAAGCTATAAGTAATAATATAAGGCGGAATTAAGCCTAATAATCAAATTTCGCTGAGTATTGTAAAAGTCGGAGGACGGAGACGGTCCCCGTGAAGATCTCGCGAGAATACGAGCAAACCGCGCAAAAAGGGCGCGAAGGAGAGAGATTTCCCCGCGAGAGAGCTCGGGAGACCTAAAGGGGACTTAGAAAGAGAATAAATTATATAAAAGTCCTGCAACAACAAAGGCGAATATCAGAAAGAGGCATACTATGCCATAAGCACAAAAGCCCCAGAAAAATACGAACCTGCTACAATCTGCAAGGGAGCGATATTGGGGAATAAAAATAAAGGATATAGAATTATAATGAGGCAGAGGAGGTAGAGGGAGTTGGGGAGAAAGGGTATAAACCACAAACAAGCTGTATGAAAATATGATATAGACAAGAGGCTAAGGGCGCGAAGATGAAGATATAGAAAGAACTCTTCTAAAACACTACTAAAGGTCATACACCAATTTAAACCATAAAAGATAAATAAAATTAAAAGGACTCTATATAAAGAAAGGAGGAATAAAAGAGGAAAACAAGAAAGGGGAAGGAGGATAGGAAGAAGGGAAGGAAGAGAAAGGGGGAGAAGAAAGAAGTTAAAGGAAAAGAAAGAGATAAAGAATAGTGGAGATAACTAAAAACCACAAAATCTCAGGAATACCTCCCAAAAAATAATAAGATGGCAAATAAGAAATCCTCAAATATAATAAAAATAAAAAGCAAGGAGAAGAAATCTGGTGTTCCAGAATCAAATCAATTCTTTTCCCCAAAACAAAAAAGTAGTATATTAGAAACAACGCAATCAGAATCATCCATATTGGAACAATCCATAACTCCTTCCCCGAAGAAAATAACACACTCTCCCCATGATAATACTGAAATACAACAAGAGGAACCATTAACCTATTCAAAAATGAAAGACCTTCTACAAGATTCCCAAGAAAAGATCATGTTGGAAATAACAAAACAGTTGAGGGAAAATACAAACTCAGTAAAAGAAACTAATAAAAGAATTAATGAATTGGAAACTAAATGCGACAAACTAATCATGGATAATAATGCATTATTGAAATATACAAATAAATTGGAATATAAGATTGAAGAACTAAATATGAAGATTAATATCATGGAAGATAGATCAAGGAAAAAAAATATTAGAATAAGGGGAATAAACGAAAATATATCTGAAAAAGATTTATGGGGTTATATCAAAGATTTATTCACCAACTTATCTCCACAAATTTCCAAAGATGAAATGAAAATAGAAAATATACAAAGGATTTCCCTTCCTAGAGGACTAGATAAAAATATACCAAGAGACGTTATAGTCAAGTTTCAATCCACTATCTATAGGGATACAATAATTAAAGCTAATTACTTAAAAAGGACAATGGAGGTACCCTATGATAAAATCAAAATATTTCCGGATCTGTCCAAATATACTTTGGATAAAAGAAGAGAATATACGGCAATAACACAAAGCTTAAGGAACGCAGAAATTAAATACAGATGGAAGTACCCAACGGGTCTATACATAATGGAAGGCAACTCCTGGAATAAAATAGACTCTGTGAAAGAAGGACTTATGCTGCTACAAAAATGGAACATAGAAGTAGATCTCTCAAATAATTCCAAAGACAATATCCAATTAAATTTAAAGAATCCGGAATGGGCCCTGAAATAATAGAGAAGAGGAAAAGTCCTTGAAGAAAAAGCACTATTATAATGTCTATTTTTCTTACCTGTTATTTTTTTTTTTTTTTTTTTTTTTTTTTTTTTTTTTTTTTTTTTTTTGATTATGGGTTGGTCCACTTATTCTAGTAGATATGTAATGGGGGTGTATAGTATGTAGGAGTTAGAATATAGGTACCCACTAAGAAATCACCAATACTATGGTAGTGAACAATGAGCACCTTACTATGAAAGCACTTTATAGATTTTAATAGTCTATTATAGGATACAAAGCACTTTAATTAATTATATAGAAGGATTGGGAACCCTACATTATGTATATAAATATAAGCACTTTATTTATGCACTTTTAATGAGGTATAGAAATTTAAAATAGTAACGGAAACACTGAATTTGTACAAAGAAATGGAAGTTTGGATAGTTAGATGGATATTATATAAAAGGATTTAGAAAGAATAATGTTACGAACTGGGAAAATATAGGAAGAGTTTAAAAAATACCCACTATACTAGAGTTTTTTTTTTTTTATTTTTATTTTTATTTTTTTTTTTTGTTTTTTTTTTTTTTTTTTTTTTTTTTTTTTTTTGTTTTGTTGACACAAAATTAATTAGGAGAGTAAGGGGAGGGAAGGAGGAAAGTCACACTTTTTTCACCGAGAGAACACTAAGGAAATATTTCACAGGGGGAAAATTAAGCACTTTATTGACATGCACTTTACAGATTTAAAGAAATATTTAACAAATTATTATTCACTACAAAAACTATAAAGTAATAAAATTTTAGAATTGTTTGTTATATGTATTGAGGAGAATCCATACCTGCTATATGAGAGAAAAGGAGGATAAGAGAGTAAGAAAGGGTAAATTGAGGGAAGAAGGTAAAAGAAAAGTGAGAAAAGTTATATTAAAGAGGTAAAGGGATTTATGTAAATATTAATATTAGTTCTCTGGATATATCACATTTTTTAGGTATGGGTGGTACAAGGACTAGAGAAAATGGTATGGATTCCCTCTAGAATAAAGATATATAGGGGAATGTATAGATATTTTGATTTTCTAGTGTAAAAGAGAATAATGTATAAATTATCAGAATAATATATGAATGTTAAATCATGATAAAAAATTATTGTAAAATATGCATTTAATGATATGTCTTGGGAGAAATATGGGGAGGAAGATGCCAGAGGGAAGGGTTAAGTAGAATGAAAAAGAGTAGGAGGACATCTTCTGAATACATTATGGGGAATATTATAGTTAAGGGGGATAAGGACATCTTTTTTTATTATATTACTCATATGCCCCTGAATACTAGTAGTGGAAAAAAAAAGAAAAGAAAAAGAAAAGAGGAGAGAAAAAAGGAGGAAAAAACTAAGAAAGAATAGAGTGACAAGGAGAGTAAGAAGAAAATTAAAATACATAATGTTAATATTTAAGAAGGGCGTAAATCAGGGAATTAAGATCATATGACCTCCCAACTAATGAACTAGTAAGTTTATTATAATTCCTAGCATTTCCTAAAATTGGCATAACAGCCCTTACTAATTGCTTAGAATGAAGGGCAAAAATACGAAAACAAGCAAATTCGGACTTATTTTAAGTTCCAAGGAAAAAAAGCCCAAGGTGTGTAAGAATGAACGAATGAATGAATTTCCCAGAGATACAGTTTATACAGGTAAAATCAATAGTAAGAGTCGAGACAGCACTAGACATATTAAAAGAGACCATGTAAAATATAAAGATAAGGTTATAAGAATTAATTGGAAAAATGGTCAAAATAATATCACATAATGTCAATGGACTAAACTCTGCATCGAAAAGGAAAATAGCCTATAATCATTATATAAAAAACAAAGTAGATATTCTTTTACTACAAGAGACACATTGGGATAAAGACACCTTAAGATATGTAAATAATAGAAATTATAACCTTAAAATAGATTCAATATATAATAAAAGATCTAGAGGGGTATCAATCCTCTTTAGTAACAACTTAGAAGTACATGAGGAAGGTAAGATTATAGACCCCCTGGGAAGATACATAATATGGTCTGGTACAATAAATCGAGTAAATATGACAATAGCCAATATATATCTACCAAATACAAAACAAATTAGATATTTTAAAAAGATATTGAAAGAAATTAAAAAAATTAGGAAAGGACAATTAATAATTGGAGGGGATTTCAATATGGTGCTGGATACGGAAAAAGATAGAACAGGTACAATTAAAAAAAATTCAGAAAATCAGATTAAGAAAACTTCTAAAGATTTTGAAAAAATAATATTAAATGAAGACCTCTTCGACGCATGGAGATTATTACATCCAAATGAGAGGGATTATACATTTTTTTCAAACCGTTTCAATTCTTACTCAAGATTAGATTATTTCTTAACGGATATACATACAATAAGGCAGATAAAGGACATAAAAATATACACCGTTACATGGTCTGATCACTCATTGTTAGGTATTAATTTAAAAGAAGAAAAAATAAGTAAAAAAAAAAAATGGAAGTTAAATCCGATCTTATTTAAGAACGAGGATACTTTGGAATTCCTAAAAAAGGAAACTAATGAATTCTTTAAAATTAATAGAAATACTGTAGATTCACCATCTATGCTATGGTGTGCATATAAATCAGTTATAAGAGGTCAAATGATATCACGAATGGCGATGATACATGGGGAAGGGGGGAAAGCCCTGAGACAACTCCATATAGATTTGGAGAATAAATTAAGAGAAAATAGAGCGAACCCATTGGTGGAAAGATCAGAGTTGATTGCAAAAAAGAAAGCCCAAATAAATAAAATCTTACAAAATCAGGCTGACTCTTTGATTTGGAAATTTCAACAATACAATTTTCTAATGGGGAATAAGACAGGTAAATACCTGGCCAATAAATTAAAAAGACAAAAAATTCAAAATAAAATTTATAGTCTAAGAGGACCTGATAACACTCTGAATATTCACCCTGATAAAATAAGCTTAATCATGATGACGTTTTATAGTTCATTATATAATTTAAATAATAACCCGGCATTTAAAAAACCCAATATAGAAGAGATAAATATATTTTTGAGTCAAGTGACTCTACCAAAAGTACAAGAAGAAGATCAAAGATTATTGGATCAAGATATTTCTGTGAAGGAAATAGAGGAGGTAATTAATAAAGCAAAAGCGAATAAAGCCCCAGGTCCAGATGGCTTTGACCATTTATATTATAAATGTTTTCAAAAAGAAATTGGAGAATATTTGCAAAATATGTTTAATGAGATTAAAAATTATGGGAAAATGCCATCTGAATTATCAGAAGCTAAAATAATCAATATCTTAAAACCTGGGAAAAACCCAGAAGAAGTAACCAGTTACCGCCCTATTTCCCTCATTAATATAGATCTGAAAATTTTTACAAAAATCATGGCTAACAGATTAAATAAAATTATACCAAAGTTGATACATTTTGATCAATCAGGATTTGTCCAAGGCCGTCAGGCAACAGATAACACCAGACGTCTAATTGATTTAATGTTTTCCATTAGGAAGGGAAGGGCTCCCTCACTAATCCTGTCATTGGATGCAGAAAAAGCATTCGACAGGGTTAGTTGGGAATTCTTGGATGCAGTATTACAGAAATTTGGGTTAGCCAATTTCGCCTCCAAAACAATAAAAGCTATTTATAAGAATACAACAGCTTACATTGCAAGAACAAATTTCGAAACAGAGAGATTTGTGATTACTAATGGTACACGACAGGGATGCCCCCTTTCCCCATTGCTTTTTTGCTGTTTATGGAACCATTGGCCTCACTAATAAGGAAGACTGATAATATTAAAGGCATAAAAATAGGTAATAATGAATATAAAATAATGCTATTCGCTGACGATATTATGCTAACACTAGCAGACCCAATAAATTCTTGCGCCAATTTACAATCTTTGTTAAATGATTTTGGTAGAGTTTCGTACTTTAAAATAAATCCTTTTAAATCAGACATTATACACAAATTCATTGAGCAAGACTCATTAAATAAATTAAAAAAACTTTATACATTCAATTGGAATACAAAGTATGTAACTCACTTAGGCATAAAATTTACATTTCAAAACAATAAAAATATAGTTAATAATATAACAGAAATTTTAAAACAGATAAGAATATTACTATATGATTGGAATACAATAAGATTCTCATGGTCGGCCAGGATAGCCATAGTTAATATGTGTATTGTCCCGAAAATAACATATTTATTTAGATGTATCCCAGAAAAAGTCCCAGAATACATCATTAAAATAATCCAGCAAATATTAGATAAATTTATATATGCCGGGAAAAAACCGAGAGTTAGAAAAAACATAACAAATAGAAAGTTTGAATTGGGTGGTATGGGATCTCCAGATATGAAAACGATCAGTGAAAATATAGCAATATCACATATAATTAATATGAATTTAAAACATAGGACAATTGGTTGGAAAAATATCGAGGAAGATCTCGTGGGTATTGTCCCAATAAGAACATTGCTGGGGAATTTTAATGAGAAAGATACAATTTGGAAGAAATTACCAGAAGGTATTAGATCAATCATAAAATTCTGGGGGAAAAGTAATATTAGATCAGAGTTACTCCATATACCATCAGCATCTACACCCATAGATATTTTAAGAGACAAATCATTCAATTTAGAAGTAAATTTATTGGAAAAAGCGTCAATCTCGTATATAGTTGATCTATACCCAGAGGGTAGCTTAGTAAAGCAAAGGGAACTTCAGGAGAAAGGGACACTAAAATCTTTCTCTTGGATAAAATATAGAATAATGTTGGAAAAAATGAAACAAAAGGGATTTGCATCTGATAAAATAGGAAAACTGTACGATTTAGAAGCAATTCTGACTAAAGGCCAGGTGAATCATTTGGTATCTAAAATCAGTAAAAGTAGGATTAAATATATGAAATTTGAAAAAACAAAGAGTATAAAAGATTGGGAAGACAATTTTAATATAGATTATAATGAGCAAGAATGGTTAAGGGCTTTTAAGGTAATAAAGAAATCTTCTATTAACACCATGTACAGAGAAGTCTACTTTAAACTGCTGCAAAAGTGGTATTTAGTCCCAGTAATTTTAAATAAATTTGATCCCCAAAAATCCTCACTCTGCTGGAAGGGCTGTGGCAAAGAAAGCAATGCGTACCATATTTGGTGGGAATGCGAGAAAATAAAAAAATTTTGGGAAGAAAGTTGTGAACATCTGACGAAAATTGCCGGGACAAAATGTCCGTGTTCCCCGGAATTAATATTGTTCCATATAGGGATAGAAAAAATTTTCCCCAGTAATAAATTACTGATATCCCATATATTATTGATTATTAAAGCCATGATAGTTAAATATTGGAATAAATTGGAAATCCCTAAGTGGAAAGAGATTATCAACAAAATTAATTATAATAAGGATTTGATGAAAGGAAATTTTAATGAAAAACCAAATAAAATAAGTACTATCAATTGGACTTTATGGGATCAGTATATGGAAGAATTTTAATGGGGCACACGGAAAAAGTAAAAACAGTAGTATATGGATATTAATATTTATTGGGATTTTACTCTTTTTTCTGTCCATTTTTTTTTAATATGGAAAAGTGATCCCGAGATTTTAGTAACACTAAATATCGGCCGATTGTAAATAGGATTTGTCTCACTTGATCATGGATTGTTGAGATGTAACTGTATGTTTTGGATCTGCTGGGATAACGTTTTTATGTTGTTTGTATTTTTATATTGTAATGAATGATGTTTTGGAAGGAAAAAATAAAATAAAAGAAAAAAAAAAGAAGTTAAAGTTATCTTTAAACATCTGTATCTTGACCAGTTCAGAACTAATATACATTGTATAAGCACCAAGTCATTTTATGATTTATTTTATCCCACAGGTGTTCCTATGGACATGAGTAGATTGTACCCCCACCCCAATGATGTCATGGCCACAATTTTCATGGTGGATGACAACATTTGTGCTTGTAGTACAGAAGCCAGCACCACATGAGAGCACCGCCATCCTAATGATTCATGCAATATTTGCTTTAGAAGATGCAATATGGAGATTCACAGCTTGCCCAGGGTAGAGAAAGGACAGAGGTCAACATGGCAGGCCCCTTGAGGTGAGTAGAGAGACATTCTATTCCTATTAATTCATCATTTTATATAAACTGGACTAATATAGTTCAGTATGCTCATATACTAAAAGGCGCTGTTGTGTGGATCCGTCTTATAGCGTCTAGATTGTTATTAATATAATCTTTTGTGCAAAGCAAACCTACTTCAGTCTTTAGGGAGTCTTAGTCTATCCACCTGGCAGCTCTCATTTCCTACTGTGCTTCCAGATGAGGTGTTGTAAAACGATGATTGTTACGATCATGTCTCCTATGTCATCGTTGCAACGACTCAACGCGTTTCACCAACTATAGGGCTTCTAAGTCAGATATATCATTCTACATATAAAATGTATGTGCAGTTAAACGAAAGGACGTGATATTTATTGTATGATATTATGAACTTATTTGATAACAGGTTAAATCTTTTTCAATCTCTTTATTTTCATGTATAAAGGGCTTTTGGCGACAGTCATAGTATAAGTAGGCAGAGCACAAAGTTTGATATGGTTGATTGCTGGGATTTTATGGTATGCAGAGGCAGGGTTGACTATTTTGTTGATGCTTCATCACAGTAGGGGAGCGATAGTGGAAGATAATCATGATGGATGGGGTAGGAAGGTTGTTGTCCATCTCAGATAGATAGACCAGTCTTCAGTGAATAAGGAGATTTGTGTTAGGGAAAAGGTGAATAATATTTGATAGACTGAGACAGGGTTTTTTCCCCCATTGTTTTCGACTCTCTGTGACCTCATGGACCATAACTCACCAGGCACATCTTTATGTACATGGTCATGCTGATCCACTTGGTTTGAAATGATGAGGGTATTTCAAAAGAATCTGCCCAGCTTCCCTTCTGCTCTAGCATCTTCTCTGTGCCAGGTTTTGATGGTTAAGGAAAAACAAAATGTTCTAATACTAAGTGCAAATATGTGCTAGTCTTACTTGTGCCATGCCTGCAAATGTAATAATCACATATGCAACTGCGAGCCCGCGGGACTTAGGCACAATGAGCCCTCTGCCTCTCTCTCATCCCCCCTCTACCGCCATTACGGTCCGCAACCGCGAGGCCCGCTGGACTACTCATCCTCTCTCATCCTCCTCCCTACTAACCCTCTTGAGCCTTAATCCTCCTTTTCCCTCCTTACCCCCTTATCCTCCCTCCTTACCCCCTCTCCAAAAAACACCCATCCCCTCTCTCTTCTCACCTTGATCAGGTGATCTCCTGCTGCTGCACCGCATCTTCTTGATGTGAAAGTACTGGCATATGCTAATTCACTTTCGCGTCACCTCATTAGCACAGCAGGAGCTCAGCGGATCAAGGTAAGAAGAGAGGAGAAAGGGGGTAGGGAGGTTTTTGGAGAGGGGGGAAGGAGGGAGCATAAGGGGGGGAGAGGAGGGGGAAAAGGAGACACAAGGGAGGCAGAGGAGGGGAAAAGGAGACACAAGGGAGGGAGAGGAAGGGGGAAATGAGATACAAGAGAGGATGCAGATAAGTACCGAAGGTTCTCACATTGTGTGTCAAACAGCATTGCCACTCTTAAAATGTTATTCTCGTCATTTTTGATGGGCAATTTTCCTAGTAGCATATAGTGGATAGTAGATATACTGTATGTAATCAGATTACTGGACACTAGCGGCTACCTCTTCATATTTGTGTATATATATATATATATATATATATATATATAATCACATATAATAGTTGTAGGCGATTAGCGTTGAAGGTGCTCATCATCCTGCGAGCCATTGAAACACAAGGGACTTAGACTGAAATGAGCTTTAAAGGCGCACCTACGAGCCTCGCAGAGTGAGGCATTGAAACACGCGTTACTTAGGCTGCGTTTCTTAACTGCTTGCAGGCTAAGTAACGCAGGACTTAGAAAGATAATTCCAACCTCACAAAAATACAACTTTAACTGCCGAACCGTGGAAATTGAAAAACACGAGAAAAAAAAAATACAAATAAAAGCACACTCACACACAGCCCGGGGGGAGCGCCAGGTTGCATGCAAATTTAAGCCGAAAATTGGCCAAGCGAGAAAAAAAATGAAAACCAGGCTAAAGGAGACCGAGGGGCGGAAATCACTGCCAGGCACGTACTAGTTAGCCAGGAACGGAGGAAATACATAATAAACTATTACAACTGACGGAAAATGCTCGCAAGCCATTTTTACAACACTAACTTGCAAATAATAACATTACGATGCTCAAATGGTCGCTAGTATGTATGTATTTGTATATATATATATATATATATATATATATATTTATATTTATATATATTTATATTTCTCTGAAAGAGGAGAATGTGGCATTTTGTTACAGGAAGACATAAATCACTCTAAAGCATTTACTATGATGAAAATTTCAGACCTGCCCCTAGAGGGTCACTCAAGAGACGGCCGCGCTATTAGAGTGTCTGCAGTAGATAGTATGTCTCGCTTTACATCACCAGCACATAGATTCAGTTTTAAAACTTGTCATGTTATTAGCTCCAACTGTGGTACAATATACAATTATTGGTAATAACAAGTACTTTATCAATTGGATGTCATAAAATTGCATTTTCCCACAGTAAATATACATAGGCTGAGTCCTCAAAATGTCAAAGTCATCCACAAACTGAGATTGTAATATTTTCTTTGAGAGACCATTGCCTTAATTAGCTGTTCACCCATGAGACCTTGGGTCCATTATTTTATACAAAGGAAAAAAAGAGAGGCATATATTTATGCGCCCCTTAACTTAAAGGAATACTATATATGGTAGCATTAAGAATAGAACATAACCTTTACTAATGTTGTTATCTTTTATTATAAAATTATCAATCCCTCAATAATTATTTTTGTTCCAATATATATGCGTATATATATATATATATATATATATATATATATATATTCAAAAAAGAAAAAGAAAGAGGGCGCTTAGCACCACTATAATCAAAATACAAAAAAAGAAAAAAAGGATGTCTCCCTACAAGCAGGAGTAGCAAAGGGGTAAAGGAAAGGACTATGCCAAAGTGTAACACCATAAAATAATGGTGTACAAAAAAGGATAGGAGCACTAGGTAAGCAACGCTTAGCATAGCTTATACATCCTAGTATCCTATGAATAGAGTCCTCATAGGTCTGTTGAAACAATCATAGGACTATATATAGATCAAAAACAGTGAAAAATAAATAGAAAAAAGAGTGATATAAAACACCAGAAAAATACAAAAGCACTCTATAGGGTATATAAACAATGGGAAAATACAGATAAATGGCCTATGATATCATGAAAAGTACTGAAGCATACAGAGTAAACACAGAACAGGGCAACAATGGTGAACAGTGCACAGCTTAAAATAGTAGCTGCGCTGTATCATGGAAGGAAAAAGGTCCTGCTCCACCTGCTCTTACCTTGCAGCTCCAAGTACATACCAATGTGCTCCTGGATACTCCAGACAGGGAGGAGAAAGGATATAGGAGGGTATCAAGATATGATCTTGGCCTAGTAATAATGCAAAAAGGAAAAATAAGTTTTAAAAGCCGACCGGTTTCGATAGTTGCAGCACTATCTTTATCAAGGCACTTAGAGTGAGTGAGTGGGTTGGTAGTTCACGGGGTTTATATGCATTGATCCTTGTACACCTTTGTAAGTGATTGGCTGGGACCTGTAATCACGCCCCTATGTCTCATGTGTATGTAGAAAACAGGGGGGGGGGGGGGGGAAGGGGGATTCCCTACCCTGATGTTTGCTTGATCACTATAGGGTCGTGCCATTCAGCTAGTACGCCGACGTATATGACGTAATGACGGCGTTGCCTAGGCTTGTAATCCCGCCCCTGTCACAAGTATGTGTGATGAAAACATGGAAGGAAGGGGGATTCCCTTCACAAGTATCCGTGTACTTACAGCGTGGCCGCTTCAGTACGCTATTAACCCCATGCCAGTAATGCAATGGCGCGCGTGACGTCGTTACGTCAACGCTCGTGACGTAGTAACGTCAGGTCTCCCTTACGTCGCTGTATAGCGTGCTGTATCTACAACTATTTAGTTAGAGCAACGGGGACTGGAAAAACCACAGGGAAGTCCCGCGAGAGTTTTCCTCCGGAGACTACAACATACGATTTGTAATACACTCTATTTTGAAATCGTAAACTTTATTGTCCATGTAATACATAACCCTATTTCTAAGAGAGGGAATCAATTACTAAAACCTAATGAGGACATACCCTTACTTACTCCTACTAGGAAAAGGGAGAACTACAGAGCCACTACTAAGTAGAATTAGAAAGGAAGGGGAATAATATTGAAAGTAGTATATAGAATAGAAATACTGATTAGATGATAATTTAAAGAAGTGTAATAAAGTTAAACTTCTATTATTTCTACTGGTCCTAAATAGGACAAACTCGAAGTTCTATGTCATATTACAAAATAAAATAAAATAAAATGGTTAGGAGATGGATAAACCATTTAAATTATTTTATTTTATCCCCCCCTAAGGAAGAATTTTTTTTTTTTTATAATATAAAAATATCTTAGACAAAAGAACTATATAAATGGACTGAAGGTGAACCCCTCATTGAGGCCCCATGGGCCCTGGGCCCCCATTAGATATATCCATTTACATTCTTCCTGTATCAATTTTTGGTCAATATTGCCTCCTCTTATTGTAATTTTGATGTCTTTGATAATATGGAATTCCAGGCTTTTAATGTCACCTTGATGGTAAAGTCTAACATGTCTGGAAATCGGAGTATCAAGTTTGTTGGTAATCGAGTAAACATGTTCCAGTATTCTTCTCCTTATTTGTCTAATAGTCTTGCCCACATAGAGCTTATTGCATTTGCAAACTATGATGTAGACAACGTGGGTAGATAGACAGTTGAAAAATGAATTAATATGATATAACTTGTCTGTCCATGGGTGATGGAACGATTTTTCGGGTTTTATATAGTCGCATGCTTTGCAATTTCCACATCTAAAGAGACCTTTGGTCTTTGCCAACCAGTTTTTACTTTCTTCTTTTTTATTCCTGAAGAAGCTATTAACAAACTGGTCTCCTAAGTTAACTCCTCTTCTATATGTGATGTTCGGGTGATCTGACAGTGTATTTTTAAGTGCTTCATCTTTGCTTAAGAGGTACCAGTGTTTCTTGATGATTTCATTAACTTGTTCACTATCTGTACCAAAGGACAGGATGCATCTCGTTTTCTCATCTTCCTTCCTTGAGTCTCTTTTGAAAAGCAGTTCAGTTCTATCCTTGTTTAAAGCCTTTTTATAGGCATTCTTTAGCTCTCTGTTAGGGTAGCCCCTATGTCTTAATCTCATTTTAAGTTCAGATGCTTTTTCCTTCCATGATACAGCGCAGCTACTATTTTAAGCTGTGCACTGGTGCACTGTTCACCATTGTTGCCCTGTTCTGTGTTTACTCTGTATGCTTCAGTACTTTTCATGATATCATAGGCCATTTATCTGTATTTTCCCATTGTTTATATACCCTATAGAGTGCTTTTGTATTTTTCTGGTGTTTTATATCACTCTTTTTTCTATTTATTTTTCACTGTTTTTGATCTATATATAGTCCTATGATTGTTTCAACAGACCTATGAGGACTCTATTCATAGGATACTAGGATGTATAAGCTATGCTAAGCGTTGCTTACCTAGTGCTCCTATCCTTTTTTGTACACCATTATTTTATGGTGTTACACTTTGGCATAGTCCTTTCCTTTACCCCTTTGCTACTCCTGCTTGTAGGGAGACATCCTTTTTTTCTTTTTTTGTATTTTATATATATATATATATATATATATATATATATATATATATATATATATATACATACACACACACATATATATACATATATATATAAATTGCATATGGTAAATGTTCAAAAAAAAGTATTTGTTAGACTAATTATATATTCGATGGTAGAGACCTAATTTAAGTGTCCCTGTGCTTAAATACCAGTTATATCTATTGTAACAACTTTTGTGAATATTGAAACATACTTTGAAATATTAAAATAATTATGTAATATTTCATTAATTGGATTAGAAGTAGTGTATTTGGTTATAAAAAAAAAAAAAACATTTGTTATAAGCATTTAGGATTCCTATACATTAATTTAATAAAGAGTCACCAGGCCTGTTTTTGTCAGTGTATTGATCAATGAGGAAATAAATAAAAATACATTTACTCAATATTACACCGTGTCCAGCCTTTGAAACAAATGTTAACCAGATCTAGGGATTGTGTTCAAATAGTTACAAAAGGAGAATAAATTAGAGAAGGTCCCAATCAGACTAATTCACACATGGGCTTATAACAAAAAGTATTTCCTGCCCTGGATCGGGTGGCCACGTCTCAATGTGGAACTAGCCCCTAACTCTTCATCAGAAGCCAACTGGGTCCATTGTCATGAGTGCACCCACCTGGGTCTGAGCATGCCTAGTCTGTTTTATATAGGTAAGTTGCACTCAAGACAATGGACCCAATGCCTAAGCACTAATTAAAGCAATTATCTATCACTTCAATGTTATTTACAAAACACATTTTCCTAACATTCAGTACTTTTTATTACGTGTAGTTTTATATTATACCACATCTGGAGCCTCTGTTGTGTCACTTTAAGGATCTCTCTGCTTAAGGAAGAGTGTCCAGTGGTCGACATTGTTCTTATGAATAACTATATATGGTATTGTACAAATCATTTTACTAAGCAATACATAAATGCACACTTATCTAAATGTGCAGAGTTGTTCAATTGTCTTTTCTTCCCTGATTTTGTGAGCTAATTTCTCAGGAGCATGTCCTTGTCCTCCAGACATCCATAAGGCTCATTGCCTATGTACCTCCTGTAATGTCCTGCACTACAGACTTATCTTTCATACAAAATGCTTTTTGTAATATTCAATAAATGTATGTAAAGCTCATGTGTTAGGCTGCAGGGGCTCTTTAATCTTGTTAATAAAAATGGAGGCTTTTAACGTTATGACCTGGCCACGGCAGAGATTATTCTATTCCCTGGTGTACCAAGGCTGACCTCTGACCTCATGTGATGGCGGCACAACTGGGACCAAAACATACCGGTAATAAATGGTCACTGATGTCATAACAGGAGCTAAGGGTTTTAATTACAACTTGTATTTATTATCAAGTTCCATTTAATGATTTAGAAAAACAAAATGTATTTTTTAAATTCACAGGATAAAAAGAAAAAAATGTTTTAGACAAAATAAACAGAATATTTAATGTATTGTATTCAGATTTGTTTTGTTTGGGGGGGGGGGGGGTGGGTTGTTCATATGGATATAGATTAGATCTCCTCTTAGCTTAGTTGAAATATTGACACTTTGCATTGACACTTAATGGCCCACTACATTGAAACATATTTTTTTCTATGAGAAATAAGCAATTGTGCAGTGAGCCTTATGGATGTCTGAACTACAGTATATTGTTCTCCATGAGTCCTTCCTAAGAGCAAAAAGAGGCTGAGATAGATAATGAGGCCATAGATACAATAAACATGAGCTTGATGGGGAAGCGGCTGGCGTGCTGCGATCCATAGGGTCAAAGAGAGTCGGATACAACTGAACAACAAAGAGCAAATAAAATGTGTTTGATTAGTCTTTTTACTCTTAATATCTGCTGTGTTAGTGATTAATTAATATAATTGAAGAAAGTTATTTTCCATAGACCCTTCTAGATCAGTACCTTGTTATGGTGAAGGGGCTTGTGTACGTCAATGAAGCTGTGAGCTATACTATGTACGGTCACCCAAAATGGGCAGGTCATAGCAGAGATGTCAGACAAATCACAGTCTACTAGATAAGGAAATGGCAACCCACTCCAGCATCTTTGCCAAGAAAACTGTATGGATATGCACAACCAGAGACATAACGATATATTTCCAGCCAGCCTCTGTAGAAGCTAAACTCGCGAAACGTGCGCGTCCTTCATTGAGTGAAGTGGGAGCCGCAGTAGGACTCCTTTTGACAGGATCTGGATGGGAAGGGAGAAAAGTGTGCAGTTAAATTCTATTCTCAGTATGATCCTGTGGTGAGATTAGCTCTCCAGAGATATGGAACTCCACCATATTGTGATAGGGGTTATATGTGTCTAGTTAGGCAGGGCCTTTTCTCCCAGATTAATTGTCTCCATTTAAATATTTCAGGGCTGAGAGGTGTCCTTTACAACAGGAGACTTTCTATCACTTGGAACCAACCTATAATTGCCTTGTACTATTGAGCTATATACTGCGGCTCTGATCCTTATCTCCATATGTATATATCGTTTTAGCCATTGTTATTATTTTGTTTTAATCACTCATTAAAGGTTAAGTTTTACCTTATCAGTGCCCCAGGGCTTCAGTCTGTCCATTATACCCCCATCCAGCTGTGAGTCTCAGATGTAGGAGGCACTAGTTCATATTTGGTGTGTCTTTTCTCTTGGTTCCTTCCATACCTATATTATTGCTTCACACTACTAGTGCCACTTACTCAATTTCTCTATTCTTTTTGCATCTATGCAATTATTTCTCCTAGTAATAACCCCATAATGAGGAGTTTTGGATATTCCTGGCAGGTTTTACCTTGTTTGTTTTTTGCGGTTGATAACAATATATGTGCCTAGTGTGCTGTGGTCCATAGGGCACAAAGAGTCAGACATGACTGAACAAGAACACATTTTTAATAAATACTAATTGCAAAACAGGATAAAAAGGTTTGACTACAGTAATACCTTGAAAGCTACGTCTTCCCAGGAGCCAATAACTTTTACTAATATTTCTACTATATGCTTGTTATTATATTTGATGCCATTGAACTAATGTTAGAAATAATTGTAACTCTTACAAATGTTTACTTTATCTTGCCTGGCTTTCCCTTTCTCCCTTTTATGGCCTGCATAATTTGCCTAGATCTCCTCCTTCCCACATGTCTTGCCATTTTCTTTATTTTAATCTCAATCTCTCTCTCTCTCTTTCTCTATCCTCTGTTCCTTCTCTCTCTCTCTCCTCTGTTCCTTCTCTCTCCCACTAAATGAAAAACCTTTCTAACTTTCACTTCTCTTCTGACCCTTGTTATTCCTTATCTGTTTAATCTTTCCCTTATTTCTGTCCCTTCCATTCCCTTACAATTTAAAGTGGCGAGTTTTCAGTCTTCTAGGATGCTTTAGGAAAAAGCACTTTCTGCAAAGATTACAAGCTCAAAATAGGGTGCTCCATTTTTGGAAGGTTGTTAAAGCTGTAGTTTTCCTTGTTTTTTATCCCCTGTATTGCGCTACGGAATATGTTGGTGCGTTACTAATAAAAGTTAATAATAATAATAATAATAATAATAATAACCCTTTAATAATATGTAGGGTGCACAAGTTTGGTCCTGAAGGGAAATACACAGGCCTGGATTTGATGATATCACAGATGAGTCCATCTCAATCTTGTGCACAGGATGACTGAAGAAGAGATTATCAAATCCAGGCCTGTGTGTGGCCCTCCAGGACTGAACATGCCCACCCCTGAAGTAGAAGCACCCCCCCCCCCAAGACTCAGCATATAAGGATGTTAGATAAACAAAATACTTAGCAATAAAAGTCATTCATTTTATATTCAGAAATATGTGAAGTTTTTCCCAAACTTTGTGGTTACTTAAGCTTTTTCGGTAAATTACAGTAGTTGCCTCTGCAGGACGGTCTGAGACATTACCATTTTCCATCTGAAGAGGGAGACAAGTCATCGTCACTCTTAAGATTTCTTAACATTTTCCCAAAAGTTCCTGCCAGCTGCATGCGCCGAGTTGGACAACGTCATAAAGGGTTAAAGATCACCGATAAGAGTTTGCGATGGATCAGGCAGCAAATTCAGGTGGATTCTCTCTTTTTTGGAGCATTTTACTTTACTTCCAAAAATGTAGAACACTTTAATAGATCACTTCTAGCTTATATTTAAATTATAATGTTTTGAACAACTACATTTAAAGATATGCAATTAAAAAAAAAAATTAATTTACAAAAACAATACAGTTACTAATTTCTTACATACATTTCATGTAGAATATTCAATTTTGGTTGCTGTTGATCATATTATCCTCACATGTTAAGAAGTTAAATGCAGAGGAAGCTTCTATATGCTAACGTTATATATTAATATACTGTACCTATACTTTCAAAAGGACTAATTGAAAGCTCATTATTCTAGAAGGACAAGCCCTCCAGAGGAAGTAGCAGGCAAGATCTTTTGAGAAAAAGGATATGGATCCAAAGAATAATTAAAATAACATAAATAATCTAAAATGTAAGCTGTTTTTTGGGGTGTTTCTAAAAATACTTTTGCTCTCTATCAAGTTTAGTTATTGAAAAATAAGTTGACCACACTGGCCCTTTAAGCTGCCACCATATCATAGCCCCCTCATGGTTTGTCTCCCGGTGATGTACGTTCATGATTAACAGAATGAATGTGTTTGTGTCGTTCAGTCGTGTCTGACTCTCCATGACCTCATGGACCACAATACACCATGCTGATCCACTTGGTATTCATGGCAGAGATACTGAGTGGGTTGCCAGTTCCTTCTCCAGTAGACCATGATTTGTCTGACATCTCTGCTATGACCTGCCCCTACATGGTATAGCTCACAGCTTCATCGAAGTACACAAGCCCCTTCACCAGAACCTAAGTACCATTATTAGGAAATTGCCCGTCAAAAATGACGGGAATAAAATTGTAAACCTGGCAATGTTATTTGCCACAATGTGATGATTTTGCCCCTCTGAGCACCTTCGGCGCTCATCGCGACTTACGGCTGAGCGCCTTTATTGCTCATCGCGTGGCTCGTAATGAGCGCCTTCTGCGCTCATTGCGAGCCTCTCCCACTGTGTACTTCAACTTTCCTGCTTTGCAATGATCACCTTTGGCGCTCTTCGAGAGCCTCACAATAATCGCTTTCGGTGCTCATCGTGTGGCTCGCAATGAGCACCGAAGGCGCTCATTGCAAGCCTCTCCAGCTGTGTAATTTATAAGCCTCAAGCTTCAGCACCTTCGGCGCTCATCGGGTGGCTCTCAATGAGCGCCTATGGCGCTCATTGTGAGCCTCCCCCCACCGTGTAGATTAGGGGCCTCACAATTGGTGTTTCTGCACTCTTGAACAAGGGTACTAAATACACATTTCAATAACCTTATTTTTTATCCTTTATAGCTCACACTGAGTAATCAGGGCTATCATTTTTAAAAAGAAAGTCACACGAGTTACTACAGGACACTTATCACATATAATAGTTGTCATAATTGCGAGTTTGTCTGTAACGAAATGATAAAAGTTACGGGCTTGCGAATGCGCAATGGTCTTATGGCCTTTGGCGCTCATTGGAAGGCCCGCACAACTTTGTAAAAAGCAAGACTTTGAAACTGCTTTAACGGCCGCCATTTTTTTTCAAGCCTGTAACTCGGAAGTTGTTCAGAGGCCCCCAAAAGAAGACAATTGATTACAAAATTAACTGACAACCTCACACACAGCACAGGGGGAGAGGCAGGGAGCCTGTAAGTGAGGTTGAAAGCTAATTTGTTCTTCAATTGGCGTTTTTTTGAGGTCTGAAAGCGGGTAAGGGAGAAAAAAAAAATGGCGGCATTTTGGCCTTAGGGAAATTGAGCAAGTTCCCAAGCCCGCAAATGGTTTCAGACCCATACAGCACAGGGAGGAGAAAGACACAGGGGAGTAAGAGGGGTGGAGAGTGGAAAGAGACACAGGGGAGGGAGTGGGGGGGGGGGGAGAGACACAGGGGAGGGAGAGGAGGGAAAGGGCGGTAAAAGACACAGGGGAGGGAGAGAGACACAGGTGAGGGAGAGGGGGTAAGAGACACAGGGGTGAGAGAGTGGGGAGAGGCTCGCAATGAGCGCCAAAGGCACAAGTTAGAGGGGGGGGGAGAGGCTTGCAATGTGTGGCAAACAGCATTGCCAGTCTTAATGCTATCCCCTAGTATATATATATATATATATATATATATATATATATATAGTGAGTCCCTGTTATCTGGCAAAAAATGTCCTAACCACTAGTGAGATTTAAAAGTGAAAACATGGCCCCCATCATTTTCTTGTAGTGAATAGTAATTCTTAAGTATTTCTGTTGTGAAACATAAGATGTATTGTCATTTAGTCTGGTTATATTTCTTGGGCTCAGGATTAGCCCCAGTTGTTATAAGTATACTAGTAACGAGGTAGGAGCTAAATGTTGTTCAGTCATTCAGTTGTGTCCGACTAGCCGTGACCCTATTGACTGCAGCATGCCAGGTACATTGTGTGTCTGATTGTGCTTATCCATAAGGTTTTCTTGACATAGATACTGAATTGAGTTGCCAGATCCTTCTCCAGTGAACTGCGACTTGTCTGACCTCTCTGCCCATCTTGTGTGACGCTATATGGTATAGCTCACAGCTTCATTGAGGTACACAAGCCCTTTCTCCATGACAAGTTTGCAATCCAAAATGGAAAGAGCTAAATAGTCTTCCCTATATTTATATGTAGAGACCCTCGATGTGTTTCGCTCATCAGAAGTGGGGTAAGCACATGGTTAACCCATTGATTTATTTTGCCAGGCATTTCGGTAGATATAATTGTCAGACCAGATGGGGCTTGTTGGTTCTTATCCACAGTCAAATCTCTATTTGTCTTAATTATTAGGCCAGGCTTTATATAGCATGGGCAGATGAGACACACGCCGCCCAAATAGACATCTTATTAGGAGAAACCCTTTGCCCATCCCAGCTCTTTTATAGGTACAGTCACCATGGGTGTAGGAGCCCCAAAAAATCTGTGGTGGTGGTGGGGGGGGGGGGGGGGGATAATTCAACTCTGCTCCCAGGAGAGGAAGCAGGGGCAGATCTACTGCCGGTGCACCCAGTGCAATCTGCTGTGGCCCTGATCTTTTTTTAAATTTCGTAAATTTGTTTCAATTCTCAACATCCTTGCCCCACCCAACATAATTACAAATATGGTAATGTATATATATGTACAATATGAGAAATGATGGGTCAAAGCTTTCATGGGAAAGACATACTGCTCCATAGCGCTGGTGCCCTTGAGTGGTAATGTGCAATTAAGTTACATTTTTAAGTGTCCCCTATTCATTTAATCTGGGGTGGGGGGGCGGGCTTTGTCCCCCCATCCCCCTGACAGTCCCAGATATAAGTACCAATCACTCCATTTTAGTCATACTTTGTCCATCACTCTCGCTCTGCAGTAGTATTTTTGTCCCAGATTCAATAGAAAGATGGAGTCTAGAGTATGTCTGTCAGCTATGACCTGCCCATCTTGGGTGACCCTACATGGTATAGCTCACAGCTTCATTGAAGTGCACAAATTCCTTCACCACGACAAGGAAGCGATGCAGATGGGCCCAAACAATTACAGAACAGTATTAATCGGTACCCAAGGTTAGTTGTGGGACATCTTATAAGTCCTCCATATTCAGTCAGCCTATTATTACTACCTGTTAGTGTCTGGGCATACTCAGTATTTTCATTTCCATATAAGTTTATTAACACAATAAATCCAAAGCCACAAGGGGTAATTGGCAATGATTAGCCAATTAGAAAGAGATATCACTCTGTCCTTAGTGTGTAGATCAGATTGATTGATGGGTAAAAACTGCAAACTCCAATTTACTGTAATAACAAGTACTTTATTACCTAAATGTAATATTTGGGACCTCTGCTGTGTCCCTGCAACTCAGCAAGAAGTGACTGACAGCACATTTATATTGGACAGGAATGGGTTCAGCAGAGCTGGGGGGTGGAGAGAAGGCTGTTTATGATTAGTATGGAGAATGCATCGTGTAAAACCCTAGTAAACACAGCAAGCCCCCCCTTCACCACCCCCCAGCAGTGAAGCAAAGCAGGGATCAGATGCACCATGATTAATAGCAGGAGGGTTCAAGACACAACCACAGGCTCTGCATATCCTTCCAATTAGCTGCACTTTCCCAATCCCCCTGCCAGAGTGAGGAGGGGGGCAAGGAGAGGGAGGGATTGATGGGGGGTCACTTTGTAATGGAGGGGCAGCCCAATCCTGATAGAGTTAAGTTGCTGAAGTTTGGAGATCCCCTCCTCTTCTTGCCATGCCCCCTCCTCCCATAGAGCTGCTGCTTGCTATTGACATGTGTGCAGTGCTGGCCCATGATAAGGCTGCTATCTGTGCACTGCATGTATGACAGCTCCAAACAAACATCTTCAGGGGAGGCCAACATCACCCTATCCTGGAGGCACCACTGAGCCTGCAAGAGCTGACACTGTTAGGTAAGTGGCCCATTGTATGTGTCCTTATTAGTACTCAAATATCTACTGAAAATACAGAAGGACTCTGGTATGGTGGGTTAGTGGAGCAGGGCAAGGCTGGCATGGATGGGCTAAATGGTCATTGTATGTGCCATGGCAATGCTTTAAGAAATCATTGGCATCTTTGTGTTAGTGTAGGGCATGACTGGCATTGCCCACTTTCTGCTCAGTGCATGTACATGAATGGCACACTTTGCCTTATTTACAATACTATGTGACTCTCATGCTTATGTCCAAGTAAATACTATAGGCTACTTATATCCATAGATTAACCACAAGATATGTCCATTAAACATTATAGTGATTACAATACTGTTCATAAATATATCCCCAGCAATGTGATCCAACCCTATGAGGGTTATAATAAAATAAATAATTTTTATTTCATTATCTGGAATTAAAAAGTGCACTACTGAGTATTTATGAATTACAAAAAGTGGATTTAACTATTGTATTTACTATGTTATTCATGGAGATAATTATAATACTTGGGTTGGAGGTTTTCTACAATAACATATTTTTTAAATCCACTTTTTAGCTAATTTTGACCAATAACATAATAATGATAGAATTTTTCAGTGTAGAATAAAATATATATTCCTGTATTAACCCAAAAGGGATCTTTAAAATGATAATTTTGTAGCTTACTATTCGTTATCAATGCTAGACAAATACATTATAATATAATTTGCATATATTCCTAATAACGTTATGTTTACTTTAATATAAAAATAGATTATTTCTATTAAAATTCAATACCATATTACATAGGACTGATATAAATGTATGTAGCTGCTGAGCTGTCAGAAATAACATTACACCAACCCTAAATCTAATTCTAACACCTGACCCCAAACATAACCTTAGGCCATCTGACACTAAACCTGATCCTAATCCTAATTATTACCCTAGCCCCAAATCTTATATTGACTTCTTGCCCTGACCTTAACCCCAACATGTGACCCGACACTAGAATTAGGGTTAATGTCAAAGGTAAACCCTGTACTGACCTAAATGATAACCCTAAAGATCCCATAATATTTAACCCCAACAATAAACTTCATCCTAAAATCAACCACAAGCATTCTCCTAACCCTAATCACAAGACGCAGTAATATTTATCAGAAATTGAGAAGATCCATATTTAAGGTGCTCAAATCCGACTAAGATATGTGTAAAACAGAAGGGTATTTGTATGATGCTTAGTATAGAGGGTGACTAATCTGAGAGTATCTTCTGTTCTCTATACTATACATTGGCTTCTAGTTGGGGTTTATTCCCAATAATATTCAGCACCTGCTGAATCGGACGTGTAACACATCATTTTCGTGCATTTCTATGAAAAACTAGATGAAGATAGCCCTGTTTATACTTCATTGAATTTAACAGGAAATAAACTGAGCATACTACTGTATAGAGTCTCATTGGCTGACAAGTACGACTCATACAGTTATATTACTGCTCATTGGCTGACTGTTCAAGCCATGAGCTCTGAGAATCATTTGAAAAAATGAAACATATTGTCGCTTTACTTTGTCTATATATATATAAATAAATATATATATATATATATATATATATATATATACATACACACACACACACACACACAATTCTGTCATATTAGGACATTTATTGGATCTATCCCGTATCTGCAGTGCCAGCAAGTAGCCACTAGCTGGCGCCGTCTGGTTTCAGGGAAGACCTATAGTTATTCCCCCCTCCGACGTGGCGCAACTTGACAGTTAGGCCAACCATATGTTCGGCGCAGGTACTCGGCGCCTCTCATAGCTCAAGGCCTCTCCTGTCGGCGCTACTTATATGCAATGTGCTGCAGTATTCCCGAAAATCAACACCAACATCTAACGGTTGGCGGCGGCACTGCTGCTGCCAATCTTTTGCGTAGGGGAAAGGGGAAAGGACCCATTTATTTGATATAGTTTGACCTCCTTCAATTAGATTAGCTAAAGGCACAATACCTCGTACATTTACTAATTGTAATTTACTAATATTAGGACATTTAGTGCTGTAAATAAAATCTTGACACTTTGTATCTAATACTTGTTGTCTATGAAAAGTGTGAAATGCCCATATTGCAATGCAGGCTTCCCAGTGTGTTGGACACATTGTATCATCCTGTTTATAGCTAAATGCTGTTTATCTGGTTCCAGTTTTGGCAAAATACATTACTGCTAATTTATGATAATTTGTAAAAGAAGGACACATTTGTACCTATTTTTGCTAATAAATATGTCTTGTTACTAATGTATCTCACATAATGTTTTTACTTACAAATTAACTCTGTATCTACTTTCTTATAATTAAATGTAGCCCATTATGGCCACTAACAAGATTGCTTTCTAATGGCAATCACTCAGTAACTGTCTTACTTAAACAAACATTTTTTTTTTGCGTCGTTCAGTCGTTTCCAACTCTCTGTGACTTCATGGACCGTAACACACCAGGCACATCTTTATGTTCATCCTGATCCACTTGGTATTCATGGGAGAGATACTGGAGTGGGTTGCCAGATTATTTTCCATTAATGGTCTCCCATCCAAGTACTGATCAGGCCCAACCCTGCATGGCTTCAGGGTGGTGTGACCTCTTGGTTCCCCGACTGGTATCAAACCCAGGTTGCAGCAGTGAAAGCATCGGATCCTAACCACTGAGCTTCCCTCTACTAGATATTCCAGCAGCTTTTTACTTTTCTTATGTCTCAAGATAATATTAAGTATTAAGATTTTTTTTTTTATTCTGGGAGACTGCACCAAAAATATTTTACTCCCCAAACATCTCTTTCCTCCTCTATTGCAATTTTTCCTGCTCATTACTCACCTTTCTCCTTCCCCTTAAAGGACCACTATGGTCATAAATGTAAAATGTTGAAAATATGCACATTTATTTTTATTTTTTTTACATGAAATTATGCTGCAGTTGAATCTGCCATTTTAGTTTCCAGTGATCTACTTCCTGAGATAGGAGGAGACTTTAAATTGCGATAGGATGTTCTGTTTGCAAAATGGGAATATTGGATCTATAATCGCCAATTCTCTAAAGGACTCATGCAAAGGTCATTAGTTTACAAGGACACACCCTGTTGAGACAGAAGCTGCAAGAAGCAACCTAGTAAAGTATATGGAACCCTGCAGTAAAGTATAATTGCATATTAATGTTGGAAATGTAAAGCTGTGTGATTTGTTTTAACTTCTAAAATTATTTTCTCCATTATCAAGTTTTTTTGTATGATTATAGGCCAGAAGAAGATTTTTAAGCAAGTAATGTGTGTAGACCAGTGATCCTCAGCTCCAGTCCTCAGGGGTCACCAACTGGTCACATGTTAGGTATATCCCTGCTTGTGCACAGGTGAGCTAAGCAGAGGCTCAGCAGGTGATATTAGTGTGCCCCAGGTTAGATTACCTGTGCCCAAGCAGGTATATATCTAACATGTGATCAGTTGGTGGCCCCTGAGGACTGGAGCTGAGGATCGCTGGTGTAGAGCATGGGGCACATAAATCCGGTCCTGGGGAGAGAGAGAGAGAGAAAAAGAAAGAAAGAAAGAAAGAAAGAAAGAAAGACAATTTTGGAGACCATAACATACCATAATTTTGGACGGGCAAGTGTCTAGTCTCTTATAAGGGCTAGTTCCGGTTTGAATCACTGGGTCACACTTTAGACGTGCATAATTTTGCGTCACATTCATACATGAAACGTTTGGGAAGCTCTGCTGTAGAGTGTACAGATACACCAGGATTTGTGTGGTATTGAGATTTCGAGTCTTGGAGAAGTACATTGGGGTTGTGGAAAAGGCTTATTATAGCAGTGGTGCCCAAATATAGGTATTGAGCAATGGCATGACATTTGCACACAATGTTCTGTTTGTTTGGATATTTAAATCTCAGGGAATCAAATGTACTATTTATTTACTGTACACTGGAGGGCTTCTATCGCTTTTTTGCCCACCATAAACTAAATTTTTGTTGTGGTGAACTACCTACTGATAATATCTACTATACAGGCTAGGATCCAGCCCCACGCTGATGAGAGGCAGTAACCTTGAAACGGCTGTATGTGGGTGGGATTCCTGGCTTGTGTATAATCCTTCCTGAGTTTTGCTCAAAGCTGTGTGATGCAGCTGGCATATGATTAAAGGAACCCATATTTTAAACGGTTATGGATTTCAAGAGCGAAGCCTTTGTGGGCACATTAACATGTCCCTGCCCAAGTTCCCAGAATGCAGTGTAATAACTGTATTTCTCAGAATGCTGAGCAAGAAACAAGTTTTTTTTTTAACTTGTTTTAGACATTTAAATGTGAGCACAAATGTACTATTTATATATCTGTGTGTACAGAGAGCCTTACGCCCACTGGGTGTGGAGCTGTTAGTACAGTTGGTGCAAAATGTGTCTCGTGAGGGATGAGGGATTGGTAAACCTTCTTAGAGTATAGAATATAAAGTGGTATATATGTTCCTTTCTGGATCGCTACCCTGTTGTGATGAAGAAGCTTGTGTTCTTCAATGAAGCTGTGAGCTATACCATGTAGGATCATAGCAGAGAGGTCAGGCAAATCATGGTCAAATGGAGAAGGGACCCAGTCCAGTATATTTGCCAAGATAAGCACAACCAGAGACATAACATGTGCCTGGCATACCAGGCGTGCATGGTTCATAGGGTCACTGAGAGTCACACACGACTAAACAACAACTATATATATGTATAAATTATATAGATAGATATACACACACCTAGATAAAAAGCAAACTTCTATTTGTTTGGTAATAACTTATTTGTGGAAGCTCCTTATAGTTTATACCTGATCACTTTTTGCAGTAACGTGCGACTTCAGTATAAATACTTTAAATAGAGAGGTTACCTGGATGTGTACTTTATGTAAATGTTCTACCTGGGAGCGTCCTCCTCACCTGACTGTGTATAAGGCAGGATCCAGCGCCTCGCTATATATAATATCATTATATACAAGCATCTGATAGAGTGATTACAACAGAGCTCTTTATCACTTGCTTTATATTAACGGGCAGAGTACATGCCACGCGGGATAATGCCATCATATCCATTGTGATCCATTAGCAAGTAGCTCTGGCTAGTGCAGGGTTGTCTTTATTTTTTAGCACTAGTAATAGCATCTCGACAAGGTTTAATACAGACACTTACAGAGCTGTTGATAAAATGCCAATTGAGTCCAGGTCAGATTTTACTACCCTTTGCCAATAATGTGTTTTCTTAGAGTTGTGTACATTACTGTAGAGTGTCAGCTCTTCAGGTTACCAAACAAGCAAAAGATCCATCACTTTATCTAGAGGGCCATCACCACCTCCGGGCATTGGTCTGTCCGCACATATTTATACACAGCTTGGTGATGCTGATATATTATTATTTATAAGACGAGCTGCAATGTATTTACTTAAAAGACTTTTTGGATTTAAATAGGGATTAAAAATTCCACTTATGGGGCAGATTAGTTGCAAAATAATATAAACCAGGTTTATTTAGACGCTTGGCCCAGAGCTTTGTGTGAGTGATCCTGCCATGTAATTAGAGTGCTGCTGAGAGATGTCTCTGAAGGGCATATTCTCCTACAAATATATAACTTTGCCTCCAAGTGTAAACATATGTAATCTGTGGTGCACGGACGTGAATCTCCATATGTATTTGCATAAAGATATCCAAACACAGCCTCAAATGTATTATCTCTTATATGCAATTCTACTGCTATGCGATCTGCCATGTTGGCGTTACCAGATCTGAGGTGAGACAAGTCTTTGAATATACAGGAAGTGTCTGTCTACAGAGTGGGGATGTGTCAATCACATCTGCTAGTGCTCTCAGTAGAACTAAAGCGCTGTTCATTAGCTTACAAGGACATGCCCAACTCAGAATCACACTGTGCCGCAGTGCCCCTCAAAAACTTTTTTTATTTCTTTGTTTAAATTCTCAATGCCACTGGCCCTCCCATTATTATTAAAAATATATATAATGTATGTCTATATGCCCACTTACTATGTATGTGTATATATATATATATATATATATATATATATATATATATATATATATATATAAATTATGGATCAAAGCTTTCATGGGAAAGGCGTACTGCTCCATAGCAATAGTAATGCATGATTGAGTTTAATTTTGCTATTTTTTTGTGTCCCCTATTCATTTAATCTGGGGGGATTTGTCCCCCCATCCCTCCCAGTTCCTACGCCCCTAGTTGGTATATATAGTATTCAGCGTGCCACTTAGTTCAGTACAATTTAAACCACATTACAGTAAAGATCTCCTGAAATCATCTTGAAATGTGTCTTTTCACTGAGAAATTAATAAATTAAATCTATGTTTTCATGTGCTACTGACTGCCCTCTGCCAGACTCACAGCATCAGCTCAATGTAGTGAGCAAATGAAAACAAAATGCTATCAATCACTGTCTTCACCAAGTGCTCAGCTATTTATTATTACTCCTGCAACAGCCAGTAAGCAGGATACACTGTGTTTGTAAACAGACTTAAAACTTTACACTAAAAAATGGCTAAAAAAATCGAATTAAGAAATAGATAATTTTAACATACTCTTTCACGCCATGAAAAGCACTTATAATGAGGTAATGGCCCTTTAAACTGCAGTGGCTAAGGATCTTTTTGTAGTAACACCAGAAAAATACATTGTATTTTTATATTTTTCTCGTACAATAAATATGCAAACACTGCGGCCAATTATTTAAAATACAAATCTTTGTTTTTACATATGTTTTGTAGAAAAAAAGGACTATAACCCAATACCAGATGTTTTACAATCAAAACACTTAAAAAGGAATGCAATTTTTTTAACAGCATATTTTTAATCGCTCATGCATAGAAAAAAAGTTTATATTTAGATCCAGTTGACCCATTTATGGTAATATTGTTTCTTTTACATCTGTAGTTGTTTAAGTTAATTTAGTGTAATTATGATCAACTTTGTAGCTGTTTTTAGTTCAAATTGTAACAAAAACCTATATATAAAACATAAAGAGAAAAATCTATGACAAACTATGAGAAAGTAACAGCATATGTAAAGAATAATTATATTTTGGGTCAATAATGTGAAACCAGATATAGGCAATAGAGTGGTGATTTCAGTTTTAAAGGGCCAGTGTCATGAATCAGCCAGTGGCCATATTGGATTTGGGTGTGAACTATGCTGGGGCCATTTTGTGATTGGCAGTCATCTGGGACTTGGACAGATGTCTGTCACAGGCTGTTGATACAAGAGACGATACCTGGGGGTTTGGGGCTCCCAGACACCCTGTTATACTGTTATACGGTTATACTGTTATATTATTATGATTATTGTCTAAGGAAATGAGCAGGGTTCCCATCACCATCAATAAAAGTCATCATAATGCATGAGATGGATTGATGTGGAAACCCTGCCCCAATCCCATATACTATGAGGACATTAGGTGGTTTTATGTGGGGTGCGCTTTTACGCTTGTACTTAAATAGACTGACAGTGTGTGGAATATGTACACATATGTATATGATAGTATGGGGTAGTCATGCTGGATACATTGCCACATACATCTTGCAACAGGAGAAGGACCCCAGCTGGCCACCAAGGTTAATCCTTTAAGTACACATACTTAAGTCAGGAACAATAGGCTCCCACCAGACATAGGGGCACCATCTATCCAGGGGGCCTCTGGGGTCTCCCTAGCCCAGATCCAGGGGCCTGGGCCATAGCAAAGAGATGTGTCTCTCTTAACTGCCAGCGTCCAAATGACTCTGTTAGCCACACCTAGTGGGCGGCCCAGGGGAGGGGTCTGGAAGTTCCCAGAGCTTACCTCTATTCCATTGGCTAGAGGTAATCAAGTTACTGTGGAGATTACCCCATTGGCCAAGAGGAAGATAAGGGTTGGACAAAGGGGTAGCCACTCCCTGTACTGTTTTTGTGAGGTGTTTAAATACTTGTGTAAAAATAAAGAAGTTGTTCATAATTTTCATCAAGACTTTGTGTGCAGGTGTATTATTGACCCAAGGGCATATGCTGGCAGAGGAGATCGTTTCTGACTCCATGCCAGGTTTTTCCCAGGCACACTACCAAAAGCTGGGACTTATGCTCTTGCATCCGCAAGGAAGGTCCATTTGTCTGAGTCATCCAAATCTTAGGTCTAAAACCTACAGGAGAAAAGAGGACTAGGATCCTCTATACTCCATCATCATTGTAGGTTGTGACAGCCAGTGTATGCACTTTTAAATGAGGCTACAATTCTATAATCTCAGCTCTCCAAAATGAGCATGCTCTCCGTAATCTGACCTGCGTAATTAATTAAATTACTTGAAAAAGTGATTTGACTGTCCCTTTGAGACAATGTAATAAAAGCTTGTTTTAATCTGAATGTAAATTATTGCAATCACAGTAAAACAATATAAAGCACTGTTTGCTAACATTTTAATGGCCATATACTCATTTTCAGTGCCTCATTTTCCAGCAGGAGTGTCCAAGTTCGGTCCTGGTAGGCTGCTCGTCGGCCTGGATTTGAGGATATCCCTACTGCACCCAGGTGAGGCTGTTGCTTCTTCAGTCAGACTGATTGACTCACATGTGCACAGAAAGGAAATCCTCAAATCCAGCCATGTGTGCAGCCCACCAGGACTGAACTCGGACACACCTGCTCTAGTCTGTCATATCCTGCGGTTCTGTTTGCCTGTAGAGGTGGGCAGCACTGCTTTGCTTCAGAACAGTGCAATCACCCATTGGAGTCACACTCCCAATTCTATTGTTCTGAAGCAAAGCAGAGCTGCCCACCTCACAGCCAAATAATGCAACAGATTATGACGTCCCTGTCACCAATCTTTCCTAGCCCCTTTTATTTGGGTCCAAAATATCTACTGTTTTGCCACGATCTTGAAAGTTAAATCTTTGGAATCATAATGTGGATGTTATTCCTTTACTTGTCTATAAAGCCATGTATTAAGCTTCAGAGGTATCTGGGAGAGGGAAACCAAATGGTAGCTCCAAGGCTTTATTCATTGGGGTTAGATGTAGAGAATCTTCTGCCACAAACCTCTCAAATAAAATACCTATAAATACCTATAATTCAGATTAAATTGGGATTCAAACTCGATATTCACCTGCGGAGTTGATATTTGATTGGCGCCCAATATGTAGTACTTTTTATCAGGGTACAGTATGGTTCCCACTTTCCAAGTCAAAGTGTGCATGACCATACAGTGTGAGGAGGATAGGGTATACAGGGTCCATTTTTGTCTTCATTTATTTGCAGTAATATTAATGTCTAACAATATTGATTGAAGTCTCAAAGCTGTCCTCTAGTTGGACTTACTGTTTTCCACAAGTCCAACTTAGCAACATTTTGAACTATTATTGTAGACATTATTTGTATATTGTAACTTAAAAATGATTAAATAAAAACATATATTTATCTCTAAAAAGCTTTTTTTTAATGATCATTATTATCATTAACCTTTATTTGTATCACGCCAACATATTCCGTAGCGCTGTACAGGGGATAAGGACAAGGAAGAATACAATGTTAACAAACAGCAGAAAAATGGAGGGCCCTGTTTTGAGCTTAGAATCTTTGCAGGAAGTGCTTTTTTCCAAAGTACCCTACAAGATTGGAAACTCGCTACTTACATTCTAAAGGGGATGGAAGAGGCAGATACTTGGGGAGGAACAGATAGTGGATAGCAAGGGTGAGGAAGAAAGTGAAAGTTATGTGACATTGTGAGGTGAATGGCTCAGATGTGTAATATTTTATCTGTCCCTAGTGGTCAGATAATGTAACCTACTAGTGGAAATATCAGGTCAGGCCCTGGGTTAGGAAATGTGTCTCCAGAAGGAGAGAGAATGAAGGGAGATGCAAATGGGACTCCCAGAAGTGTTTCTGCTTATGAGCGTAAGATGGGGGAGGAGATAGTGGTGGAGGAAGGAGTGTTGCTCACAGGAGCATAAAAGAGGAGATAAGAGCATGGAAGGTGAGATGATTATGTTGGAGGTATGTGGAAGTTAAGAGGAATAGCATGAGGAAAAGGCAGCAGGTTAAGAGGAAGAAGGCAGGAGGAAACATTGTGTAAAGGTTAAATTAGGAATAGTTAGCAGGTGTGTGTATTGTATTGTAATAACTTTAAAGGCATATCTAAGTTTGCTGGATTATGAATCCATCTGATAGAGGAGAATTAGTAGTGTATGCAAGTGTTTTGCATGAAAAAAAAAAAAAATAATAAATTTAAACACTTACATCAAAGTCAGCAAAATCTCTTGTAATTTGTAAATTAGGGGTTACACCCCTCCATACCCAGGCGTAATTAGCATCACATTTAAAACGATTTGTTTTGGCCAGTCAGATTAGCTGAAACATTTGATTTAAACTCTGGGGTTCCTGTTTGTGCTGCAAAGCAGCCTGGGATATGTAGTGTATCACTGATATGTGCTATGTATTGCTGCTGACATAGACATACAGACAGGAAGCTTCAAGGAGATTAGCTGAGCAAGCAACAGCAGGTAAATAGTGGGTTAATATTGCTCCCCTGATGTTGATTGGTGGGGGGAAGAGCCAACATAATCATTAGAGGGATTTTAGATATTAATAAAATGTTTTATGAGATAGGCAAAAAAAGCAGCCTATATGTATGCAGCACAAGGAGTACATAAATGTATTAATCCATGAAACTTGGCCATGCCTTTTTTTTTAAAGTACAAAAATACTTATTTATTTATTTAGTCTGCCCGTCATTCCTACCTAAAACGTTTGGACAGGCATGCTTGAATTTGAATTCCTTTATTGTGTTTGTTCCCACCACTTACTCCTGAGTACTTATCAATTTCTCTTTCAATAAAGTAGTACTTCTGCATATTACCCTTAAGTCTTCCAAATGAACATCATGGCCTCTTTTTCTGGATGATACTTTAATGTAAAGTCTTTTCAAGTCAATTATGCTTACTGCTTTTAGCACTTTTCTTCTTTTTTCTATTTATGTATAAATATTTATTTGAAACATCCTTTATTAAGCGTGATCAGATACAGAAGGTCAATGACATGTATTTCTTTTTTTTAAATTAGAAGGATACAGTATTTGGCAGATGTTATATTTTTAAATGTAATAGTGTTGTACACGTCTATAATATGTTGCCTAATAATTAAGCATGGGAAAATTTCTCATTATTATTTACATCAAAGATATAATTCCTTAAGATTGAGAGGGTTATTCCCCCCTAGTACATAGAACAAACAGATCTTTCCTTCTGAGTCCAGGATTTTTGGCATCTTGTCATAGCTTGTGGTCAGTGACCCCCGTACAACTGAAATAACACTGAGCTATAGGAGAGATCCTCTTTGGCTTTCTTGGCCGTCCTCTTCACAGACCTTCTACACTCTGGCTTCTCGAATTTATTATGTTCTTATTGTTGGGTTTTTTATTCTTTTTAGTGGTTGCTTCACTACCACCTTTGCCAGAAGGTCTTACTGTGCTGAAAATCATACTGACAGTCTTAGGCACTTTATCCTACAAATAAACGTGTTCCTCTCATTTGTCATAGTGATAAAGTAGTTAGTGACTCATACTTTGAGGCCTCGGTAAGACATTTTGGGGATTTTGGAAAGCTCCTTGTGTATTTTATGAAGTGATAGTTTGCATGAAGTATATTGCTATGTTGGTTTAGGCTTCAACAGAAGACCACTCAGACCAAGATAACCGCTTCACAGGTGATATACATTCTATCAAAAATTTAATTAAAAACTTTTGAAAAATGTATTAAACACAAGTTGAAATACATCCTTAGCTCTTTTTTTTTCTTTCTTTTATTTAAGCATTTTTCTTTTTACAACATATAAAATCAAAGATAGACAAACATTGGGGTTATACATTTTTTAAAATTATATTGCAATTTCAAGACATCCATTTTTGCTCTATTTTAATCATATCTTATACTTAAAATTATATATAGTACAAAACTAAATCCCACATGGAAAAGGAGAGGAAAAAAAAAAAAAAATCGATCTCGCGAGTGCCCACCCCTTGTCTCAGCCCCATGATGAGACAGGATCGGCTCATCCAAGGCTGACCTAAACTAGTCAAGAATTCCTCTGCCCTATATTCTCTTTTCTTTCTTCTTTCTATCCTTTTATTCTCTTAGATTCTATATTACAGTAATATGGAGAAATATTTTACTCATGGTTATACTCAAATGTATCTTTTATTTCCAAAATAGGCATTTTTGGTTGATTTTATTTTGCTGCTTTAGATTATATCTTATGAAATCTGTTTTTGATTAGATTGTTTTGATCTACTAAGGATTTAATATCTCTCCATAAAGGAATTATTGGGTTCTTCCAATGTGTGGGCAATAAGCCATTTTGATACCAATATATCCGTCATTAGAATGTTTATTTTTTGTTTTGGGAATATTTCTGGAAAAAAGGGAAACAAAATTAGTTCTGTTTCTAACTCAATTTCATATTCTATAATTTTAGATAATTGAGAGATGCAATTAGACCAATATAGTTGAATTGCTGAGCAGGACCACCACATATGCAATTGGGAGGCTTTTTGTATATTGCATCTCCAACACTAGTCTTTATTAGAATCCTTAGCTCTTGACCTGGTTAGGTCAGTGAAAAATTCCTTAAGACATTTTGTGAGCATTTTAATGGTACTGTTATCCACAGCTTCACATTAGAAAGGAACAGTTAACACACTCGTTAGCATGTCTCCATCATGTAAGGATTTACAACTAAAACCAAGAGGTATTGGGAATGAATTACAGGGCTTTTCACCCACATTAAAATATGATACCTATTTTCTTGTGCTTCCTTAGTAAACAAATGTACTTATCATGCCTTATAGTAACAAGGGTATATATCTCAAGAATTACACTTTTAGAAAGAGATGATTTTTTTTATATGTTTATGTTAGGACTAATAGAGAAGAAAATATGACGCCACTTTTCGTAAACCCATTATCTTCAATAGGGGAAACTTAAGGGATCACTGTGGTCAGATTATTTAATGTGGCCTTTTGGATAGCAAAATAATGGCGGGCACAATCTTTTCAGTTTTTACTTTTATATGCAATTATTAATTACTGCTTCCATTATTGAGCTGCTTCCTGCAACTTCTGCTCAAGAGGGCAAAAAATTAGCATTCCATTAGAGCTGTACGTGGCTTCTTCCCATTGTGTAGATATACTTCCTGTTTATTCACATTCTCCTCCCACCTCAGGAAGTTGATCATTGGTATCTACAATGGTAGGTTCCACAGCATCCTAAGTACCATATTGGTCTGAATATAAGCCACGCCTTTTTTCTGATTTGCGGATTACGGGTGTGGCTTATATTCGCGAATGTACAAAAAATGACTGCCGATTTGCACGCTCGCGAGTTAAGGGTGCATTTTATATTTGCGAACGTGAAATGACTGCCGATTTGCGTTCTTGAGACAGCAGCAATTATAACTAACATCCTGTAAGGCCCGTAACCTGCAAAAGAAGTTACAGTACTAATTAGAAAACCTGATAACAGTAAATAATGGAGACAAAAAGGGTCACACAGGAGGGGAAAAATAACATTAAAAATGAAACCTCTTTATATGCGCCTTGTGCAGAGTAGTATTTGCTTTGATGATCACTATTTATCAACACAGATACATTATTTAGCTGAATATTCGTTGTTACTAATTTATTCGTATTATGACGCCAACATTAGGGATTGTGACCATACTATGTTAATGTAAACAGTAGTAAGAGAAAAAGAACAGGGACACTTCACTTGATAAAGTATGATGATCTAAACACTACAAATATATATAAATTGCAAGATAGCTGATTATTTCAAAGTTCACCATTCCCATTCTTTAGCTGCCAGAATAGTTTGTTTCTCAATTCAGTTTATTATTTATGTTTCTCTTTTGTATGCGCTAGCCGAGATGGGGTTAAGGAGCAAGTGATCTCTGATATAGTTGTCATACTGCAAGTTTTTAACGCACGCAAAGTTGTGAGTTGCGCATGCGCATAAGGGAGGGAAGAGACAGGGGGAAAGAGACACAGGGGCGGGAGAGGGGGGAGACAGCAGGGAAAGAGAAACAGGGGAAGGAGAAGGGGGAAGAGACAGAGGAGGGGAAAATACACAGGGGAGGGAGAGGGGGGAGACAGCAGGGAAAGAGACACAGTGGAAGGAGAGGGGGGGAAGAGAGATAGGGGAGGGTTAGGGGGGGGAAAGACACAGGGGAGGAAGACACGGGAGGGAGGAGGTAAGCGACATAGGGGAGGGAGAGGGGGGGAGAGACATGGGAGAAGAGTCAAGGGGGAAAGAAGAGACATAGGGGAGGGAGATGGGGGAAGAGGCATGGGAGGGATAGGGGGAAGAGACACAGGTGAGGGAGAGGAGGGGAAATGACACAGGGGAGGGAGAGGGGGGAGACAGCAGGGAAAGAGACACAGTGGAAGGAGAGGGGGGAAGAGAGATAGGGGAGGGTTAGGGGGGGGAGACACAGGGGAGGAAGACACGGGAGGGAGGAGGTAAGCGACATAGGGGAGGGAGAGGGGGGGAGAGACATGGGAGAAGAGTCAAGGGGGAAAGAAGAGACATAGGGGAGGGAGATGGGGGAAGAGGCATGGGAGGGATAGGGGGAAGAGACACAGGTGAGGGAGAGGAGGGGAAACGACACAGGGGAGGGAGAGGGGGGAGACAGCAGGGAAAGAGACACAGGGGAAGGAGAGGGTGGGAAGAGACAGGGGAGGGTTAGGGGGGAAGAGACACAGGGGAGGGAGAGGGGGAAAGAGACACAGGGGGGAGAGGAGAGGAAGAGACACAGGGGAGGGAGAGGGGGGGAAGACACGGGAGGGAGGAGGTAAGAAACATAGGGGAGGGAGAGGGGAGGAGAGTCAAGGGGGAAAGAGGTTGGGAGGGAAGAGACATAGGGGCCGAAGATGGGGGGGAAGAGGCACGGGAGGGATAGGGGGAAGAGACACCGGTGAGCGAGAGGAGGGGAAACAACACAGGGGAGGGAGAGGGGGGTGACAGCAGGGAAAGAGACACAGGGGAATGAGAGGGGGAAGAGACATAGGGGAGGGTTAGGGGGAGAAGAGACAGCAGGGAAAGAGAGGGGGGAAGAGACAGCAGGGAAAGAGACACAGGGGAGGGAGGGGGAGGGGGGAGAGATGGGAGAAAGAGTCACAGGGGAAGGAGAGGGGGGAAGAGACCCCGGAGGGATAGGGTGGAAGAGGCATGGGGGGAAAGAGGGGGAAGAGACAAAGGGGAGGCAGAGGGGGTTAAGAGACACAGGGGAAGGGGGAGACAACAGGGAAGAGACATGTGCACAGGGGAGGGAGAGGGTGAAAGAGACACGGGGGGGAGGAGAGACACATCACATATTATACCGTCATTTATGACAGGCAAACTACTAGTTACTATTAAGTACATTAGGACATAGTCTGTGGACTCCCCAATGTCTCCCTGCTCCACTACTCCTGCTTTCGATACTCCTCACGTCCAGTTTGCTCAAAGCTATTTGATACAGCAGGCATATGCTTAAGGGAAGCCATGTTTAAAATGGATTGCAAGAGCGAAGCCTTTGTGGGCACATTTGCATGTCCCCGCCATGGTTCCAAGAATGCAGTGTAATAACTGTATTTCTCAGAATTCTGGGCATGAAACAAGATTTTTAACTTAGCCTATAGATTAAAACATGATTTTTTATTCAAAATAGAAAGCATTAAAGATATAAACGTTGCTTTAGCTCCATGCTGGTCTATAATTAGGATAGCAATAATGAGGAAATCTTAGTAGCTTGAGGCAACAACAAGTTGCGAAACTCACAGCCACACAGCTCGCCACCACATCGCTGTTTAGTACATTCGCCCCAGTGAATTCTAGAAAATACCAAGTTTCCAGCTAAAGCCTGACATGCTACAGACGTTAAATGTCCACAAACATTTTAATCACAGAGCCGTGTGAGACTCTTTTCCACATAAAAAAACAACTTACGTTACACATTCCTTTGTGATACTGTTTGTAGGAACCTTGATGGTCAATGAGAAACATTCAAACCAGTGTGTTTATTAAGGCATTGTATTAAAATGAGAAAAATATGTCTGGAAGGTATATTCCAAGTACAGTTATAAAAAGCTAAGCATTGCTTTAAAAATGTTGCTTTTTCCACAAGGACGCAGTTTATGTGGTTTTTTTTTCCAGTACGCATGCCAAAATAATTAAAGTGCACTAACTAAGATATCCATGCCAAAAACTCCTTGCAAGGAAACAAACCACGTTTGTAGTTGAAGCACCTTCACATTTTTTTTTTATTGGCAACCAATCAATTAGAGCAACTATACTTTAAAGGTATCTGCACCTCATTTTAATGGCTTGGCAGAAACTTCATCTCATACCAGACAGCTGATTAAAGTGTTGTAGAAAGACGGTATGCACTTGTCTTTAAGATGTTTTGATATTCTTTCAAACTGGCAAAAAAGTTGGGCTTATGGGCTTGAGGATATGTGTAGCTAAGCATTATGTCTTGATACTTATCCAATCATTTGGTTGATTTGTGGACTCTTACAGAAATGTATAGCAAGATAATGTTACACAACTTGGTAGATATTACATGAAAAAAAAATACTTGTCTTAGGAGTGGTGATAAATTCTTTTTGATGATATATTTTCAGGACTACTGTGGTATATAATATTATATTTATCTTCGTAAAACCTCTGCAATTATCCCTTCATTGGATGCGCCAAGCTTTAATAAAAGTTATATGATTTAACCAACGGGAGTAGAAGGCCAATATATCAGTGTTCTGTTTCAAAAGGCTAGAAGTTTTCATTTGTAAGTAATGGAAATATCAGCAAAAGAGTTGAATCCTAGGATCTAAACATAGTTTTGACTGGCAAAGAAAAAAAAAATTTGCAATATAAGAAATGTATATGGAAAAAAATATGGTTTGAACATGAGTGGGAGGAACTTGAGTGTCATTGATCATGTTAACATCAATGGTGGAGCTACCAGTGGTGAAGTTTTTTGCATTACATTTTTTTCTGGAGTGTAATACTCTCCCACCCCAGCCAAACCCGCCACCTGGACCTTCTTGGCTGCCCCCCCCCCCCCCCCCCCCCCCCTGCCTGAAAATGGGTCTGTCACTGTTTGAAAAAGAACATTCTTACTGAAGCTCCAAGAGGTGGCAGCGTGGAGCAGTTATGCATGCTGGGGATGCGTATCAGGGAAGAGGTGAAAGAGCAAGGGCTGGATTAAAGCAAAGTACAGGGTGATGGGTTCTCTGAGGGGGGAGCAAAGGAGATAGTGATGAGTGCTGAGAGGGGATAGCTGCCGACAACACTGGGTGCTGTGTAAGGATGTATGCTAAGAGGGGTGGATGTTGAGAGGGACTGGGTGCTATATAGACATAGTATCTGTGTGTATATATATGTTTCATGCCCCCTTGGCCAGCACCCCACCCCATAGAGGATGATGCCAGAAAGTACAGCATGCACGTCCTGGAGCTGTGCTGCAGGCAGAAGATCTTTGCTCAGGGCCCTCCATTCTCTAGCTCATATAAGATCATATAATTGATCAAGAAACTAAGTAAACTATATTTCACTATTTCATTTAAGTAGGGGGAAAGATAAAGTATAAAAAAAACTGAAAAATTAAGTCAAAGTAAAATATAACTTTAGAATTCAACATGAGTTTGGAAAAAAGCAAAATATAACTTCAGAATTGTACAGAAGGGGAACAAAATATCACTTTTTCCCCACTTGTGTTTGTTTCTTCAGTTATATTATACTTTGTTTTCTTTTCCGCTACTCGTGTTGTATTCTGAAATTATATTTAACGTTGTGTTTTTCCTATTTTTGTGTTCTTTTCTATCGGATGCTATGCTCTAAAGCTGTGCTAGAATAGCCTGAATATGCTGTAAAGGAGCAATGTTTAAAAATGGTTTTGGATTAGAGAGTGAAAATATATTGTGGGCTCATTTGCATGTCCCTACCCAGTTTCCCAGAGTACAGTGCACATTTTATGAGATTCTTAGCAGGAAATACATTTATTAACTTAATACTTAAATGTACAATTTATTTTCTTTCCTCAAAGTAAAATATAACTTTTGAACTAAAAAAAAAAAGGAGTAGGGAGTTTTTGGGGTAATAATATGACCGTAACATATTCCCACAAACATCACATAAACATGTGGGTTTGTTTGGTACTGTCAGTCATGATTTATCTCAGGTCAAATAGGGTCGAGTTAGTATTTTTGTTAAGTCACCTTTCAGCAACCCTTGTAAAGTTATAAAAACAATTAACTTCTCTCATTCAGTGTAATGATTGGCAGTTGATGGGTCTTAAATCAAGACCACCATTTTTGTTTTTACTTGGTGAACCCTGATGTTGAGGTTTGAAACTTTTGGCCATATTTAATAGTTGACCTAGGTTGGTTTCAGAAATATTCATTGTAGTGAATACTGGAGGCAGGAAGGGGAAAAAAAGGGGAAATGGGTAAAAGTGGAACACATGGACATTTATATACTGATAAAGAAAGAGAGAAAAATAAGACAAGGAATGCAGGGAGTTAGAAAAGGATGATACTGAATGATGATGGGAAAGATAAGTGGCATAAAGAGGAGTTTAGAGGAGATAAAAGATAAATATGGGGGGGGGAGATAGTTTAGGGACAGAAGTAGGAAGGAGTGAAATAAATGAACTCTGGATGTAAGAAAGTGGTAATGGGGGCAAGAGGGAGAGATATATACAATTATTGGGAGCTTTTGCTTTTTTAAGTATATACTATGTGGTCTGAACTCAGTGTGCTAATTTGTTTCACACTGTAAGCGATTTAGTCTAAGGGAAGAGACCAGACTACATGATAAAATTGGGTAAGAAAATTTTTTTTGCTTTCTTTGTGTAGTTAGATAACACACACACACTCCAATTATATGCTTAAAAGCTATATTATAACAATACACTGTAAGGCTGTATTATAGTAGAGCCTTACAGTGTATATATGTAATACTGGCTTACACTGTAAGGTTGTATTGTGTGTGTATATATATATATATATATATATATATATATATATATATACATACATACATACAGTGGACATAAAAAGTCTACACACCCCTGTTAAAATGTCAGGTTTCTGTGCTGTAAAAAAATGAGACAAAGATAAATCATTTCAGAACTTTTTCCACCTTTAATGTGACCTATAAACTGTACAACTCAATTGAAAAACAAACTGAAATCTTTTAGGTAGAGGGAAAAAGAAATAAAAAAATAATAATATGGTTGCATAAGTATGCACACCCTTAAACTAATACTTTGTTGAAGCACCTTTTGATTTTATTACAGCACTCAGTCTTTTTGGGTATGAGTCTATCAGCATGGCACATTTTGACTTGGCAAGATTTGCCCACTCTTCTTTGCAAAAACACTCCAAATCTGTCAGATTGCGAGGGCATCTACTGTGCACAACCCTCATCAGATCACCCCACAGATTTTCAATCGGATTCAGGTCTGGGCTCTGGCTTGCCCATTCCAAAACTTTAATCTTCTTCTGGTGAAGCCATTCCTTTGTTGATTTGGATGTATGCTTTGGGTCATTGTCATGCTGAAAGATGAAGTTCCTCTTCGTGTTCAGCTTTCTAGCAGAAGCCTGGAGGTTTTGTGCCAATATTGACTGGTATTTGGAACTGTTCATAATTCCCTATATCTTAACTAAGGCCCCAGTTCAAGCTGAAGAAAAAAAGGCCCAAAGCAGGATGCTGCCACCACCATGCTTCACTGTGGGTATGGTGCTCTTTTGGTGATGTGCAGTGTTGTTTTTGCGCCAAACATATCTTTTGGAATTATGGCCAAAAAGTTCAACCTTGGTTTCATCAGACCATAACACCTTTTCCCACATGCTTTTGGGAGACTTCAGATGTGTTTTTGCAAAATGTAGCCTGGCTTGGATGTTTTTCTTCAGACATATGAAGAATACGGGAGATTGTTGTCACATGTGCCACACAGCCAGTACTTGCCAGATATTCCTGCAGCTCCTTTAATGTTGCTGTAGGCCTCTTGGTAGCCTCCCAGACCAGTTTTCTTCTCGTCTTTTCATCAATTTTGGAGGGAGCTCCAGTTCTTGGTAATGTCACTGTTGTGCCATATTTTCTCCACTTGATGATGACTGTCTTCACTGTGTTCCATGGTATATCTAATGCTTTGGAAATTCTTTTGTACCCTTCTCCTGACTGATACCTTCAAACAATGAGATCTCTCTGATGCTTTGGAAGCTCTCTGTGGACCATAGCTTTTGCTGTGGGATGCGACTAAGAACATTTCAGGAAAGACCAACTAGAGCAGCTGAACTTTATTTGGGGTTAATCAGAGGCACTTTAAATGATGGCAGGTGTATGCTGACTACTATTTAACACGATTTGGAATGTGATTGCTTAATTCTGAACACAGCTACATCCCCAGTTATAAGAGGGTGTGCAGACTTATGCAACCACATTATTATTTTTTTTCTTCCCTCCAAGTTTTTCTTCCCTCCAACCTCCAAGTTCTGAAATGATTTATCTTTGTCTCATTTTTTTACAGCACTGAAATCTGACATTTTAGCAGGGGTGTGTAGACTTTTTATATCCACTATATATATATATATATATATATATATATATATATGCATTTAAAAAGGCTATCATACAGCCTTACAGTGTGAGTGTATATATATATATATATATATATATATATATATATATATATATATATACACACATACATATATATGTGTATATATATATATATATATATATATATATATATATATATATATATATATATATACACACACTCACACTGTAAGACTGTATGATAGCCTTTTGAAAATGCATTTATTGTTTCAACCTTACATATAAAACAACCTAAACGTGATTATGCTCATTTTCACAGTATATCACGTAATGTATAGAAATTTAGAAGACAAGTATGAATGTTGAGGTAAAACAAAAAAATAATACAGAAATAGAGTTACTTAATACAAGTTAATATCTCAGAAGACAACTTATGTGAATTAATGTCATTTTTGTTGGGTACAGAATTTGTGCCTAATAATCACAGCCACTCTGAAGCAATGCCTATATTTTTATCATGTATAATATCTTATCTTTAACGTTGAAAGTATTTTTGCATCTGCAAGAGGATATTCTGTAATGTCCCTCTGTGTGTTTTCTTTTGTAAATGATGCTCTCAAGCAGTAAATGACAGATTCATTGCCTAACTGATCTTGGGGCTTGCCCCTATCAGCCAGTGAGCAGTAATCTTTATGTACGAGTCATACTTGTCTGACAGTGCAACCTAGGGGTATGCTTATGCTCTCTGCATTTCCTGTTTGTTTCAGTGAAATTTAAACAAGTTTTACTTAATATTTTTTTTCATACAAAACACAACTTTGGACAATTTTAAAGCATGTTATTTTAAATGCATGGAAAAAAAGGTATGTTCTATTTCCCTTTAAGGAGATGTGTAAGCACCAGTGTATTGATTGTAATTAAGTCTTTTTCTGACCATTCACTTGAGAAAACCTTACATGACATGGCTGTGGCTACTGGCAGCAATCTGTGGTGGGGGGATGTTTATCATGGAAGGGAAGACGGGTGGCCATTTTTGTTGCTTTCCATTTGCATCTTCCATGCATATGAATAGGGAGAACTTACGAGGGGGAAGCCCAATTTATTTTGCATGGGTCTCTCCAATGACTAGCTCCACCCATACTTTGTTAGCTACCATTTCTGGAGAAATAAAAGCGTAGCGGCGCCCCTTTAAGATTGCAGGTCTTGTCTTCAACTATTTCATACATAGAAAATGTTCATCTCAAGAAATTAAAATCTAGAAAATATATAACATGTGATAAAAACAGCTTGATGATAAGAATCCCCCTCTGGATCCATTTTACCGTAAGTACATACTTACTTGTGTCCAATATTTTGCACATTTTCACGTCAAGTTCTTCTGTATTGAATGCTATAAATATAACTTTTCAGTTGTCCTTTCAGCTGAAATTGTATTGAGCAAGTAAGAGGGAGAGTTTGATAGGCTTTGCATAGTTAATATAATAAACTCTGAATGTGTATATATACAATCATATTTAACTCTGATATATTACTTTGTATACTGCGTTAAGTTTTTTTACAATTTATAAATCTAAATGTTTGATCTGGCTCAGGTCTTTCTATGCTTTTATAACCAAGTTGGGACCTTTGGCTCACCTCTATCTCTCAAATATCTTGTTTGCCCAAATCTAGCCTTTTTGGCTCAAGAAAGCACCGTTTGACTTAATCAAGATGCTGGTTTGAGGTTAGGGAAGCTGTGAAGGTCATGTTGGTTTGTGGGAAGCAAAAATAATAATATGCCCCACCTATTGTACCCCTGTGATCCTGCACTGATCAGGCTCTCTGCTCTGTACTGTAATCTTGTGATGCAAACGAGGGGTTAAAGTGGTGACCGAAGGGATAACACTCCATCCTTGCATTTCTCTATTACTTATCTCTCTGTCTTAAAGCCACACTCCCTTCTTTTGCATCCCTCTTAACTTATGGCTCCATTAAAGGGATACCAAAGGTTTCTGGACTTTACTAGGTATAGATTATACCTATTTATCTATGTACTTAATAAAATAAAGACGTGCTTATAAGCTCTTACTAACCAGTCAGTGACCATCTCTCTGCAACGTGCTGCTGAGACATGGTCCCAGATAGGCTAGGACACTACACTGCACATTCAGCCCTACAGAGTCTGTACCCATACATGGACTGGTTGGATTGATTTTAGGCAGTAACAACTGAGCTTATAAGCACTTCTTAATAAAATAAAATACATAAAAGTAATTAGATGAATATTATTATTAACGTTTATTTATAACGCGCCAACATATTCCGTAGCGCTGTACATAAGTTCCAGGCAAAGGTAAATACAAATCAAACACAGCAAAGCAAGGAAGGCCCTGTCTTTGAGCCATAAATCCAGTGGCCATGATGCTTTCCCCAAAGCACCCTGCAAGATTGAAGCTTGCAGACTTACAACCTAATGGTATTGTGAGTGGTAAAGGAGGGAGAGAGAGGTGATGAGTGTGTTAGGGTGGAAGGTGATACGCTTCTTTAAGGAGATGCATTTTTAGTGAGGTTTTGAATGTTTTGAGGCAGGAGGACATAAATATCCATAAAAGTAAACAAAACTCCCAAATACCTTTAAGGTCCCCAGTTCTCTTATCCTTTAGCAGTACATTCCTTAATCCCTTTCATACTTTACCTTATTCACCCACTCTCCCCCCTGATTCAGTTGCTGCACTCACCCCCTTCATTCTCTTCCCCCCCCCCTCCCTCCTCTGCTGCATCACCCCCCTTCATTCTCTTTCCCCCCCCTCCCTCCTCTGCTGCATCATCCCCCTTCATTCTCTTTCCCCCTCCCTCCCTCCTCTGCTGCATCATCCCCCTTCATTCTCCCCCCCCCTCCTCTGCTGCATCATCCCCCTTCATTCTCTTTCCCCCTCCCTCCCTCCTCTGCTGAATCATCCCCCTTCATTCTCTTTCCCCCTCCCTCCTCTGCTGCACTCACCCCATCATTCTCTTTCCCCCTCCCTCCTCTGCTTCATCATCCCCCTTCATTCTCTTTCCCCCTCCCTCCCTCCTCTGCTGCATCATCCCCCTTCATTCTCTTTCCCCCTCCCTCCCTCCTCTGCTGCATCATCCCCCTTCATTCTCTTTCCCCCTCACTCCCTCCTCTGCTGCATCATCCCCCTTCCCCTCTCTCCTCATCCATGCATCCCTACTTTCCTGCCACCCCCCTCCCGCCCCTTATCCCTTTATCTCCGTCCCTCCCTTTATCACTTTCCCTTGGACCCGCCACCTCCTATTATCTCCCTTCACTTCATAAACCTTGCCCGCTCTCTTTTGTCTTCATTCCATCATCCATCTCCCTCCTTCCTTATCTAAACCCTTTTTTTCTCCTCCATATTATTTACCTCCACTTTCCATTTCCTTCCTCTTTTGTCCTTTCTCCCCCCCTGTTGTTCTCCCTTGACTTATTCTACAGATTCTCCCACTTTCAATTTCCCTGTCTACCATTTTCCCCCTTCATCGATGTCTTTTCCGATCCCTCCTTCTGCATCCCCTTCCTCCTTTCCCAACCTTCCCTAGTATAACAGAATGGTTAAATCCTGCCCTGAGTAGCAGTCGTGTATAGACTACTGTGTAGCGGTTTCTAACCTAACCCAGCACTATATGGTTGTGGTCTAGTTTAATGAATACCAATCTCGTGGTAACCCCTGAAGGTTTTTCAGTAAGAGGGTATATGACCTTTAACTGCTTGCCAACAATAATATCCTGCCAGTTATCAGCGATCCAATCTTTAATGCCCAGATCTGAATTTCCCAATGCATCACACTCGCACAACATTGCATGATCTTTCCCTAAAGCGATCTCAGGAGAGCAGAGCTATGTTAAAATGTTTTGTATTTTTTTTTAATAGTTCCCAAGGAATGCATGGAATAGAACAAGACATCTGCTTTGGATAAAACCTTAATTTGCTGTAAAACTATGAAATGCCATCACATTACACTTTGACTTAGTTGTATATAGTTTAAATTGATGCCAAGCAGTCAGGGGCTCCCAATATGTGTAGGGACAAATGACACAAACCCAATGGCAAAGTGACCTACTCTACTGGCAAGCCATCCCGTCCTGTTCCACTTCCAAAATCACCCTTGGGTTTTCATTGTCAGAAAATATGTTGATGAGGAATTTAAATAGCTTTCAAGAACATGTTGAAATCCTTATAGGAAAGAATTGGCTTCTTAGATGGATCTAGATAAAAATACTTTATATCCTCTAAAAGTTGAGGGGGGGTTTGAGAACTCAGTGACTGGAAGGTAAATAAAGTACAAGAAGACTCTGTCCCCTCATGTCCCCCCTCCTCGCCCATTCTCTCTCCCACTCTTCTTACCATATAGCTAATTTCTCTATTAAGTCCCTTCTACCTTATGGTCCTCTCTCATTCTTACCTCCTTCTCTCTTTCCCTTCTCTAACTTTCCAGTCCCATCTCTCCTCCATTTTTTACATGTATTTTATGCAAACTTGGTCAAATACATTCTAAATAGTAATCTTTTAGACCGTGACTTCGGTTGCAAGTTAAAATATATTAATCACTTAATTAAAGCACCACTATAAACCTGCACATGCTACAGCAGGAGTAGGTAATATGCATAAACTCAGGAAAGGGTTTCAGGATTTTATTGGTGTGCACAGGTGAGTCAGTCCTCTCCTCCAAGCATTTGGTTCCCCTCACTTGTGCACCGTGGGAAAATATTGAAATTCTGGCCTGCATACTTAAGCTATTCTGTAGCCTATGTAAGATGAAAAGCACTGGAATGTACTTTTATTTAAAAAAGGTTATTTTATTGAAATAAATCTTCCCAAGCATAATATCTTCTAACAGTGTATTGGATTGCATTATAGTGGATCATATTATTAATTTAACAATTGGTTTAGGTTCAATGGACATTATTATTATACTTTATTTGTAAAGCGCCGACTTATTCCGTAGCGCTATACAGGGGATAAAGTACAAGGCAAAAACAAATTGACACTCCATTAAGAACTTTGTAATTACATGTCTTCAAGTATCATCTAAACATACATTTAGTCCCCAGAAATGTAATGGCGCTGTTAAAAAAACAAGATCTGGGGCATAGCCACCAAGGACTAATTGTAGTGCCCTCATAACCCTATAAAATAAAATTCATTACAAGTGCCAAACAAAACGCCCTAAGTACTGGAAGATAATATTAACACTTCGGACTGTTTACAGGAAATACAGAAGGCTCTGAGTGGTCTTAATTAGTTGAGATAATGGCGCACTTGCCGCACCCAACAGGTTTTATCTGCCATGTGTCACTATGGCACTTCTCTCCATTGCTGCGTACAAGTAAATGTATATTTATACAGTTGTATCCGATTATCTCCCTCATGCAGAGTTCGCTGCTTCCTCTAATAATGGTCAAGTCCCAGCTGTGAAGGACGTGCATCTATTTTAGCTTCAGCCACAACCCCCCGTGTCATTTCCCATCTGCCAAGTCATGAAAATGCATTTTTTTTTGTAAAATATTTTGACCCCTCAACATTTATATTAGATTCATATTTATTGTTTATTCTTGGAACAAATTACATTTTTCATTTCTTATTAAAGATAATTATGAAGTTTTTCCTAAACTAACAATGTTAGCAGTTAATGTTTTAGAGAACATCTTATATTATGGGGTCATAATCTAGGGATGTGAATGTGAGTAGCACTTGAGAGTAGTAGGGAGGAGAGTTCATCCTATTTATTTTAATTGTAAGTGAAAGGAGCACTGCAGTTTGGGGAAATTATCACATGTAACAAATGAATAACCTTAGCCGGCTTACAAAATATTACATTTAGTGTATTCTGTGTTGGGGATCCCATCGTAGACTGCTTATATGCTACAGTGTCTTGATCTTTATTCAGTCTTTTAAAGTCGTTTAACATAACTGGATATTGCTCATTAAGAAGAAAAGCTTTAAAAACAACTTTCTTTTGGATTGACAGAGACCCTATAGCGAGGAGAGCAGGCTAGCACTTGTACTTAGCATCTCTTGAATTTGAGCTCTAAAGTCTTGATAGTACATTGGGCCAAATGTTCTCAATCCCAAAATACCTTTTTTTCATAATTTTAATGTAGATTATATATTAATCTTAGCTAGTAGAAGTCTAAAATGAATTGTAATATAGCCTCCTGTTCTTAGACATCTGTATTGTTTTACAATTGTCCATTCATTGTTTGCTCAATCCTGACCTGACATTCTTCTACTCAACAATCCAATTGGGAAAACCTGTTGAAGACCACTATAAAGTAGCAAAAACGTCACATATTGTAAAGTATGGCACACAATAACAATATTAGCAGTTGTGTAAGTCATGGGAATAAAAGCATTTTCAGAGATGACTTCAATTTGCCAGACTCTGCTAGTGCATGGAAGCTGCCATTATAGTCATACTTCCCTTTTAAGCCAAGCGAGTGGTTATAAAGTGAGACTTGCAAGCTTACTCTGTGGGTGTGAGCAGGAAGGTGTCTTGTGCTGAAATCTTATCTGAATCCACAATCCATAAACAAATCCCAGTCCATTTCCATCCACTCTTTAATGGATAGTAAGCATGTTCTACTTCAAAAAATAAGTGTTCAAAGCATCAGGAGCTGTGGAAGTCACAAAATGGCATCCTTATTTATACACCTTTAAGTATCCTGGGTTTCAAGTGTTTGGAAAGAAACAGACAGTGATTATCAGACAAATATGTGTTTTTATATAGAAAAGTTCAATGTACTTACAAAGTAAAATCCAGCTTTGCACACCCACAGGGAGATTACATAACCAGGTACAGAGTTTGACCTTTCAAAGGAAGCACTTGCTGCAGGATGAAATCACATGGTTGGATGGGGTCTGAGCTCACCGCTGAATCAGACCACAAGGATAGATCGAGAGAGACTACATATCCCAGGATTCTTTGCAACACAGTAACCCCAGAGTGTAATACAAATGTATCCGCTAACCTCTGCTTTCTCCTGATTGGCCAAAACAAATTATGAATTTTATGCTAACCTTAGTTGACAACCCTGAAAATCCCTGCTAAAAAGCTACAAATTGCAAACATCAGGGTGAGTTTGTACATGTTTATCTTGGTATTTTCTCATGCAAAACAATGTTTGCATGCATTACTGATTCTCCTCTTTCAAATGCATTCATAATCCTGGAAACTTAGATATGGCTTTAAGGCACAATCTACTAAAATAAAGATTTTATCTAAAAATGCTTTTATACTCATGGCATACACAACTGCTCATGTCAGTTGCTACAACTTCACAATCATATTAAGTATTTTAACTGTTGAACTTCATGCTGTGGTAACTCTGAAGTATTCTTAAGCATCAATATAAACAGATACTTGGCCCAATATGATGGAAGCCAAGTTTTATATATTATATGATCAATTGTACAGCTGTTGTTTTTCAAGCACAGGAGTGACTGCTATTTACATATAAGCTGACTACATCCCATCATCTCATACCGTATTTTACAAACCCTTCAATGTGTATCCCATTTGTCAGCGATGTTAAGATTGGATAAAGCACGCTATAATTTTAAGGTCATTGGTCCCTGCAGGAATGTAATGACATAGGAGTGAAAAAATGTAGATGGATTGTGTTGTAATGTTTTTCAGTGCATACCTTCTCTAGGAACGATAAATAATATTTTAATATGAGCAGGGAGTTTATATATCATAGGCCTGATTCCCACACACAATAGATGGGTATCTATGTCTGCTCAGTATGGAAAGATACATTAATCGAAATGATTTCATGCAACGCAATTATACCCATCATCACATTCCTTCATTTACCTTGGAAGCAGAAACATCTGGAGATGTGGGATTGTTTTCTGATGTGTAGTTCAGTTTCATATGAGCCATAGTGGACCCAGAAAGAATAGGATATATGGTAGGTAGTCATGTCTGTAAGAGGGTGGGCCTGTCTGTCTGGGACAGTGCCAAAAACGTTTTGGGTTGTAGTCATAGTCCATTCTTGAGAGTAGAGATAGGTCGCCTGCCCTCCATTCTCCAGAAAAAAAAACGACCTCTGCAGTTTTCATATAGTAGGGTCTCATTTCAATCATCTCTAAAATGAGTACCGTATATACTCGAGTATAAGCCAAGTTTTTCAGCCCTTTTTTTAAGGCTAAAAAGGGCCCCCTCAGCTTATACTCGAGGCACAACACCCCCCCCCCCGTATCTCTCTAACCCGAATGTGTCTCTCTAACCCCCCCGTGTCTCTCTAACCCCCCCCGTGTCTTTCTAACCCCCCCGTGTCTCTCTAACACCCACGTGTCTCTCTACCCACCTGTGTCTCTCTACCACCACCCGTGTCTCTCTACCCCCCCGTGTTTCTCTAATCCCCCTGTGTCTTTCCCTCCCCCCTCCTCATCCTCAACCCCCCCTCATTCTACCCCTTTAGAGGGGTAGAATGAGGGGGGGGGTTAGAATGAGGAAGGGGGGTTGAGGATGAGGAGGGGGGTTGAGGAGGGAGGTTGAGGATGAGGAGGGGGGTTGAGGATGGGAGGGTTTGAGGTTGAGGAGGGGGTTGAGGAGGTGGGTTGAGGATCGGCGGTTTGAGGATGAGGAGGGGGCTGAGGAGGGGGGCTGAGGATGAGGAGGGGGTTGAGGATGAGGATGGGGGGTTGAGGAGGGAGGTTGACAATGAGGAGGGGGGGAAGAGACACAGGGAAGGGAGAGGTGGGAAGAGACACAGGGAAGGGAGAGGTGGGAAAAGACACAGGGAAGGGAGAGGGGAGAAGAGACACAGGAGAGAAAGGGGGTCACAAGAGGGGACACAGAGGGCACAAGAGGGACACAGGGGGCATCACATTTCCCACCCTCGGCTTATACTCGAGCCACTCATTTTACCCAGTATTTTGTGGTGAAATGGGTGCCTCGGCTTATACTCGGGTCGGCTTATACTAGAGTATATACGGTATTTATGTAGCTTTCAAAACTTACATTTGAACTTTAAAAGTATCAGATTTCAGCATCTCCTATCAGATGCCCGGGGTGATAAAGAAGGAGTCTTCATCCGTCTCATTCTCTGCTCAAGCAGTCAGAAGTTTTTTTTGATAGACTCCTGGGCAGAGGCTCTCTCATCCCTGAACACCCAATAGGGGGTGGAGAGAAGCAGGTTTGCCAGTCAATAAAACGCCAAAGCTAAAATGTAATTTTTAAAGTCTACAATAATTTTATTGGTAATCAGTTACTAAATAAATCAAGTCATATTATGTGAGCACTTCTGTTGTAATTAAAGGAATGTGGGAGGTTTCTGGATTTCACTAGGAATGTAATATACCTATATATCTATTTATTTTTATATACTTCTTTGTTTTAATAAGTGCTCAAAAGCTCACATTTTCTCTCTAAAATCAAACACTTTGTAGCTTTAAATATATGTAACTAAATCCTTATCAGTATCCAAGGTCCAGGCCGCTTAAAACAGTTAAAGATCAGAATATGTCAACTATAGGCAGCAGCCGGCACTTTAGCAATAGTGATGGCAAAAATTGGAATTTATTGAAGTAAAATTACATTGCAGTTTGTAATTTTTGTATTTCAATAAGCTTTTCTCATCCTCCCATATAGGGCATATTCATATCTCCCATTAAAGACTAATCATTGCTAATTACTCTGGTGATCATACATGCTCAAGCAAAATTGATGTTTGTCTGTATTGGTTAGTGTCTGCCCTCTGTAGCTCATGCATACACAGACTGTGAAGTGCAGTGTTTGTAATTAGACTGTCAGTGATCTCTCTCAGGTAGCATGCTGCAGAATGTTTACTATGAGACACTGTACACCCTGTACTTAGAAGTACATTTCCTTCATGAGCTACAGAGGGGAGAATTACAATTAGGTATTATTTGTACGGTTTTAGGCACAATAAAACAGAGCTTTTAAGCAATTCTTAATAAAATAAAGTACACAAAAGTAATGAGATACGCAGGGATATTATATTCCCAGTGAAATTCAAACACCTTCCATATCCATTTAAGCACTTATAATGCTGCTCATAATAAGGATCAGGTCACATTAGTATGGGCACATTTATCAACTGATTTATTCATGATTAATATCCATAATAATCATCAATGGACACTAATTTACATAACCCTGCATATAAATGTATCCAGTTCCACTTGATCTGACTATTACTCTGCAGTCCAGGCTAAGCCCTTACTAATTAGTCTCTCTATTCCTCCTCCAAGACTTGTCTGTCTAAATAGGATCACACTGTCCACTTATCAGAAACCGGCCATAGTCAGTGTAAAAATATAATGTATTTTTTTTTATTGAAGACATATCCAAAATATATTTAACATGCCATTCCAAAACAACAAGAATACAAATATAAAGTATAAACATATAATACGAAATTGTACAATGTCGTTCTCAGGGAGACATGCTAACGATTTTGCCTTTCTTTTTTTGTTTTTCACTAAACAACATATTATAATATAGGTATATATAAACAAACTCTAAAAAATACCAAAGAACAAGAAAAAATAAGAGGTGAAGTAAAAGGAGCCATGAGTATAAAAGCATGTCAAAGAAATTTGGCAGACTTTGTTTGGATTTCTAGTTGGCTTGCATTTTGACTCGGGGTGGTGGGGGCTATCCTATTGGGATTTGCTCTTCGTTTAAGTCCTATGGTCAAGTGGCAGGGTTTCATTCAAAGGCTACTCTCATTCGCCCCATTTGCCTACTCCTATTCGAAACAAAAACTGTGGCTCTGCCATTAAATCAAAAGCAAATATAATCTTTAAAAGCTATTATTGTAAACCTTCTAAAGATTTTACCATTATAAAACCAACTTTTCATATGAACATGCTATGAATTACTCTTCACTTGGCTTTAACATAATTGATATGTACTTTATTATAGCATGCAACAGCGAAGAATACATTCTTATTCTTTTTTGCTCCCATGGGTTACTCTCCATCTCCTCCATGTTCTAAAGCTCATAAGCAGAAACACTTCTCCCTTCCTCTCTCTCTCTCTCTCTCTCTCTCTCTCTTTCCCTTCCTCTCTCTCTCTCTCCCTTTCTCTCTCTCTCTCTCTCCCTTCCTCTCTCTGTCTCTCTCCCTTCCTCTCTCTCTCTCTCTCTCCCTTCCTCTCTCTCTCTCCCTTCCTCTCTCTCTCTCCCTTCCTCTCTCTCTCTCCCTTCCTCTCTCTCCCTTCCTCTCTCTCCCTTCCTTCCTCTCTCTCCCTTCCTTCCTCTCTCTCTCTCTCTCCCTTCCTCTCTCTCTCTCCCTTCCACTCTCTCTCTCTCTCTCTCTCTCTCTCTCTCTCTCTCTCTCTCTCTCTCTCCCTCCCTTCCTCTCTCTCTCTCTCTCCCTTTCTCTCTCTCTCTCCCTTCCTCTCTCTCTCTCTCTCTTTCTCTCTCTCTCTCTCTCCCTTCCTCTCTCTCTCTCTCTCTCTCCCTTCCTCTCTCTCCCTTCCTTCCTCTCTCTCTCTCCCTTCCTCTCTCTCTCTCCCTTCCTCTCTCTCTCTCTCTCTCTCTCTCTCTCTCCCTTTCTCTCTCTCTCCCTTCCTTCCTCTCTCTCTCTCTCCCTTCCTCTCTCTCTCCCTCTCTCTCTCCCTTCCTCTCTCCCTTCCTCTCTCTCTCTCCCTTCCTCGCTCTCTCTCTCTCCCTTCCTCGCTCTCTCTCTCTCTCCCTTCCTCGCTCTCTCTCTCCCTTCCTCGCTCTCTCTCTCCCTTCCTCGCTCTCTCTCTCCCTTCCTCTCTCTCTCCCTTCCTCTCTCTCTCCCTTCCTCTCTCTCTCTCTCCCTTCCTCTCTCTCTCTCTCTCTCTCTCTCTCTCTCTCTCTTCCTCTCTCTCTCTCTCCCTTCCTCTCTCTCTCTCTCTCTCTCTCTCTCTCTCTCTCCCTTCCTCTCTCTCTCTCCCTTCCTCTCTCTCTCTCTCCCTTCCTCTCTCTCTCTCTCTCTCTCTCTCCCTTCCTCTCTCTCTCTCTCCCTTCCTCTCTCTCTCTCTCTCTCTCTCTCCCTTCCTCTCCTCTCTCTCTCTCTCTCTCTCTCTCTCTCCCTTTGTCTGTCTCTCTCTTCTTTTGGAGTTTTATCTCCTAACCCAGGCCCCTCACCTGACATTACCATTTGCAGATTATATTTTCTGACCACTAGGGGCAGAAAACATATCACATACTAGAGCCATTCAACTCAAATTAACTTTCCATCAGATCCATTCCCTCTCCTACGATATGAAAAACCTTTCTAACTTTAAGTTTGCACACTTTTGTACCCAATTAAACTTTCACTTTCTTCCTGACCCTTGCTATTCCTCATCTGTTTATTCCTGACCAGGTTTCTGCCTCTTCCACTCGCTTTAGAATGTAAGTTGCGAGTTTCCAATCTTCTGGGATGCTTTGGAAAAATCACTTTCTACAAAGATTATAAAAAACAGGGCCCTCCATTTTCTGCAGTCTGTTAACATTGTATTTCTCCTTGTTCTAATCCACTGTATAGCGCTATGGAATATGTTGGCGTGTTACAAATAAAAGTTAATAATAATAATAATAATAACTTAATAAGAAACCCCCCCAAAAAACATTCAAATTCTCAGATTGGATGGAAGTTTCTCAGTTTTAAGGCTCTATGCTTCTCACAATATTTAGCTATGAAGAAGCAGCCATAGATCGATGGCTTTTGAGCCATGTTTGCCTGTCCGAGGTTGCAGACTATTGGATAGCTATCTATCAAGGCAAACCAACCTGCCCTTAGATAGTGTTGTTTTATACCACAGTATCTTTTTGTGACCACATACTCTGCAAGACCTTTATTTGTTGAGAGGTTCCACTATCTTCAAGCCAGTTTACTCTCTTTTTCCATTCCATACATCACTAAATGTGTTCTTGGCCTGTATTACACAAGGTTAGCAGTAGGTTAGAAGACTACAGTTTATTTATGAGTCATTTTGGATCAATCTAGCACCAATATGTGAGGAAGTTATTTGCTACGTAATCTTTCTATTTTTGCATACAAGCTATAATAGAGAGTCACTGACTAATAAATCCACCAGCAAAGCATCTGACCCACAGAACATGGCTCTGTTCCCATGTCAGTTTTTTTGGAACCTTTAGTCGAGTTACAGCGTGTTCTTGTGTCAAAAGAAATAGATTATATTCACAAGGCAAAGAGTCCTATGAAAATACTGTTTAAAGGTCCACTGTGATGAAAAGTAGTAGATATGCTGTTTTGAAGACTTAGAAAAATAGATCTGATGGCAGATAAGAACCAAAATGGCCCATCTAGTCTGCCCATTCTACGTATCTTAAAATGTTGTCTTTAGTAAGCCTCAAGTAAGCCTCATGCTGTGTTTGACCGTCCACTTCTGCTGGATCTTCTTATCTCCTGCACTTTTCCTAAAGTAGAACTTTTTTTTATATTACCCCTAAATCTTCCATCTTCCAACTTCAAATCTTGTCTTCCTGTTTTTGGATTGTTCATTGAGATAAAGACACTTCCCTTTTGAACTTTTTTATATTCTTTCATATATTTTGCAGGTCCTCTCCTCTCCTCTCTTTGGATATATACATATTCAGCTTATGATGTCTTTCCTTATGAGGTTTATCTTTTATACCCTGCACTACTTTAGTTCCCCCCCTTAGACACAATTCTAATGTATTAATATTATTTTGGAGATCTGCTCTCCAGACCTGGACACAGTACCCAAAAGAGGTCTATCTAGGGATCTATGGCATTAGTACCAACCTTCATTGCTGTTAGTTCCCCTACCAATACAGCCAGACATCCATTTTGCTTCAATCAGTCTGATTATGTATAATTAGCAATGATTAGTCTTTAATAGAAAATATGGATATGCCCTATATGGGAGCATGAGAAAAGTTATTGAAATACAAAAATTACAAACCGCAATGTAATTTTACTTCAATAAATTCCAGTTTTTGCAATCACTAAAGTGCCAGCTGCTTCCTGTAATTTAAATTATAACATATTTTGTTTTAGATGTGTATATCATGTAACTATATATATATATATATTATGTAAAATAACTGTAATGACTATAGCTTTATCTTTTATAGGGCTTACCACAACTGATGTTTGTAGAGATATATGCATATTTTCATTGATATACCTATATTTATACTATATTTATGGATACTAGACTATCATGTTTAAGACAAAAATAGCTCTAGTGTATAACTATACAATCAAACGTGTGTGCATTTTTATATATAAGATATTTTTTAAGAATATATTGTTTTTAAAAGACTATTTTTTAAAGCGCAATTTTAAATATATGTGTGTAAATCTATATGTATACATATGTATATATTTGTAAGATATTTTTTAACTGAACAAGCAGCATCAGGAGCAGCGAAACGCGTTTTAGTACTTACATTTATCCTTTTTATATCATCATTGCATTATTTATATGTATCCTTTGTTTTACAGATATCATTATTAATTGATATCAGTACATAATAATTTATTTCCAAACATTTTTTTTGACCATATTAAGCCTCAAGTGGAGTTCCTGTGTAATACACCTTATACACAGCACTGACATTGTCAGATCCTCCAGGCTATTCATTGTACCTATCCCATTAAGATTATAAATTGCATGGCTATTTTTCCTTCCGAAATGCATAACCTTACATTTATTTGTATTAAATCTCATCTGCCATTTAGCCGCTCATTTCTCTAATTTATGCAAAGCCTTCTGTAGGGAAAATACATTATTATCTGATTTAATTACCTTGCACAACTTAGTGTCATCAGCAAAAATTGAGACACTACTTTTGAGTCCTACTTCTACGTCATTAATAAATATGTTAAAAAGGAGATGACCTAACACTGAACCCTGAGGAACCCCACTTACCACATTAGTCCAATCTGAGTATGCTCCATTTACAACAACCCTTTGCTTTCTGTCTTTTAGCCAGCTCTCAATCCATGAGCAGATATTTACTGCAATTCTGTATCCCTTAGTTTGCTCAAAAGTCTCTCATGAGGCACTGTATCAAAAGCCTTTGCAAAATCCAAAAAGACTACATCCACTGAGTTGCCCTGATCCAAGTTCCTACTAACCTCCTCATAGAAACTAATTAGCTTGGTCTGACATGACCTATCCTACATACATTTGTGTTGACTGCTACCTATGATCTTGTTCAAATAGACATATTCTTGTATATTATCCCTTATTAACTCTTCTAAAAGCTTCCCAACTACAGATGTGAGGCTCACTTGTCTATAGTTTCCCGGCTCTTGCTCCCTTCTTATATATAGTAAATAAATAGTACATCTGTGTTCACATTTGAATGTCTAAAACAAGTTTAACAACCTGCTTCCAGCTCAGAATTCCGAGAAACAGTTATTACACTGCATTCTGGGAAGTTGAACAGGGACATGCAAATGTGCCCACAAATGCCTCGCTCTTCAATCCTTAGCCATTATCAAACATGGCTTTCTTTAAGCTTATGAATGTTGTGTTACACATCTTTAATGCAAAGCCAAGGTTGGATCAAACACAAGCTGAGTATCCTATCCATGTACAGCTGTTTCAATCTTACTGGCTATCATCAGCATGGAGCGGGATCTCAGCCTGTGTGGTGGACCTTATGAGTAGGTAGTTCACCACAGCAATCATTTATAATATGGTGGGCAAAAGAGCGATAGAAGCCTCCACCGTACAGTAGTACAGTAAATAAAAAGTACATCTGTGTTCACATTTGAATGTCTAAAACAAGTTAAAAAACCTGCGTCCAGCTCAGAGTTCAGAGAAAAACAGTTACACTGCACTCTGGGAAGTTGAACTGGGACATATATATACACCAAGGAAATTAAACTTCAAACTAAAATTTTTATTTCCTTTGAATTTTTTCCTTTTTTGGTTTATTCCACCACTTCCAATGTAATCCAACCCACAATATATTTAATTTGAACCAGTGACTTTGCTCTAACATTCCTAACCACGCACACACTCTATCAATTTATATACAAAATGACAAACAAAAATCTGACAGGCTTCAGAAAAAACCCTAAAACAATATATAATGAATTGTTTATATATAGTTATTGAGAAACATCCCATATATTGCATGTGTTTGTAACTATGTGGTCACTGTAGCAATAACAGATACATTAATATGTACATTAAGTGTGTACAATAAGTAAAGACGGAACTATGAAAATACAGAATAGAGTGCAGGAATTTCTGTGTTTAGATAAAGCGCTGATTAACTTATAATATGCAAACTCTAATTAGGAGTTGAAATGGGTCAGTAGATATAAGACATTTATTACTGCAGAGGAATTCATAATGTCATCTGTATATATGGAGAAATTCTCTCTCTCTCTCCTCTCTCTCTCTCTCCTCTCTCTCTCCTCTGTCTCTCCTTCTCTCTCTCTTCTTCCCTCTCTCTCTCTTTTCTTCTCTCACTCTCTCTTCTTTTCTCACTCTCTCTCTCTCCTTCTCTCTCTCTCCCTCTCTCTCCTCTCTCTCTCTCTGTCTCTCCTTCTCTCTCTCTTGTCTTCCCCTCTCTCTCTTTTCTTCTCTCACTCTCCTTCTTTCACTCTCTCTTCTTCCCTCTCTCTTTTCTTCTCTCACTCTCTCTCTCCTTCTTCTTCTCTCTCCTTCTTCTTCTTCTTCTTCTCTCTCTCTCTCTTTCTCTCTCTCTCCTTCTCTCTCTCTTGTCTTCCCCCTCTCTCTCTTTTCTTCTCTCACTCTCCTTCTTTCACTCTCTCTTCTTCCCTCACACTCTCTCCTCTCTCTCTTTTCTTCTCTCACTCTCTCTTCTTCTCTCACTCTCTCTCTTCTTCTCTCTCTCTCCTTCTTCTCTCTCTTGCTCTCGCTCTCTCTCTCTCCTTCTCTCTTCTTCTCTCTCTCTCTCTCCTTCTCTCACTCCCTCTCTTCTTCTTCTCTCTCTCTCTCTCTCTCCTCTCTCTCTCCTTCTCTCTCTCTCTCTTTCTCCTTCTTCTCTCTCTCCTCTCTCCTTCTTCTCTCTCTCTCTCCTTCTCTCTCTCTCTCCTCTCTCTCTCTCTCCTTCTCTCTATCTCTCTCTCTTTCTCTCTCTCTCTCCTTCTCTCCCTCTCTCTCACCTTCTTCTTCGCTCTCTCTCTCCTCTCTCTCTCCTTCTGCTTCTCTCGTGCGTGCATATATACGTACACATACCAGTGAGAGCCTTATTTCAGTATCACTGTAGATTAGCAAAATCTTCTTTCTAGTACACTCTGCTAGTAGAAGCTGCCACGATAATTATACTTCCTTTACAACTATACTTGCCAGTTGCTCTGCGAGTTGTCCTGAAATCTTATCTGAATCTACCAGTAAATAAACCAACCTTATTCTGTGCTCCTCCTTCCACTCTTGAATGCATAATACAAACTAGGACAACACTTCTAGCTGCATTGTATACTGTGTGGAGATTACAAACATGGCAGCCTTAAGACACAAACAGTATACTACAGTATAATAAAGATTTTATCTAAAATGTTTTTATGCTCACAACTGGTCGCTTTGCTCCTGAAAGGGTTACTGTAGCACTTCAATACTCTTAATAAAAGTATTTTTTTAAGTTATTATAAAGTTGTTTAATAAAGGTATTTTTAGAGTGAACTGTTTTTCAATCACTCCCTAAGTAAACATTTCCAAAATACCATTAACTTTTTTTTTTTTACGTATCTGATAGTTGCAGATCTGGTCCTGATTGTCCCCCCCCCCCCACTGTCATTGTAGGACAGAGAGACCAGGTCCACAGTTTGACGTTCTCCTTCAGTGGTTGGGGGTGACAATGGGATATTAGGCCAGGGCAGTGGGGTCAACATCTGTAATTATGGAGGGTATGTAGCAATCACTCTCCGAGCCTCTGTTCTCTGTGGGAAGACATTCTAGAATGGACATTGTAAGTTGATTTACATGAATTAGAAGGGACCTGCTATACTTTAGAAAAAAATCACAAGTTTTGTAAGCTTGTTTGAACTGAGTGCTTCTCAAAAGCTGGGTGTCTTCTCTACCCTTCACTCGACTCCTGAATAGTTAAAACAACAGATCCCACACAACATCATGCTCCAAGCCAATAGACATCCTGGATGGAAGCCCTTGTGTACCATGGTTTCATGTATGCTATTTCCCACAGAACTGAGCTTTAATCGAAGTTTACTTTTAATGAACGTCAGTAAGACCCGCTATGGCCATGATCATGGATAGTCAGGAATGGGCGCCATTTTGTATACCTCTTCCTTCTCTTCTCCCCTCCCCTCCCTTTTCTCTCTTGTTTAGCCTATCAGTCCTGTCCATCTCTCATGACCCTATGTACCTCAGCACTCCAGGCACATATTCTGTCTTGCTGTACTCATCCATAAGGTTATCTTGTAAAATATACTGGAGTGGGTTACCAGTTCCTCCTCTATTGGACCAAACTTTACCTCTCTGCCCATTTTGGTATAGCTCACAGCTTTGCTGAAGTACCCTTTTCCCTTTACTGCCCCATAATCTACTTTATCCCTTAGGTAAGTTTTATACCTGCCATATAACCAGTGGCGTAGGAAGGGGAGCACCCCCTGGGTGTCACATCTTTGGGGGCGGCAAAAATGCCCCCTCCTGCCTTCCACCTCACATTCCCCTTCCCCCGGTCCCCTGTTTCTGCTCTCTGCTTGTGCCTGCTGGCAGGGGCAGGAGCCAGCAGACCGGCAGCATGGAGCAGGAGGTAAGAGAGAGGGGAGAGGCATGGAGGGAGAGGGTGAGAGAAGACATGGAGGGAGGGAGAGGCATGGGGAAGAGAGGGAAAGGGAAAAAAGGGAGACAAATGGAGAGAGAAAGGGAAGAGAAGGGGAAGACATGGGGGAGGGAGAGGCATGGGGGGAGAGAAGGAGACACGGAGAAAGGAAGAGGCATGGGGAAGAGGGAAGCATGGGGGAGACATGGGGGAGGGAGAGGCATGGGGGAGAGAATGAGAGTCATGGGGAAGAGAGGCAAAGGGGAAAAATGGAGACACATGGAGGGAGAAAGGGAAGGGGAGACATGGAGGAGAGAGGAAGGGGGAGGGGAGGCATGGAGGGAGAGAATGAGAGGCATGGGGAAAAAGGCACACAGAGGGAGAAATAAAAGGGGGAGACATTGAGAAAGAGGGGGAAACATGGGGGGTAGAGAAGGAGACATTGAGGGAGGGGGAGGCATGGGGTAGAGAGGCAAAGGGGAAAAGGGAGACACATGGAGGGAGAAATGTAAGGGGGAGACATAAAGGGAAAGGCATGGGGGAGAGAGGCAAGGGGAAAGATCGAGACACATGGAGGAAGGGAGAGACACATGGGGGAGACATGAAGGGAGAGTGGGAAACATGGAAGAGAGGGAGACACATGGAGGGAGAATAGGAGACATGGGTGAGAGGGATGCATGGGGGAGAGAGGGAGAGGAATGGGGTAGAGCGGCAAGGGGAAAGAGGGAGACACATGGAGAGAGAGCCATGAGGGGAGAGGTGGATGCAAAGGGCAAGGGGGAGAGTGAGATGAAGAGGGAGGGAGAGAAAGAGGGGGAGCTAAAGGAAAAGAGAGGGATAGAATGAGAAGGGGAGGGAGAGAGGGAAGGGGAGAGGAGAGAAAGAAAGAAGGGGGGGATAGAGAGATAAAGAGAAAGCAGAATGAGTGAGGGGAGATAGAGGGGGGAGGGAGAAGAGAGAGCTAAAGAGAGGGATAGAATGAAAGGGCAAAGAGGAGAGAGAAGGCAGGGAAATAGGGAGAGAGACATGGAGAGAAAGGGAGAGAAAAAGAGGGGAGATATGGAGAAGGGGGAGTGTGAGAGAGAAGGCGATATATATATATTTGCACTGGTTGGGGGGGGGGGGGCAAGCTCATATAACAAAGATTGATGTCTTGGGGCACATGTTCTCCCATTCCATACTTACCGTAATTTAGTTTTCCAGTAGACTATATAGACCACTGTGAGGATAATATGAGGCTACTAGATGCAGCAACTGGTTCAGTTTTCAAGATGGAGTTGCATTTCACATAAACATTCATCATACATATATAGGCAGTTTTTATAAGAAACATAGATGTATCCATATTCCTCTCAGCCTGGTCCAAGCACGAACAGCAATTAGTAGGACTCTTAAAATAATATTTAATACTAAACATTTGGGATAGATGAGAGTATGACCTATTTTAACCATATTTGGAATAATTCTTCCATTGTTTTTTTTTTATTGTCTCATGAAATATCATTTCTACCTATACCATTTAGTCTCCACTTTCAGAATGGCTCTTATTTTTATGATGTGTAAACTGGATTTCTACATCAGCGTAATGATTGTACTCGAGACATTAGCCAACTCTAAATCAGGCCCAGTGTGTCCTAGAGCGCTAATCTTGGCCTAATAAAGGTGTTAAAACTCCGTTCATAGAAATAGGAAGGCCGTTTACCCAGACATTTTGGTTAACTTAAGAATGAAAACTTCTTGGATTGCTATGAAAGAGCGAGTCGTGAATGCACTAGTCAAAAACACACAAGGAGCAGGGGATTTTTCTGTGGTTTTTATTTCCAAAAAGGCTTTTTTATAGCTTCATTTGATTAATCTCTATGGTATTGTATAATTCACCATATGCCAGAAATGTGTGAATTGTTAATGTTGTTTAATAAACGACAGAGCCACTGGGTTTTATGACTTAATTTATGTACGTTTTAACCAATTCATTATTGAGCGTGCTATAAGGGTATTTTTCTCCACTATACCAGGAGTCAAACTACATTATTATTACTAATTTACATAAATAGAAGTGCAAATTGTTTTCATAATAATGCAGTAAAGCCAGTGATTCTGAACTAGTGCCATATTGCAATGGGCATGGGATTTAAAAGGAACTGGGGATCATTAAATGGATTGTTGGGTACCGTATAGCAATGGTGCACAAAGATCTTGGTCTACTAGTAGATCTCCAGTGTGGTCTGGATAGGCGGCAGAAATGAGGCATTTACTGTGTCTTCTAGTTTAATTTTACTTATTGGACGTTCGGGAACATGATTATGAGCTGGCTTGAATAGATGAGTTTTTAGAGATGGTGGAAGATATGAAGAGTGGGAATGAATTAGAGAATTGGGAGCAGCACTAGAGAAGTCCCATAGGCGGCACTGGTGTGAGGAAAATATGGTTATTGAAGAGATGGGCCTAAGTATTTGAAGATCAGTTGAGAGGTGTAGGCAGGGCAGTAATACTCTCACCCAGAGTCAATATTTTAAAATTCATCTTGGAGAACATGGAAAGTCTGTGTAGGGAATGCATATAAAGGAGTGAAATCTAAAGTGACATTAGATGATGGGGATTTTGGAAATCGCTTAGGGAGTTCAGTGATATACACTATGGTATTAGATGATGGTGATTCTGGAAATCGCTTATGGAATTCAGTGATGTACACTATGGTATTAGATGATGGGGCTTATGGAATTCAGTGATGTACACTATGGTATTAGATGATGGGGCTTATGGAATTCAGTGATGTACACTATGGTATTAGATGATGGGGCTTATGGAATTCAGTGATGTACACTATGGTATTAGATGATGGGGCTTATGGAATTCAGTGATGTACACTATGGTATTAGATGATGGGGCTTATGGAATTCAGTGATGTACACTATGGTATTAGATGATGGGGATTTTGAAAATCGCTTATGGAATTCAGTGATGTACACTATGGTATTAGATGATGGGGATTCTGAGAATCGCTTATGGAATTCAGTGATGTACACTATGGTATTAGATGATGGGGATTTTAAAAATCGCTTATGGAATTCAGTGATGTACACTATGGTATTAGATGATGGGGATTTTGAAAATCGCTTATGGAATTCAGTGATGTACACTATGGTATTAGATGATGGGGATTCTGGAAATCGCTTATGGAATTCAGTGATGTACACTATGGTATTAGATGATGGGGATTTTAAAAATCGCTTATGGAATTCAGTGATGTACACTATGGTATTAGATGATGGGGATTTTAAAAATCGCTTATGGAATTCAGTGATGTACACTATGGTATTAGATGATGGGGATTTTAAAAATCGCTTATGGAATTCAGTGATGTACACTATGGTATTAGATGATGGGGATTCTGGAAATCGCTTATGGAATTCAGTGATGTACACTATGGTATTAGATGATGGGGATTTTAAAAATCGCTTATGGAATTCAGTGATGTACACTATGGTATTAGATGATGGGGATTCTGGAAATCACTTATGGAATTCAGTGATGTACACTATGGTATTAGATGATGGGGATTTTAAAAATCGCTTATGGAATTCAGTGATGTACACTATGGTATTAGATGATGGGGATTTTAAAAATCGCTTATGGAATTCAGTGATGTACACTATGGTATTAGATGATGGGGATTCTGGAAATCGCTTATGGAATTCAGTGATGTACACTATGGTATTAGATGATGGGGATTCTGGAAATCGCTTATGGAATTCAGTGATGTACACTATGGTATTAGATGATGGGGATTCTGGAAATCGCTTATGGAATTCAGTGATGTACACTATGGTATTAGATGATGGGGATTCTGGAAATCGCTTATGGAATTCAGTGATGTACAGTATGGTATTAGATGATGGGGCTTATGGAATTCAGTGATGTACACTATGGTATTAGATGATGGGGATTTTGAAAATCGCTTATGGAGTTCAGTGATGTACACTATGGTATTAGATGATGGCGATTCTGGAAAATGCTTAGGGAATTCAGTGATGCCTCATTTGCTGTTTAAATGATCACTGCAATCCAACTTCAATGAACTCTTGAAGAAACATGTTTGATAATGGTCAAAACCATGTTTAAATACAGCCTTTAATTTTTTACTATTCTGTGTAATTATTCTTTACTGAGGGCAGTCATTACCTTGTTGGTAAAGCAGCTTTCACAGCATCACCAAAGATTGGCAAATCCAATTGTTCTCTGCATGTAATATCCCTCACACTTGCAAAAGCAGATACGCCAAAGCAAAAATGGTGGCCCCTCTACAATAGTCTGTCTTAAAATAGGTGTCAAACCAAAGGCTGTATTTGTCTTTTTTCAATTATTTTGAGCAAAACAGTATATTGTAAATATGGGCTAGATTGGGCTTTTAATGAATGCAGATATACACGGTCCAGTTACATTATTATGACCACCAGCTAATATCCAGAATAACTGCTGTGCGCAGCACAGAAAGCAGCTAGACTGCGTGGTAGTGAGGCAATAAGATGCTGGAAGGTTGACAAGGGTATCTGGAGCCATGCATACTGCAGTGCATTCGACAGCTGCTGAAGAGTGCATGGTGGAAGGTCCATACAGTGATCAAGGTGGTCCCACAGGTGCACGACTGGGTTCAAGTCCGATTAATGTGGAGGCCAGGGTAGTACTTGGAAGTCTTCATTGTGCTCCTCCAACTACTCCTGGACAATTCTGGCCATATGGCATGTTGTTTTGTGCTGCCAGAAGATCAAATCCATGGAAGACAGTCAACATGTATGGATATACTTGATCTGCAAGGATGGATAGATAACCTAGTTGGTTGAGAGTGCCTTCCAGAGGTATGAGTGGAGCCAGAAAATGCCAAGAAAGCATTCCATAAACCTGCCAGCACCAGCTCGTGTACTTCCAATAATGATTGCAGAGTATTTGTTCTCTGAGGGCTTGCACTTGACACGCCAACGTCTGAAGCAGATAACGTGACTCATCAGAGAAGACAACCCTTTAACGATCAGAAAAGGTCCAATTTCAGTACTGTCGTACATATTGAAGCCATTTCTAAAGATTAACACTCGTCAGCTTGGGTGCAGTGAACTTCGGAGCCCCATACTCAATAGGGTTCGCTGTACTGTCATTTTAGACACATGACTGGTAGCCCCATGGTCTGTTTAGAAGGTGAGTTGCTTAACTATAGCGTGTTGGGTGGCATATAATCGCAGCCGGCGTTCACCTCTAACATTAATGGCACATGGTGCTCCGCAGTATCTATTGAATTTATTCACAATGGTGCCATTTGTCCAGTCACTTTAACCACAGCAGCACGTGAACAGTTAATAAACTGCGCTTTTTCAGAAATTCTGCCACCCTTGACCCGAAAGCCAATGATCATCCCTTATTCAACGTTGGATAAATGGCACATTGTACCCATGACAGTGATGGTTGATATGTTTTGCTTTAATTGCATCGGATATTTTGTATTTTTCCTAACAGGAATAAGATTATTATCAGGGTGTAGCTGTGGATTCAGATAAGCACCAGTAAGACACAAGCAGAGTCTGGCTAAATATAAGATTTTCTTGTATGTCTTCTAACGTGATTAGTTTATTTCATACTTATCGTGACCTGTGAGCTACAGTGGTCCTTTAAAGAGATATCCACGTTATTCTATCATCCTTTTTCTGTTCCACACTCCACGATTCCGCACACTTCAGCGGAGAAGCCCTCTGGCCTCCACGATGAACTTCATAGACAAACAATAAATGATAGCACAGAAGAAGCGTGGGAACCTCAGGAATTCAAGAAACTGTTACTTTTGGACATCCCTGGAAAAAGCAATAAAACGGGCTGTTCCTTTTCTATTTACTTTCTTAAAATGCTGAATTTCGTGCTCTGAACGTCTTGGCTCTGCAGCGCTCCATGGCTTAGCTGCTGGTATGTATTTTCATTTTCTTACAAGATAATCAGCTGAGACCTTTTAAATTATGAATTATTTCTCTAAAGTACTATATAGTAATATAGTGGTACATCTGTATGTAGTAATACAGTAATTTATAGTTGGTTGATTGCCTGGCATCTAGGAGGATTCTTCATTCTATTCTGCATATTTTTGTTCAATTTATATCTAAAAACAGTTTAAAAAAAAAGTGACGAATAAAGTATAATCTAAGTCTATACTTAAGTTTATATGGAACTTGTCCTTTAAGCTCCTTATATATCTAAGATAAGATTAACTATTTAAGTAAAAGTTCTGAGACTTGTCTTAAGTTGCTCCTTCATGTTTGTGAAGAGCACAATCTGTCATAATAATTTACATTTTTATCACCCCCCCCAAAAAAACTGATCTGATTGGGTGAAAAATTCAAGAGTCAGCTCAAGAGACAATGCAGTTGAGTTCTATCATATTGATATGTAGCTCACAGAATCAAATATAACAAAGTTGTTCCTTCCACTACCTTCCTCTCTGTAGACATTGTACCTGTGTGTTCTGCAAGGACCAAAAATTACAAGCACTCCACAATGTAGGCTTATTGTTTTGTGGAAAAATGTGGAATGTATTATTGTAATTTAGACAAATATGATAATTTAGGGGGATTTTGTAATTTACTGTCCATTTAGTACCTGAAAGTATGTGTTTATAAGCCCAATGTAACTTTTAGTGCTGATTCTTCAGCTTGGTATCAGGTGAAAAAAACAGTGAGTGCCATAAAAGTCATCACAGCAATATGTTTAAACTACTCTAAAAAAGGTGAAAAGAGCTTCAAATACAAAACTTTTTACAAATGTGCCATTTGGTTTTAACTACTCTGCATGATGGCGCAGTTAATTTTTAATGATTTAAGTTGCAGTTGAACTGTCCGATCCAATTATTTAACACTTCACTCAAACGTCTAATTACATGTATTTATGTGTGTACTTTTCATTTACGCAGTAACTGAAACCTTTTCGGTGACACTTTGCATTGTATGATATTAGGAGGACCCACCAGTAACACTGGCTTGGACACTACATCTTGCATGTCCCCTCAATACTGATAATACCGGGTTAGACCAGCAGTGGATGCTGGGAAATGTCTGAACTTGAACTCTGTACAGATATAGTGCGAATCCGCTCACTCTCTCTCGTTATTAGACATTCTTCCATCCTCGTTAAATCCCATTTACTGTAAACAATCAGTAGTAGTGGCTGATAGTTTACAATTTTTCCCGTTTATGCAAATATTTATTCGTTCCATCAGATCTTTTGGTAGCTTCACAAAACAAATTGTAATGAATTGGTGTGACCCACCTAATCCCACTCCTCCGTACAAAGGTTAAGTGTAATATTAGGCAGAGCAAGCATCCTTAACCCTGTAATGGGCCAGATTCCATCCCAAGACTTATATGTAATAAGATATGTTGGCTTTAGTTGACTGTGTCATTGGTCGCTCTATACTGCCTCTTTCTGCCCCTCTTTTCGGGAACCTGGCCAGCCATTTTTTGGGCAATTCTCTTTCTGTGCTTCATTCTGGACATGGCGACAAGCTCTATTGCTTTGTTGTTTTTTGGACAGACACCCAGCTCTGGTACTGGACCATGTTCTGGGCAGGCTGGCAAACTTTCTTTATGTGCCTTCTTCCTGGACAGGCCGTCTGGCTCTCTTTCTGGACACTCTGGACAGTGGTCTTTCTGCCTCTTTTTTGGACCTTCAGTCAGCTCTTGTTTTTAGGACACCCAGTGATGATCCCGAGACGCTCTTTATAGCTCGTTTCTCTTTCCTCTCCTTCCGTCAAAAGGTTCTCCTGTCTATATGTGGGACGGGTTTTGGTAATTTGGCACCTTGGATTTAAATTTTATTAACTGAAACAAAGGAAATAGACCCAAGCACATGTTGTATAGATGATTTACATATTTTCTGCATCGCTCTAATTAATATGAGTACATAGATTCTTTAGAAAATTCGATGTATTGCAATTTATATGTAAAATTGTACTAAGGGATTTGGGGATCACCGGCACCAATACAGAGGATCAGGGTCATCACTAGAAATCTTTGGGCCCGGTATCTTCGTACAAGTCGCACCTAGACCTTCAAGCTTTGTCCCTTCCCAAGTTTCCTGTCCAGTCAGGGCCATAGTCCTTATTGAGGCCCTTACAAAAGTACCACTGCCCCCCCCAACAGGGCTTATTTTGGGGGGAGGCCTTATATTACGTGTATCCTGTAAAATCGCGCTCTGGCTTATTTTCGGGGAAACACTGTATGTATGAAGTAGTCCGATATATACGTTCTGAGCCTTTACTTCAATTTGGCCCATGAAGGTGGAACACCAATCAAAATGGTTCCCTTTTTCTTTCCTCTATTTTTATTCAGTTGACTGCCAGGGTGCCAACTTAGAAGGGAAGCTATCAAGGGCATAACATTTGCACATACCGTATATACCCGAGTATAAGCCGAGGCACCTATTTTACCACAAAATACTGGGTAAAATGAGCGACTCGAGTATAAGCCGATGGTGGGAAATGTGCTGCCCCCTGTGTCCCTTTTGTGCCTTCTGTATCCCCCTCTCTCTCCCGTGTCTCTTCTCCCCTCTCCCTTCCCTGTGTCTCTTCCCCCCTCTCCCTTCCCTGTGTCTCTTTCCCCTCCTCATTCTCAACCTCCCTCCTCAACCCCACTCCTCCTCCTCAACCTCCCTCCTCATCATCCCTCCTCATCCTCAACCTCCCTCCTCAACCCCCTCATCCTCAACCCCCTCCTCAACCCATCCTCATCCTCAACCCCCCATCCTCATCCTCAACCCCCCCATCCTCAACCCCCTCCTCATCCTCAACCCCCTCCTCAACCTCCCTCCTCATCATCAACCTCCATCCTCATCCTCAGCCCCCCTCCTCATCCTCAACCCCCTCCTCAACCCCCCCATCCTCAACCCCCTCCTCAACCCCCCCATCCTCAACCCCCTCCTCAACCCCCCATCCTCATCCTCAACCTCCCTCCTCAACCTCCCTCCTCATCCTCAGGCCCAGCCCCCCTCCTCATCCTCAGCCCCCATCCTCATCCTCAGCCCCCATCCTCATCCTCAGCCCCCCTCCTCATCCTCACCCCCCTCCTCAACTTACCTCCTCAACCTCAACCCCCCCTCAACCTCCCTCCTCAACCTCAACCTCCCTCCTCAACCTCAACCCCCCATCCTCAACCCCCCTCCTCATCCTCAACCCCCCCATCCTCAACCCCCCTCCTCATCCTCAACCCCCCTCCTCATCCTCAACCCCCATCCTCAACCCCCCTCCTCATCCTCAACCCCCCATCCTCATCCTCAACCCCCCCATCCTCAACCCCCCGCATCCTCAACCCCCCTCCTCATCCTCTCTTCTCAACCTCAACCTCCCTCCTCAGGCCCCCTCCTCATCCTCAGGCCCCCTCCTCAACCTCACTCCTCATCCTCAACCTCCCCCCTCATTCTAAACCCCCAGCTCTCTCCCCTCACTTACCTGCTCCGGCCTCCGCTCCTTCCGGTTCTTGACGTGGCTCACATGTTAGAGAGACACAGGGGTAAGAGTGACTCAAGTAAAAAAAACTCCGCTTATACTCGAGTATATACGGTAACTTGGTTCAAAACGGAGTGTGCTGGCCATGTATGAGTTGGAATAGATGACCCAGGAGATGTTTGTTGGGCTCGCCATAATCTGTTGAGAGGCTAAACTTCAAACTCATGGTATGAAAGAAACTTCTTAGCATAATGATAATACTCCTATTCTACCATTGTTATACAGCTTACCTTCACTGATATTCTATTACCTTAACTTCTATTTTGTGAAGTTACTAATATATAAACCAGCATCTTATCTATCTTATGATTATAGTATCTCCGTTTCTTGTAACAATAAAATGTAACCTCACGGAAATTCCACATAGTTTTTCCAAGCAGATATCCCACTTTCCTGTCCTTGTAACTTATGTGTGTTGCAATATCTAAGGCCTTGCCCAAGGCACAGAATTGTCTTGAGCCGTCCCTGTGTAGAGAACCAAGGCAGACTTGGGGATTTGGCTTGGTATCTTCTCTTGATGTTGCACACACACGCTATTCTTCCAGAAAATTGACCTTGTTGTTAAATGATGACCTGTCACCCAGTAGCCCACACATTTATTTGCAGGTGATTAGTAGCCTAGACATGGAAGAGTTTAGCTATAGTAATAATTAGACTGGGAAGGAATATGACTATGGAAACTAAGCTGTTCCGCCAGGTCCCGTACATCGGCCAAGTAAACAGATCATCTCATATGAATGTGATTCTTATCCAAACTTTGGACATTTCCAATCAACTACAACTATACTTCTGGAATGGGCTTGTGTACTTCAATGAAGCTGTGAGCTATACCATGTAGGGTCACAGAAGACGGGCAGAGAGGTCAGACAAATCGCGGCTCACTGGAGAAGGAATTGGAAAACCCACTCCAGAATCTTTGCCATGAAAACCTTATGGATTGGCACAGCTGGACATAAAATGTGCCTGCCGTGTTGTGGTCCATAGGTTCACTGAGAGTTGGACACGACTGAACCACTAAACCTTCAACTAGTTTGCGTCTACACCATGTACCTTATTTTTTGTCCTACAAATATATATTTAAATGTCCAATTAAGTCACATTAGAAGAGCTACTAAAACAGTTTACAGATTATAAAGGTAAAAACAAGTTATTTCTTCAAAGGAGCATATTGTAAGTATGGAACTACAGTGGCCCTTTAAATACTGACTGGGGGCTAGAGCTAGATCTACTGCCTTAAAGGGCAAGTGCAATGAGAAATTACTTTTTTATATTAAATAGCGCTCCTAGAGAACATTAACTAGCTATGCAAACATCATGAAACCTGCCTAGTTTACCAGTGTATCCCTCAATGTTTGTGGAGAGTGGAAGCCATTTTTAAATTCAATTTGTGTCACTGACACTTAGAATGCTGAGCAGAATTGGTCAAAAGTTCAAGAGCCAATCAGACTGCAGATACGGTCTAAGCTGTGACCAATCCATTCATGTTCTCTTTCATGACCCAACATATGGGGCAATAAAAGGCAAATACTAAACTTTTACATGAAAATGCAGAACAAACATGTGTGTTAAAGCATGTTTATGTGAAACATCTCATATAATTTTATACGTCCCATAATATCGTGAAAAATAACTTATTGGGTATATAACAGTGTAAGGATGCGTGAATGTGATAATGTTTTAAATCCTAAATATATGCTACCTATTTGTTCCCCCTCACTCAAACCTTCCAAACAGTCCCTGCAATGGTCTGCCTCACAGCTCATGCATACAGTGTTTCTACAGAGATGTACTAGCCATTTATTATAAAAATGCTGTTGAAAAGGTATGTAAGTGGCTAGCACTTGTTAATAAAATTATGTTTAGATATGCAAAAAAAAAATTCTAATATAAAAAAAAAAAGGACATTTCCCAAATACCTTTTTAAAGAGCATGAAATTGTCAAGATCATGAGCATTGTTTGTAGTACGTTATTATTTAAATGAGTACAATGTTGTTATGTTGATGTGGTAGTTAGTGCCACACTCTACTTGGTGGTGGGTTTCTGTATTTGCAAAAACAAAGTACCCCAATGCTATCATGCAGTTAGAGCCCCTCCCCCATTACAAATTAGCATACAGATCAACACAACAGCATGTAATGATTCTGGCTCTCCATGTATCACAATGTCTCTTCCATTTATTTATTTTCTTTTTATTAAGTTTTTTTCTCTGTCACTATGAAAAATACATGTTTTATTTCCCCCCCTTTTAAAGAAAGTGTGGGGGTATGATATCATGACATGATAACATTGGGGTACATTGTTTTGCCACCAAGTATTTCACTAATAAGCACATCAAAACAGTTAACTAGTATGCACGAGCCACTCATTTGCATAATAACACCGCACAAACAATAGAGAATATCTCATTTGATACAATGTATTTCAGAGTGAAAGCTGCAAGATTTGGGGGTTGCAGTGTCCCTTTAAACTGAAAAGGCCAACGCTGCACAAGCCAAGTGTAAAATCTCCACTCACGCGCTCCATCTCCCCTGTTTAATAATGCAGGGCAGGTTATACAGCCCTTGGCACTGCGCTGGGCGTCTCGGAGCTTTCCTTGAGTCTTTCTTCTCATGTCAATGTCTTTTCAAGCTGTTCACTTGCAGCGAAGTTACAGACCTGGCATCCGACCCACAGAAATAACCTGGAAACAACAAACAATAAGATAATTGTATCTAGAATAATAGAAACGGATTGGTGTGTGTACACGTGAACAAAGGTGCAATAAATAGAACAAACTTGTAAAGAAAAAAATGCATATTATCACTTCATTTAAAGTATACTGAGTGCACCCTGGCTAAGATCCATTATGGAACAATACTGACCATTAACACCCAATCTCATCTCGTCTGGCCTGTGTTAAACATATATTTTTACATGTAGAGATACTAGACTTGGAGACTTGTGGCTGAGTATGTAATCTCAGGGGATATAGTTAAATGGCCATTGCAATGTACTTCTACGAAATAGCATATTATAAATATAGGACTCCGGGGATCCTTTAAATAGCCTTGGCTGTGTTGTAATATATTGATGTTAGTGAGCTAGAGTATTTCACATTGCTTCTGAGATATGCAGAATATTTTGCTATGTGCAATAATTATTGTACTGGAAAAGCAATATATTTTTTGCACTACAATTTGGTTTAAAGAGCATTAAAAATAGCTATTTTTCTTGACATCCAATAATTCCTGAGTTATTCAGCATTGTTTATGTGGCTTGTTTATGCTAATATATCTGTCAGAGTACTTAATAGGTATACGGGATGGGATCTAACTGCATGATAACATTGAGCCACATTGTTTTATCACTACAAAATCAGACTTTTACTATTGTTTTTGGCTAATTTGCATAATAATGCTGTACAAGCAATGCTGAATATCTCAACTAGTACAAAGTAAAGCTATCAATTAAACACAACTTGATTTTGGGGTGACTTATTTGGTATCCACTAACCGAGCAATGGGATCCAAGTATGTTTAGGGAAACCGTGCCTAAGATTGGAAAAGCATTGCTTTAGGAGATAGAATGGGCAGACTAAACTGGCCTATTGGTTCTTATCTGCCTTCAAATCTATGTTTCTACATAAACCAGATGCTGTTTGAATTGAAGTCTCCCAATTGTTCCTCTTACCCTCCCGACTGATGTATTTTTTTTGTTACAGGATCCTCTTGGCAGCATGTCGGTGAAGTTGAGGTTCAGTTCACCCAGTGATGGTCTCGGAGGGGTTGGCAGGAGCAGATCCTTTGCTGGCTTCAGTACATTACAAGTCCGAAAGCCCTCGTAAGTACCGAGACGTTATTAGCAACACGGCTATAAACCTCTATTCGTAGACTTTGCGGTCCTGGAAAACATTACAGCTCGTGTGATGGAGTTTATGGGGCCAACATAAATGTTCTTCGTTGGACGTGTCGTGATTGATGAGGTTTTGGGTCTGGTTCAGATTGTGCTTTAAGCCTGGAAGCTTCTGTATCAGAACATCTAGCTCACCTTGCTGGCATTTAAAGAAACACGGTGGTTATTTATTTTCTGTATAGGCATTTCAATAATGGAGCTTGATTTTTAGAAAATAATAAATACATAAGTTTTAAAATTTTCACATTTTATATGCAGTTTGTCTTTAAGGAATGCCTTCATTTTCTTTACTCAGCTGCATCCATTAGTCTTAGTGAAATCACTGGCAGTTGTAGCTGCCCCATTGTGCATTCAGCATTAGAAGTTTCTTTCCACCTCTGGAAGTAGTTCACTATTACTACATTATTAGATTGCACCCCAGTGGCCCTTTAATCCATAGATATTTTGCAGACTTATTGCTGGGTGACTTGGCCACAAAGGGCTACAAGCAGTGGCGGAGCTACTACTGGTGCAGCGGGCCTCTTAGTTACCGTAATTAGAGTGATTATTTTGGTAGAAAGGTGATCTGATCTCCTCAGGAGTTTTTTGTCCAACTACATTTATCTTATTTCTTCCTTATTGAGCCCTAAAGGCATCTACCACCAGGGCCTACAACAGGGTAGGGCCCCTCTTCTACAAGCAGAGGTCTGGATTAAATTGGAACTATTAATCTTGCTTTTCACCTTCTCTCCTCACCCGTTCTTTCCCAAACCATCATTTGTTTTTTCTTCTACGATAACAAGAGCAGGCATCAAACCTTTAACTTTTTTCATTTAAAATAAGGTTAAAATGTTAACATTTAGACTGCATTTGGACCTTACAGACTCTAAGGAGCGTGTGTCAGGACATTGCACCAGCGGAGGCCATGGGGCTCAGTGGGGACATTTTATACTTCCAGACTCAATGGCTACATCTGCCGTCCCATATTGGGATTTATAAGCCATTTTTTCTCTCACTTTTTTCACACTATAGAAATGTGCGAGTTTAATTTTTCTTTAAAGGGCACATTTCACCTAAATCTAAGTTCATTTAATTTTAAAAGTTTTACATCGATAGTTCACTGACTTTAATTTGTCTAGTTTGCCGTCACTCCTCCTGTTTGCTCGGTGAACCAATGTTTCTCCTGCAGACAACTCTGCTCTGCACTTCAGACTGTCTCTCCTTGCAGACAAAACAAATCTTTACTCCAAACACCTCCCCTTAGTGTGCTCTGTAGGGCTTTTTAAATCATCCTGATAAGAATCAGGTGCACTGGCTGATTGAACTGCAGTCCCAATTAACTCTTGCTTATCCTGCCTTCATATATGGCTCTGCTCAATCTCAGGCTTATATATACTCCTTGCTTGACTCTGTTACAATATATATATATATACATATATGAATTCTTCCATATTAGGATAGCTTGCGTTTAGTTGAAGCTTTAAAACCACCACAGTAGTCATATAACAGTATTTAGAATAGATTATTTAAAGAACTGCACCTCAAAATGTATATGTAATCACTAATATAGTTTCTGAAAGTGCGTAAAGCTCCAGTGGGAGTGTACAGAATTATGTACACGCCACACTGTGCAAAGCACGGTGCCAGCCGCGCCTGCAACAGAGGGGGGAAAGGCACAGGGGAGGGAGAGGGGGAGAGAGACACAGGTAAGGGAGAGGGGGGGAGAGACACAGGGAAGGGAGATGGGGGGAGAGACACAGGAGAGGGAAAGGGGGGGAGAGACGGGAGGGAGAGGGGGGAGAGACACAGGGAAGGGAGAGGGGGGAAGAGACACAGGGGAGGGAGATAGGGGGGAGAGACACAGGGGAGGGAGAGGGGGGAGAGACACAGGGGAGGGAGAAGGGGGAGAGACACAGGGGAGGGAGAGGGGGAGAGACACAGGGGAGGGAGAAGGGGGAGAGACACAGGGGAGGGAGAAGGGGGAGAGACACAGGGGAGGAGAGAGGGGGGAGACAGGGGAGGGAGAGACACAGGGGAGGGAGAGGGGGAGAGACACATGGAAGGAAGAGGGGTAAGAGACACAGGGGAGGGAGAGACACAGGGGAGGGAGATGGGGGAGAGACAAAGAAGAGGGAGTGGGGGGAAGAGACACAGGGGAGGGAGAGGACGGGAAAGAGACACATCTAATATTATACCGTCATTTATGAAGGGTGAATGACTAGTCTATATAGAATGTAGAAAAAATATATTTAAATGTATACACAGTGATGCTGCAGCGTAATCTACTATTGTGTTTTCTGCTGATCACCTTCCTAAAGTGGGAGAAGACTTTTTCAGAAACACAGTAGTAATGTGGTAGTTGCAACTGCCATTGCAGCACTATTGGAAAGCTCCTTAGTTTACTAGGACAAAAACAGAATCAGTGCAGAAGAGGATAGAAAAGCTTGCAGTAAAGAAACATTGAACATAAAAGTAAAGGTTATGAGTTGTTTTTTTTGCTTTTTAAATATGTTTTGCCCATTGTCAATTTTAGTTTTGTAAAAAAAAAAACATACAGAAAACATTGGTTACAGTGGTCCTTTAAGATGTCTATGTAATAGTCAGGATTTCCGTTAATATCTGGAAATGGGGCTGTGGGTGTAATGAATTGCGGAGGACCGGCACTTTAACAAGAAGCCTGTAAAACCAATCCACTTGCCGGCCAACAAAACGTATTTGGAAACTCTCAAAGTGAGTAATGTAACTAAATCTCCGAGGCAAGGCTGATGTCATTACAAAGTGTAGGTGAGCGTGAGGAAGATATAATGCAGCGCTCTATGATGAATACAAAGCCGGCATTAATATTTCTCGAAAGCTACTGGAGCAAGACGTGGTATAAATAAGAAACCAGATCCAACACTTGGATATCTGGCGCGCAGAAGACATTCAAATCTACTAAGTGAATGTGCATGTGTATATAAAATGTTGTTTAATATAAATCTTTAGTTTTTATTTCCTACTAGTTGTCTCTAATCTGTTTCCCTCCTGCAGACATTCGATGCGCCGGAGCTCGGTCAGGTCAAAGCTATCCGTCAAATCTGAGAAGCACTATACATCACTGCGGAAGGGAGCAATCCGACTGGACCCACATCCACACCAAGTCAAGAAGATATTTGAGGCATTGAGGAAAGGGCTCAAGTACGTAATAAAACCTAAACTCTTTGTGGTATTATAATAATGAATCTTATATGGTGCCAAAGAGTGCCATTTACATCTAATGATATAGTAGGTTTGATTAATATGTTTTATTGTAACTTGCTTTTAAAGCTCCGGCATATTCCGTAAAAGGTAATTGCTTAATGGTGGTCTGATTAGGTGCCATGTTTCATGGAAAGAAGACGTTTACCGTATTCTATAGATAGTTTGTCGAGTGGAGAATGTGGAGAGAGAATTTCATATAGTGAGGACAGCAAGGAAGAAGATTTGTAGTAGGTAATGATAGATCAATAGAGGAGTAAGTGATAGACAGAGTGGTTAGGGGAGTATTTGGAACTGAAATAAGAGATTTTATGTGGGAACAATATTAGTGCTGGGTAAGATTTATGGAGAATATTGCCACCAAAAATCAAAATGGGTTGTTAAAGAAAATCAAGTCCTAAATAGGTTGAGATTGATCGAGCATTTAGTGTCTCCTTATGTGACTTTTGGCATACCTCAAGGTTCTGTTCTAGGTCCCCTTCTTTTTTCCTCAAGGTTCTGTCCTAGATCCCCTTCTTTTTTCCTCAAGGTTCTGTCCTAGATCCCCTTCTTTTTTCCTCAAGGTTCTGTCCTAGATCCCCTTCTTTTTCCCTCAAGGTTCTGTCCTAGATCCCCTTCTTTTTCCCTCAAGGTTCTGTCCTAGGTCCCCTTCTTTTTTCCTCAAGGTTCTGTCCTAGATCCCCTTCTTTTTCCCTCAAGGTTCTGTCCTAGATCCCCTTCTTTTTCCCCTCAAGGTTCTGTCCTAGATCCCCTTCTTTTTTTCCTCAAGGTTCTGTCCTAGATCCCCTTCTTTTTCCCTCAAGGTTCTGTCCTAGGTCCCCTTCTTTTTTCCTCAAGGTTCTGTCCTAGATCCCCTTCTTTTTCCCTCAAGGTTCTGTCCTAGATCCCCTTCTTTTTTTCCGCAAGGTTCTGTCCTAGATCCCCTTCTTTTCCCTCAAGGTTCTGTCCTAGGTCCCCTTCTTTTTTCCATCTATGCAATCTTTTATATGAAAAGTTAAAGATCTTATTTTGATATTTGTTCTTCATCTCCTCCCATTCATCAGCGCAAGTTGGATAGCTTGCTGGTCTTCCATCTAGCTCCTACGATTCTCCATATTGCATCTTCTAAAGTAAACACAACATGTCTAGCTTCCTACTGGTCAATCCACTTACTGCTGATCCATCATTGAAAGCTACGCCACAGGATTCATTAGATCAATAGGAAACGTCTGGCCAGGCTGTGTTTGCTACTCACCCACAGTGATGTGAGGAGTGAGAGTGACCAACATGGCAGCCGCCTAGAATTTAGTAATCCATATGTTTATTTAAATGACTACAAGGGTTTTCACTATGCTAAATGCATAATACTTTTAAGTTATAATTTAAACTTCATCAAACATTATATATACAAATATAACTTGGATTTAAGTTCTTAATTTTTGTTTTCTGTTGATTTTTTATGTACCTTTTTAAAGGCTATCTTCATATTTCGTAATGTAATCAATAGACAGCTCTATTCAATAAGTAAAAAGTGAGATCAAGTATAAAACCAATAGCAGAGTAAAAAGAACCAAGATTTGATGATTTATCTTTATGGGTACTTTATCCTTTCTGTTATAGCACTTTTTGTGCAACCGGTAGCAATAAGATATTTTATTCAATTTTATAGTGTGTTGTCTTATTTACCAGGTTGATGTGTAGTCTATACCTGATGCTCAGATGGCTTGTCTTGTATTAATGCCTCCCATGTGTGGCTTTATCTTTATATACCTGGACAGATTTAGCAATTTTATGTTGGTTGGAGACTGTTTTTATCATTATAAGAAGAGTTATATCCTTTCGCCATGTGTTATTTCTTTTTGGTATTGTATTAACTTGCACTTTTAAAGCTTGTGTCTGACCATTTAGTACTGCTTCCGCCCTCTTGATGATTTCACAGGGGGTGGAGACAAGCAGCTCAACTGGAGATTTAGAGGCTGATGTTTTAGAGTACGTTCAATGAATGAGACAACCAACTTAGCTGATGACCCTTGGCTGTAACCTCAGACATTCTATTTGTCAATGTAGTAAATCTTGTTTACATCTGCTGTCCATCTATCAAGTGGCTAGATCCCATCAAAAAAACTTTCTCAAAGATAAACAAACAATGGTCAGGGATATTCTGGACATGGCGCCCCAGCTCTGAGGCTTCAAACCTTCTCAAACTTGCTTAGAACCCAAAGGGAATTTTGACCCAGTTTTGTTAAGAGAATTATTTTCTTTTTTCCTTACCCAGAATTTTAAATCATTACAAAGACAAAATACTTATTCAATACAATCCCATATAGCTTCAACTGCAGCGAGGGAAAGGATAATTTTATTAAAGAGATGCAGATGTTCCATTTATGCATTTAAAATTGTTTGTTTTCAGCAGGACAAAAGATCATTTTATTTTTGTGATAAAAATATGCAAGAGTTTGGAAAACAAGCATTATAGAACCACTGTAGTGCCATTGTTTTTTTATAATAAATATTTTGTAATATATAAAATGTCTATTTGTATGAAAAAATAAATAATATGTTAAGAAAAGTAATACTATAACAACACATCATTGCAATTAGGGAAGTGTTAATTGAATTATCAAAGGAAATCTAAATAGGTTGAACTTGATTGATCGAACATTTAGTGTCTCCTTCTCTCGCACCTCTTCTTCGCCTCGCCCTCTGACTTTTGGCATAACCAATGGGTTCAGTCCTAGGCCCCCTCCTTTTCTCCATCTATGCATCTTCCCTTGGTAGCCTAATAACATATTTTGGATTTCAGTATCATCTATATGCAAATGACCCTCAAATCTACCTCTCAGCACCAGAATATTTCCATCTCTCTTCTACCCTAAGTTGCCAACTGCCTCTCTGGCATATCCTCCTGGATCTCTGCCCATCAACTCAAACTCAATATGTCAAAGACAAAGCTCCTAATCTTCCCACCCTCTTCCATTCCACATATCTCTCACTGTTGACAATGTCATCATCACCCCCACCACCCTGGCCCATTGTCTTGAGGTTCTATTGGACCATGGCCTCTCTTTTGCTCCTGACATACAATCAATCACAAAATCTCTAAATATGTCATTATCTTACAGAAGACACAGCTAAGATTCTAATTCACTCTCTCTCATCATTTCTCGCCTCAACTACTGCAACTCGCTCCTTGCTGGCCTCCCCATCACACGTCTCTCTCTCCACTCCAATCCATAATGAACGCCTCTGCTAGACTCATCTACCATACTCGACACTCAATGTCTGCAACTCCTCTCTGTCAGTCACTCAACTCTCCTCCCATAACCTCCAGAATAAAATCATGTTTCAACTGTTGTTGAGGGCTTTTTACATTAGAGTCATGCTCTTGTCTCAAAATACTCCCCGGCCTGCCTTCTTCATTCTTGTGCTGCCCCAGGGTCCTCCATTATTTTGCAATGGATTACAAAATGCCCCTTGTACTTAACCCATGAATAGAGCTAAGGAATATGTTGGTGCCATACAAATAAAGTATTATTATTATCATCATCATAAGTTGATGGACTAAATGTCTTTTTCTACAACCTCAATTACTATTTCACTATGAGTTAGGTGTAAAGCAATGTGTAGTCTGCCTTACACCACTAGTGAATGTCTGGCCATTGTATCGTATATTAAATCTTCACAGATAACTTGGCCACTTCTATGTAGGAACGGACACAGGTCAAGAAGAATTCTTCTTCCAAACAGCTGCATTTTATCTACATTTTGCACTCACATTTCTAGATACCATTTGATCAGAATACATTGCTAATTGTTATCTGCCGGTCACTTTTTTGTACAGAAATGTACACAATTTAAAAAATTCCAACCATCCAAACATCACAGATCATTAGACGTGTGCGTTTTTTTCTTAGAAAATGTAGTCCTCTGTTGTGGTTTGTGTAAAAAAAACAACTGGAATATATTTTGCTAATTTTGCAGTGAGTACCTTGGAGAACATCAAACCCAGCTGGATTTCCTGGCCGCCCAGCAGAAAGACATAAAGAGAAACTCGCGGCTGGTAAGGTCTAATGACTCCTAGTAGCGAGTTTAACCCATGTGCTGCCAAAACCACTGAGGTCACATTTTTATACTATGCTCTTTTGAAGAATATGATAATGGGCAAAATGTCCCTAGAAGTGAAAATAAATAAATACAGTCTTTGATTTCATTACTCTGCTTCACGGGGGGTAGACATTTTTTTTTCCTAATGTGATTTGCCAGTGTATTGCATGTTATCTTTGTGCTGCCAGTGTATTGCATGTAGTCTTTGTGCTGCCAGTATATTACATGTAGTCTTTGTGCTGCCAGTGTATTGCATGTAGTCTTTGTGCTGCCAGTATATTGCATGTAGTCTTTGTGCTGCCAGTGTATTGCATGTTATCTTTGTGCTGCCAGTGTATTGCATGTTATCTTTGTGCTGCCAGTGTATTGCATGTTATCTTTGTGCTGCCAGTGTATTGCATGTTATCTTTGTGCTACCAGTGTATTGCATGTTATCTTTGTGCTGCCAGTGTATTGCATGTTATCTTTGTGCTGCCAGTGTATTGCATGTTATCTTTGTGCTACCAGTGTATTGCATGTTATCTTTGTGCTACCAGTGTATTGCATGTTATCTTTGTGCTACCAGTGTATTGCATGTTGTCTTTGTGCTGCTTGTCTATTGCATGTTATATTTGTGCTGCCAGTATATTACATGTTATCTTTGTGCTGCCTGTATATTGCAATGTTATCTTTGTGCTGCCAGTATATTGCATGTAGTCTTTGTGCTGCCTGTATATTGCAATGTTATATTTGTGCTGCCAGTATATTGCAATGTTATCTTTGTGCTGCCAGTATATTGCATGTAGTCTTTGTGCTGCCTGTATATTGCATGTTATATTTGTGCTGCCAGTATATTGCAATGTTATCTTTGTGCTGCCAGTATATTGCATGTAGTATTTGTGCTGCCTGTATATTGCAATGTTATCTTTGTGCTGCCAGTATATTGCATGTTATCTTTGTGCTGCCTGTATATTACATGTAGTCCTTGTGCTGCCAGTATATTACATGTTATCTTTGTGCTGCCAGTATATTACATGTAGTGTTTATGCTGCAATGTTATCTTTGTGCTGCCAGTATATTACATGTTATCTTTGTGCTGCCTGTATATTACATGTAGTCTTTGTGCTGCCAGTATATTACATGTTATCTTTGTGCTGCCAGTATATTACATGTTATCTTTGTGCTGCCAGTATATTACATGTAGTGTTTATGCTGCAATGTTATCTTTGTGCTGCCTGTATATTACATGTAGTCTTTGTGCTGCCAGTATATTGCATGTTATCTTTGTGCTGCCAGTATATTACATGTTATCTTTGTGCTGCCAGTATATTACATGTAGTGTTTGTGCTGTCTGTATGTTGCAATGTTGATTTCTCATATATTTATTTTGAGTAATAAAATAAACATGGCCTGTCCTTTTTTCCTCTAGGCTTATTTCTATGACCTTGACAAGGTGAGTAATGACACATTTCCTCCCAAGGCAGCTCCTATCTCTGAGACTCCCAACTTATGTTCTAGCCAATATCTCACTGATCCAAAGTAATACATAGAAAGGTACCAATTTGCGATGGCTCCATACCCCAGGGCAAACTGATCTCATAGAAAAGTGCTATATAATATTATTAATATTATTTTTATTGTTATTATATTTGAAACAAGACTAGATGCATTGGCACAGCTCCTGCTCTTCTTCTATTTCAAAACCCCAGACTAAGGGCCATTATGGTCATATATGTAACAAATACTCTTTTGAAGAACTAAAAAAAAAGATAATGCAGTATTTATGTTTTGCCTTTTATATGCAATTATACTGCCTTGGATTTGCCATCAGTTTCTGTTGATCACTTTCTGAGGTGGGAGGATACTTTGAATGCACAGGAAGCTTATATTCTCCTGGATTCTGGGGACACTGGGCTTTGCTGGCAGCTCCAGCCAACTGGTTCAAGAGGGAATTTTGGTGTTAGGTCACACGGTCTAACCTCCTAGTGGTACCATTACACATATTGATACAGTTCTAGTACAAAATAGATACGTACCTATGAAGATACCTTCAGTGGCGCGATACAATGTTGCTAGAGCTGTGTATTGTTATATAGATCTTATTTTTCCTAGATAAATGTTGCATTATTTAAACAAAGGTCCCTTGTTATTTCTTAAAGGAGATACGTTTAATCGAAAGACACGTCCGAAAGCTGGAATTTCATATCAGCAAGGTAAGAAACACTGTGTTTAATCTCAAAATAGGTTTGTGGGAATTCATTTTTTGGGACACAGAACAATGTAATCTCTTAAAGGGACATGGTAGTCCCATAGTATCAGTTTTAAACAATTAGAACGAACAGTGAGCAAAAATAAAATAAAAAACAAACATTTTTAATTTACTCCCTATTATTATAAGCACTTATGTATAATTTTAATCAGCTTCATTGTTGTCTTATAAAGTCCTCCCTATCTGCTTCAATGCTCCTTGAAGGAAAGATAACTAATGTTAATTGGCTGTGGTATAAATGGGGGTCTCTAGTGTGCCAGTGGTTAGGGTTTGGTGCTTTCTCCTCTGCGACCTGGGTTCAATTCCAATCATGGAACCGAGAGGTCACACCACTCTGAAGCAATGCAGGGCTGGGCCTGGTCAGTACTTGGATGGGAGACCACCTCGGAATACCAGGAGCTGTATGCTGTGGCCCGCTGGAGTAGGAAATGGCAACCCACTCCAGTATATCTGCCATGAAAACCAAGTGGATCAGCATGGTGTGTTGCGGTCAATGAGGTCATGGAGAATCGGACACAACTGAGCGACACAAACACATAAAGTGCAAATAGCAATTCACAGAGGCATACGCTAATTTCATGCTTCAAAGTTTCACCAACTTGACAAGAAATATAGTGCGTTAGAAATACAAACTAAGGACATTGATATAGTGGATTCTTTTTAAATGATCACATTATATTACTGGAGAATTACCGTATTTATCGGCATATAACACGCACCGGCGTATAACATGCACCTCATTTTAAGAAGAAAATTTCAGGGAAAAAAAAAATTCAAATAAAGAACTTTGAAGCAAAATCCTCAACCTCCCTCCTCATCCCTCCTCCTCAAACCCCCCATCTTCAACCCCCTCCTCCTTCCTCAACCCCCCTCCTCAACTTCAACCCCCCTCCTCATCCTCAACCCCCCTCCTCATCCTCAACCCCCCTCCTCATCCTGGACCTCCCTCCTCATCCTCCCTCCTCATCCCCCCTCCTCAAACCCCCCATCTTCAACCCCCTCCTCCACCCCCCATCCTCATCCTCCTTCCTCAACCCCCCATCTTCATCCTCAACCCCCCTCCTCATCCTCAACCTCCCTCCTCAAACCCCCTCCTCAACCCCTCCATCCTCAAACCCCCTCCTCAACCCCCCCATCCCCAAATCCCCTCCTCAACCCCCCCATCCTCAAATCCCCTCCTCAACCCCCCCATCCTCAAACCCCCTCCTCAACCCCCCCCATCCTCATCCTCCTTCCTCAACCCCCCTCCTCAACCTCAACCCACAAATGGCGCATTACAAATAAAGGATAATAATTAATAAGATGGATAAAAAGCAAAATAATTTAAAAAGTTCAAGAAAAAATATACACTCACAAACTAGAGGAGGGCTAGTAAGGAGGCAATGGAGGTGGCCCTGAGTGCACACAATTGCAAAGTTAGATATCTAAGGGTCCTTTTTATTTTTGTATAGCATATAAGTAATAGGGTGGGCCATAATCTACTTGAGCCATACCACAATTCTCTGACTGCCAACAAGATATTTAGCAAGTCCTCTTTTTTTTTTAAAATCCGGTAAAACTGAATCACCTGTTAATGTCAGGTCTGTTATTGCAATGGGTGACACTGTCTCTTTAACAGCACATGCTTCAAATACCATTTACCATGACAAATATAATGCATTTGGCGTTTTGTTCCTTTTATGAGTTGGGTAAAGACCTGAGGTTAAGAGGCCCCTGACCAGAAGTCATCGAGGTTACTGACTGTAGGTGGCAGAACATCTGTCTCACAGCCGCTAAAGGAATTAAATATTTATAGTCAGGCTTTCACCAATACTTAAAGTTATATGGAATTTTTACCTGTTTTTAATTTTAAAATCATCTGCCTAACTAAACTGCATTTTATTGACAAGTGCTTAAAAGCTCTAATTTCGTTCTCTGAAATCTTCAAAACAGTCCCTGCAAATGTCTACCCCACCCCCCATAGCTCATGCATACAATGTTTCTATTGGTAAGAGATGTATTAGCCAATCACAGACTGTTTTTCAACATCATTTTTTTAATTTCTGTTTAGAGACAATCTAAGTGGCTATTACCAACCGTGTGCATGATCTATAGGGACAGATCTTTGCAGGGACTGTTTGGAAGATTTGAGTGCGTGAAAACTTTGCTTTTCAGCTATTTCAAGAGGACATTTGTTAACTAATGTAATTGCAGATCATATATATGCCTGCTGTTCTTCCCTCTTCTTCCTGGTTTCTAATCTCTTCACAAACAAAGACAAAGTGTTTGTATATTTATTTAGTTTAAATGATGTCAAAGGTTATAATTAAATAATCTGCGTATAAACATTTTGCACATTATCTAGTTAAGCTCTAAAAAACAGCATATTATAAATATGACACTTTAGTGGTCCTTTAAGGATGATATGAGAGAGGGGAGAGGGTAGGGTGTGAGGAGGGTAAAAGCGACACAAAGCCACATGTCCAAGCCATCCGCCACCTACAATTTCCATAAGAAACTCTTAAGAATCTAAAATACAATATCATCTTCACCAAGACAACCGGTTCTGTTAGTCACAAGAAAACCCAGTTATGATCACCAGGGAAATGTATCTACTTCACACAATGATGTTGTAGATACTTTATAGAAAGTGACGTTTTTATGAGACATATTAATAAAAAACATAGTCGTTTCTTTTTCACTCAGTATACTATGAGTTAAACATGGATATCAATGCATATTATTATGGAATTAGTCAAATTAAACAGGATTAAATACACACAAAGCCGTAAATATTATTTATAGATACCAGGCTGTGTATAAGATGTATTTCCTGGTGAATAAGACGGAATATGGTCAATCACTTCACCAGCATATCTTGCAATTGAAAGGAGGACAAAGGGCTGTTCCTTTGCATCAAGCTTTTAGATGTAATCATGGTGGGATTACCCATTAGGACAACTAGGCAGCTGCCTATGGGCATTTCCCTGTGAGGGGAAGCATTTAAAAAAAAATGGTTTCTGGCTTAAAAAATGAAATGCTGCAGTTTATCAACTGGCTAATAGGGGGTAACCACCTAGAACAAGAGGGTTACAATAGGAAAAGGAACTTACACGCACAAAAAAGGCAAAAATAGGTCCGTGCATACCTTGCATACTCACTTGCAGGGGTTCCTCCACTTCACTGCCTAGGTGCTCTGTAAACGTAGATCCGGCCCTGGATGTAGGTTGTTGTTTTAATCATGCATGGATCACTTATTACTTTCATATCTAATGATTTGTGGCAATATTTAATGAAAATGACAATATTAAAATCACTTTTGAAGATTATAGCATCAGCTTCCAGTCAAGCTGTTTTTCTCCACCATGAAAAGGTCACCAATATGGCGGATTGACTGAGCTACAGGTCTAAAGGACTTTAAGAACAAAGTGTATAGATAGGAGCCCAACAATCATTCATAGCAAAATCTTGTTGTTAAGGGAACCACTTTAACACAGGAACACCCCAGCCAATGGGACTATTGTATTGACATCATTTTGTGCTGCCTGTTAGACAGTCACCTCCCCTCTTTGATGTTATATTCGGTGGATACCAACAGTACCTGACAGTAAATGTAATATTTAATAAAATTAATATTCAATTATTTAAAATCGATAAATGCCTAATTAAAACACTAGCTCTTCTTGTTCGGGCGTGACAGTGGCCCATTAGCCACTCATATATGGGGGGTGACCAAGCTGTGTAAAGCCACATTTAGATGTATAGAACACATTGTTACAAACATATCTTGTTGTGTTCCTTTCTGATATACATATCTCTCATTTCTCAGTGATCACCATTGTTTGCATTAGTGGTATTTATATTCCAGGAAACACGACTCTGTTACAAAGTCATTCATATTCTGCTCCATAAGATAAGGAAAAATGTTACCATGAAACTGTGGGCTTATTCTGAGGACAATAACCAACTATTTCCGGGTCAAGAGTTGAGATACTATATTAAAAGGACAAAACAAAAAGAGACTGGTGGTCTCTCAGAAAAAAATCATCCCGAGAATCTTGGTGCCCCCTAATGATCTATTATGCATTTAAACTGATTTGTTTTTTTCTTAATTTGGCAAGACAATCGATCTAAACTTTCGAAAATTTACAATAAATAACCAGTGTGGTCCTGTATGTAGGATATGCCCCTTTGAAGAACTACACTTTGTATTGGGCAACATGTTTTCTGATCATTAATTGTTATATTCTGTGTTGGGGCCACCATTGCCATTTCCGTATCTGCTATCAGGAGTGGACGTGATGTCGTTGAATCGTTATTTTCATTTAGCTACAATATGACAATATTAGAGCCAGTGATTTCAGTGGGACTAATGCAAATCACACAAGTTTATGGTGCCCATTCCTGCTCAGAAAACAGCTAAACAATGCAAGGCAATGGCAGCCACCAGTAAAGAAGAACTTCATATAATAAGTAATAATTGAAAAGTTTCATCTATTTTTTCATTCACTAGAAGACCATCAGCCCTATTAAATTCCCTTAACGTGTAAAACCGTAGCCCGTAATGTAGCCCGCAAGACTTACGGCTATTAAATTGTCCCTGTAATTCAACCTGCTAACCACTTGCGGGTTACGTACATAAAAATCCTACAAAATGTGGAAATCTGAACTCCGCGGATGTAAATCCTTTGATCTGTCAAGCACGTAACTGTTACTTTTGAAAATTGCTATTAAATTGCTACGAATCCACTGGTGTTCAACCCCGTAACCCGCAAATGGAGCCAAAAAGCCAACGGGTACCAGAGAGGACCCGTATGGGGGTTCAAGTCCTATCCGTAGCTGTGTAAATGCAAATATACACACACTACTGTATTTATAATGAAAAGGAAAGTGATGTTAGGTATTCATTTTAATAGCACAACATTCTCAGGCTCGCAAATCTGCAATATATATTACTTTATTTAATGCTTCATTTCCGTGTTATATCGATCTCGGCATTCAATGTGTTAATACATATACTGCATTATTTCTGGAATGCGGGTCTGATCGAAACTCAGCATTGAAACCCGTAAGGCTTTGATATCTAACCTCCATTTTTCAGTGAAGTAATGATGACGATCTCATTTGCCATTGGCTCCGTCTAAACCCGTAACTACGGGTTTGACTAATTGATCATGTTCACGCCCGCACATCCAATGTGCACAAGAATGGTTTACGGGCATCTCTGGCCCGTAACTCGCGGCATGGTTTAATTTAATAGCTCTGTAACACAGCCGAATTTCAAGCCTGCAGCCTTTGCGGGTGTTCCGATGCCGCCACGGGCTTTGAATTTAATACCACTAAAGTCCTATATTGAAAGTCGGAAAAAATACACTTGCTAACAAACAAAAATTGTTTTTAGAAATTAGGAAAATAATAGCATTATATATACCGTATATACTCGAGTATAAGCCGAGTTTTTCAGCCCTTTTTTTAAGGCTAAAAAGGGCCCCCTCGGCTTATACTCGAGTCACTCCCATGCCCCCCCCCCCCGGTGTCTTTCTAACCCCCCTTGTCTCTCTCCCCCCCTCCGTGTCTCTCTAACCCCCCGTGTCTCTCTAACCCTGTGTTTCTTTCCCTCCCCCTGCTCATCCTCAACCCCCCCTCCTCATTCTAACCCCCCCCCATACTACCCCTCTAAATACCCACCCCTCCCCTCACTTACCTGCTTTGGCCTCCGCTCCTTCCGGGTCTTGATGGATGAGGAGGGGGGCTGAGGATGAGGAGGGAGGTTGAGGAAGAGGAGGGGGGTTGAGGTTGAGGAGGGGGATGAGGATGGGGTGTTGAGGAGGATGGGGGGTTGAGGATGAGGAGTGGGGTTGAGAATGAGGAGGGGGGAAGAGACCCAGGGAAGGGAGAGGGGGGAAGAGACCCAGGGAAGGGAGAGGGGGGAAGAGACACAGGGAAGGGAGAGGGGAGAAGAGACACGGGAGAGAGAGGGGGACAGAGAAGGCACACAGGGGGCAGCACATTTCCCACCCTCGGTTTATACTCGAGTCACTCATTTTACCCAGTATTTTGTGGTAAAATCTGTGCCTCGGCTTATACTCGGGTCGGCTTATACTCAAGTATATACGGTAATATAATAAGTAGGTACATTGTGTAATGTATTATTTTACTATGTGTAGCTTTTAGAGATTACATCTGAACTTGCTGTTAAAGAGTTGCTTGTCTACATCCCTGTCATGTTCAGGAGAGCCCCCCGAACTCTTGGGAACTGTTGGTTTTGGGAGCCATTAAAGGAGTCTGCCTGATATACTAAGCAATGGTATTTTCTGTGTCTGATGTTATGATTTAATCCTAAACAACAGGATGTAACAGAGCTTATTATTTTTAATATGAGGCATTTTTTGCTGGATGCTGAACACAAAAAGTCACATCCTAGAGAGAGAAAATTGGGGTGAACGTTGTCCCCAAAATCTGTGGTCGTCACTATCCCCTTTAAAGTATCTAGAGGTTGTGAAATTATCTGCCCAGGAGGCAGTCCTAATATTTTTCTGCCCAGTTTGCAGCTGCTCGGAGGCACATAAAGATTCCTATCACAACAGCCTCCTAGGCAGATCCTCTCCCATTCCCTGTATGATATGGTGGTGGAGAGAAGCAGATCTCCTGAAGTCCACAAAACTTCACTCCAGGGATTATTTAATGATTAAAATTAATGTTAAAGGAAAGGCACTCTGTTATGCAAGTAGGTGGTCACCACGTTAGTTTGAAAGTATAAACAAATGATTTTTAGACTAAAACTGAGCCAAATAAATAGCTTTGTTTTCACAATGTGTCACTCTATGAACTATACTGATGTAGAGTTGGATATTGTCCTTTCCAGAGGAAACTAAATTACATTTTTTTCAGATTGAAGAGCTGTATGAGACATACTGCATCCAATGGAGACTGCGTGTTGGGGCCTGTAATATGAAGCATGCCTTCTCATTGTCCCCGTCTACAAAAGCATCACGAGAAAGTCTGGTTGAATTGTACAAGAACTTTCAGGAATGCACAGAGGTGAGATATAACTTCCATGCGCTCATGGTTAGATGCTTAGCCAAGAGTAGGATTTTGGTTTTAGAGATACCTTACTTTTGTCAAGTCCTACAAATGCCTTTATCAGTCCAGGATTTCAGTCTCTTTCTAACTGAGCACAGGTGGATTAATCATAATAAGTAAAACTGAGTAATTTACTTGTTCTAAAGGAAAGAGATCCATACATTTTGGGGTTGTGTTGGGGTTACATTCCCCGGGCATGAGTGACTGAGCCAGGGTAGTGTTGGGGTTACATTCCCCGGGCATGAGTGACTGAGCCAGTGCAGTGTAAAGGTTACATTCCCCCGGGCATGAGTGATTGAGCCAGGGCAGTGTTGGGGTTACATTCCCTGGACATGAGTGACTGAGCCAGGGCAGTGTTGGGGTTACATTCCCTGGGCATGAGTGACTGAGCCAGGGCATTGTTGGGGTTACATTCCCTGGGAATGAGTGACTGAGCCAGTGCAGTGTTGGGGTTACATTCCCCCGGGCATGAGTGATTGAGCCAGGGCAGTGTTCTGGTTACATTCCCAGGGCATGAGTGACTGAGCCAGGGCATTGTTGGGGTTACATTCCCCGAGCATGAGTGACTGAGCCAGTGCAGTGTTGGGGTTACATTCCCCCGGGCATGAGTGATTGAGCCAGGGCAGTGTTCTGGTTACATTCCCAGGGCATGAGTGACTGAGCCAGGGCAGTGTTGGGGTTACATTCCCTGGACATAAGTGACTGAGCCAGGACAGTGTTGGGGTTACATTCCCGGGCATGAGTGACTGAGCCAGGGCAGTGTTGGGGTTACATTCCCGGGCATGAGTGACTGAGCCAGGGTAGTGTTGGGTTACATTCTCTGAGCATGAGTGACTGAGCCAGGGCAGTGTTGGGGTTATATTCCCGGGCATGAGTGACTGAGCCAGTGCAGTGTTGGGGTTACATTCTCCGGGCATGAGTGACTGAGCCAGGGCAGTGTTTGTGTGACATTCCCCGAGCATGAGTGACTGAGCCAGGGCAGTGTTGGGGTTACATTCCTCGGGCATAAGTGACTGAGCCAGGGCAGTGTTGGGGTGACATTCCCCGAGCATGAGTGACTGAGCCAGGGCAGTGTTGGGGTTACATTCCCCGGGCATGAGTGACTGAGCCTGGGCAGTGTTGGGGTTACATTCCTCGGGCATGAGTGACTGAGACTGGGCAGTGTTGGGGTTACATTCCTCGGGCATAAGTGATTAAGCCAGGGCAGTGTTGGGGTTACACCCTCCAGCCCAACGTATCTGTGTGTAAATGAGGAGTGAAAGCTGCTGCTGCTAGAACAGCCTTCACTGACAGATATACTTATCAGAGCATCCTATGTGCAGCTAATCTAGGCGTCCTTTATTAGTAACTCTGAAGCAACCAGAAACTACATTTATCCGACATCTACCAATCCCCATGGGTGCCGGATAACTGATAGTCTACTGTATTTGGCAAAGAGAAGGCAGGAAGAAAAAGAGAGGAAAATGAGAGAGGGTGAGTTGGGGTGTGGAAATGTGAGCAGGAAATGATCTGAGTCAATAATGAGGAGAGAGATGTTGGAAGAGAAGAGACATAGAGAAATACACAGGTGATAGAGGTGGAGAAATGAGAAGATAGGAAGGGGAGAGAGAAATAGAGGGTGAGTGGGAAAAGAGAGAATAGGTTGGGGGGGTGCAGAAGGACAGTGGGAGCTAAAAGAGAGAGAGGAATGTAGATTAGATGGGTGAAGAGAGAGAGAGAGAAAAATATGGGAGGGAGAAAGAAAGAAGCTAAATTGTGGAGGTGAAGATTGCAGAAGAGAGCCGCAATGGAAAAGAAGATAGCAAGAGAAATGGAGAGGTGAGGTGGAGTGGAAGGATGGATCAGATGGGGAAAAGAGATAGAGCTACTCACCTCAAGGGGGTGTTTGCATCAGTCCAAACATTAGGAAGAATTTTATTAATGTTCTCAAGTGATGTAATTATGTTGATTATTGAATAGTTCAAACTAATTACTAAAAGAACCAGGAGTTACATCTGATGCCACCGGCCTGAGCATAATAGAAGCATATACTTATTGGCAGATAACAACTTAAAGGCCTGTCTAGCCTTCTTCATGTTTTTTTTACTTTACTAATCCTCAGGATAGCCTTATTCTTAACCAGACACAACTGACTTATTTTACTGTTTTCGACCCTACCTCATCTGATGGAAGACTGTTCCACTTCCCTACTATCATTTCAGTAAAGTAAATTATCCACCATCCAGCTTCAATTTGTGACCTCTTGTTATCACATTCCTCTTTTTCTAGAAGTTACTTCCATTATTTTAGTCGCCTCCTTTGAATTTCTCTAATTTAATAACATCCTTCTGGAGATCTGGACATGGTATCTAGGTGAGGTTTAAGTAAGAATCTATAGAGGGACGATAGTACCTGCCTTTTTCTGCCGCTAATTCCTCTTCCAATACAACCAATCTTATTAAATTTCCTATGTTCACTAATTTATTGCAACGCACCAAAAAATCTCTTTATGTCTTTGGCTGATTTGGAAGGATACATTTTTGAATCTCATTGTTTACGTCATATAGCCCCTTAACAATATAACTCAATTGAAGAGTAAACCCCATAGGATAACCCTCCCCCTCAAACCGCAGGCAGATTAGCAGTCCAAGATGGAATTCCCCATGACACAAAGTCATCTAAATAAAACATTTTTTTTTCCGAGAAAATCTTACATCTTCCTGTCTTGCATAGCTGCTAATGTTCTTATTTTGCTACAAATATCCCAATCATGTGATGTTTTTACTAAACTACCCTGGTCTTTTCTGCAGCTGTTATAGACCAGACACAATGAAGATACACTAGGAATGTGAGCGTTCCTGCCATGGAGGGTATAACCCAGAAATGACAGGGCCTATGAGCTGATTCATGTGCAGGATAGATCCCAACAGGCTTGTAATGTTGATGGGACCTGTTTAATAATATAATGCATCAGCATTGCCTTCAGTGGTGAGGTCCCTCAATAAATCACATCCTCGAGGAGTATGCACAACATCTGTTTCACATTAGTTATACAGCCTGAAAATGTCTGGACATGCCAGATACACGTGTGGGGAGAGAGAGGGAGCACAAGGGGGACAGACTTAATCTTCCCAGAGACCTAGGATATTGATATAAAGCTGCTGTCAGCCCTGGATACATAATATGAAATAAAAGAGGACCATCTCACTTACGTGCATAAGGATATATTGTAGCTTAAATATGCATGTAGGGCATTGGTGTTCTTCTGTCTAGGTTTATGAGGTCCACGCCAAGGGCAGCAGCCTGCCTCAAATTGCCAAAACATGTTTATGGAGATGTGTATTCTTCTGTCTAAGTGGAAATGTCCAAATTGGGCCCAAAGTGTCAATATTTTGTGTGTCCACCATTATTTTCCAGCATGGCCTTAACCCTCATGGGCACGGAGATCGCCAGAGCTTCACAGGTTGCCACTGGAGTCCTCTTCCAATCCTCCATGATGACATCACGGAGCTGGTGGATGTTAGAGACCTTGCACTCCCCCACCTTCCGTTTGAGGATGCCCCACAGATGCTCAATAGGGTTTAGGTCTGGAGACATGCTTGGCCAGTCCATCACCTTTACCTTCAGCTTCTTTAGCAAGGCAGTGGTCTTCTTGGAGGCTTCGCGCCTTTGGCACTCATTACAGCCCCTGTCAAACCCGTAATTTTAGGGACTCGCGATGAGCGACTTTGGTGCTCATTACGCATGTGCAAGCCCGAATTATTTAACATAGCGTTACCAACTAACTTGCAATTACGACAACTATATATGTGATATATATAGTGATCTTAAAATAAGAGCATAGCAAGGGGTAAGGAGGTGTACACAAATCTAAGTGTACATAGGGCAGCCTGAAACCTACATACGGCCATGGCGTAGGGAGAAATTCATCTAATCAAAGTGGTTACTTTCTAGAATCTACCCCATGTACCTTCCACCCCTTCAGTAAATTGCACTGTCTAATCCTTTCAGTCTCTAACATCAGTAATTTGTGGAATCCCTCTCTTTTCCTTCATCCAATTTATATATATTGCAGTACATGATTGTTATTTTGTGCAATAAATCACAGCGCAGCATTGCTTTAATGGTTCATCCAATTTTTCAAGCCATAATTATTAGCTCAAGTTAAATTCCAAAAATAAGAGCAAAACCAGATTTTCTCTTTTGTGTAGATTTTAGAAAAACATGTTTAAGCCGGAACAAATTGCCAAGATGATTATTAAAAACATCTAAAGATTTGAACCTTTTCTGGCCATTAAATGTGTTTTGTCTTTTATTCTGCAGGATATGTGTATGATTGAAGGCGCTCTGGAGGTCCACTTGGGAGAATTTCTCATTAAAATGAAAGGTAATTGGTGCCACTCATAGAAGAGATACATATATGTTGTTGTTTAGCCCATGTGCATGTCATTGAAGATACCCATACATGTATATTCAGACAATTGTACATACTCCACTTCTGTTCAGGAAGTGGTCCTGACACTCAGGGACTAAATGGACACTGAAGTCACCAAAAGGCCTTACTTTTTGAAATTGCTCTTAATTAATTGAGTTATGAGCTTTTGAAGTTTGTGGTTTTAGACTTTTTTCTATCTTCCCCACCACTGACTGCTGACACTTATTAGAATTAGATGTGCAGGCTGAGTAAGGAACTGATATATTTCCTTTATTCGTTCTGTATTAATTATATTGTTCTGTTTCACCCATTGCAAAGTATTTAGAGTCATAATGTAGTGGTTAAATCAAGTGACTATGAAATTGCAGTTGCGGGTGTGATATTTAAATAACGTATTCATGTAAAAAGGGCAAGACATAGGATTTTAGCTCAAAAGTTTATAGGCATATGCACCATCTCTCTGCCTGATAAAGATTAAGTATAAAGCTAAAATATAACCAATGTGGCAGTCAAAACCACCAACCTCATTATCTATACAGTTTCTTGTAGGAGGGGCTCAGGAACTATACACATGATAACTAATAATGACAACATCTAAATCTAATGTGACCCCTTAGTGTTATATACATACACAGGGGTGGATAGAATATTTATGTGTGTGTGTGTGTATATATATATATATATATATATATATAGACAGCTAGCATTTGACAAAAAGAAGCCATGTAAAAAATGTTTTTTCGGCTTTAAGAGTGAAAATGCATTGTGGGCTCATTTTCATGTCCCCACCCAGTTTCCCAGAGTTCAGTGCAATAACTGTATTTCTGGGAAACCTGGACAGGAAATACGTATATATATATATATATATATATATATATATATATACACACACACACAAAATAAATAGTACATCATTGTTAGTAAATATATATTACACATCTTAGGACAGACCCCTCTCCCATCACAGCTTCCCCTATCACCCATCACCACTTCTGGTGAGACTCATCTGTTTACATGTAATAACATGGCAAGATCATGGCATTTATTCCCCACAGTTATTTCATATTCATTACACCACTTGTCTTCGTATAAATAAAAGCATATGTGAAGACCAGGGAGAATTACGGTATGTTGGTCACCTATTTGTGTCTTTAGGTATTGATCTAGGATCTTAGACAAATCACCTATGTTATGACCCCAGATAGCCTTCTGTCCAACACCTTGAAACCCATTTACCGTATCCACACTCACCACTTCTGCTAGGAGTTCATTCATGGAAGGTTAGAATGATGGATTGACTCTGGCTCATCATTTCAAAATCAACAGTTGTAATTTTTTGGAAGTCATTAATACTTCTCTACATCAAACCAAGTAAAAAATATATAATTGTTGCAATTAATGCATATTTCATAGTTGTTCAATTGTTACAAATCACACATTTGACTGCCAAGTTAAAGGCATATCTAAATTTGCTGGATTATGAGTGCAATTAATAGTGTATTAGTGATGATCCGTTAGTAGGGGCTATACAAGCCCAGGGCCACCTGCTATAGACTACAGGTTAACTACCCACAAGGACTGTTGGGTTCTTTGAAATCTAGGAACCAGCACCCTGATATTTGGCATTTGTAACAGTCAGAGTCTCTCCATCAGAAATCAGAGCTTCCAGTAACCTTCCTGTAGTAGTGATCAAGACAGGTTACTTCGAGAATGGAGATAGGTTCAGTATCGCAGCCATCAGGAACAAAATCAGAGATACACGATTTCTATGTATCTCCAAGAGAACTGATTTATTTTTTGAAATGACAGCCGTACTTATAGGGGATAGATACAGAGGGGGTGGAAGACATTCACAAGAGATAAACTCCACATGGGGTCTAACAGTAGCTTCCTGAGATCAATAGGCTTAATCTCCAGTGCATATCCTGCCGTCTCTAGCACATATCAGACTGGATTAACTTTATTTGTTAACAATGGACCAGAACAGATAACAGTACAATAGAAGTATCTGATAACTGCAGTCTCAGCACACCCTGTTTTAACCCCATCATGATCACTCATGGTCACAGTTTAAACATAACACAGAATACACTAATATTAAAGGGGGGTGTTTATGCAGATAATCCACTGCTGGAGCCAAGCAGTCTGTGCTCAATGGCCCAAAACCCAGACAGAGAAAAAGGGGTCTTTGACAGTATGAAAAAAAATGTTTGCATGAAAAAATACAAAAAAAAAAACTTTTAAACACTTACCTTGAAGTTAGCAAAATGTTTAATTTCTGACAGTTGGAAATTAGGGTTAACACCCACTCCAAACCCAGGCCAAATTAGCATTAATTTCATAATTGGTTTTGGCCAATCATGTTAGCTAAAACATTTGATTTAAACTCTGGGGTTCCTGAACGTAGTCTGGCACTATTTAAGGTGATTTGGCAGTAGCACAGCACAGACAGGAATATCACAGCAGTGACTTGGGGGCTGACATCTGTGCCTTACTCAGCCAATAAGAGAGCATTGAAGGTGTGTAATGAGTTAAAAATTGTTTCCCCTAATGCTGCATGCTGATTGGATGGGGATCAGGGGCTTGTGTAGACACACCATGTGGGTGTCAACATAATCATTAGAGTGATTTTTAGATATGAATAAAAATAATATGTTTTACGAAATGTGCTGCATACATATAGGCTTCTTTTTGCATAAAGAGTGCAAAAATCTAATAACCCAGGAAACTTGGATATGCCTTTAAGCTTCCTTCATTTGGAAGATTCTGCAAGGACCTAGAATCACAAATATCCTGAAAATGGCAATAATTTCTACTGGTTACATTCAAAAATGTTACATTGTATTATTTCTGTAAAGATTTCATAGAAACAAATAGAGGGAGCTTGTAATATATGGTCCTTTTAGGATCTGTGAAAATTTTCCATTAGCTCAACAAATCCTACAGTGCTCGCTGGCTCCTGCTATATCAGAGTAAGCAGTTTGAATGCTAAACAGAAATTACAGCCAATTTAAAACAACGAATACACTTCAAATGTATTATTTTTTTACACTTTCCACATGATTTTGAATGTTCTACATGATTGTGAAGAGCATTTTTATTGAACGCAGTGGGCATTTAAATTACAAAAACTCTCCATAATAATCAGAGGAGCACCATTTGTTGCCATATCAGGTTTGCACATTTGTTTCACCTAGTCTACAATATACAATCTATGGTATGTCTTGTTATAAATATATACAGTACTTTTACCCCAAGAAGTCTTTTCAGGTTCTTATTATGGGTCACACAATCTCATGAAGAATGTGTTATGGGAGGAAATCTGTATGCTAGTTGTGGTCCAGATTTCAAGCTTCTATGGGTCTGTGCTTCTCTCTGGCCATAAAACCAACACATGAATATTTATGGAATTTATCCCTATTGCCAGTTCACAGTGCCAAGACAGCAGTTATGTGATAGTTGTGTCAATGGGAGTAAAGGCACCGGAAAACCAAAGACTTCAGTCTCAAACATTAAATACAGTGGTGTGCAGGTCCGGCATCCGATAATCCGGAACGTCCGTTAATTCGGACATATTTTAATTAAATTATTTCATTGCTTTCTCACAAAAAAAATGTTTTTGTAAATATATAAGGCTATAGTTCTACTGAAAGCCCTGGCACAAAGGAACACTTTATAATTGGGTTAAATTAATTCTCTGCATTGTCATTGGAAGTAGCGTGTTTCCAGTCTTGTAGGGTGCTTTGGGAAAAAAACACTTTCTACAAAGATTCCAAGTTCAATACAGGGCCCCCCATCATCTTCAGTTGTTGTTATCCCCTGTACAGCGCTACAGAATATGTTTTACGTTACAAATAAAAGTTAATAATAATAATTATTATTATTATTATCACTCCCTTCAACATAAATAGATAAAACTGCAGTATTTATTTAAAAAATCGAAACCACTCCTGGTCCGGTAAAATCACTAATCCGGATGGACAATGTCGGATAATTGGTGTTGGACCTGTACTTGGGCATGCCTATAGCTGCAGAAAGCCTAAGTGGGCATCATTAAAACGATTAAGCTCTGCACGCACACAAACACCTAAATTCGAACGTCTAAAACAACCTAAAAATCTTGTTACCTGCTCAGAATTACAGATATTCCACTGCATTCTGGGAACCTGGTAATGTAGTCCTAGGGGAGCACCTGTTGAGAAACAGAGCTAGAATATATAACAATAATCACAAATCGGAATTGGCGAGAATTTAATGGTATATTTCTTACTGGTTACATAGAAATAATTACATATGATATAACTAATATTTAATTTAGTCCAGTACCGCGCTTTTTGCGACTCCCTCTCTACTCCAGTGAGTTATCTGAAGGCATTAGGAGGGATTGGTTTTAAGATTACATTGTGTTTTTATTCATGTACAAATCAGAAGCCACAGATGGTTATCCTTGACCAGAACTGGCCATGTTTTTTTCCTCCATGAAATTGATATTAAGCCGTAGACAAGAATCCATGATCCATATAGGAAGCAATGATTTAAATGGAAATCTCTTTCTTCCATCTCAGGGTTGGTAGGATACGCTCGGCTGTGTCCTGGAGACCATTACGAGGTAAGACAACAGCGCTGAGTATACAAAATATTTAATTGCCACATGATTTTTGGATCTTCTTCAATTCATTTTTAATTGAATAAAAATATAATATTAAATACAATTTGATTGTTAAATTATATATTTGCCTTTACAATGGTAATAAACATTAGGTTCTGCGTCCTGTCTCGCAAGCTTAGTGGCAACTGGACGTCATTTCATTGAACAACTCAAGTTCAGTTAATGATTCAAGGGACCTCAGAATTTCTCAGTCAAGTAATTAAAAGTATTTACAAACATTAAAGGTATATGTAAGTGAGCTGGATTATGAATGCATCTGATAGAGGAGAATTGGTAGTGTATGCAAATACAACTGTGTATGAAAAAATAAATAAAAAAATAAACATTTAAACAGTTACCTTAAAAGTTTGCTGCATTTCTTGCATTTGCAAACTGTTTTCTATCAATGTTGACACCCCCTGAAAATCGCAGCGAAAATTAGCATACATAATACATTGTATGTTTTTGGTCTGTGAATTAAGCTGCAGCTTTCCTTTAGGTTTCTGTAATAACCAGAATAAGGTCTGTGTCCCTTCATTCACTGATTGTTTTATCTACAGTGCCTTGTAAAAGTATTCACCCGCCTTGGCATATTTTGTGTTTTGTTGCCTCACAACCTGGAATTAACATGGATTGTTTGAGGATTTGCATCATTTAATTTAAAGAACATGCCCACAACTTTGAAGATGTTTTTTAATTTTTTTTTATTGTGAAGCAAACAATAAATAGGACAAAAAAACAGAAAAAGTCAATGTGCATAACTATACACCCCCCTAAAGTCAATACTTTGTAGAGCAGCCTTTTGCGGCAATCACAGCTCCAAGTCGCTTTGGATAAGTCTCTATGAGCTTGCCACATCTTACCACTGGGATTTTTGCCCATTCCTCCTTGCAAAACTGCTCCAGCTCCTTCAAGTTGGTTGGTTTGCGCTTGTGAACAGCAATCTTTAAGTCTGACCACAGATTTTCTATTGGATTGAGGTCTGGGCTGTGACTAGGCCATTCCAACACATGTACATGTTTTCCCTTAAACCCTCAAGAGTTCTTTAGCAGTGTGTTTGGGGTCATTGTCCTGCTGGAAGGTGAACCTCCGTCCTAGCCTCAAATCATGCACAGAGTGGTACAGGTTTGCTCAAGAATATCCCTGTATTTAGCACCATCCATCTTTCCCTCAACTCTGACCAGTTTCCCAGTCCCGGCTGCTGAAAAACATCCCCACAGCATGATGCTGCCGCCGCCATGTTTCACTGTGGGGATGGTGTTCTTTGGGTGATGTGGTGAGTTGGGTTTGCGCCAGACATAATGTTTTCTTTGATGGCCGAAAAGTTCAATTTTAGCCTTATCAGACCAGAGCACCTTCCTCCATACATTTTGGGAGTCTCCCACATGCCTTTTCGCAAACTCAAAACGTGCCATTTTGTTTTTTTGCTGAAAGTAATGGCTTTCTTCCGGTCACTCTGCCATAAAGCCCAACTCTATGGAGCGTACGGCTTATTGTCGTCCTATGTACAGATACTCCAGTCTCTGCTGTGGAACTCTGCAGCTCCTCCAGGGTTTCCTTAGGTCTCTGTGCTGCCTCTCTGATTAATTCCCTCCTTGCCTGGTCCGTGAGTTTTGGTGGGCGGCCGTCTCTTGGCAGGTTTGCTATTGTGCCATGTTTTTTCCATTTGGTTATGATAGATTTGATGGTGCTCCTGGGGATCATCAAAGATTTGGATATTTTTTTATAACCTAAACCTGACTTGTGCTTCTCAACAACATTGTCCCTTACTTGTTTGGAGAGTTCCTTGGTCTTCATGGCAGTGTTTGGTTAGTGGTGCCTCTTGCTTAGGTGTTGCAGCCTCTGGGACCTTTCAAAAAGGGTGTGTATATGTAATGACAGATCATGTGACACTTAGATTACACACAGGTCGAAATCATTTCACTAATTATGTGACTTCTGAAGGTAATTGGTTGCACCAGAGCTTTTTCTGGGCTTCATAACAAAGAGGGTGAATACATAAACACGTGCCAATTTTCCTCCCCCAGCCCCAGTGAAATGCCCCGTTACCTTCCCCCAGCCCCAGTGAATTGCCCCGTCACCTCCCCAGCAAATTGTCTCTGTCACCTCCCCCAGCCTCAGTGAATTGCCACATCACACACACAGAGACAGACATTCACACTCACTGACACACACACTCACACACACACAAAGACAGATACTCAGAGACAGACATTCACTCATAGATACTCACACACAGAGACAGACACTCACACTCAGACACTCGCAGACAAACACTCAGACACTCGCAGACACACTCACTCACTCACAGACATACGCTCACACACAGAGACATACACACACAAACTCACAGACAGACACTCACACACAAAGACATACATACTCACAGACACATGCACTCACACATAGAGACATACACTCACACAGACAGGCACACACAGAGGCAGACACTCGCACAGAGACACACATGCTTGCGAGCTGTGCTCTCAGATGCTAAATGAGTCCAAATAAGTGTGAAGCTTGGAAGAAAGAAACAAGAAATCTCCCAAACACTCAGATACAGCTAAAATAAATATTTTCTCTAAAAAATGTTTTATGCACATGGCTTGCATAGCTGCTAATGTTGTTGCATAGATCATAAACATATGAAGATTTTCACAAATTACAATAGTACTTTAATAGCTACATATGAAAAAAGAAATTCCACATTTGGTGATGTGACAGTGAGTGGCTGCTAGCTACTCAACAAAGTGTGACCCCTCGGAGAGACTTGAGTGGGGGGCTTGTGCCAATGTAGCTTCACGGTATATATGAGTAATGACAGAGACACATAGGGAATTCCTGTTATTGGATGATAGATTATATTAGGGAAAGAACATCCACAGCACCAGGATCCTCAATTCCCCAAATACACACAAAGCTTTTTCCATTACAGCAAAAATAAAATGTAGTTCCTGTGTTTTTGAACAAAACTCCAATTGCAGTTTTCGAATCCACATGGAATAGTTGTGTTGATTGTTATGAGAGATATAAACAGAGGCTTAAAGAGACATCCTGAGAACTAGTTTGTTTCCTCTTAAAGATCATTCAAAATTATTTATACATTGTGCTAGCCATTTGTCCCTACGATTAACTATTTCTACAAAATTCATCATTGTATGTGTGGCTCCTTTATGCTAATGAGTCTCAGATCATGGAGGGGATCCAACTACATGATAACCTTAGGGAACAAAGACTGCTTAGGAGGGCACCATTTTGCCACCACAGAAACAGGCAAGCAGACTGTGAAATTAATTAGCACTTTAAAGCAACTAATTAGTGTTCAGGGACCTCTTATTTGCATAATAATATGGCATAAACCATACTTGCCTGATTTATTATAGAAAACAAATGGCTAATACAACATATATGTAGCTTTTCATGCTACTTGAGAATAACTTGCAATATATTTTTAATATATAATTATATTTGCAAAATATTTACACAAAAGTGAAAAAACTGCCAGTTAACTCTGAACATGAGAGTAAGCCACAGGTAGGTTAAGCTCCCCCTCAAGCTACAGGCACATTAGCAATTAAAGTGGGATCCTCTTCCCCCCCCCCCCCAAGACACAAGCAGAGTCCAGCTATATATAAGACACTTTGCAATCTATAACATGCAGGATCCTGTGGTCACTTCATGTCTCCTCCCTTTAGATCTCTTGCTCCTTCAAGATATATATATTTCCATGATATATTAAACACTGTATTTATGACCATGGATATCCACATCCTCACAGGCTGTCCTGGCAATGCCATATCCAAGTAGCTCAGCTAGCCTCACTCTGCCATCATGTTGTGGGTAGAGGTGCCCCCAAGAATAGACAGAAACTTAAAGGGATTCTAAGCTATTATGGATACTGCTTTAGAAAAAGAGTATTATTTTAACACTGGGAGAGAACCAACCTTCCTAGATCAAATATAGGTAACTTATCAGATTTGTAATTTAATTATGTATATATAAGAGCCGGTTTGTACAAATAACTAGTGGTGTATTAACTCTAAATGAAAATTAAGGGTGGTAGGGGGCTCCAGACATGCAGCCCTATTAAATTTGAATTACTTGACATCGATTGCCGGGATCGATATAACACGGAAATAAAACATTACATTTTTTTATTTTATATTGCAGATTTGCGAGCTTGATAATGTTGCGCTATTAATTATAAGACCTGACATCACTTTACCTTTAATTATGAGTACAGTAGTGTGTGTATATTTGCATTTACAGTGCTACAGATAGGACTTTAACCCCCATTGCTGGTCCTCTCTAGTACCCGTTGGCTCCATTTGCGGGTTACGGTTTGAACGCCAGTGGATTCAAAGCAATTTAATATCGATTTTCGAACGTGACAACTACGGGCTTGACAGAACAAAGGATTTGCGGCTGTGGAGTTCAATTTTCAACATCTCATATGTTTTTTTTTTGCCCTTAACCCGCAAGTCCGGCTTCTTTACGGGCCCAATTTAATAGTCGTAAGTCTTGTGGGCTACGTTTTACATGTTGAGGGAATTTAATAGGGCCGATGGACCCCTTGCTCACTGTGCCTTAGGGAGTTATCAGCTAAACACCCTACTGATGAGGCCCAATGAAGGCCGAAACGTACATCAATTTACACCATTGGCCCATCCTTCAGTGAAATTGTTAAACTTAAAGTTTTTAAATCCTTTTCCCTGATTAGAATGAATGGAGGTCCTTATAATTATGAGTCAGTTCTGCAGCATAAACTTTGCAGCACTGAACCAGAACTATTTATAACTGAACCTGTGCTGTTTTGCCTACAAATGCAGAGACACAAGGGTCACAGGTTCAATTCCCAGCAGAGACAGTTAATCACAGGACTCTCACATACCACACACAGATAAGTGAATGTAACTATAATATGATGTGTGAACCCTAATACTCTAGAGCTAGTCACCGTACACCTAATTTGCAGTCTCCATATGTTTTGCAGGTGTTAATAAGATTAGGCCGTCAGCGGTGGAAGTTAAAAGGCAAGATTGAGACAGACGACAGCCAAATGTGGGACCAGGAGGAGAGAGTGTTTATCCCCAACCTCTGTGAGAACTTTGAAATTAAGGTAATGGTTTCAGTGTGGGTTTCCTTTGTATATGTAAGAAAATGCTATAATTGCATGGCTGTATAAACATTTATATTTAAATCTGTTAATCTTGTGGAAATTTGGAAAAGGTATTAATTTAACGGACCACAATAGTTTAGGAAAATGTTTTGTAAAGTATGTAACAAATGAAGAACATTATCAGCCGTGAGGATAAAAGCATTTTTAGGAAACATCTCAAATAATAAGTGGACTCTGCTACCATGCAGTTTGCAATGCAACCACCTGCTTTTGAACATGTCTAGGGGAAGGTGTCAAATAATAAAAAACAACTGTAGATTGGGAAAAACTTAATATGTCAGATTAACAGCATGGACAACTATGTAAGACATGTGCAATAGTAGTGTTAGGTAACGTTTTCTTATTTTAGTAGACCCCGCTTATAGCTGAAAGACTCCATGTTTGTGTCTCCCACATTTCCTGCTGACTTGGAGGCCACGTGTGTTTTGGACATTTTTTAGATGAAGGAAGGGTGATGAGGAGGAATTGGTTGACTCATCGGTGGATTTAGTTAAGGTTTATGTATTTGACACTTTCCCCTTCCCAACCGCCTAGTAAGCAGAGGCAGCTTGCAAATATACTTGTAAGTCTTGCTCTCTCTACTATATAAGCACCCCATGCCTTGAAAAGGAAGTATGATTAGAATGGCAGCTTCCATGCACTAGCAGAGTCTACTAAAATTAAGATTTTATCTGAAAATGCTTTTATCTCCAAGATGTATACAACTGGCAAGGTTGTTGGTTTGTTTCATACTATATAAATATGCATTTTTTTCTTCTCTACAGTGGTCCTTTAAGCTTAGTCACCAATGGCAACAGAAATCTCTCGTAAACACTTCTGCATTGAAAAAAAGTTTAGCCCACACCTCAAGATAGTATCTTAATTTTAGCAAACTCTGATTCAATTATACTGCATTGTGTGTATATATATATATATATATATATATATATATATATATATATATATATATACACACAATGCAGTATAAGCCAATTTGCATGTCTAAAAGGCGGGGACATGCAAATGAGAACATAATGTAACCAAAGCACCGGATTGGTTGGTTTGTGCAAAATCCAACCCCTTGCTTTGTATTCTCATTTGCATGTCCCCGCCTTTTAGACATGCAAATTGGCTTATTAATGTGTTATTCGTTTCCTGTACTGTGGAGAGTTTTTCTCACTCTAGTGCTCACCATATACTAAATGATTGTTATATATGTATGTGTATATATATATATATATATATATATATATATATATATATATACATACTTCATTCTACAAGCACCCACTATACAAGTTTTCATTTATATAAACAGTTTAACACCAATGTATCCATTATACAAGCAAACTGGTAGTATTTAACATAGGAACAAATGTAAGGATCATTATACCCATTGTCTAGAATTCCATTGCTAACTATAATATTTCCCCCATGGTGATATGTTTGTTACAGATATAGACATAAAAGTATATATATATTTTTTAACCATTCTACAATGTAAAAAAATAGCAACATTAGGCAATTTTCGCACCACATTCCAGCAGTTTGAGAGTTAAGTAACCACTCCCCATCCAGATGTCCATAAACATGTGGAGGCTAAAAGTGTTTCTTTATGGGTTCTGGCTGACTTCCAAGACAACCCCTGGTGCTAAAGGTCTGTAGGGTACAGAGGTATGCATACCTTAGAAAGCAGCTTGACTGGTGTATAGGAGCCCCAGTGTTTCGCACAGTGGCATGCGGAGCGCAAATGTGATCAGATCATCCGTGAACCGATAAATCTGACTTACCATAAAACTCGGGGGTTGTAAGGTCAGGATATATGTGACAAGCAGACAACTTATACCTGGTCTATCCATGGCTTGACAGCAGAAATTAGAGGCCAACTGTAATAATAACCTTACAAGGTCAACTAGCTGTTTTTAATTATGCACTTAATTATTCATAAGTAAGCATTTGATTAATAAGTCTAAAAGTATTTAAGAATTATCTGATTAGATCACAGGCCAAACAATCGCTCCCCCATTACAAATGTGCATTGCCAAGGAAACCACTTTAACCCAGCAAGCTTCAAGCCATTGTGTTCATATAACTTTGTGCCAGAAAATGTTGCAGATGCCTGTATAAACTATATAAATAAGTATTATTATTGCATATGGAAGATTTCTTACATGTTTCACAGATTTAAGATGTATGTCCACATTTACAAAAACAAAACCACTGTGATCCTCCAGATGTCCAACAAAATGTGTCCCATATTTTGGTACTATCATATACAGAAAATGGTTTGCACATGCTCAGACTAAATGTAGCAAATATATTGAGGCTGAGAGCAATGCCCACTATTCAGATACTTTGTGTTTAAGCATTGCTAATTACTCGCAGATTTGCTTTCTCTTGGCTACATAATCAATCTATTAATTACTGGTTGTTTTTGTACATGTCTAATTGCATCCTCAGGTTATCGAGCTGCGTGGCCTGAGCACTATTCTAGTTGGCATTGTGACCTGCGACAGCGCGGATTTCTTTACCACCAGACCTCGGATCATCATTGTAGACATCACGGAATTAGGAACGATTAAGCTACAACTAGAAGTCATCTGGAAGTAAGTCAGCATCACCCAGGCTGGGACTTATCATGTCTGAGCTTTTCCTCTAATTCCCCAATAATTGTGTGCCGGCTAAGTTATTTAACATCCAAATCTATTTTTAAAATCACTGTGCCAAAGCAATATTCTTGCAAACTCCTTAATTTCTGGTGGCAGAGTGTAATTTACTTTGACTGTGCCACAGTGAGGCAGCTGTAGGGAAGTGGTAGTATACTCTGCAAGCAAAGCTAAGATGGGAGAGGTTCACGCTTATAAATAGGGACAAAAATAGTAATAGTCCCCGGGGTATCAGACGACACATACCCAAAAATGAGCTTCAAAGGCTTTTCGTACGAGTTTGTTTGTATTAAAAGAGCACAATATTTTCTGTAACTTATTATTACAGTACAGGAAATGGAAATTCATTAGTTTACAAGCACACACCCACCTGAGAAAGTAAAAGGTAAAGAATAATTGCTTATAACGTTTTCAACATGTACAGCTTTGCACAAAACTGGTCACAGTGGTCCTGTAAGTTATTAATGGTGGGCCAGGACTTCAACTGGACGCCATCCAACACGGGTGCATCATCTCATAATTAACCTTAGTGCACATTTTTGGCTTCGAGGTTTTATATTTACCTTGTTGACCATATGGATAAAATGCATCAAAAACTTGTCCCGACTCCTTGGCGCTGATTATAGGGGGTTAGGTAACCAGAAGCTAGGTGGCCACCTTGTGCTGAGAGTTATTGGGCTGTAATAGAGCAGCTGCCTTGGCACGATGTGGAAAGATAAACAAATGATGCAACGCGTAATTAAAAACAATTTCAGCCGTCTCTTTGGAGGAAGAGAGGAAGCATCTGCTCATTGGATCACAAATAATATAATAGGTAATTTTGATATAAGAAAATATATAGACAGAGAATCCCAGATGTTTGGAAATTGTGGGACTTTCCATTGCCAAGACGGAGTCGTTACAGGATGATGATGTTATTATTATTAATGCTTAATTTCACTTTTATAAGCAACGCAACAGTGAAGGAGTTAAGATGTGTTTGTACAGCTCTTAGACCAAAGATCACTAGCGTGCAACAAAGCGGCGCTGTTATAAAGTGTCCTCTGTGGATCACATTCATTTGTGTTAGTCAGACCTCATCTAGATACTGGGTCCAGTTCTGAGACCGGATCTCCAAAAGGATATTAAAGGGATGTGGATAGTACTAGATATATGTCTATTTATGTACTTATTTTATTATTCAGGGCTTATAAGTTCTGTTTTAAATAGTACCTGCTTGGGTCTGCCCTCTGTAGCTCATGAAAAGATAGACCCGGTAGTTTGTAGTGACCTTCTCTCAGCAACGTTCTTCTGAGACGGCCAGGACACTACAATCAGAGGGCCGAATAATTCAGGGCCTATTTGTTTCATTTTACACCTTATAAGTACTGGCGGAGATGGATAGATAAGGTCATTGTAGTGATGGGCCTGTGGTTGATGGAGCTCCCAGGGGCAATGGCTGACCGGTGTGCCTGGCGTTCCGTGGTCCATGGGGTCATGGAAAGTCAGACTAGACTGAACGACTAAACAACAACAACAATAAAATAAAGTACATAAAAGTAAAGTGTTTCCTTGTGTATATGTAGTGATTTAATATAACCCAGTTTTTCATCCATCACTCTTCCCTGTCTGCTGCCTTGCATTTGCTTTAATCTCGGGCGATGAAAGGACCAAAAATCACAAGCTCCTGCAAATTCCCATACATTCTGTTTGCACAAAGGGAATGTGTTAGCGACAACAAAAATAGCAAAGGAAACCTCAAGAGAAAAATGCTTAAATTTGTTACTGAATTGAAGTATCCTAATATGTCACCACTGCACCGACCATACCCATCCTGATTACCTTTGCAGCACTCACCCCTGTGCTTGACACTAAACTTCTGCTAGGTAAAGATAATAATCTGCATAGTAGCACCACTGGTTTACAGTCCCTCCTTATTAGATTTCTACAGTCTCATACTATATGGAAACATCTTCCCAACTTCTTACATCTTCTACCCAAGTAATCTCACTTCCTGCTTTACACCAACAGAATTGTCTTCTCTTCTCTTTCATCCTCTGTTACTTTCTCGCTATTCCTGGTCCTTCCAAATTCTTATCTGTGAGTCTTGCAGAGGTTTCTGCCTTCCATCTCCAGGTAGATTATAATTCTCCGAGATTTCAGTCTTGTAAATTGCTTTGGAAAAAACTCTATGTATGTAAGATTTTAAACTCAAAGACAGGACCTACTATTTTTTGTCATGCTGGTGAGTTACAAATAAGAGATAATTATAATAATAAAGTGAGAAAATAAGCATTTAGCGGGAGCTCATAATTTATGATGTCTGACAGTTTCTAACTTTTTGTCCCCAAGAGCTTACAGCCGTATTAAATTGCAATCTAGCAAATTCTAAAGGGCTCTATTTAAGCACATACCAAAAATGAAAAAAAAACAAATGAAAAAAAAAAACAAGTTGGTTGCAGATAGAAAATGCCCACATAGCAATCTCTGTATCGTGGGAGATCATAGAAGGCACCCCCGCCTTCAAATCGCAAATTAGTTGTGGCAAGACAAAGCTATCTACAATTGTGATAAGAGCCCATTTATTATAATTAAAACAGGTTTTAATATTTGGCATAAGTGGAACGAGAAATTTCAACTTGCAACTTATCCATCGCCATTCGTGCCTTTGAAGTGGTTGAACCAAATTTTGATCTTAGCCTTTAATTGGGATTGGCAAAATTCGAGACTTATACGTAAATAATGACCTTAAAACATTTTTAAATTTAAATACTGAATTTGATTTACCCAAAAAACAATAGTTAGAATACGAAATTTAGAAAATTATGATCAAAAAATCAAAATTTTCAAAAGAGAGATATAACACAATTTGAAAAATTAGGTTTGTTTAGTAATGGGAAACATTTAATTTCTAAATGTTACAATGTATTAAAAAAAAAAGTTACCGTATATACTCTAGTATAAGCCAACTCACCTATTTTACCCCAAAATACTGGGAAAACTTAGTGACTCCAGTATAAGCTGAGGGTGGGAAATGTGCTGCCCCCTGTGTCCATCTTGTACCCTCTGTGTCCTCCTTTCTTGTGTCCCACCTTTCTCCCCTGTGTCTCTTCCCCCTCTCCCTCCCCTGTGTGTCTTCCCCCTCTCCCTCCCCTGTGTCTCTTCCCCCCCTCTCCCTCCCCTGCGTCTCTTCCCCCCCCTCTCCCTCCCCTGCGTCTCTTCCCCCCCCCTCTCCCTCCCCTGCGTCTCTTCCCCCTCTCCCTCCCCTGCGTCTCTACCCCCCTCTCCCTCCCTGAGTCTCTTCCCCCCTCTCCCTCCCCGTGTCTCTTCCCCCTCTTTCCCTCCCCCTCCTCATCCTCCTTCCTCAACCCCCCTCCCCATCCTCCCTTCTCATCCTCAGCCCCCCTCCTCCCTTCTCATCCTCAGCCCCCCTCCTCATCCTCCCTCCTCCTCCTCTCTCCTCAACCCCCCTCTTCCTCTCTCTTCAACCCCCCTCTTCCTCTCTCCTCAATCGCCCTCCTCATCCTCCCTCCTCAACCCTCTTCTCATCCTCAACCCTCCTCATCCTCAACCCCCCTCCTCATCCTCAACCTGTGAGGTCACACATGTGACGGGTCCCGACAGCCAGAAGATGCACAGAGGATCAGCTGATGGAAGGTTAGAGAGGAGAAAGGGAGAGGGGGAGGTAATTATAGAGGGGTAAAGTGATGAGGAAGGCCGGTTGTGGAGGGAGGATGAGGTTGAGGAGGGGGTTTAGGAGGACGATGATGGAGGGAAAGGGAAAGAGACACGAGGGAGAGGGGGGGAAAGAGACACAGGGGAGGGAGAGGGGGGGAAGAGACACAGTGTGACTCGAGTATAAGCCGAGGGGGCCCTTTTCAGCCATAAAAAAAGGGCTGAAAAACTCAGCTTATACTTGAGTATATACAGTAACTTAGATAAAACCACAGGGATGATTAAGTGGGAAAGGATTTTAATGTGATATTCCCAGTGGAAAAATGGTTTAAGGCATTTGACCTAGCATACAAAATAATTACCTAAACAGCAAGTATTAAGAGAAAGCTACTTCAAAGTTATTCAAAGATGGCATTTAGTGCCGTTACAATGGCAATTATAAAAAAGGATCCGAGTTTGGGATTATATTGGAGACTATGCAACCACCAAGGTTCATACAAGCATATTTGGTGGGAATGTGCCCAAATTAGGAATATATGGAATTCATGTTTTGAATTAATATCTAAGATTTGTAAAAAAACATCTTGTGAAATGGTTCTGTTCCATATTATGCCAGATAACCTGAAATGCGGTGAGAAAGCATTGATTGTACACACTGCAGTAGTTATGTAAAAATGATGTACCAAACTAACAATATTGGCAGCGGCGTAAGTCATGAATGAAAATAAGAATCCATTTTGTGTTTTGGGGGGGGGGGGGGTTGTTATTAGTAGTCGAGGGGAAACTGTCAAAAGTCCAGAGCATTTGTTTTGTCATTGGTTAAGATTGAAGTTTCCCCTCACTGACTCAAAAGCAGACACCTTGCATCATTCAATGCAACTACAGCTCTCCTGAAATGTAAACGCCCTTCTCTCTCACACATACAGCTTGCACCAATGTATCATGGATCCCTTCAGGGTCCTGAAGAAGCATTTAAATATAAACCATCTGAATAACTGTTTCCCTGGTTAATTATGCTCTTAGTCAGACGCAAAGTTTTCAAACACATTGTTTTCTTGTGCAGTGGTCCAGCTGGTTTCCCGTTATTGCCATTATTACATGTGTTCCTGTAGACTTGTGGGATATCACACCCCTCTCTGCAGGACACCCCGCACTCACCTGCATTTCCAGGCTCTCCTGCAGCGAGGGCTCTGGGTTTGCTGCTATTTTATACATTCTGTGCATTAAGCGGCTCTGACTCGGCGTCCAATGCAAACACTTTAAGATGTCCTGCTATTCCAGGAAACAACACTGGCCGGTGTCTGCTTGAGGGCTAACAATGTGAGACATCAGCACTCACACACAGTGTCTTAAAGGAACACTGGGCTCTTATGCTTCAGATATACTTCAGGAGGTCCCGGGATTACAGATGGCCCATGTTGTCCATTATCAAGTTCAGTTATTCAAAAGACCATGTAGAAGAAAATCCCTTTAATAAAGCCTAAAATAAAAGAGTTAGACTGGCTTACAGCTATGTAAGCCATGCACATATGATTATTTTTAGAGAAAATCTTAATTTTCTAGTGCGTAAGAGCTGTGCTTTAGTCATTGGTGACCAAACTTCCATTTACGGATAAAAATGGTGCCCGATCATGGCAGAACCAGTAGGACGCTGTGTTACATTCTGGATTGGTATTGGATAACTATCTGTGTGTTCATAGAAGACGAATCAGGTCTTCACGGTTGTCAAATGGTTAATAGCTTCTAATTGGGAACAAGTACGCACTCCCAGATGGGGGGAAGTAACAATCATATTGAATAGAAATCGGAGAAATACTTTTTTCCTGAAAGGAATGATTAAAAACGATAAATATAAATGGAAAATCTGGGATGACCAGAAATTCCGCTGAACCTCTGAAGGTTTTTATACAACAAAATTATATATATATATATATATATATACATAAAATCTAGGAAAAATACCAACCCCCAAATTTGATTGACAGGCGGACTTCCGTTCAGTTGTTGTTTGTCATTGTAAGTTAATGTTTTTGTACGTTTTTTTAATTTTGATGTGAGCATAAATGTTTGAAAGGGTGGACAGGTACAAGAATATACAACTGTTTTGATATAACCGCTCTTAAGAGTATGCTTAAAATATAATGTACTTTCATTGTGATAATACTGAGCTAGGTACAATTGAGGTACACACTTTTTGTCCCTAAATATGAAAAAATTTAAAATAAATGTTAAAAGCCGATGTTGTTTCTCAAAAACAAAACACAATCTTATGTGCAAAGCAAAGTTACTGCATTCATTAGGAAATCCTTTACTCCATCCAGTTGGTAGCTGCAGCTTGAACTGAATAATTTATTATCAAACATCACTTTTACAAATACTTGTTATTTTCAATGTTATATTTGATCATTTCAAAATGTTTCGTAACTAATGACATTATTCTCTTTTAATAAAACTTGAAAGTTAAAAAAAAACCAATGAAACACACTGGCAGCAGTTGCTATGGCAATATACCTACGCGTTTCACCTCCAAAGGGCTTCTTCAGGAGTCTGGCTACCATCTGAATGAACTAAAGGACTACAGTATCTTTGCTTTGTAGAAAAGTTTTTTTTTTTTATTATCATCCGTGAAACAGCATTTCCTTTTAATATAGAAGACGAGATGTAAGAAGTATGAGGTTGGAAAGAGCAAATGCAAAGAGAGTATGATACAAGTAATAGGAAAAAGAGATGATGTGAAGGAGGAGAAAGAAAGTGAGAGATAATATACATGATATAGCTATGAGTGGTTGGCCTGAATGTGTTGGGGTAAATATAAAAGAGGATACAAGAGAAATAAACACATGAACATGAAGACTATTCTGTCTGCTTAGTGCGAATAAGCTACAGCCGAGCTTCAGGCATGGCTCACAACAGCAACAAACTTTAAGGTGGATCTTTAGAGTTAAGTAGCACTTAAGGTGGCAGTTCCAGAATATTGGCAAGTCTGGCAACGAGTGATGGATACTTCCTATGTGCTAAGGCGTGAGCAGGCTGGCTTTTGACAACCACTATTGTACTTTTTTCTCTTTTTCTAATATACAATGCTGCCCTCTTGCAATGTATTAATAAGGAGTGAAACATGACAGTAACATGTTTGTTGTGTTTTCATAGCCACCCTTTGATTCCTGCCTCCCTAAGCCTTGTTGGCAATTCATTGATTCTGAGTCTTTATATATATATATATTGTGTTATACTGGCCTGGTAAGCTATCTGGAATTTTCTGACAAGTGAAAGAAATACAAAGGATTTATACCAAATTCCAGAACTTCATCCAATATTGAAATCCAATCGCCATAATGTGTTACATCCCTCTACTCATTGGATGGGGAAACAAACAGCTAGAAGATGTTTGTTTTTCCCAGCAGAAAGTTTGTTTGTTGTTTATTGCAGAACGTCTCACCAGCTGTATTGGAAAAAATGTGGAAAGTTGTGACTAATGTTGGGCTTAAAGCAGCCAGATCAGAGGCAGCCAAGCCATGCTCTGTAGTGGTTGGAGTCACAGCATAAATACTCCGAGAACTTAGCGTCCAATGTTAAGTCTTTGGAATCGTTAAACCTAAAAATGTGATAAAGCTTTTGGAAAGCCAAAAAAATAAGAAAAATAAACACAAGGTTTACATTTTGTAACTTTTATATGTACTGCAGAGATTTGTTATCTGTTAATTTCTCGTGTGGTTGTCCTTGTAAACTAATGAGCTGCCTATTAGTCCTATACATTCAACATCTCCGCCCTCTTCAGAAAGTTGGTCAGCATGTACATTCATATACATTCAAATACACTCATATACATTACATACACTCTCATATACTGATTAATACTTAGATACACTCAATTACATTTGTATCCATGAATATACACTCAAATACATTTATAGGTGTACATGAAAGTATATGTGTGTATATAATATAATGTCAATGTATCTTAGTGTATATAAGTGTATTTGAGTGCATATGAGCATGTGTCATTGTTTATTAGATTGAAAAATATGTGAAAAAAATGTCAAGATATTTTAAAGTCCAAAAGTGTATATGAGTGTTATTATTGTTATTACAGTCCTGCACACTCTTATTCACTTATACAGTAATTTACACTGAAATACACTCTCATATGCTTCTATACGGTACTCAACACTCTCATACACGTATATACAGTTCTTGACACTCAAATACACTCTCATACACTTGTATACAATTCTCAACAGTCAAATACTCTCTCTTACCACTATATGCAGTTCTTGACACTCAAATACACTCTCAAACATATATATATATATATATATATATATAGTTCTCAACAGTCAAATACACTCAAATGCACATTTATCATTATTCAAATACACTCTCTTCACCTTATATACAGTTCTTAAAACTTAATTACACTCTCAAACACATATATACAGTTGTACACACTCTCATTTACTTATATACAGTTCTTGACCCCCAAATACACTCTCGTACACTTGTATACAGTTATTGACCCCTAAATACACTCTCTTACACTTGTATACAGTTCTTGACCCCCAAATACACTCTCTTACACTTGTATACAGTTATTGACCCCTAAATACACTCTCTTACACTTGTATACAGTTATTGACCCCTAAATACACTCTCTTACACTTGTATACAGTTATTGACCCCCAAATACACTCTCTTACACTTGTATACAGTTATTGACCCCTAAATACACTCTCTTACACTTGTATACAGTTATTGACCCCTAAATACACTCTCTTACACTTGTATACAGTTATTGACCCCTAAATACACTCTCTTACACTTGTATACAGTTATTGAACCCTAAATACACTCTCTTACACTTGTATACAGTTATTGAACCCTAAATACACTCTCTTACACTTGTATACAGTTATTGACCCCTAAATACACTCTCTTACACTTGTATACAGTTATTGACCCCTAAATACACTCTCTTACACTTGTATACAGTTATTGACCCCTAAATACACTCTCTTACACTTGTATACAGTTATTGACCCCTAAATACACTCTCTTACACTTGTATACAGTTATTGAACCCTAAATACACTCTCTTACACTTGTATACAGTTATTGACCCCTAAATACACTCTCTTACACTTGTATTCAGTTATTGACCCCTAAATACACTCTCTTACACTTGTATTCAGTTATTGACCCCTAAATACACTCTCTTACACTTGTATACAGTTATTGAACCCTAAATACACTCTCTTACACTTGTATACAGTTCTCAACACTCATATACTCCCTCTTATGCCTATATGCAGTTCTTGACACTTAAATACACTCTCAGAGACATATATATAGTTCTCAACAGTCAAATACACATTTCTCATTATTCAAATACACTCTCTTACCCTTATATACAGTTCTTAAACCCAATTACACCTTTAAACACATATATACAGTTGTACACACTCTCATACACAGCTCTCAACAGTCAAATACTCTCTCTTACCCTTATATGCAGATTTTGACAGTCAAATACACTCTCATACACTTATATACAGTTCCGACAGTCAAATACACTCTCATACACTTATACACAGTTTTCACAGTCAAATACACTCTCTTACCCTTATATACAGTTCTTAAACCCAATTACACCATTAAACACATAAATACAGTTGTACACACTCTCATACACTTATACACAGGTCTCGACAGTCAAATACACTCTCATACACTTATATACAGTTCCAGACAGTCAAATACACTCTCATACACTTATATACAGTTCCCGACAGTCAAATACACTCTCATACACTTATATACAGTTCTCGACAGTCAAATACACTCTCATACACTTTGTTGACAGTCAAATACACTCTCATACACTTATATACAGTTTTGACAGTCAAATACACTCTCATACACTTATATACAGTTTTGACAGTCAAATACACTCTCATACACTTATATGCAGTTCTCGACAGTCAAATACACTCTCATACACTTTGTTGACAGTCAAATACACTCTCATACACTTATATACAGTTCCCAACAGTCAAATACACTCTCATACACTTTGTTGACAGTCAAATACACTCTCATACACTTTGTTGACAGTCAAATACACTCTCATACACTTTGTTGACAGTCAAATACACTCTCATACACTTATATACAGTTCTCAACACTCATATACTCCCTATTACCCTTATATGCAGTTCTTGACACTTAAATACACTCTCAGAGACATATATATAGTTCTCAACAGTCAAATACACATTTCTCATTATTCAAATACACTCTCTTACCCTTATATACAGTTCTTAAAACCCAATTACACCTTTAAACACATAAATACAGTTGTACACACTCTCATACACAGCTCTCACCAGTCAAATACACTCTCATACACTTATACACAGGTCGCGACAGTCAAAAACACTCTCATACACTTATATACAGTTTCCGACAGTCAAATACACTCTCATACACTTATATACAGTATTGACAGTCAAATACACTCTCATACACTTATATACAGTTTTGACAGTCAAATACACTCTCATACACTTATATACAGTACTCGCCAGTCAAATACACTCTCATACACTTATATGCAGTTCTCGACAGTCAAATACACTCTCATACACTTTGTTGACAGTCAAATACACTCTCATACACTTATATGCAGTTCTCGACAGTCAAATACACTCTCATACACTTTGTTGACAGTCAAATACACTCTCATACACTTATATGCAGTTCTCGACAGTCAAATACACTCTCATACACTTTGTTGACAGTCAAATACACTCTCATACACTTATATGCAGTTCTCGACAGTCAAATACACTCTCATACACTTTGTTGACAGTCAAATACACTCTCATACACTTATGTACAGTTCCCGACAGTCAATTACACTCTCATACACTTTGTTGACAGTCAAATACACTCTCATACACTTATGTACAGTTCCCGACAGTCAAATACACTCTCATACACTTATATACAGTTCCCAACAGTCAAATACACTCTCATATACTTATATATAGTTTTGACAGTCAAATACACTCTCATACACTTATATACAGTTCCCGACAGTCAAATACACTCTCATACACTTATACACAGTTCCCAACAGTCAAATACACTCTCATACACTTATATACAGTTTCCGACAGTCAAATACACTCTCATACACTTATACACAGGTCGCGACAGTCAAAAACACTCTCATACACTTATATACAGTTTCCGACAGTCAAATACACTCTCATACACTTATATACAGTATTGACAGTCAAATACACTCTCATACACTTATATACAGTTCCCGACAGTCAAATACACTCTCATACACTTATATACAGTACTCGCCAGTCAAATACACTCTCATACACTTATATGCAGTTCTCGACAGTCAAATACACTCTCATACACTTTGTTGACAGTCAAATACACTCTCATACACTTATATGCAGTTCTCGACAGTCAAATACACTCTCATACACTTTGTTGACAGTCAAATACACTCTCATACACTTATATGCAGTTCTCGACAGTCAAATACACTCTCATACACTTTGTTGACAGTCAAATACACTCTCATACACTTATATGCAGTTCTCGACAGTCAAATACACTCTCATACACTTTGTTGACAGTCAAATACACTCTCATACACTTATGTACAGTTCCCGACAGTCAATTACACTCTCATACACTTTGTTGACAGTCAAATACACTCTCATACACTTATGTACAGTTCCCAACAGTCAAATACACTCTCATATACTTATATATAGTTTTGACAGTCAAATACACTCTCATACACTTATATACAGTTCCTGACAGTCAAATACACTCTCATACACTTATACACAGTTCCCAACAGTCAAATACACTCTCATACACTTATATACAGTTTCCGACAGTCAAATACACTCTCATACACTTATATACAGTTTTGACAGTCAAATACACTCTCATATACTTATATATAGTTTTGACAGTCAAATACACTCTCATATACTTATATATAGTTTTGACAGTCAAATACACTCTCATATACTTATATATAGTTTTGACAGTCAAATACACTCTCATATACTTATATATAGTTTTGACAGTCAAATACACTCTCATACACTTATATACAGTTTTGACAGTCAAATACACTCTCATATAATTATATACAGTTTTGACAGTCAAATACACTCTCATACACTTATATACAGTTTTGACAGTCAAATACACTCTCATACACTTATATACAGTTTTGACAGTCAAATACACTCTCATATAATTATATACAGTTTTGACAGTCAAATACACTCTCATACACTTATATACAGTATTGACAGTCAAATACACTCTCATACACTTATATACAGTTTTGACAGTCAAATACACTCTCATACACTTATATACAGTTTTGACAGTCAAATACACTCTCATACACTTATATACAGTTCCCGACAGTCAAATACACTCTCATACACTTATATACAGTACTCGCCAGTCAAATACACTCTCATACACTTATATGCAGTTCTCGACAGTCAAATACACTCTCATACACTTTGTTGACAGTCAAATACACTCTCATACACTTATATGTAGTTCTCGACAGTCAAATACACTCTCATACACTTTGTTGACAGTCAAATACTCTCTCATACACTTATGTACAGTTCCCGACAGTCAATTACACTCTCATACACTTTGTTGACAGTCAAATACACTCTCATACACTTATATGCAGTTCTCGACAGTCAAATACACTCTCATACACTTTGTTGACAGTCAAATACACTCTCATACACTTATATGCAGTTCTCGACAGTCAAATACACTCTCATACACTTTGTTGACAGTCAAATACACTCTCATACACTTATGTACAGTTCCCGACAGTCAAATACACTCTCATACACTTATATACAGTTCCCAACAGTCAAATACACTCTCATACACTTATATACAGTTCCCGACAGTCAAATACACTTATATACACTTATATACAGTTCCCGACAGTCAAATACACTCTCATACACTTATACACAGGTCGCGACAGTCAAAAACACTCTCATACACTTATATACAGTTCCAGACAGTCAAATACACTCTCATACACTTATATACAGTTCCCAACAGTCAAATACACTCTCATACACTTATACACAGGTCGCGACAGTCAAAAACACTCTCATACACTTATATACAGTTCCAGACAGTCAAATACACTCTCATACACTTTATATAGTTTTGACAGTCAAATACACTCTCATACACTTATATACAGTTCCCGACAGTCAAATACACTCTCATACACTTCTATACAGTTCCCGACAGTCAAATACACTCTCATACACTTATATACAGTTCCCAACAGTCAAATACACTCTCATACACTTATATACAGTTTCCGACAGTCAAATACACTCTCATACACTTATACACAGGTCGCGACAGTCAAAAACACTCTCATACACTTATATACAGTTCCCAACAGTCAAATACACTCTCATACACTTATATACAGTTTCCGACAGTCAAATACACTCTCATACACTTATATACAGTTTTGACAGTCAAATACACTCTCATACACTTATATGCAGTTCTCGACAGTCAAATACACTCTCATACACTTATATACAGTTCCCGACAGTCAAATACACTCTCATACACTTATATACAGTTCCCGACAGTCAAATACACTCTCATACACTTATATACAGTTCCCGACAGTCAAATACACTCTCATACACTTATATACAGTTTTGACAGTCAAATACACTCTCATACACTTATATGCAGTTCTCGACAGTCAAATACACTCTCATACACTTTGTTGACAGTCAAATACACTCTCATACACTTATGTACAGTTCCCGACAGTCAAATACACTCTCATACACTTATATACAGTTCCCGACAGTCAAATACACTCTCATACACTTATATACAGTTTTGACAGTCAAATACACTCTCATACACTTATATGCAGTTCTCGACAGTCAAATACACTCTCATACACTTTGTTGACAGTCAAATACACTCTCATACACTTATGTACAGTTCCCGACAGTCAAATACACTCTCATACACTTATGTACAGTTCCCGACAGTCAAATACACTCTCATACACTTATATACAGTTCCCGACAGTCAATTACACTCTCATACACTTTGTTGACAGTCAAATACACTCTCATACACTTATGTACAGTTCCCGAAAGTCAAATACACTTATATACAGTTCCCGACAGTCAAAAACACTCTCATACACTTATATACAGTTCCCAACAGTCAAATACACTCTCATACACTTATATACAGTTCCCAACAGTCAAATACACTCTCATACACTTATATACAGTTCCCAACAGTCCAATACACTCTCATACACTTATATACAGTTCTCGACAGTCAAATACACTCTCATACACTTATATACAGTTCCCAACAGTCAAATACACTCTCATACACTTATATACAGTTTCCGACAGTCAAATACACTCTCATACACTTATATACAGTTTTGACAGTCAAATACACTCTCATACACTTATATGCAGTTCCCGACAGTCAAATACACTCTCATACACTTATATACAGTTCCCGACAGTCAAATACACTCTCATACACTTATATACAGTTCCCGACAGTCAAATACACTCTCATACACTTATATACAGTTCCCGACAGTCAAATACACTCTCATACACTTATATACAGTTTTGACAGTCAAATACACTCTCATACACTTATATGCAGTTCTCGACAGTCAAATACACTCTCATACACTTTGTTGACAGTCAAATACACTCTCATACACTTATGTACAGTTCCCGACAGTCAAATACACTCTCATACACTTATATACAGTTCCCGACAGTCAAATACACTCTCATACACTTATATACAGTTTTGACAGTCAAATACACTCTCATACACTTATATGCAGTTCTCGACAGTCAAATACACTCTCATACACTTTGTTGACAGTCAAATACACTCTCATACACTTATGTACAGTTCCCGACAGTCAAATACACTCTCATACACTTATGTACAGTTCCCGACAGTCAAATACACTCTCATACACTTATATACAGTTCCCGACAGTCAATTACACTCTCATACACTTTGTTGACAGTCAAATACACTCTCATACACTTATGTACAGTTCCCGAAAGTCAAATACACTTATATACAGTTCCCGACAGTCAAAAACACTCTCATACACTTATATACAGTTCCCAACAGTCAAATACACTCTCATACACTTATATACAGTTCCCAACAGTCAAATACACTCTCATACACTTATATACAGTTCCCAACAGTCCAATACACTCTCATACACTTATATACAGTTCTCGACAGTCAAATACACTCTCATACACTTATATACAGTTCCCAACAGTCAAATACACTCTCATACACTTATATACAGTTCCGACAGTCAAATACACTCTCATACACTTATATACAGTTTTGACAGTCAAATACACTCTCATAACACTTATATGCAGTTCTCGACAGTCAAATACACTCTCATACACTTATATACAGTTCCGACAGTCAAATACACTCTCATACACTTATATACAGTTCCCGACAGTCAAATACACTCTCATACACTTATATACAGTTCCCGACAGTCAAATACACTCTCATACACTTATATACAGTTTTGACAGTCAAATACACTCTCATACACTTATATGCAGTTCTCGACAGTCAAATACACACTCATACACTTTGTTGACAGTCAAATACACTCTCATACACTTATGTACAGTTCCGAAGTCAAATACACTCTCATACACTATATAACAGTTCCCGACAGTCAAATACACTCTCATACACTTATATCAGTTTTGACAGTCAAATTACACTCTCATACACTATATGCAGTTCTCGACAGTCAAATACACTCTCATACACTTTGTTGACAGTCAAATACACTCTCATACACTTTATGTACAGGTCCCGACAGTCAAATACACTCTCATACACTTATGTACAGTTCCCGACAGTCAAATACACTCTCATACACTTATATACAGTCCCGACAGTCAATTACACTCTCATACACTTTGGTGGACAGTCAAATACACTCTCATACACTTATGTACAGTTCCCGAAAGTCAAATACACTTATATACAGTTCACGACAGTCAAAAACACTCTCATACACTTATATACAGTTCCCAACAGTACAAATACACTCTCATACACTTATATACAGTTCCCAACAGTCAAATACACTCTCATACACTTATATACAGTTCCCAACAGTCAATACACTCTCATACACTTATATACAGTTCTCGACAGTCAAATACACTCTCATACACTTATAATACAGTTCTCGACAGCTCGAAATAACACTCATACCTACACTTGTTGACAGTCAAAACACTCTCATACACTATATATACAGTTCCCGACAGTCAAA
>CM050174.1:12490679-12965679 GCA_027410445.1 Discoglossus pictus
CACACCCCCACTTATATACAGTTTTGACAGTCAAATACACTCTCATACACCTATGTACAGTTCTTGATAGTCAAATACACTCTCATACACCTATGTACAGTTCTTGATAGTCAAATACACTCTCATACACTTATGTACAGTTCTTGACAGTCAAATACACTCTCATACACTTATATACAGTTCCCGACAGTCAAATACACTCTCATACACCTATATACAGTTTTGACAGTCCAATACACTCTCATACAATTATATACAGTTCCCGACAGTCAAATACACTCTCATACACCTATATAAAGTTTTGACAGTCAAATACACTCTCATACACTTATATACAGTTTTGACAGTCAAATACACTCTCATACACTTTTATATACAGTTTTGACAGTCAAATACACTCTCATACACTTGTATACAGTTCCTGACAGTCAAATACACTCTCATACACTTATATACAGTTTTGACAGTCAAATACACTCTCATACACTTATATACAGTTTTGACAGTCAAATACACTCTCATACACTTATATACAGTTTTGACAGTCAAATACACTCTCATACACTTATATACAGTTTTGACAGTCAAATACACTCTCATACACTTATATACAGTTTTGACAGTCAAATACACTCTCATACACTTATATGCAGTTCTCGACAGTCAAATACACTCTCATACACTTTGTTGACAGTCAAATACACTCTCATACACTTGTATACAGTTCCTGACAGTCAAATACACTCTCATACACTTATATACAGTTTTGACTGTCAAATACACTCTCATACACTTATATACAGTTTCCGACAGTCAAATACACTCTCATACACTTATATACAGTTTTGACAGTCAAATACACTCTCATACACTTTGTTGACAGTCAAATACACTCTCATACACTTATATGCAGTTCTCGACAGTCAAATACACTCTCATACATGACCCGTGAAAGGCCCAGTGAGTGTGTCCGCGTGACATTTTGGGTATAACTTGCTCCCTGAATAATCTTGTTATGCAGAATCCTTTCTAAACCCTTAATCAATAAATAATTAGACACAACAACTTGCTTGGGGTGCATACTGGCCACAGCGTTTATTGGTAAACCAAGTTCACGTAATAACAAACCATTAATTAAATATACGTAAACAAGAGAGGGGAGGAGCCTGGGAAACAAGACAGTACACTCTGCGCCCTGACCCTCGTCCAGGGCCTACCATGATGGAGCATCCGTGCCCCCGTAGGGTAGGATCACCCCCACTTTACCACTGTCCCGGCGACTCCCCTCACCACCGCCTTGCTGTGACAACAACAAAATACAGGCACATCATAACTCGGCCTGAAATGAATACATATACAACTGCTAATAACGTAAACAGATTAGCGTAATATACTCGACTTATTGTATGGGTACTTGTTTTTTTTTTTTTTTTTTTTTTTTTTTTTTAAACACATATTTTCCCATTTTTCATACATAAATATATATATATATATATATTGTTTTTTTTTTTTGAACACATATTTACAATTTTCAATAATTTAACGCCTATGTTCCAAAATATATAAGGGATGGGTGGGTGGGATCTGCCTTCTTGGCTAGCTGGGGGCACACTGACAAAACAGGCGCCAAACCTCTAGGTGGCCCTGCCCCCCAGCTAGCCACTCCTATCCTACCCTACTCCCGCTCCTACCAGGGTCACGACCCTGCCCCCCAGCTAGACATTCCTACTCTACCCTACTCCCGTTCCTGCACGGGTCACGTTGCCCTCCGTACCGACCCCAGGAGGCCTGGGGCGGTCTACAGCCAGTCATGACCCGTGAAAGGCCCAGTGAGTGTGTCCGCGTGACATTTTGGGTATAACTTGCTCCCTGAATAATCTTGTTATGCAGAATCCTTTCTAAACCCTTAATCAATAAATAATTAGACACAACAACTTGCTTGGGGTGCATACTGGCCACAGCGTTTATTGGTAAACCAAGTTCACGTAATAACAAACCATTAATTAAATATACGTAAACAAGAGAGGGGAGGAGCCTGGGAAACAAGACAGTACACTCTGCGCCCTGACCCTCGTCCAGGGCCTACCATGATGGAGCATCCGTGCCCCCGTAGGGTAGGATCACCCCCACTTTACCACTGTCCCGACGACTCCCCTCACCACCGCCACGGAGAAGGCCGCAGACTACCTTTGCGGAATACGACTCCCCCCGCAAAACGCCTAGGCCAGCATACTATCTACCCAGCCCCTAGCCTTAAAATTCCACCTAGTCCTGACTACTACCGGCTAAATCTTGACAATTAGAACGAGAAACCTTTAGCTTATCCTTATTACAGCAAAACTGCTTCTAGGCTAGTCCACTACTTTACGTACGGGTCTTCCCTGGCTTTTGCCCCCAGACCCTCTAAGCTAGCCCCGTTGGCAGCTGTTACCAAGCCTGCTCCTTTCCTACCCTTGATAAAACCCGCGGTCGTCCGGGTGTATTACTAGGGATTATAACATCACATGGAGCACTTCCCGGATAGGCGGCACTAGAGCCACTCGCCACCTGTTCATCCCACTGATGAAATTACCATCCTTCTGACCAATGAAAACATACTTCCATTTTTTCTGGGCCACGCGCCCTAGCTGGGGCCCTAGATCGGCACCTGAGGCAAACGCCTGTTTGGTCCGATGTTCGAATGCCCATCCATTACTTTGACTTTCCCTTCTCCAAGCCCCAGGGCACACCGGCCTGTCGGCTGTTACCGTTTCTACTCATGCACAAAGCTCATGGGTAGCCTGTTCCCCCACGAGATATACCCAGCTCTGAATCACGTGTCGCTCAGTTGCAGAAACCTCTTCATCGAGAACCACCTTTCTCTCGTGAGGAACAAACACCAACCAACTCACGCGCGAGGTCCAAGAACCGTATTGTCACAAAAAGGAGAGCTATCAGTGCACCTCGGACATTGTAGCTACCTCCATTTTTTTCTGGTTCCCCTCGGACCCACGCGGCCACCTGATCACCTTAGGATCCCACGACCACCACACCTGAGGTTACGAGCGCCTTGTCTGTTTTAGGCCAAACTCTTCCTCACCGGCTTACCTGCCGAAGAAGAGATACCTGTACAGCACCCAAAGCCTCGTGCTTTCCACAGACCTCTTTTTTCCACAGTGGTATCTCTGGCCCTTGGGAAAGGCTACCACTTGCCTTACATCCCTTTGCCATACCTCCTGTGATACCTTCCTCCACTTGTACCACCGGTACCTCTGACGTCAGGCCCTTTTTTGCCCGGTCCGTTGAAACAGGCTCCGGGCCCTACCCGACAACCCACCTTCTAGGGAGCCTCCTCCCAGCCTTAACCGAGGGACCTCGATCTTGTCAGCTCTACTTGCGGCCCCTGAGCCATCATTTTAACTTGTGCGACTTGGCACCCTGGGCAGGCCTACGAACCTCCATTACGCGAGACGCCGCCCCGTGGGGGGAAATGGAGTCCCCTTCCCTGCCACACGTTGTGGGATACCCCACCGAAAAACGGGATACCTACTGCAGGACCATCGCCGGCTGAGCCCGAGTCGAGACTTTACCAGATGCGTACCACCACCCTGAACCGAAAACATTTTCTACTGTGCTAGGCGTACTATACCTTACTGGCACCAGAAATTAGGGTGTGGAGAACAATCTACTCAAACGGGCAAGCCCATTCTGCCCCCGCTCGGCCTATACTTGATTGACCCTCCTCGAACACGACGGAGACCAAAACTTGCCCCCTCGGACCTGACAACGACCCCGCCGTTGTATCTGGAAGGGCATTGCCCCCCCAAACACGACGCAGGCCGCTGAACGGCCCAACTAGCTCTAACCAGGTCACCTGCACTTACCCACATGGACTTGGAATACTAAGCCACTTGAGCTACTGGCTTTCCATTCCCTTGTAACTGGGACCTAAATTACACCTGTTTGCTTATGTCTGCTGCGTTGCACGTCTTACTGCAAACAAAGTTGAAGGATCCCCCTTTGTGGGGAACCTATCCTCATATGGCTGCTTAGAGCTGTACATGCCAATGGCATGGTACAAGCCTAAATTCGGGCTGAACCAAACCACGGCCTAAAGCACACTAGCTCTACCAGGCCAAATTTAGGGGCCTGCCGTCGAACCGGGTTATACAGAGCCATTAATGCTTAATTTAATAAAGTTACATATTTAACCTAGAAATCTTTAATTAACCACGAGCAACCGCAATGCAAATTTAAAGCCCGCCTTCGTAACAGGACGCCATGTGGAACCGGCTACTCTAATGTAACTAAGGGAAGAAATCCAAGGGATATGGGTCTGCCTATGTGATTAAGCTAAGTGCCCCACAAATGGTACCTGCCCCGCAAACCCGCTAAGCAACGGGATACCGGGACCACCTGACACTGGCGAAAACCTAGGGTAAGTAGTTATAAACAGAGGCAGGTTCCCAGACGGGGCAGAAAAGGACATCTATATCCCTGCCCAGATCTCCTAGGCGGACCACCGCTCAAATTCTACAGGACCTGTGGCTGCTACCCCGGGAATACCCCGGAGATGAACTATGGGAAGAGGACCGCCCAAGAACCGACCACTAATGATAGACTTTTTCGCTACATTGCTAAGATATACCTAACCTATGTATGTATTTATGATAAAACAAAACAAATACAGTATATTCTGGCATATAGCCTACATATGAAACGGGGATTGAAACCACAACTACAGATCCGGGATAAGCTCCGGTACTGTTGATAGAACGAGTGGTATAACCGGCTATGTAGCTTGACCAGAAAATTGTCTTAACATGGCTTCCTTTAAGCTTAGGCATGCTGTATTACACGGCTTTAATTTTTTGGGTTTACTCAAGCTGAGAATCCTATCCATGTACGCTGTTTCAAGCTTACTGGCTATCATCAGCGTGGAGCAGGATCTCCCCTGCTACCCTACCAGGGCCTATCTGAATATTATGTAAGCTGCTCTGGCAGGAATGGGTTCATGATGAACTTGTGAGCCATAGTAATGGGGAGGGGGAGGGGCGCGCGCCTAAGCTTAAGGCTCAACCCCAACCTGTCCCATTAGTCCTGGGGGAAGTGAAACAATACACCCCCCACTGGCTAACCAATGCTACCGACCCAATTCCCCTTAAACTGTCTAACCAGCAAGGGCATAATAACGGGCAGCTCTACTATGAGTTTTATTTACTGATTGTATTATGATACTGGGAAGCATACCTTCATGTTTCCGTGGAAATCTGATGATTAATAGCAGCTGCGAGGAATTGTTATTGCAAGGTGCAAGTAAAATACAAGAAATCAGTACTAGTCAACCACTATTATTCTAATTCTCTCCAGATATTACTTACACTCATGCTACAATGTATTTGTTCGCGGCTTAATATTCCTGATTAGAAACAACTAATGAAGTGATATATCCTATGCACAATGCTGTAAAATTATACGTCTTTAACCATAGAAAAGCTGACACCATTAATTCACAGCTTACCTCCCTCTCATAGGAAGGAACAAATTGAAACTGACAATTTCTTGGAACTGGTGCTGAGCTTCAGTGCACAGAATTATCTGCCAGCCATTACAGCATTAGCAATGAGTATTCACAATCAAGCAATGATTTTGGTTAAGGAAGTCAGTCACCTTTAATGCTGAGATCCCTCAATGGGCACTGTGCTTACATTCACCTATGCACATTGTGTAAACGTATTTTGCAGCCTACAAGCCTATGACCTCATGAGGCTCCAAATGTAGCTGTAATTGCTGCACTACAAATTAAACTGTACCAGTAACTTGGCAGACATATTTTAAGGCTTTGTACATGTAGTGAAGCGTTGGACTATTTCAGATAGGCAGTACCACACGCACAGGCCCCAGAAGGACACACTAACTCCTATGGCAACTCTCTTATGCTCTTTATTTATTGTTGTAAACATGCCTATGACCAGGCAGACATACGTGGTGCCGACGGCACCGCCAACTGATGTATTCTTTCAGTCTCTGATCACACTCATAAGTATCATGTACTGAAAACATTCAGCATGCTTATGCAGCAATTGATAAAGTAACCAGTGACATTCCAGAATAGAACCATATTAACTATAACATGTGTATATTAAATACTCTGCAGCAGTATAAGTGTAGCTTAATGAGGGTATCTGATGAATCCAATCTAATAATTAAAACCATCTGATTTTTACTCTAATCATGAAGCAACCCTCAGAAGGCTACTATTCACTGGCTGTCCCGCCGAGCCTGCCAGCCCACGTGGAGGCTGAGAACTCCCTAACGTGGACGGGGCTGCAAGGAGAATGCCTCCCGCACCTGCACAGCCCCCCCCCCTATAAGTACATACCGAACCCCGTGGCCGTTCGCTGCGACCACCCGCGCAGACGGCGCACACCTCCATCAAGCCCTCCGCCCGGTCCTCCAAGGCAGTCCCGATACTGCACCACACAGGAGGGAGCGGAGGGAAGCCATTACCCCCAGAAACCGCCGCGACCGCGCTCTCCCCGTTGGAGAGGAAGTGCAGCACATCTGCCTTCTTGGCTAGCTGGGGGCACACTGACAAAACAGGCGCCAAACCTCTAGGTGGCCCTGCCCCCCAGCTAGCCACTCCTATCCTACCCTACTCCCGCTCCTACCAGGGTCACGACCCTGCCCCCCAGCTAGACATTCCTACTCTACCCTACTCCCGTTCCTGCACGGGTCACGTTGCCCTCCGTACCGACCCCAGGAGGCCTGGGGCGGTCTACAGCCAGTCACTTTGTTGACAGTCAAATACACTCTCATACACTTATATACAGTTTTGACAGTCAAATACACTCTCATACACTTATATACAGTTCCTGACAGTCAAATACACTCTCATACACCTATGTACAGTTCTTGATAGTCAAATACACTCTCATACACTTATGTACAGTTTTGACAGTCAAATACACTCTCATACACTTATATACAGTTTTGACAGTCAAATACACTCTCATACACTTATGTACAGTTCTTGACAGTCAAATACACTCTCATACACTTATATACAGTTCCTGACAGTCAAATACACTCTCATACACTTATATACAGTTTTGACAGTCAAATACACTCTCATACACTTATATACAGTTTTGACAGTCAAATACACTCTCATACACTTATATACAGTTTTGACAGTCAAATACACTCTCATACACTTATATACAGTTCCCAACAGTCAAATACACTCTCATACACTTAGTTGACAGTCAAATACACTCTCATACACCTATATACAGTTTTGACAGTCAAATACACTCTCATACACTTATATACAGTTTTGACAGTCAAATACACTCTCATACACTTATATACAGTTTTGACAGTCAAATACACTCTCATACACCTATATACAGTTCCTGACAGTCAAATACACTCTCATACACTTATATACAGTTTTGACAATCAAATACACTCTCATACACCTATATACAGTTCCTGACAGTCAAATACACTCTCATACACTTATATACAGTTTTGACAATCAAATACACTCTCATACACTTATATACAGTTTTGACAGTCAAATACACTCTCATACACCTATATACAGTTTTGACAGTCAAATACACTCTCATACACTTATGTACAGTTCTTGATAGTCAAATACACTCTCATACACTTATATACAGTTTTGACAGTCAAATACACTCTCATACACTTTTATATACAGTTTTGACAGTCAAATACACTCTCATACACTTATGTACAGTTCCCAACAGTCAACTACACTCTCATACATTTATATACAGTTTCCGACAGTCAAATACACTCTCATACACTTATATACAGTTTCCGACAGTCAAATACACTCTCATACACTTATATACAGTTTTGACAGTCAAATACACTCTCATACACTTTGTTGACAGTCAAATACACTCTCATACACTTATATGCAGGTCTCGACAGTCAAATACACTCTCATACACATATGTACAGTTCCCAACAGTCAAATACACTCTCATACACTTATGTACAGTTCCCGACAGTCAAATACACTCTCATACACTTATGTACAGTTCCCGACAGTCAAATACACTCTCATACACTTATGTACAGTTCCCGACAGTCAAATACACTCTCATACACTTATATACAGTTCCCAACAGTCAAATACACTCTCATACACTTATATACAGTTCACAACAGTCAAATACTCTCATACACTTATATACAGTACTCACCAGTCAAATACACTCTCATACACTTATATACAGTTCTTGATAGTCAAATACACTCTCATACACTTATGTACAGTTCTTGACAGTCAAATACACTCTCATACACTTATATACAGTACTCACCAGTCAAATACACTCTCATACACTTATATACAGTTCTTGATAGTCAAATACACTCTCATACACTTATGTACAGTTCTTGACAGTCAAATACACTCTCATACACTTATATACAGTTCCCGACAGTCAAATACACTCTCATACACCTATATACAGTTTTGACAGTCCAATACACTCTCATACAATTATATACAGTTCCCGACAGTCAAATACACTCTCATACACCTATATACAGTTTTGACAGTCAAATACACTCTCATACAATTATATACAGTTCCCGACAGTCAAATACACTCTCATACACCTATATACAGTTTTGACAGTCAAATACACTCTCATACACTTATATACAGTTTTGACAGTCAAATACACTCTTATACACTTGTATACAGTTCCTGACAGTCAAATACACTCTCATACACTTATATACAGTTTTGACAGTCAAATACACTCTCATACACTTATATGCAGTTCTCGACAGTCAAATACACTCTCATACACTTTGTTGACAGTCAAATACACTCTCATACACTTGTATACAGTTCCTGACAGTCAAATACACTCTCATACACTTATATACAGTTCTCGACAGTCAAATACACTCTCATACACTTATACACAGTTCCCGACAGTCAAATACACTCTCATACACTTATATACAGTTCCCGACAGTCAAATACACTCTCATACACTTATATACAGTTCCCAACAGTCAAATACACTCTCATACACTTATATACAGTTCACAACAGTCAAATACTCTCATACACTTATATACAGTACTCACCAGTCAAATACACTCTCATACACTTATATACAGTTCTTGATAGTCAAATACACTCTCATACACTTATGTACAGTTCTTGACAGTCAAATACACTCTCATACACTTATATACAGTACTCACCAGTCAAATACACTCTCATACACTTATATACAGTTCTTGATAGTCAAATACACTCTCATACACTTATGTACAGTTCTTGACAGTCAAATACACTCTCATACACTTATATACAGTTCCCGACAGTCAAATACACTCTCATACACCTATATACAGTTTTGACAGTCCAATACACTCTCATACAATTATATACAGTTCCCGACAGTCAAATACACTCTCATACACCTATATACAGTTTTGACAGTCAAATACACTCTCATACAATTATATACAGTTCCCGACAGTCAAATACACTCTCATACACCTATATACAGTTTTGACAGTCAAATACACTCTCATACACTTATATACAGTTTTGACAGTCAAATACACTCTCATACACTTTTATATACAGTTTTGACAGTCAAATACACTCTCATACACTTGTATACAGTTCCTGACAGTCAAATACACTCTCATACACTTATATACAGTTTTGACAGTCAAATACACTCTCATACACTTATATACAGTTTTGACAGTCAAATACACTCTCATACACTTATATACAGTTTTGACAGTCAAATACACTCTCATACACTTATATACAGTTTTGACAGTCAAATACACTCTCATACACTTATATACAGTTTTGACAGTCAAATACACTCTCATACACTTATATGCAGTTCTCGACAGTCAAATACACTCTCATACACTTTGTTGACAGTCAAATACACTCTCATACACTTGTATACAGTTCCTGACAGTCAAATACACTCTCATACACTTATATACAGTTTTGACTGTCAAATACACTCTCATACACTTATATACAGTTTCCGACAGTCAAATACACTCTCATACACTTATATACAGTTTTGACAGTCAAATACACTCTCATACACTTTGTTGACAGTCAAATACACTCTCATACACTTATATGCAGTTCTCGACAGTCAAATACACTCTCATACATGACCCGTGAAAGGCCCAGTGAGTGTGTCCGCGTGACATTTTGGGTATAACTTGCTCCCTGAATAATCTTGTTATGCAGAATCCTTTCTAAACCCTTAATCAATAAATAATTAGACACAACAACTTGCTTGGGGTGCATACTGGCCACAGCGTTTATTGGTAAACCAAGTTCACGTAATAACAAACCATTAATTAAATATACGTAAACAAGAGAGGGGAGGAGCCTGGGAAACAAGACAGTACACTCTGCGCCCTGACCCTCGTCCAGGGCCTACCATGATGGAGCATCCGTGCCCCCGTAGGGTAGGATCACCCCCACTTTACCACTGTCCCGGCGACTCCCCTCACCACCCGCCTTGCTGTGACAACAACAAAATACAGGCACATCATAACTCGGCCTGAAATGAATACATATACAACTGCTAATAACGTAAACAGATTAGCGTAATATACTCGACTTATTGTTTGGGTACTTGTTTTTTTTTTTTTTTTTTTTTTTTTTTTTTTAAACACATATTTTCCCATTTTTCATACATAAATATATATATATATATATATTGTTTTTTTTTTTTGAACACATATTTACAATTTTCAATAATTTAACGCCTATGTTCCAAAATATATAAGGGATGGGTGGGTGGGATCTGCCTTCTTGGCTAGCTGGGGGCACACTGACAAAACAGGCGCCAAACCTCTAGGTGGCCCTGCCCCCCAGCTAGCCACTCCTATCCTACCCTACTCCCGCTCCTACCAGGGTCACGACCCTGCCCCCCAGCTAGACATTCCTACTCTACCCTACTCCCGTTCCTGCACGGGTCACGTTGCCCTCCGTACCGACCCCAGGAGGCCTGGGGCGGTCTACAGCCAGTCATGACCCGTGAAAGGCCCAGTGAGTGTGTCCGCGTGACATTTTGGGTATAACTTGCTCCCTGAATAATCTTGTTATGCAGAATCCTTTCTAAACCCTTAATCAATAAATAATTAGACACAACAACTTGCTTGGGGTGCATACTGGCCACAGCGTTTATTGGTAAACCAAGTTCACGTAATAACAAACCATTAATTAAATATACGTAAACAAGAGAGGGGAGGAGCCTGGGAAACAAGACAGTACACTCTGCGCCCTGACCCTCGTCCAGGGCCTACCATGATGGAGCATCCGTGCCCCCGTAGGGTAGGATCACCCCCACTTTACCACTGTCCCGACGACTCCCCTCACCACCGCCACGGAGAAGGCCGCAGACTACCTTTGCGGAATACGACTCCCCCCGCAAAACGCCTAGGCCAGCATACTATCTACCCAGCCCCTAGCCTTAAAATTCCACCTAGTCCTGACTACTACCGGCTAAATCTTGACAATTAGAACGAGAAACCTTTAGCTTATCCTTATTACAGCAAAACTGCTTCTAGGCTAGTCCACTACTTTACGTACGGGTCTTCCCTGGCTTTTGCCCCCAGACCCTCTAAGCTAGCCCCGTTGGCAGCTGTTACCAAGCCTGCTCCTTTCCTACCCTTGATAAAACCCGCGGTCGTCCGGGTGTATTACTAGGGATTATAACATCACATGGAGCACTTCCCGGATAGGCGGCACTAGAGCCACTCGCCACCTGTTCATCCCACTGATGAAATTACCATCCTTCTGACCAATGAAAACATACTTCCATTTTTTCTGGGCCACGCGCCCTAGCTGGGGCCCTAGATCGGCACCTGAGGCAAACGCCTGTTTGGTCCGATGTTCGAATGCCCATCCATTACTTTGACTTTCCCTTCTCCAAGCCCCAGGGCACACCGGCCTGTCGGCTGTTACCGTTTCTACTCATGCACAAAGCTCATGGGTAGCCTGTTCCCCCACGAGATATACCCAGCTCTGAATCACGTGTCGCTCAGTTGCAGAAACCTCTTCATCGAGAACCACCTTTCTCTCGTGAGGAACAAACACCAACCAACTCACGCGCGAGGTCCAAGAACCGTATTGTCACAAAAAGGAGAGCTATCAGTGCACCTCGGACATTGTAGCTACCTCCATTTTTTTCTGGTTCCCCTCGGACCCACGCGGCCACCTGATCACCTTAGGATCCCACGACCACCACACCTGAGGTTACGAGCGCCTTGTCTGTTTTAGGCCAAACTCTTCCTCACCGGCTTACCTGCCGAAGAAGAGATACCTGTACAGCACCCAAAGCCTCGTGCTTTCCACAGACCTCTTTTTTCCACAGTGGTATCTCTGGCCCTTGGGAAAGGCTACCACTTGCCTTACATCCCTTTGCCATACCTCCTGTGATACCTTCCTCCACTTGTACCACCGGTACCTCTGACGTCAGGCCCTTTTTTGCCCGGTCCGTTGAAACAGGCTCCGGGCCCTACCCGACAACCCACCTTCTAGGGAGCCTCCTCCCAGCCTTAACCGAGGGACCTCGATCTTGTCAGCTCTACTTGCGGCCCCTGAGCCATCATTTTAACTTGTGCGACTTGGCACCCTGGGCAGGCCTACGAACCTCCATTACGCGAGACGCCGCCCCGTGGGGGGAAATGGAGTCCCCTTCCCTGCCACACGTTGTGGGATACCCCACCGAAAAACGGGATACCTACTGCAGGACCATCGCCGGCTGAGCCCGAGTCGAGACTTTACCAGATGCGTACCACCACCCTGAACCGAAAACATTTTCTACTGTGCTAGGCGTACTATACCTTACTGGCACCAGAAATTAGGGTGTGGAGAACAATCTACTCAAACGGGCAAGCCCATTCTGCCCCCGCTCGGCCTATACTTGATTGACCCTCCTCGAACACGACGGAGACCAAAACTTGCCCCCTCGGACCTGACAACGACCCCGCCGTTGTATCTGGAAGGGCATTGCCCCCCCAAACACGACGCAGGCCGCTGAACGGCCCAACTAGCTCTAACCAGGTCACCTGCACTTACCCACATGGACTTGGAATACTAAGCCACTTGAGCTACTGGCTTTCCATTCCCTTGTAACTGGGACCTAAATTACACCTGTTTGCTTATGTCTGCTGCGTTGCACGTCTTACTGCAAACAAAGTTGAAGGATCCCCCTTTGTGGGGAACCTATCCTCATATGGCTGCTTAGAGCTGTACATGCCAATGGCATGGTACAAGCCTAAATTCGGGCTGAACCAAACCACGGCCTAAAGCACACTAGCTCTACCAGGCCAAATTTAGGGGCCTGCCGTCGAACCGGGTTATACAGAGCCATTAATGCTTAATTTAATAAAGTTACATATTTAACCTAGAAATCTTTAATTAACCACGAGCAACCGCAATGCAAATTTAAAGCCCGCCTTCGTAACAGGACGCCATGTGGAACCGGCTACTCTAATGTAACTAAGGGAAGAAATCCAAGGGATATGGGTCTGCCTATGTGATTAAGCTAAGTGCCCCACAAATGGTACCTGCCCCGCAAACCCGCTAAGCAACGGGATACCGGGACCACCTGACACTGGCGAAAACCTAGGGTAAGTAGTTATAAACAGAGGCAGGTTCCCAGACGGGGCAGAAAAGGACATCTATATCCCTGCCCAGATCTCCTAGGCGGACCACCGCTCAAATTCTACAGGACCTGTGGCTGCTACCCCGGGAATACCCCGGAGATGAACTATGGGAAGAGGACCGCCCAAGAACCGACCACTAATGATAGACTTTTTCGCTACATTGCTAAGATATACCTAACCTATGTATGTATTTATGATAAAACAAAACAAATACAGTATATTCTGGCATATAGCCTACATATGAAACGGGGATTGAAACCACAACTACAGATCCGGGATAAGCTCCGGTACTGTTGATAGAACGAGTGGTATAACCGGCTATGTAGCTTGACCAGAAAATTGTCTTAACATGGCTTCCTTTAAGCTTAGGCATGCTGTATTACACGGCTTTAATTTTTTGGGTTTACTCAAGCTGAGAATCCTATCCATGTACGCTGTTTCAAGCTTACTGGCTATCATCAGCGTGGAGCAGGATCTCCCCTGCTACCCTACCAGGGCCTATCTGAATATTATGTAAGCTGCTCTGGCAGGAATGGGTTCATGATGAACTTGTGAGCCATAGTAATGGGGAGGGGGAGGGGCGCGCGCCTAAGCTTAAGGCTCAACCCCAACCTGTCCCATTAGTCCTGGGGGAAGTGAAACAATACACCCCCCACTGGCTAACCAATGCTACCGACCCAATTCCCCTTAAACTGTCTAACCAGCAAGGGCATAATAACGGGCAGCTCTACTATGAGTTTTATTTACTGATTGTATTATGATACTGGGAAGCATACCTTCATGTTTCCGTGGAAATCTGATGATTAATAGCAGCTGCGAGGAATTGTTATTGCAAGGTGCAAGTAAAATACAAGAAATCAGTACTAGTCAACCACTATTATTCTAATTCTCTCCAGATATTACTTACACTCATGCTACAATGTATTTGTTCGCGGCTTAATATTCCTGATTAGAAACAACTAATGAAGTGATATATCCTATGCACAATGCTGTAAAATTATACGTCTTTAACCATAGAAAAGCTGACACCATTAATTCACAGCTTACCTCCCTCTCATAGGAAGGAACAAATTGAAACTGACAATTTCTTGGAACTGGTGCTGAGCTTCAGTGCACAGAATTATCTGCCAGCCATTACAGCATTAGCAATGAGTATTCACAATCAAGCAATGATTTTGGTTAAGGAAGTCAGTCACCTTTAATGCTGAGATCCCTCAATGGGCACTGTGCTTACATTCACCTATGCACATTGTGTAAACGTATTTTGCAGCCTACAAGCCTATGACCTCATGAGGCTCCAAATGTAGCTGTAATTGCTGCACTACAAATTAAACTGTACCAGTAACTTGGCAGACATATTTTAAGGCTTTGTACATGTAGTGAAGCGTTGGACTATTTCAGATAGGCAGTACCACACGCACAGGCCCCAGAAGGACACACTAACTCCTATGGCAACTCTCTTATGCTCTTTATTTATTGTTGTAAACATGCCTATGACCAGGCAGACATACGTGGTGCCGACGGCACCGCCAACTGATGTATTCTTTCAGTCTCTGATCACACTCATAAGTATCATGTACTGAAAACATTCAGCATGCTTATGCAGCAATTGATAAAGTAACCAGTGACATTCCAGAATAGAACCATATTAACTATAACATGTGTATATTAAATACTCTGCAGCAGTATAAGTGTAGCTTAATGAGGGTATCTGATGAATCCAATCTAATAATTAAAACCATCTGATTTTTACTCTAATCATGAAGCAACCCTCAGAAGGCTACTATTCACTGGCTGTCCCGCCGAGCCTGCCAGCCCACGTGGAGGCTGAGAACTCCCTAACGTGGACGGGGCTGCAAGGAGAATGCCTCCCGCACCTGCACAGCCCCCCCCCCTATAAGTACATACCGAACCCCGTGGCCGTTCGCTGCGACCACCCGCGCAGACGGCGCACACCTCCATCAAGCCCTCCGCCCGGTCCTCCAAGGCAGTCCCGATACTGCACCACACAGGAGGGAGCGGAGGGAAGCCATTACCCCCAGAAACCGCCGCGACCGCGCTCTCCCCGTTGGAGAGGAAGTGCAGCACATCTGCCTTCTTGGCTAGCTGGGGGCACACTGACAAAACAGGCGCCAAACCTCTAGGTGGCCCTGCCCCCCAGCTAGCCACTCCTATCCTACCCTACTCCCGCTCCTACCAGGGTCACGACCCTGCCCCCCAGCTAGACATTCCTACTCTACCCTACTCCCGTTCCTGCACGGGTCACGTTGCCCTCCGTACCGACCCCAGGAGGCCTGGGGCGGTCTACAGCCAGTCACTTTGTTGACAGTCAAATACACTCTCATACACTTATATACAGTTTTGACAGTCAAATACACTCTCATACACTTATATACAGTTCCTGACAGTCAAATACACTCTCATACACCTATGTACAGTTCTTGATAGTCAAATACACTCTCATACACTTATGTACAGTTTTGACAGTCAAATACACTCTCATACACTTATATACAGTTTTGACAGTCAAATACACTCTCATACACTTATGTACAGTTCTTGACAGTCAAATACACTCTCATACACTTATATACAGTTCCTGACAGTCAAATACACTCTCATACACTTATATACAGTTTTGACAGTCAAATACACTCTCATACACTTATATACAGTTTTGACAGTCAAATACACTCTCATACACTTATATACAGTTTTGACAGTCAAATACACTCTCATACACTTATATACAGTTCCCAACAGTCAAATACACTCTCATACACTTAGTTGACAGTCAAATACACTCTCATACACCTATATACAGTTTTGACAGTCAAATACACTCTCATACACTTATATACAGTTTTGACAGTCAAATACACTCTCATACACTTATATACAGTTTTGACAGTCAAATACACTCTCATACACCTATATACAGTTCCTGACAGTCAAATACACTCTCATACACTTATATACAGTTTTGACAATCAAATACACTCTCATACACCTATATACAGTTCCTGACAGTCAAATACACTCTCATACACTTATATACAGTTTTGACAATCAAATACACTCTCATACACTTATATACAGTTTTGACAGTCAAATACACTCTCATACACCTATATACAGTTTTGACAGTCAAATACACTCTCATACACTTATGTACAGTTCTTGATAGTCAAATACACTCTCATACACTTATATACAGTTTTGACAGTCAAATACACTCTCATACACTTTTATATACAGTTTTGACAGTCAAATACACTCTCATACACTTATGTACAGTTCCCAACAGTCAACTACACTCTCATACATTTATATACAGTTTCCGACAGTCAAATACACTCTCATACACTTATATACAGTTTCCGACAGTCAAATACACTCTCATACACTTATATACAGTTTTGACAGTCAAATACACTCTCATACACTTTGTTGACAGTCAAATACACTCTCATACACTTATATGCAGGTCTCGACAGTCAAATACACTCTCATACACATATGTACAGTTCCCAACAGTCAAATACACTCTCATACACTTATGTACAGTTCCCGACAGTCAAATACACTCTCATACACTTATGTACAGTTCCCGACAGTCAAATACACTCTCATACACTTATGTACAGTTCCCGACAGTCAAATACACTCTCATACACTTATATACAGTTCCCAACAGTCAAATACACTCTCATACACTTATATACAGTTCACAACAGTCAAATACTCTCATACACTTATATACAGTACTCACCAGTCAAATACACTCTCATACACTTATATACAGTTCTTGATAGTCAAATACACTCTCATACACTTATGTACAGTTCTTGACAGTCAAATACACTCTCATACACTTATATACAGTACTCACCAGTCAAATACACTCTCATACACTTATATACAGTTCTTGATAGTCAAATACACTCTCATACACTTATGTACAGTTCTTGACAGTCAAATACACTCTCATACACTTATATACAGTTCCCGACAGTCAAATACACTCTCATACACCTATATACAGTTTTGACAGTCCAATACACTCTCATACAATTATATACAGTTCCCGACAGTCAAATACACTCTCATACACCTATATACAGTTTTGACAGTCAAATACACTCTCATACAATTATATACAGTTCCCGACAGTCAAATACACTCTCATACACCTATATACAGTTTTGACAGTCAAATACACTCTCATACACTTATATACAGTTTTGACAGTCAAATACACTCTTATACACTTGTATACAGTTCCTGACAGTCAAATACACTCTCATACACTTATATACAGTTTTGACAGTCAAATACACTCTCATACACTTATATGCAGTTCTCGACAGTCAAATACACTCTCATACACTTTGTTGACAGTCAAATACACTCTCATACACTTGTATACAGTTCCTGACAGTCAAATACACTCTCATACACTTATATACAGTTCTCGACAGTCAAATACACTCTCATACACTTATACACAGTTCCCGACAGTCAAATACACTCTCATACACTTATATACAGTTCCCGACAGTCAAATACACTCTCATACACTTATATACAGTTCCCAACAGTCAAATACACTCTCATACACTTATACACAGTTCCCAACAGTCCAATACACTCTCATACACTTATATACAGTTCCCGACAGTCAAATACACTCTCATACACTTATATACAGTTCCCGACAGTCAAATACACTCTCATACACTTATATACAGTTCCCAACAGTCAAATACACTCTCATACACTTAGTTGACAGTCAAATACACTCTCATACACTTATATACAGTTCCCGACAGTCAAATACACTTATATACAGTTCCTGACAGTCAAATACACTCTCATACACTTATGTACAGTTCCCAACAGTCAAATACACTCTCATACACTTATATACAGTTTCCGACAGTCAAATACACTCTCATACACTTAGTTGACAGTCAAATACACTCTCATACACTTATATACAGTTCCCGACAGTCAAATACACTTATATACAGTTCCTGACAGTCAAATACACTCTCATACACTTATATACAGTTTTGACAGTCAAATACACTCTCATACACTTATATGCAGTTCTCGACAGTCAAATACACTCTCATACACTTTGTTGACAGTCAAATACACTCTCATACACTTATATACAGTTCCCAACAGTCAAATACACTCTCATACACTTAGTTGACAGTCAAATACACTCTCATACACTTATATACAGTTCCCGACAGTCAAATACACTTATATACAGTTCCTGACAGTCAAATACACTCTCATACACTTATATACAGTTTTGACAGTCAAATACACTCTCATACACTTATATGCAGTTCTCGACAGTCAAATACACTCTCATACACTTTGTTGACAGTCAAATACACTCTCATACACTTATGTACAGTTCCCAACAGTCAAATACACTCTCATACACTTATATACAGTTTCCGACAGTCAAATACACTCTCATACACTTATATACAGTTTTGACAGTCAAATACACTCTCATACACTTATATACAGTTTCCGACAGTCAAATACACTCTCATACACTTATATACAGTTTTGACAGTCAAATACACTCTCATACACTTATATACAGTTTTGACAGTCAAATACACTCTCATACACTTATATACAGTTTTGACAGTCAAATACACTCTCATACACTTATATACAGTTTTGACAGTCAAATACACTCTCATACACTTATATACAGTTCCCAACAGTCAAATACACTCTCATACACTTATATACAGTTTTGACAGTCAAATACACTCTCATACACTTATATGCAGTTCTCGACAGTCAAATACACTCTCATACACTTATATGCAGTTCTCGACAGTCAAATACACTCTCATACACTTATGTACAGTTCTCGACAGTCAAATACACTCTCATACACTTATGTACAGTACTCGCCAGTAAAATACACTCTCATACACTTTGTTGACAGTCAAATACACTCTCATACACTTATATACAGTTCCCGACAGTCAAATACACTCTCATACACTTATATACAGTTCCCAACAGTCAAATACACTCTCATACACTTATATACAGTTTTGACAGTCAAATACACTCTCATACACTTATATACAGTTTTGACAGTCAAATACACTCTCATACACTTTTATATACAGTTTTGACAGTCAAATACACTCTCATACACTTGTATACAGTTCCTGACAGTCAAATACACTCTCATACACTTATATACAGTTTTGACAGTCAAATACACTCTCATACACTTATGTACAGTTCTTGATAGTCAAATACACTCTCATACACTTATATACAGTTCCTGACAGTCAAATACACTCTCATACACTTATATACAGTTTTGACAGTCAAATACACTCTCATACACTTATATACAGTTTTGACAGTCAAATACACTCTCATACACTTATATACAGTTTTGACAGTCAAATACACTCTCATACACTTATATACAGTTTTCACAGTCAAATACACTCTCATACACTTATATACAGTTTTGACAGTCAAATACACTCTCATACACTTATATACAGTTTTCACAGTCAAATACACTCTCATACACTTTTATATACAGTTTTGACAGTCAAATACACTCTCATACACTTATATACAGTTTTGACAGTCAAATACACTCTCATACACTTATATACAGTTTTGACAGTCAAATACACTCTCATACACTTATATGCAGTTCTCGACAGTCAAATACACTCTCATACACTTTGTTGACAGTCAAATACACTCTCATACACTTGTATACAGTTCCTGACAGTCAAATACACTCTCATACACTTATATACAGTTTTGACAGTCAAATACACTCTCATACACTTATATACAGTTTCCGACAGTCAAATACACTCTCATACACTTATATACAGTTTTGACAGTCAAATACACTCTCATACACTTTGTTGACAGTCAAATACACTCTCATACACTTATATGCAGTTCTCGACAGTCAAATACACTCTCATACACTTTGTTGACAGTCAAATACACTCTCATACACTTATATACAGTTTTGACAGTCAAATACACTCTCATACACTTATATACAGTTTTGACAGTCAAATACACTCTCATACACTTATACGCAGTTCTCGACAGTCAAATACACTCTCATACACTTTGTTGACAGTCAAATACACTCTCATACACTTATATACAGTTTTGACAGTCAAATACACTCTCATACACTTATATACAGTTTTGACAGTCAAATACACTCTCATACACTTATATACAGTTTTGACAGTCAAATACACTCTCATACACTTATATACAGTTTTGACAGTCAAATACACTCTCATACACTTATATGCAGTTCTCGACAGTCAAATACACTCTCATACACTTATATGCAGTTCTCGACAGTCAAATACACTCTCATACACTTATACACAGGTCCCGACAGTCAAAAACACTCTCATACACTTATGTACAGTTCTCGACAGTCAAATACACTCTCATACACTTATGTACAGTACTCGCCAGTAAAATACACTCTCATACACTTTGTTGACAGTCAAATACACTCTCATACACTTATGTACAGTTCCCGACAGTCAAATACACTCTCATACACTTATATACAGTTCCCAACAGTCAAATACACTCTCATACACTTATATACAGTTTTGACAGTCAAATACACTCTCATACACTTATATACAGTTTTGACAGTCAAATACACTCTCATACACTTTTATATACAGTTTTGACAGTCAAATACACTCTCATACACTTGTATACAGTTCCTGACAGTCAAATACACTCTCATACACTTATATACAGTTTTGACAGTCAAATACACTCTCATACACTTATGTACAGTTCTTGATAGTCAAATACACTCTCATACACTTATATACAGTTCCTGACAGTCAAATACACTCTCATACACTTATATACAGTTTTGACAGTCAAATACACTCTCATACACTTATATACAGTTTTGACAGTCAAATACACTCTCATACACTTATATACAGTTTTGACAGTCAAATACACTCTCATACACTTATATGCAGTTCTCGACAGTCAAATACACTCTCATACACTTATACACAGGTCCCGACAGTCAAAAACACTCTCATACACTTATATACAGTTCCCGACAGTCAAATACACTCTCATACACTTATATACAGTTCCCGACAGTCAAATACACTCTCATACACTTATATACAGTTTCCGACAGTCAAATACACTCTCATACACTTATATACAGTTTTGACAGTCAAATACACTCTCATACACTTATATGCAGTTCCCGACAGTCAAATACACTCTCATACACTTATATACAGTTTTGACAGTCAAATACACTCTCATACACTTATGTACAGTTCTTGATAGTCAAATACACTCTCATACACTTATATACAGTTCCTGACAGTCAAATACACTCTCATACACTTATATACAGTTTTGACAGTCAAATACACTCTCATACACTTATATACAGTTTTGACAGTCAAATACACTCTCATACACTTATATACAGTTTTCACAGTCAAATACACTCTCATACACTTATATACAGTTTTGACAGTCAAATACACTCTCATACACTTATATACAGTTTTGACAGTCAAATACACTCTCATACACTTATATACAGTTTTGACAGTCAAATACACTCTCATACACTTATATGCAGTTCTCGACAGTCAAATACACTCTCATACACTTTGTTGACAGTCAAATACACTCTCATACACTTATATACAGTTTTGACAGTCAAATACACTCTCATACACTTATACGCAGTTCTCGACAGTCAAATACACTCTCATACACTTTGTTGACAGTCAAATACACTCTCATACACTTATATACAGTTTTGACAGTCAAATACACTCTCATACACTTATATACAGTTTTGACAGTCAAATACACTCTCATACACTTATATACAGTTTTGACAGTCAAATACACTCTCATACACTTATATACAGTTTTGACAGTCAAATACACTCTCATACACTTATATGCAGTTCTCGACAGTCAAATACACTCTCATACACTTATACACAGGTCCCGACAGTCAAAAACACTCTCATACACTTATGTACAGTTCTCGACAGTCAAATACACTCTCATACACTTATGTACAGTACTCGCCAGTAAAATACACTCTCATACACTTTGTTGACAGTCAAATACACTCTCATACACTTATGTACAGTTCCCGACAGTCAAATACACTCTCATACACTTATATACAGTTCCCAACAGTCAAATACACTCTCATACACTTATATACAGTTTTGACAGTCAAATACACTCTCATACACTTATATACAGTTTTGACAGTCAAATACACTCTCATACACTTTTATATACAGTTTTGACAGTCAAATACACTCTCATACACTTGTATACAGTTCCTGACAGTCAAATACACTCTCATACACTTATATACAGTTTTGACAGTCAAATACACTCTCATACACTTATGTACAGTTCTTGATAGTCAAATACACTCTCATACACTTATATACAGTTCCTGACAGTCAAATACACTCTCATACACTTATATACAGTTTTGACAGTCAAATACACTCTCATACACTTATATACAGTTTTGACAGTCAAATACACTCTCATACACTTATATACAGTTTTGACAGTCAAATACACTCTCATACACTTATATACAGTTTTGACAGTCAAATACACTCTCATACACTTATATACAGTTTTGACAGTCAAATACACTCTCATACACTTTTATATACAGTTTTGACAGTCAAATACACTCTCATACACTTATATACAGTTTTGACAGTCAAATACACTCTCATACACTTATATACAGTTTTGACAGTCAAATACACTCTCATACACTTATATACAGTTCCTGACAGTCAAATACACTCTCATACACTTAAAGGCAGTTCTCGACAGTCAAATACACTCTCATACACTTTGTTGACAGTCAAATACACTCTCATACACTTGTATACAGTTCCTGACAGTCAAATACACTCTCATACACTTATATACAGTTTTGACAGTCAAATACACTCTCATACACTTATATACAGTTTCCGACAGTCAAATACACTCTCATACACTTATATACAGTTTTGACAGTCAAATACACTCTCATACACTTTGTTGACAGTCAAATACACTCTCATACACTTATATGCAGTTCTCGACAGTCAAATACACTCTCATACACTTTGTTGACAGTCAAATACACTCTCATACACTTATATACAGTTTTGACAGTCAAATACACTCTCATACACTTATACGCAGTTCTCGACAGTCAAATACACTCTCATACACTTTGTTGACAGTCAAATACACTCTCATACACTTATATACAGTTTTGACAGTCAAATACACTCTCATACACTTATATACAGTTTTGACAGTCAAATACACTCTCATACACTTATATACAGTTTTGACAGTCAAATACACTCTCATACACTTATATACAGTTTTGACAGTCAAATACACTCTCATACACTTAAAGGCAGTTCTCGACAGTCAAATACACTCTCATACACTTTGTTGACAGTCAAATACACTCTCATACACTTGTATACAGTTCCTGACAGTCAAATACACTCTCATACACTTATATACAGTTTTGACAGTCAAATACACTCTCATACACTTATATACAGTTTCCGACAGTCAAATACACTCTCATACACTTATATACAGTTTTGACAGTCAAATACACTCTCATACACTTTGTTGACAGTCAAATACACTCTCATACACTTATATGCAGTTCTCGACAGTCAAATACACTCTCATACACTTTGTTGACAGTCAAATACACTCTCATACACTTATATACAGTTTTGACAGTCAAATACACTCTCATACACTTATACGCAGTTCTCGACAGTCAAATACACTCTCATACACTTTGTTGACAGTCAAATACACTCTCATACACTTATATACAGTTTTGACAGTCAAATACACTCTCATACACTTATATACAGTTTTGACAGTCAAATACACTCTCATACACTTATATACAGTTTTGACAGTCAAATACACTCTCATACACTTATATACAGTTTTGACAGTCAAATACACTCTCATACACTTATATACAGGTCCCGACAGTCAAATACACTCTCATACACTTATATGCAGTTCTCGACAGTCAAATACACTCTCATACACTTATACACAGGTCCCGACAGTCAAAAACACTCTCATACACTTATATACAGTTCCCGACAGTCAAATACACTCTCATACACTTATATACAGTTCCCGACAGTCAAATACACTCTCATACACTTATATACAGTTTCCGACAGTCAAATACACTCTCATACACTTATATACAGTTTTGACAGTCAAATACACTCTCATACACTTATATGCAGTTCCCGACAGTCAAATACACTCTCATACACTTATATACAGTTTTGACAGTCAAATACACTCTCATACACTTATATACAGTTCTTGATAGTCAAATACACTCTCATACACTTATATACAGTTCCTGACAGTCAAATACACTCTCATACACTTATATACAGTTTTGACAGTCAAATACACTCTCATACACTTATATACAGTTTTGACAGTCAAATACACTCTCATACACTTATATACAGTTTTCACAGTCAAATACACTCTCATACACTTATATACAGTTTTGACAGTCAAATACACTCTCATACACTTATATACAGTTTTGACAGTCAAATACACTCTCATACACTTATATACAGTTTTGACAGTCAAATACACTCTCATACACTTATATGCAGTTCTCGACAGTCAAATACACTCTCATACACTTTGTTGACAGTCAAATACACTCTCATACACTTGTATACAGTTCCTGACAGTCAAATACACTCTCATACACTTATATACAGTTTTGACAGTCAAATACACTCTCATACACTTATATACAGTTTCCGACAGTCAAATACACTCTCATACACTTATATACAGTTTTGACAGTCAAATACACTCTCATACACTTTGTTGACAGTCAAATACACTCTCATACACTTATATGCAGTTCTCGACAGTCAAATACACTCTCATACACTTTGTTGACAGTCAAATACACTCTCATACACTTATATACAGTTTTGACAGTCAAATACACTCTCATACACTTATACGCAGTTCTCGACAGTCAAATACACTCTCATACACTTATATACAGTTCCTGACAGTCATATACACTCTCATACACTTATATACAGTTTTGACAGTCAAATACACTCTCATACACTTATATACAGTTTTGACAGTCAAATACACTCTCATACACTTATATACAGTTTTGACAGTCAAATACACTCTCATACACTTATATACAGTTTTGACAGTCAAATACACTCTCATACACTTATATGCAGTTCTCGACAGTCAAATACACTCTCATACACTTTGTTGACAGTCAAATACACTCTCATACACTTATATACAGTTCCCAACAGTCAAATACACTCTCATACACTTAGTTGACAGTCAAATACACTCTCATACACTTATATACAGTTTTGACAGTCAAATACACTCTCATACACTTATATGCAGTTCTCGACAGTCAAATACACTCTCATACACTTTGTTGACAGTCAAATACACTCTCATACACTTATGTACAGTTCCCAACAGTCAAATACACTCTCATACACTTATATACAGTTTCCGACAGTCAAATACACTCTCATACACTTATATACAGTTTTGACAGTCAAATACACTCTCATACACTTATATACAGTTTCCGACAGTCAAATACACTCTCATACACTTATATACAGTTTTGACAGTCAAATACACTCTCATACACTTATATACAGTTTTGACAGTCAAATACACTCTCATACACTTATATACAGTTTTGACAGTCAAATACACTCTCATACACTTATATACAGTTTTGACAGTCAAATACACTCTCATACACTTATATACAGTTCCCAACAGTCAAATACACTCTCATACACTTATATACAGTTTTGACAGTCAAATACACTCTCATACACTTATATGCAGTTCTCGACAGTCAAATACACTCTCATACACTTATATGCAGTTCTCGACAGTCAAATACACTCTCATACACTTATGTACAGTACTCGCCAGTAAAATACACTCTCATACACTTTGTTGACAGTCAAATACACTCTCATACACTTATGTACAGTTCCCGACAGTCAAATACACTCTCATACACTTATATACAGTTCCCAACAGTCAAATACACTCTCATACACTTATATACAGTTTTGACAGTCAAATACACTCTCATACACTTATATACAGTTTTGACAGTCAAATACACTCTCATACACTTTTATATACAGTTTTGACAGTCAAATACACTCTCATACACTTATATACAGTTTTGACAGTCAAATACACTCTCATACACTTATGTACAGTTCTTGATAGTCAAATACACTCTCATACACTTATATACAGTTCCTGACAGTCAAATACACTCTCATACACTTATATACAGTTTTGACAGTCAAATACACTCTCATACACTTATATACAGTTTTGACAGTCAAATACACTCTCATACACTTATATACAGTTTTGACAGTCAAATACACTCTCATACACTTATATACAGTTTTCACAGTCAAATACACTCTCATACACTTATATACAGTTCTCGACAGTCAAATACACTCTCATACACTTATATGCAGTTCTCGACAGTCAAATACACTCTCATACACTTTGTTGACAGTCAAATACACTCTCATACACTTGTATACAGTTCCTGACAGTCAAATACACTCTCATACACTTATATACAGTTTTGACAGTCAAATACACTCTCATACACTTATATACAGTTTCCGACAGTCAAATACACTCTCATACACTTATATACAGTTTTGACAGTCAAATACACTCTCATACACTTTGTTGACAGTCAAATACACTCTCATACACTTATATGCAGTTCTCGACAGTCAAATACACTCTCATACACTTTGTTGACAGTCAAATACACTCTCATACACTTATATACAGTTTTGACAGTCAAATACACTCTCATACACTTATATACAGTTTTGACAGTCAAATACACTCTCATACACTTATATACAGTTTTGACAGTCAAATACACTCTCATACACTTATATGCAGTTCTCGACAGTCAAATACACTCTCATACACTTATACACAGGTCCCGACAGTCAAAAACACTCTCATACACTTATGTACAGTTCTCGACAGTCAAATACACTCTCATACACTTATGTACAGTACTCGCCAGTAAAATACACTCTCATACACTTTGTTGACAGTCAAATACACTCTCATACACTTATGTACAGTTCCCGACAGTCAAATACACTCTCATACATTTATATACAGTTCCCAACAGTCAAATACACTCTCATACACTTATATACAGTTTTGACAGTCAAATACACTCTCATACACTTATATACAGTTTTGACAGTCAAATACACTCTCATACACTTTTATATACAGTTTTGACAGTCAAATACACTCTCATACACTTGTATACAGTTCCTGACAGTCAAATACACTCTCATACACTTATATACAGTTCTTGATAGTCAAATACACTCTCATACACTTATATACAGTTCCTGACAGTCAAATACACTCTCATACACTTATATACAGTTTTGACAGTCAAATACACTCTCATACACTTATATACAGTTTTGACAGTCAAATACACTCTCATACACTTATATACAGTTTTGACAGTCAAATACACTCTCATACACTTATATACAGTTTTCACAGTCAAATACACTCTCATACACTTTTATATACAGTTTTGACAGTCAAATACACTCTCATACACTTTTATATACAGTTTTCACAGTCAAATACACTCTCATACACTTTTATATACAGTTTTGACAGTCAAATACACTCTCATACACTTATATACAGTTTTGACAGTCAAATACACTCTCATACACTTATATACAGTTTTGACAGTCAAATACACTCTCATACACTTATATGCAGTTCTCGACAGTCAAATACACTCTCATACACTTTGTTGACAGTCAAATACACTCTCATACACTTGTATACAGTTCCTGACAGTCAAATACACTCTCATACACTTATATACAGTTTTGACAGTCAAATACACTCTCATACACTTATATACAGTTTCCGACAGTCAAATACACTCTCATACACTTATATACAGTTTTGACAGTCAAATACACTCTCATACACTTTGTTGACAGTCAAATACACTCTCATACACTTATATGCAGTTCTCGACAGTCAAATACACTCTCATACACTTTGTTGACAGTCAAATACACTCTCATACACTTATATACAGTTTTGACAGTCAAATACACTCTCATACACTTATACGCAGTTCTCGACAGTCAAATACACTCTCATACACTTTGTTGACAGTCAAATACACTCTCATACACTTATATACAGTTTTGACAGTCAAATACACTCTCATACACTTATATACAGTTTTGACAGTCAAATACACTCTCATACACTTATATACAGTTTTGACAGTCAAATACACTCTCATACACTTATATACAGTTTTGACAGTCAAATACACTCTCATACACTTATATGCAGTTCTCGACAGTCAAATACACTCTCATACACTTATACACAGGTCCCGACAGTCAAAAACACTCTCATACACTTATATACAGTTCCCGACAGTCAAATACACTCTCATACACTTATATACAGTTTCCGACAGTCAAATACACTCTCATACACTTATATACAGTTTTGACAGTCAAATACACTCTCATACACTTATATGCAGTTCCCGACAGTCAAATACACTCTCATACACTTATATACAGTTTTGACAGTCAAATACACTCTCATACACTTATGTACAGTTCTTGATAGTCAAATACACTCTCATACACTTATATACAGTTCCTGACAGTCAAATACACTCTCATACACTTATATACAGTTTTGACAGTCAAATACACTCTCATACACTTATATACAGTTTTGACAGTCAAATACACTCTCATACACTTATATACAGTTTTGACAGTCAAATACACTCTCATACACTTATATACAGTTTTCACAGTCAAATACACTCTCATACACTTATATACAGTTTTGACAGTCAAATACACTCTCATACACTTATATACAGTTTTGACAGTCAAATACACTCTCATACACTTATATACAGTTTTGACAGTCAAATACACTCTCATACACTTATATGCAGTTCTCGACAGTCAAATACACTCTCATACACTTTGTTGACAGTCAAATACACTCTCATACACTTGTATACAGTTCCTGACAGTCAAATACACTCTCATACACTTATATACAGTTTTGACAGTCAAATACACTCTCATACACTTATATACAGTTTCCGACAGTCAAATACACTCTCATACACTTATATACAGTTTTGACAGTCAAATACACTCTCATACACTTTGTTGACAGTCAAATACACTCTCATACACTTATATACAGTTTTGACAGTCAAATACACTCTCATACACTTATATACAGTTTTGACAGTCAAATACACTCTCATACACTTATATACAGTTTTGACAGTCAAATACACTCTCATACACTTATATACAGTTTTGACAGTCAAATACACTCTCATACACTTATATGCAGTTCTCGACAGTCAAATACACTCTCATACACTTATACACAGGTCCCGACAGTCAAAAACACTCTCATACACTTATATACAGTTCCCGACAGTCAAATACACTCTCATACACTTATATACAGTTCCCGACAGTCAAATACACTCTCATACACTTATATACAGTTTCCGACAGTCAAATACACTCTCATACACTTATATACAGTTTTGACAGTCAAATACACTCTCATACACTTATATGCAGTTCTCGACAGTCAAATACACTCTCATACACTTATACACAGGTCCCGACAGTCAAAAACACTCTCATACACTTATATACAGTTCCCGACAGTCAAATACACTCTCATACACTTATATACAGTTCCCGACAGTCAAATACACTCTCATACACTTATATACAGTTCCCGACAGTCAAATACACTCTCATACACTTTGTTGACAGTCAAATACACTCTCATACACTTATGTACAGTTCCCAACAGTCAAATACACTCTCATACACTTATATACAGTTTCCGACAGTCAAATACACTCTCATACACTTATATACAGTTTTGACAGTCAAATACACTCTCATACACTTATATACAGTTTTGACAGTCAAATACACTCTCATACACTTATATACAGTTTTGACAGTCAAATACACTCTCATACACTTATATACAGTTTTGACAGTCAAATACACTCTCATACACTTATATACAGTTTTGACAGTCAAATACACTCTCATACACTTATGTACAGTTCCCAACAGTCAAATACACTCTCATACACTTATATACAGTTTCCGACAGTCAAATACACTCTCATACACTTATATACAGTTTTGACAGTCAAATACACTCTCATACACTTATATGCAGTTCTCGACAGTCAAATACACTCTCATACACTTATACACAGGTCCCGACAGTCAAAAACACTCTCATACACTTATATACAGTTCCCGACAGTCAAATACACTCTCATACACTTTGTTGACAGTCAAATACACTCTCATACACTTATGTACAGTTCCCAACAGTCAAATACACTCTCATACACTTATATACAGTTTTGACAGTCAAATACACTCTCATACACTTATATACAGTTTTGACAGTCAAATACACTCTCATACACTTATATACAGTTTTGACAGTCAAATACACTCTCATACACTTATATACAGTTTTGACAGTCAAATACACTCTCATACACTTATATGCAGTTCCCAACAGTCAAATACACTCTCATACACTTATATACAGTTTCCGACAGTCAAATACACTCTCATACACTTATATACAGTTTTGACAGTCAAATACACTCTCATACACTTATATGCAGTTCTCGACAGTCAAATACACTCTCATACACTTATATACAGTTCCCGACAGTCAAATACACTCTCATACACTTTGTTGACAGTCAAATACACTCTCATACACTTATGTACAGTTCCCAACAGTCAAATACACTCTCATACACTTATATACAGTTTCCGACAGTCAAATACACTCTCATACACTTATATACAGTTTTGACAGTCAAATACACTCTCATACACTTATATACAGTTTTGACAGTCAAATACACTCTCATACACTTATATACAGTTTTGACAGTCAAATACACTCTCATACACTTATATACAGTTTTGACAGTCAAATACACTCTCATACACTTATATACAGTTTTGACAGTCAAATACACTCTCATACACTTATGTACAGTTCCCAACAGTCAAATACACTCTCATACACTTATATACAGTTTCCGACAGTCAAATACACTCTCATACACTTATATACAGTTTTGACAGTCAAATACATATAGGTATTTGACTGTCGGAAACTGTATATAAGTGTATGAGAGTGTATTTGACTGTTGGGAACTGTACATAAGTGTATGAGAGTGTATTTGACTGTCAACAAAGTGTATGAGAGTGTATTTGACTGTCAGGAACTGTATATAAGTGTATTTGACTGTCGGGAACTGTATATAAGTGTATAAGAGTGTATTTGACTGTTGGGAACTGTACATAAGTGTATGAGAGTGTATTTGACTGTCGGGAACTGTACATAAGTGTATGAGAGTGTATTTGACTGTCGGGAACTGTACATAAGTGTATGAGAGTGTATTTGACTGTCGGGAACTGTATATAAGTGTATGAGAGTGTTTTTGACTGTCAAAACTGTATATAGGTGTATGAGAGTGTATTTGACTGTCGAGAACTGTACATAAGTGTATGAGAGTGTATTTGACTGTCGGGAACTGTACATAAGTGTATGAGAGTGTATTTGACTGTCGGGAACTGTACATAAGTGTATGAGAGTGTATTTGACTGTCGGGAACTGTATATAAGTGTATGAGAGTGTTTTTGACTGTCAAAACTGTATATAAGTGTATGAGAGTGTATTTGACTGTCAAAACTGTATATAGGTGTATGAGAGTGTATTTGACTGTCAAAACTACCACAATTCAAAGGCACCAATCCTATGACACATCCTTCATTATGGTCCAGCTCCAGCGCCCAATTTGTCATGAAAGGTTGCAATCCCCAACTTTCTTGACTTTCCCATTCTGTTATCTTCTTCAATCTCTTTCCATTGCTCATTATAGAATGTCTCCTTGTCTCTTCTTGCTCTCATCTGGAATTCAGTTGGACAAATCTTTTCCTATCTCCACTACCTTTCGCTTTCCTTTCCTGGGCTACTTTCAAAGCCTTGTCAGTTTGCCTTCTTAGTTTTCTTTCTTTTGGGGATAATCTTTTTTTGTTGTTTTCTGGACAATGTCACAAACTTCTAGCTAAAGTTCTTCAGGCATTATATCTGCCATGTCTCTTAGGAATAGATTTAACTCCAATGCAGATTCACAGGTATATTGTTTATTTCACAGGGGTTTTTTAATTATTTGTTTCCGTTTATTTGTGAACTTTGCAATAAGAAGCTCATGGTCTGAGCCGCAGTCAGCTCCAGGTCTTGTTTTTTCTGACTGTATAGAGCTCCTCCATCTGTGGCTACAAAGTATATAATCAATCTGATTTCTATATTGTCCATCTGGTGATGTCATGTGTAGAGTCGTCACTGAGGCTGGTGGACGAGGGTGTTTGCTACGACCAAAGAATTATCTTTACAGAATTCTACAAATTTCTGACCTGCTTCATTTTGTACTCTAAGGTCAAACTTGCCAGTTATTCCAGGTATTTTTTGGCTTCCCTACTTTATCATTCCAATCACCTATGATAATATTATGGTAATATCTAGGAGGTGTTGAATATCCTCAGAAAATTGGACAACTTCAGCCTCTTCAGCATCCATGGTTGGAGCTTAGACTTGAATCAATGTGATGTTAAATGGCTTGCCTTGAATTCATCATATTGGGCTGTATCAAAGCACTTATTTGGCCACTCTTTGATTGACTATTGACTCCATTACTTCTGCAGGATTCTTGGCCACAGTAGAAGATCTTGTGGTTGTTTGATATGAAATGTCCTATTCCAGTCCATTTGAGCTCTCTCATTCCCAGGATATCAATGTTCAACCTTGTCATCTCATGTTTGACCGCGTCAAGTTTTCCCAGGTTCCAATGCTGAAGTGTTTTTTCATCAGGGGACTTTCCTTTCTCCTTCAGACACATCCACAGCAGGACGTGCTCTTGACTTTCGCCCAACAACTTCATTAGATCTGGTGCTACTCGTACTATGCTCTTCTCCAGTAATGTGCTGGGCTCCTTCTGACCTGAGGCGCTCATCTTCTTATGCCATATCGTTATGTCTCTGGTTGTGCTTATCTATTTCTTGGCAAAGATACTGGAGCGGGTCACCATTTCCTTCTCCACTCACTCATTTAAATTGAAGTATCATTGTATACCCTCATAACAATGGTATACTCTAAAATACACTTATACATACTCATGTTCAATACACCTATATACACTTACATAGACCTGCACTCTGCTACACTCCTGTACATTCACATAAACATAAGTAGGCTGATATACGTTGTGTTCACTTACATATATACAGTAGAATCCTGGTTATCCGGCTCCCTACTAACCGGGACTCTCAAGCAACCGGCACTGGCATCAATTTTCCAAATTCAAAAAACTCCCGCTAAACCGGCACTATCCGGCAGTTCGAGACTGCAAAAAAAATGCTAACTTTTTTCCTAATTGTTTTTTTTGGGGTCCTAAATGGCTTGGTTTAGGTGCTAATGCCTTTTAAATGCATTTTGGGGGGTTTAAGGGTTGTTTAGACCCTTAAAATTGGGGACTCCGTATTAACCGGAAACTACACATATACGTCAATAAGGGGTCTGCGTGGGTGCTGGATAAGAGGGGTTTTACTGTATTTAAATATACTTATATACACTCAAATACTCCTATGCTTAATATACTCTTACAAGAACGTATGTTCACCTTTATGTTGGCTCCAACTGTTATACCCTCATATACACTGATATGCATCCATATACACTGATATATACAAATCTATATCTTGCCCCGCTAAAAAGAAAAATGAAATTGTCAGAGCACAATGATGAATAAGGAAGCCCTTACACACAAACAGGCTCTGATAAATAAAATTTGATTTAAAGGGACTTATAACTGGCCCTGATTGGGTTGGGTGACGAACATTTTAACCATACTTTTTGTTTCTGTAAGAACTGGTACCTTGTCACATTAACTCTTTCAATGTCAGTGGGACCATATTGTATTTCTCTCAACTCTCCCAGTGGAGGGTTAGGGGCTTTCTATGTTACATTGAAACTAGCGTTCCCCTTTGCCCCCATTTCCATGGCTTGTCTCCCAGTGGAGTTCTGCAGAGGATCACATAGCAACTGAGAAATGGCTGAAATTTCAGGAGAGTGTCGAGTTCATCCCACAGAAAACAAAAATGCTTTGAATGAAACATGAGGACTGTAGGTGGTGCATAAAATTACATCCCAGATCCACAGGAAGCAGTTTAATACCCAGTTACAGATAATCCAAAGATATATACAGCAGAACCAAGCCCAGCCGTACTATCCTTATCTCTCTCTGCCTCTTCCTTATCCTGTCTCCTTATATTTCTGCTTCAGGGACAGGAAGGCTGGAAATAAATCTGTTTTCTCTTGGAATGTAGAAAATAATAGGTTGTTTGCCATTTTTTTGAATTCCTTTATTTAACAAAGTAAAAATTCCAAAATGTCAGAAATGATTTATGGATATGTATAAGTATCCAATTTTAACCATACATTTCTTAGTATAACTTACTATAGTAAAGCCCATTATTATTTAAAGGGCTACTGTAATGGTCATGCTTTCATTGTTCTCAAGTTGAAATGATCAGTGTTAACTTTTAATTTTCTGAATTAAGAAATATTGAGAATATATATTTCGATAGTATGGTGAGGAAAGCAGCAAAGGTTGAAGGTCCCCCCATCTTTTTCTACACCCATGACTGCAACTGACATTTCCAAATGGGCATTTATCAGCGGGAGGTCCTGTTTGTGCTGCAAATCTGCATTTACAGTATTTATTACACTTTGGAGCAACTCTTCGTAATGCAAGTAGTGTTTCTAATCCGTTCTTCTAAATACTTGCTAGAAATATATGTGAGATTTCTGCCTCTTTAAGGCAGCCATATGCATACTCCATTGCTGTGGTTAGTAGTACATGATTCCCTACTGCGGCTGCTTCTTTAGATGATTTGTAGTTTTAAAGATCTCTCACACAGTAAAACTTTATATTACAACCTATAAAATAGATTAAAGGGAATCGCACATGCTCTTATACAGCAGTTTATTGTTACTGTAACTTAAATAGACAAGTCCCACGGTCAGCAGAGCTGGGCCCTCCTGCCCTCTCGAGGTCAGCAACCGAAACCTTGAACTAGCCTTGATAATGGGAAAATTGTTTTAGAAAGTAAAATTATTTTACAGGACAGTTGTGGTCAAAGTTTTCTGTGTCATATTTTAATTAACTAAACATAATGTTTTTACAAGACAAATACATAAACACAACTATCATAATTTTGTACAATATATTTTATTTTTAAAGCTTTTCTCTAAGAGCAAGCACTTGCCATTCATTGCCGATCTGTCATATCCTCACTTTCCAGGAAATTGAGTAGCAGAAATTAAAATGATGGATTCCATAGCAAGTTGAAAGATTAGTGACCTAAACAATCATCCAGACAACAATACTTTTACTTTGCGCGTTCTAGATTACCATATATGTAAATATAAAGTCTCAAAGTTGATTATATAAGTAAGGTGAAGTGTATTGTGAATCAGGCAATATAGATCATCCACTCCCCTCATCCATGAGTCTTGAATATGCTATAGCTTCTTCTATTCAGTGTTTATATGATAAAGGGGAGCCTACATTTGTTCTAGAGGATAGTATAAAGGGTTACCCAGAGTGTGGAGCCCTATCCCTGAATCTACACCCTGTCGATTCTCTACGCTCTAATGTGTGTGATGTCATCTTCACAAGATCATCATGCATTAACCTGAAAACCTTACGTGCATTTTGCTGCATAATTACAAATAAAAGTTAAAAATTAGAAGCTGAATTATTTTTTTTCTATATACACTTTACTTTAAGAGCCCTGTTTTAAATATATCAAGTATAGGATTACATCAACCCTTTATTTTATTTTCTTCTGCTTCGGGTGTTCTTCTAACCGGGTTACCCGAACATTGTAAGTGACTCATTTTCAGTTAATGATTTAATCAATTCTTAATACAAGTAGAGATAGCAGATTACAATCATGTAGTGTAAATCTGTTTGATCCCCTATGATTATGTTCCATATCTGAAAATTAACTGTTAAATTCACAAACCGAAACAACAGCTACCTGTTGTATTAATTTCTAAAGCACAGAAACACATTTCACAATATACATGTCATTAAGGGACCTTGCATGATAAAAACATATCTTTCTCCAAAGGGAAGAGTCATAAAGCTAGTTTTTATTTAGAAAAAAAAACATTTTGGGACATATGCTGGAAACTGTATCTGAGAGGGACATAAACATTTCTGCAGGCACTTGCTGTCAATTGTACCTGCTTGTAAGCATATGTGGGGAAGGGGGTTAGGTGTCAAATACTAAAAGCCCCTCCCTCCATTGTTCAGTAGATAAGCATATGCCCTGGGCATCCAAGCAATCAGGAAATTATAATTTCAAACAAAATAAAATTTTCTATACATAAACTGAGACTGCAAAAAAATAGATTTTCTCTAAAAATGTTTATATGTTCATGGCTTATGCAGTTGATCGTTTTTGTTGCTTGCTTCACAAGCGGGCAATGCTCCTATAAGCTTTTTATTAACTTGGCTGCTATATATTCCGGTTATTCATGGTTTTACAGCAGAGCATTTCAAGGTTACATTTTTTCATCTTGCTCAGTCAGATGGTTTAGTTATGAGGAGCTGTCACACGCTCCAAGACCATCTCTGTCTTCCTGGGAACTCATCCAGCTTCCAATAGTATTGTGCTCGGTACTTGGGGTCCTGCTCCCTGGGAGCTCACAGTGACCATCGCGCTGGATCAAGTGTCCATTGTATATTCATGGCAGAGCATTCTCATGCTAACAATAGGATAAGATAAATACCGGGAGCCAGGCTATGGTATCAGGCCTTTGATGTGGGCTCCCAGTGGAGCCTGGCACCAAGAGATGGGTTTTTATAGCGCAGGAGGGAGACATTGATATTTCAGGGAAACTCAATAAGAGCTGCACTTCCCAGAAAAACAAACACATACCCTGAGGGGCAATACAGCAAATACTGTTGTGGTAGATAGACAATGTATATAGATATATTATTTAATAATGTGCAAGAGATATTGGCTTGAAGTAATGTAATGTGTGAAAGTATTATATTACAGAAAGGGTAGTAAATAAGTGGCATAGCCTTCCAATGGAAGTACTAGAGTTAAGCATGCCTGAGATAAGCAGAAGGTCATCTTAAGCTTAATTAAAGCATCATTGCATTTAACGTATGTACCAAACTAACAATGAGCCTCATTCAATTGAGCTTTCGGGAGATCCGGGCTTTGGAAATGTAGCCCCCAAGTTATTTTGCTATTCAATTGGCGATTCATTGCGATGGTTACCATGGCAAGTTAATGCTCCTCCAAGCCTTTGATCTTTCACGTCCAGATGAGTTCCGATCGCTAAAATCGCAAATTGATATTCAATTGCTCCGAGTTTCCCTTGTTAACCACCGCGCTAAGTCCGCAAATGGCAACATTTTGCTTCACAAGTTAAGGGTTTCAAGGAGGACTCACAAAGGGCTTTAATACGTTTCTGGAGCACTCTAAAAACAAACAAAAAATCAATACGTACTCTTATTACAAGGGAAAGTGATGTTAGGTCTTAGAATTAAAAGCACAACATTCTCAAGCTCGCAAGTCAGCCCAAAAAAAAACTTTATTTAATTTTGGATTTCCGTGTTATATCGATCCTGGCAATCAATATGTTAAGACATATAATGGAACTCGCATGTAATAGAATATCATATTTACGGTATTATCGATATTGCAATATTTCAGGAATGTGCTTCAGATCGTAACTCAAGCCCGTAGGACTTTGAAATCCAAACTCCATTTTTCATAGATGTAATGATGGCAATCTCTTTTTCCATTGGCTGTTTCTATCTGGGGAGTTACGGCCTTGGTTAATTGATCTTTTCAAGCTTGCAAATGCTACATATGATGGCATGGTTTCCGAATTTCGCTATCAGCTCATAACTTGCGGTCTTGCCGAATTGAATAGCACCGTAACTCGGGCCCACAAATAACCCTGTTATCTGGGAGTCTTACACATATAATTGCAAAATCAAGGCTATCAAAATGGACATTCAATGTTATGTTAAAAGTGACTAATGTGAATATCTTGTTGCTTGTTTAATTTGTGCATTTATTTTCTATCATTGTTGTGTGAAATATGTTGGATCTTTCCCTTCCCAATGGCCATTTGGCAAACATATGGCCTCTGACCTAGGATTGGAGTGCCCTCCACCCACAAGCTACCGTAATTTGGGCAGATGCTTTATCTCCGGCCTCAGATACAAGTTGAAGATAGTTTTTTACTTTTTGGGGTTGTAGAGCAGATCAGTTTTGTGGACCAAGAGACATTTAACCAGATATATCTAATCTGAGAGAAAGGAATGCTGGGAAGGGGGTGGGGAAGGTGTGGGAGAGATCTTTTTGTGTTGGTAAAATATCTGGAAGAATAATAATGAGTTCAGTCTGCGTTTGAACTAGAAAATAGTGTTGCTCATCTTATTTCTCTGTTTCCCCATGAATGATGTCCTGGTCTGAATTGCTGGGTGCTGAGATTAATAAGGTCACAATCTGCAGATTGCTCCTATAAGCTACAGTAGGAGAATTAGTGGAGTAATGAGCCCCTTGTCTCTGGGTCATGACACATACATTGTTTTTAGGAAAAATTAGGTACATTATTGTGTTTGTCATATCACTTCCGGAGAGCTACATCACAGGGGGGTGAGGGAAGAGGGAGCTTTCATTAGATAATTGAATAAGATTGACATTCACATGACATTCATGTCAAACACTTATGTGGATTTTTTTACTGAGAAATCAAAAAAAATATTTCAAAAATTCTAAAAAGTATTTTAACATGTTTTATGGGGGATCTTTACTGTGATGTGGTCCAAATTGTGCTGAATTAAGTGGCACTTTAGTTATTTAAACTTGATAATTGGAAAATGTTTTTAAAATGAAAAACAAAACAAAACAAACACACACAATTGTGGATTTGCAAGTGCTGTTTATACAGCTCAACCTCAATAACATAACATTTCCTAGACATGCAACTCACAGCTCTTATCAACAGACCACTATAGTGGGCTAAAAATGCAACATCATTTTTTGCCTGGAGCCTTTGGCAGAGGGTAATTCTTTTATGAGCTTCGTATTGTGGCAGCCTCTCAATAGAACCAAATAGAGATCTCATTTGTATTAAAAAAAAGTTTCATTTTCAAAGTAGATTGCTAGCATTAGATTGGCTTTTTGGGATTATTTGTGAAATGTAAATATGTTGACTTAGACTAGTAGTATTCAGAAATACAATATTTGTAACTATGTGGATTATAGGACTGCACATTAATTATTGTGATTAATAACCTGGATTCTATAAACAATATATCCACACATAGTTGTCATAGCAGTATTACTATTGTTCACTTCCAGTGAGACCTAAAACAGATCATTTTCAGACCTGTATAGTAACAGAGAGGTAATTAATATGTCACAAATGATCTTGCACATGCATGAAACCTTCAAACATGTGCTTTCCCTCTCCTGCCATGTACATTTTCATACAGACAACATCCATGTCCTCAGCATGTTTCATGACTTATTTATAACATTATATAGCCTTACCTTTCCTTATACAACTGTATTCAGCTAAATATATGGAGGCTTCTAGCTGCACCCCCTCCGACACTTCAAAAGGCCAAAGATGGACACTTACGTTTTTGATAAAATGTATCTGTAGTTTTATTGGCGTACTATACAATGTGTAAACACGCAATATGCTCCATACATACATATATATATATATTTCTCCTACACTTCGAGAAAACAGAGGAGATGGGACGTGGTCAGGGAAAACTGGGGGTTGCCCCCAATGTGGAGGGTCATTTGGGAAACTATGAGGGACAAAGGGATTTTACACTGAAAAGAGGGGTAGTTGAGAGGTGTGTAGTTTTCATTTTTAATGGAAGCTACAATATATGTGATCAATGAAAAATATTGTGCATCACCAATAAGCTATTATTAATATTTATTTTGTGAATACTCAGTGCTGAATTAAAATGTGTACCTCCTGGGCATTGCAATAGTCCTTTGACTATTATATGCATTTATGTTCCCATTTTGCTTCTGTAGAAGTGCTTTTACAAGTAGCTGATATGGCATCATTTAATTAAAACATGTGTAATCAAGCAGGAAATGCATAAAAACATATGTTTTCTCACTGGCTGAAACTCATGCTAATAGTGCTCCTTGGCAGACAAGAGCACCTCAGGGCAATTATAAATTGAAACCAGTTTATTATGCACTGGGAACAGTTTGCAATGCCACATTTGAGATTCTACAAAGAAAAAATATGCTTTCTATGTCCCCGTCTGTTGGGTTGTTCTGAACACTGTGTAATGGAACCGAATCCATAAAACATATATGTCCAGTATTAGTACAACAATAAGTGACAAACCACAGACTTCCCACTGATCTGGCCTGGATTCCCTGTGTGAAATCTCCCAGCTGTTTGTTACTGGTGACCATTTCCTTAACCCTTTCATTAGCAGAGGGACCAGTTATAATTGTATTTTTCCACTGCCCTTTAGGCATTTCCCATCTTTTACAGATTACATGGCATATGTGGCAGAGTGGACTAGCACTTCCCTGCACAGTCAAAGCACATTACACTCTGGCAGTAATGCTAAGCAGTTTGTAAAAGATGAGATAAATACATATATTAGACAAATATTAACGGGACAACTAAACTCTATAATAGATCAAATGTTTTAGAAAACAATGAAAAACAACTTTTAAGAGTTTTTTTCTTGAATTTCTTACTCTTCATTTCCATTCTTCATGTAAATGATATTTCATAGCTCTATTGAAAGCACTGTCAGTTTTAGCTGCTACATTTCCATTAATCTCCCACCCCAGGATGTTGATTAGCAGAAACCAAAATGGTAAATTCCCATGCAGCATTATTATATATAAAATGTTTTTTAATTCAATTTTGTATTTTTTGCATTCTGAAAACATGTTGACTAAAGATCAAATATAAGAATGCGGTGATCCTGCAAGTGTTCTCGTGTGCATCCCTCACCTCTTCCAGTTATCTCCATCATGATCTCATCCTCCTCTGTATTGTTTTGGCTTGGGGTCTTCTTTCTCCAGTAGGTCTGTTATTCAATATTTTGATCATGTCTTATAAGCAGACGAAGAAAGGAGAAAGACAGAGTAGGAGATGAGTGATGTGACTACCATGTGACATCGGTTCAATAAAATGGTTTGGTGCAAAATGTTGACCCCTCCTTGCAAGTCTGAGCAGCCCATATCTTTATATCCAGCTTGGTTAGTTGTATCTGAGGAGGTATTAGAAGTTTGTCTTGTGTTTCACACTACAGACAATGTGTGTAATTAAATAATAAAGGGTTGGTCAAGAGCCATGTTTTGACCTGTACACTTTCTTCTCCAAGCATTATAGTTCTTCTAGGGGCATTTATCCTGGATCCTCAAGACAGTTGTTGTAGGAGGCAATCCTGGTGCCAAGTCACAAAGACTAACTAGTAGAGTTCCAACTATTGTCCAGCTGACATGGTTCCATCACAAGCTGTATTAATTATCTTTACCAATTGCCACCATGTAATATATCAGTTAATTAATATAATTGAAGTTCCTGGGAAATATTCCTTTCCTCCTTGACCCCTTATTCTTGTTTCTTTTATTCCTTTTCTAGTCCATTTGACAATAACAAACTTCTGTCAACACCTGGGATGACCACAAAACTTTCCACCAGCAGCAGGAAAGTATCTTTATACAGTTGGACTCCGCCAAACACTCCAAGCTTCAGAGACAAGTTTTACCTTGTAAGTCTGTAACTGGATACATTTCCTGAAAAATGTCTTGGTATAAAGATACAGTTAAGTCTTCCTGCCAACTATTACAGATGTCATCAATAATTAGAGCTGGTGGCCAGCCATCATTTCATAGTTCCATAGATATCCTATTATATTGGAGTGGTAGGGTTATTGTGATGCCTGAGTCACAAGAAGCTTCAATTTAATGTTATTTCGACTTAAAACCAGCACACTCAATGTATTTATTTATATTTAGGCTGTTGTTTTGGTTTTACAATTACATTTGTAGCAGATGACTACTTTTAATGGACAAACTTGGTTTATGCAGAGCTTTGGAAATATCCGTTGATGCATCTGTGGAGTTTAGAAATGATGAACGGGATTACCTTTTTACTGATCAGCCTTGGTCGAAATTAATATTTTTTAATTCAGGGGTATTACATTAATCATGTTAGATGATCAAACATCCACAATTTGGGCTGCAAAAGAGCTGGTGGGAAACCATTAAGCTTACTGGCTAGGCTGATGGCTCTTGGTAATCCTCATAAAGTTGTTTTAAGTGAAAAAAATGATTTTTGATCATTTGTCTTCAAATAGGTCACACATTAGGCAGTTTCTCCTTTAATTGACATAGGTTGTCCATCACGTTACCATTATACAGTGAATGCTATGAAATAAATTGTGTTGCTGTGACAATTTCCAAAATGTATTATCCAGTCTCTCCATTGATTGAAATTTCCAGTAATCAACATCTATATTGGCAGGTTTCAGCCGTAGTAATGCCATCTCTTACTCTAGACTACTAATTGGTTCTCGGATTAAATCCAGTAGCTTTATTTTTGGTGAGGAACTGTATGCTGGTGGAGTAAATCCATAATTAATTATAAACTGCATGTATTTCAGTTGCCAAAATTATGAATTAATCTGTTGTTTTTTTTATTCATGTAGTCTACTTTGCAGCAAAATGATCCAGACAGTACATTCTCTTCTCTGGACAAAGACCAAACACCATGTATATTGAGCTACTTATCTAACAATTCATTAGTTTTGGACAGAGGAAACAAAGAACCAAAACATGAAGAGACCAACATAGACAATCTAAGGAATTGTGATGGAAATGAAGATCGAACAACTCAAGTTATATCGTCTTCCCGAGGGGAGATTCTTCCTTATTCATCTTCACAAGAACTGTTCCAAAAGGAGAATAAGTTAGAGGGTGTAATACAACCCTCAAACCATGAAACATTGGACATACTCAAAGAAACCCCCAATCACTATGGTGTGTCCATGAAACCTACACGGCTGGACTTTGACCAAGAAACCAACACATGTTCCATTGGGGACAGTTTGACAACTGTGTCACTTATGGAGGAGAGGACAGATACCAATAAAAGTATTATTCAATGTCACAAAGGAGTCAGGAGGACTTCACTTGGCTGTCAGTTGGAAGAAGTATTAGACCTGCTGAAGTTGGACATTGTGGAGAGATCAAAACTCAAGGAAATGGAGCATCCAATCTTGAATTTCAAAGACAAATTGAAGGTATTGTAAAAACTTAAAATGGAATTATGTTCCATAAACTCTCTATTGCTTGTTAGAAAGTTTATGGAAATGATTGATTTATATGTCCTGAAAATGTAGGCTGGATCAGGCACCATAAACTACACTTGGACGTGCCTGTTGTATGGTGTACTAAATCTAAAAGGCCATTTTTGGCCAAACATTTCAAGCTTGTTCTTATTTACACTTCCTATTAAATCACTGGTAAGATAAAGGAGGATCAAATACAAGGTTTTTCATTCTCCTGTTTGAAGAATTGAAGACAATGTGCGCTAAAAGGGCTTTTATGTCTTACAAAGTATGCTCTTCTAATGCATGATAGAAATTTTGGACAACAGTAACCCCTTAAGTGCATCTTATTAAATATATAAAAGTAAAAGCAACATAAATGCAGATAACTAGCTTCTGTATCATGCTTTCTGACCTTTCAAGACAAGTACAGCCAATCAGATGCATGTACAGAGACATCCAACCACATACAGATAGCATCTTCTGAAGGAATAAAGAATAACGTGTTTATCATGATTAAAACTTTGAAGGGGTTTAACAGATCATTTTTTTTCTAAAAGGTTTTTGAATAATGAAATTGATAATGGGCAAAATGTTTTTAGAAAGCAGATAAGTAAATAAACACAATCTTTACATTTGTATCTGTTTTACCCAATTATTAATTTCTTCAGTGATCCACTATCTTTTATAAGTTATTTTCCTTGTAAAATAATGAGCCTTCCATTAGACCTAATGAATGCAGTTGTATATGTCACATTTACATTGTACAGATATAAAGTGTTTATTCAAAGTATTCTCCAATCTCTGGAAATGCTACAACAGAAAACAAAATGGTAGCTCCCAAAGCAGCATAATTGCATAAAAAAGTAGTATATAAGGCAATATTAGTTTTATATATATATATATATATTAGTTTGTATTCTATTTGAAAAAAACAAAATGTTGTTCTTCGAAAAAGTATCATATTATTTATGATACTTACAATTATTATCATAGTAGTCCCTTCAGAATGAAGCATTTATTCAGAAAGAATATTAAAAGTAGTGACAGGTAACGAGATTGGAGGATAAAATAGTTACAAAAAACATTTGAATATATGTAAACATTTTTAAAAATTGAACCTGTATTACAAATAATTAAAACATTTTTAAAAACCCTGCTGTTTCCAAATGACTTCTCCGTCAGAACATCTAACCATTGGATCACTGCATAAATAACTATTAAACTGTTGCTGGTTTAAATTATAGATAGGAGAAGAAGGAACGTGTGTTCCTTGAAGTGATTCTCCTATCTGGAAGGCATATAGGCCCACAAGCTTGCCAGACAACCCTCACACATTCAACAAGGATTACAATAAGTAGAAGAGTAACCCACAGCAGGATTACTCTTCCTTTTAGGTCCCCTAAAAGTTAACATTTTCTCCAGCAGCTTTGTAAGCCATAAGTAAAATATGTTATTGTTGTTAGTTTGCTTCATAATTCATAAATATGTAACATTTTTGGAAAACTACAGTGGCACTTTAGTCTTCAGTTTTTTTGCCACAGCATTCTTCTCAATAGAAACCATGACCTTTAGTAAAGCCGCAGTTATGCAGCGAAACTGCTGTCAGGTCTATTAGGGTGGAGATATTACTATGCCCGTATAGGGCACCATTTAGTTTGTATATTAGAGTCAATGAAATTCTGGTTGAATACGCTTTTTTTTCCTTGCAGTCATTTAAAAAATAGTAGTTAAAAATAAAAGAATCAATGTATTTATTAGAAAGACCAAAAATTGCAAAACCGTGTCATCCTCCTTTTAGAGTTGTTTTACACTGTGCCATGGCAGGGTCTGCTAATAAGCCAATCAGAGAAAACATCCTGGGATGATGCCACTGTTCAGTGGAGATTATCCCATCTGTGATTGGCTGAACAAATTATAATTAGGAAGCAGTTGCTAAGGAAAGGCAGAATGAGTGTTGTAAGACAACTGAAAGGCAAGTTATCAAGGTTTTGTAAGTATTTATTCCAATTTATGCAATAATCCTCCTATTTTTAAATATAATCTATAAATGACGGTAAAGAAGAAGATTTTCCAGTGACTCTGCATTCTTCTTTGGCATATTCACTTTATCTGGCATCAACATCTTTGCCCAAATGTTTTCTATTTGCTGTTAAATTCTAGGTTTTCTGATGATTGCGATTTCTTGACAATTTGTTCCCGTTTCACAAACATGTTATTGCTGATTATCAACCTAATGACAAACATATTCCCATTGCTCTGTCTCTGGTTACACGCAGACTAAGGATACCAGCCGGGAACATTCCTCCATGGAGAGCCTGATGGTGGAGACGGCTTTGGAAAGTTTCGACTTCTTAAACACAGACTTCAATGCTGATGATCTGTCCCTGTTTGGCAGTGTACGGACACACAGCAAGAGGTAAAATACACATCAATCCTATGTAGCATGTCCAAAAATTCCCACTATTTCCTGTGTCATGTTTTGGGAACTTGAGCAAAATTTGGGTCCACTGTTTTCTTAAGCAAAATGTCCCATCACCCTTAAGGCAACATCTAAATCTATTGGGTGTTTTAATCCATTCCTTAAATTCCTATATGGTGCGTAGTTGTTACTAAATTAGTTTGTGTCTCTGTTTGTAGACATTAAATACTCAGCATGATAATAAAAAGAAAAATACAGTATCAAGTACCCAAAATCTTAAAGTGACAGAGCAAAGGTCTTCGGTATTGCAGGAATATATGTATAAGTAAATATAATTATTTGTTATTAAAATTGTGAATTGAGCTTAAAAGTTGGGCAATGAAAGGATAAATTAGATGAAAATGACTAAGAATGGGGGTGATAATCCACATACATATGCCCAGTGGGTAGTTTAATATATGTGTATCAAAATAATAATACAATGCAAGAATATTAAATGTGATCATTAGTCTGATCTACCAACTGGACATGCTCATGTGGTTTATCACCCCCATTCTTAGTCATTTTCATCTAATTTATCCTTTCATTGCCCAACTTAAGCTCAATTAAGACTTTATTATTTTGATAAACATATATTGAACTACCCACTTGGCATATGTATGTGGATTATCACCACCCCCACTGTGACGGTTAATTAACCACAAGACAAAATCAATAGGATAGTAGAAGAACATTTTCACGTAATTTATGCTTAAAATACACAAATTTCATGCTCGGTTATCTAATTGCCCCAATCTCTTTAATAAAAGGCAATTATAATAATATATACATTTAAATGAGTACTTTTAATTTCTACTGAAAACTAAGACATTCATTGTGTAATTTTAGAGGGACCTTACAGTTGTATTCACTTACAGTTAAAGGGTCACTATACTGTACTTGGCATGTTCTCAAATAGGCAACTGTATGTTTTAAACTGAGAGATTCAGCTCTCCACTGTTATATGGATAACAATATTGGGCATGACTTCTGGGAACAGTAAACGCGTAACATTTGGAACCTGTTAGGAGTCGGATGACTATTGTTCCTTAAAAATGTTGCCAAATGTCCGTAAGTCTCTCTAAATTGCAAACATTCCTCGTTGTACAGTTTTTAGGCACGATGATCTGTTGTGCCATGGGAAATGGACCTTTACTAAAATGTGGTACGTTCTGTTGGATAAATGTGTTTATTACTGAATGTATCAGGCAAAACCATTACATTTCAATTATTTGGACTCACCCAAAAGGAAATGTTGTCGTCTGTAGCTATTAAAATAATAGAATATTATCCAATGGGAAATAAATTATATTAATAATTCAAGGGAGGTATGTCTACTATTGATGGAAACAGTTATCTTAAAGCGAAGAAATGAACCTCCAGAGGTTATAAGGTGACATGTTCTTCAATCTCTCCAGTTGTTTCCCATCAGCTCCACTCTGCCAGTCACTTCCTTGGTCTCCCATCATCCAAATCTGACCAACCTAGATCTCACATCTGATTACCCTCTCCTCCCTGACCATGACATGTCTCTCTTCACCCATTATTACCACAATATACAGGATGTCTCCTATGCAGGTCCTGCTTATGGACTTGTCTATCTCAGTCTTTCAATACTTAAACATACTTTTCACAACTTGAAGTATTCTCTAAAAACTCTTTTAAAACTTACTCCTCACCAAACACCTTTTCCATGGATTCTTCAATCTTACCAGACCACCTTCCTCATGTCTCTAAAACATACAACATCTACTTAGATAGCATGTTCTCGGAAGGGCAGGGCCCTCAACTTCTTGTGTACAAGTACATATTCTTTTATTTGTATCACTTTTACCTCTGCAGATTATATTTGAGGTTTTTCATGTTATGGAAGTCACATTTGACCCCCTTCTTTCTTTTAGCAATGGCAATATTCATGATGGGGTACTACAGTCCCTTGGGTGCAATATCAAATCAACCCAGATTCACTCAACCACTGGAAATGAAGAACTGGACACACTGCTTTCCATCCATCTGCAAGTCTGTAAAGCACTGTTACAGGTAATGGGTTACCCTCAAACCCCATGGTTATAATGTATGTACTTAAAGGGGCGCTGTAATGCCTTAGTGTAATGCTGCAATACTCTACAAGCAGTGCTTCTCCACAGCCGGTCCCAGTAACATAGAGGATTTCAAACATGTCACTACCATTAGCTGTAGTTGTAGATAAGTTCCTTATATATGTTATAGATGTTCTGCATCTCAAAGGCTGTCCCCTGAACAAACATGTTGTGAATCACTGCTCCTCAGCAAGATTTTTTTGTATTTATTTTCATACCGGTCTATACGTTTTTTTTAGACTTGACCCATTGGGACGACGTGTATGTAGTTACAGAATCTGACTATTCAGGCAAAATAGACAGTGGCCTATGGCGCCAGATGTTATGGGGACTAAAAGATATAACATTAAATATATATATTGCAAACATAATACAACAAACAATTTATATGATGGTAGATAACTATTTTTTGGAATTTTGTGTTTCTATCCCAAGCCAATATACAATGATCAATAATTTAAATATAGATTGGACTGTGGAATTGACCAAGAATTGTGTGTTTTAGAAACTGACCTCACCGAACACTGCAAGGATTCTACAGAACCATCTTCAGGAGGAACTCTTGTGGCAGAAAGAAGTCTTGGAATATATTTCTGTTATTTATATTCAGAAGGAAGAAGACAAAGTCTCCATTGAAGACAGTATGTATCCATTCTAGCTTGAAAAGAAAGAACCGTGATGTGATTTAATTGGATAGATTAGTGTTTTTTTCAACGACATTTGTGGGCACCTTAATATTGCTGAGGATCTTTGTGGACCCCCAAATTATTTTTCTGACCGCTTCTTAAGAATTATAACATGCTGTAATATATTGGGATAAAGCCTGTGCACTTAAAATAACAGTACACAAGTTTGTAGATACTTGATTTTATGGATTTCATGTACCGTATATACTTGAGTATAAGCCGAGTTTTTCAGTCCTTTTTTTAAGGCTGAAAAGGCCCCCCTCGGCTTATACTCGAGTCACTCTTCCCCCCAGTGTCTCTTTCCCTCCCCCTCCCTTATCACCATCAACCCCCTCATCCTTACTTTACCCCTCTAAATACCTCCTCCTCTCCCTTTCCCCTCACTTACCTCCATCTGCAGCTGCTCCTCTGCTCTCCTTCCGTCTGCGTCGGGACCCGGCATATGCTAATGACGTGACGTCACATGTGCGCCATGTCATTAGCATTGACCCGGTCAAGACGCTGCAGGAAGGAGCGTGGAGGAGCAGCTGCAGGTAAGTGAGGGGAAAGGGAAAGGGAGAGAGGAGAAAGGGAAAGGGAGAGGGGTATTTAGAGGGGTAAAGTGAGGAGGGGATTTTAGGATGAGGATGGGGTTTTAGGATGAGGAGGGGGGGGTGGTTGAGGACGAGGAGGGGGGATGGGGGTTGAGGAGGGAGGTTGAGGATGAGGATGGGGGGGTTGAGGATGAGGATGGGGACTGAGGAGAGAGGTTGAGGAAGGGGGTTGAGGATGAGGATGGGGGTTGAGGTTGAGGAGGGGGGGTGAGGTTGAGGAGGGGGGTTGAGGTTGAGGAGGGGGGGTGAGGTTGAGGAGGGGGGTTGAGGGAAAGAGACACAGGGGAGGGAGAGGAAGGGGGAGAAGAGACACAGGGGAGGGAGAGGAAGGGGGGGAAGAGACACAGGGGAGGGAGAGAAAGGGGGGAAGAGACACAGGGGAGGGAGAGAAAGGGGGGGAAGAGACACAGGGGAGGGAGAGGAAGGGGGGGAAGAGACACAGGGGAGGGAGAGGAAGGGAGAGGAGAGACACAGGGGAGGGAGAGGAAGGGGGGGAAGAGACACAGAGGAGGGAGAGGAAGGGGGGGGGGGAGACACAGGGGAGGGAGAGGGGGGACACAAGCAAGGGGCACACAAGAGGGGGACACAGGGGACAGCACATTTCCCACCCTTGGCTTATACTCGAGTCACTAAGTTTTCCCAGTATTTTGTGGTAAAATAGGTGCCTCGGCTTATACTCGAGTATATACAGTATTTTTCTTAATTTTTTTTTGGTGGATCCTGTGGATCAACTGATGATGGATCGCAGCTGGAGAACTACCCATAGGAGTGCAAACAATTTAAATGTAACCACTAGAGTTATTGCCATGTTGGAGAAGTGACCTTAGACCATTACTTCTACACTACCAGTCCTCAGGAATAAGGAGGGATGAGGCGAGCCTGGCACTTTAAGCACACTACTACTAATACTAATAGTTATACAGTAGACTCTCAGTTATTCAGCGCCCGTGGGGATTGGTAGATCCCGGATAAATGTAGTTCCTGGTTGCTTGTGAATAACATATAAGAGAGGCCTAGAATATCTGCACACAGGATGCTCTTTTTTTTTCTTTTTTATTAATTTCTTACAAAATGTAAAACATTAATACATACATTCGTGATACATACAGATATGTTCTTGATAGTATGTCGATCACTACCATTCAGTTATATTAATTGTATTTCCATGTTCACTTCTACGCAACTTGTCAATTCATTTTGATAAAGAACCAGAAGGTATATATAGAAGTAGTGTAAGCAAACATTACAACAAAACACATTACATTTGCTGAGTCTCATGGGTGGGCCAGGCAAACTTTGGAAGGATCTCCTCTCTTCTTTTCCCTCCTTTCTCTTTTCATTTTAGGTCTGAATCTGCCCTTGCTAATTGTTTAATATTAATGTGTCAAGTTATTAATAAAGCCTATTTTAATTGTATTCTTTTTAATTTAGTTTCCCATTTTGTTCTATAAAGTCAATTTCAAGCTGTTTATGTCTTAAAGTTATCTCCCAAATGTATTTCCATGTTGGTAATGTTTTCTTTTTCCAATTTTTTGTTATTAACCATTTGATCAACCATTTAGTTATTAACCATTTGACAGAAATGAAAAAGAATAAGTTCAGGTGTTAGATCCAGTTCAATCTTAGTTATCCTGGAAATTTCATCCAAACATAATCTCCAAAATTGATTGATCATTCTACAAGACCACCATATTTGTAGGCACATAGGATGCTCTGCTAAGTATATTTATCATTGAGGGCCATTTTAGCAGCAGCTTTCACTCCTCACTTACACAGGTACGTTCTGCTGGAGGGTGCGGTGCTGACCCCGGGAATGTAACCCCAACACTGCACCGGCTCAGTCACTCATGTCTGGGGAATGTAACCCCAACACTGCGCTGGCTCAGTCACTCATGCCCGGGGAATGTAACCCCAACACTGCCCTGTCTCAGTCACTTATGCCCGGGGAATGTAACCCCAACACTGCGCTGGCTCAGTCACTCATGCCCGGGGAATGTAACCCCAACACTACCCTGGCTCAGTCACTCATGCCCGGGGAATGTAACCCCAACACTGCGCTGGCTCAGTCACTCATGCCCGGGGAATGTAACCCCAACACTACCCTGGCTCAGTCACTCATGCCCGGGGAATGTAACCCCAACACTGCGCTGGCTCAGTCACTCATGCCTGGGGAATGTAACCCCAACACTGCCCTGGCTCAGTCCATCATGCCCAGGAAATGTAACTCCAACACTGCCCTGGCTCAGTCACTCATGCCCGGGGAATGTAACCCCAACACTGCCCTGTCTCAGTCACTTATGCCCGGGGAATGTAACCCCAACACTGCGCTGGCTCAGTCACTCATGCCCGGGGAATGTAACCCCAACACTACCCTGGCTCAGTCACTCATGCCCGGGGAATGTAACCCCAACACTGCCCTGGCTCAGTCCATCATGCCCAGGGAATGTAACCCCCAACACTGCCCTGGCTCAGTCACTCATGCCCATGGAATGTAACCCCAACACTGCCCTGGCTCAGTCACTCATGCCGGGGGAATGTAACCCCAACACTGCCCTGGCTCAGTCACTCATGCTGGGGAATGAAACCCCAACACTGCCCTGGCTCAGTCACTCATGCTGGGGAATGAAACCCCAACACTGCCCTGGCTCAGTCACTCATGCCCGGGGAATGTAACGCCAACACTGCCCTGGCTCAGTCACTTATGCCCGGGGAATGTAACGCCAACACTGCCCTGGCTCAGTCACTTATGCCCGGGGAATGTAACCCCAACACTGCCCTGGCTCAGTCACTCATGCCCGGGGAATGTAACCCCAACACTGCCCTGGCTCAGTCACTCATACACGGGGAATGTAACCCCAACACTGCCCTGGCTTAGTCACTCATGCCCGGGGAATGTAACCCCAACACTGCCCTGGCTCAGTCACTCATGCCCAGGAAATGTAACTCCAACACTGCCCTGGCTCAGTCACTCATGCCCGGGGAATGTAACCCCAACACTGCCCTGGCTCAGTCACTCATGCCCGGGGAATGTAACCCCAACACTGCCCTGGCTCAGTCACTCATGCCCATGGAATGTAACCCCAACACTGCCCTGGCTCAGTCACTCATGCCGGGGGAATGTAACCCCAACACTGCCCTGGCTCAGTCACTCATGCTGGGGAATGAAACCCCAACACTGCCCTGGCTCAGTCACTCATGCCCGGGGAATGTAACGCCAACACTGCCCTGGCTCAGTCACTTATGCCCGGGGAATGTAACGCCAACACTGCCCTGGCTCAGTCACTTATGCCCGGGGAATGTAACCCCAACACTGCCCTGGCTCAGTCACTCATGCCCGGGGAATGTAACCCCAACACTGCCCTGGCTCAGTCACTCATACACGGGGAATGTAACCCCAACACTGCCCTGGCTTAGTCACTCATGCCCGGGGAATGTAACCCCAACACTGCCCTGGCTCAGTCACTCATGCCCAGGAAATGTAACTCCAACACTGCCCTGGCTCAGTCACTCATGCCCGGGGAATGTAACCCCAACACTGCCCTGGCTCAGTCACTCATGCCTGAGGAATGTAACCCCAACACTGCCCTGGCTCAGTCACTCATGCCCGGGGAATGTAACTCCAACACTGCCCTGGCACAGTCACTCATGCCCAGGAATGTAACCCCAACACGGCCCTGGCTCAGTCACTCATGCCCGGGGAATGTAACCCCAACACTGCCCTGGCTCAGTCACTCATGCCTGGGGAATGTAACCCCAACACTGCCCTGGCTCAGTCACTCATGCCCGGCGAATGTAACCCCAACACTGCCCTGGCTCAGTCACTCATGCCTGGGGAATGTAACCCCAAAACTGCACTGGCTCAGTCACTCATGCCTGTCTGCTTCCAGGTAACATTGAGTTGCAGAGACGTACAGTGGATGATCTCTAGGTGCCTGTAAGCGTTTTGTAGCATGACAACCTGGCTCCTGGCATTTGTTGAGCCATGTAAAATTTTATTTTTTATTTAAAGTACAGTACATTTTTTTTCTGGTTGCTTGAGTTCTGTCTACTGTAATTAGATTTCCTTCCACCTTTGGAAAATGTGGATTTTGAGCCATTCTCAAATATCTAGGTCTATAGTTTTATTTTGATATGCTAAGGCAGGAATAGACTAGTGCGGTCCTGGAGGCCAGGATTTGAGGATATCCTTTCTGTGCACAGGTGACTTAAGAAGTGACCGTCTCGCCTGCAGCTGGGATATCCTCAATCCTGGCCTGAGTGTGGCTCACCAGGACCTCCTAGGATAGCTTTACTTTGAAAGCAATGCGGTGCATTTTGGGGGATTAGTCATTGATTTGTTTGAGTGGTCTGTTATTGATATTTATGATTCCATGTTTTTGAATATTTAGTTACTTGGTGGAAGTGCACAAGACCCAATTTAAACAAAGAATAGACAAAGGACCATTACAGTGTATTATGTATTTATAGTAAACCCTTTATAATGTGCAAAAATGTTTTTTTTTACAATATTAAAAATTAAAGTCCCTATTTATTTTTAACTATTGTATTCAAGTTTGCTCCTAACAAGAAACCTTGGAGGAACAATGAATTTAGTTAATATCTCTATTTGTTTCCATTGAAATACTTCTACTAGAAGATTAATCCCCAGTTAGCTAATCCTCCTCCAAGTTTTTCCCATAGTACATTTTTATAGAAAAACTCCTTTTGCCGACTTTCAGTTTCCAACACTTTTGCATCTTCCAGACATATTGGTGCTGTCAGTTCTCAGATTCGCCTCCTCATCAACTACATAAATATAAAAGCTGTTTCTATTAATGCAAAATTCTTGTCAAATTGAGGAAGTGCAGATCAGGGATTATTTGCTAAGTGTAACATGTGCTAATAGCAACTAATATTTGTCTTTTCTTCTCTGTCCACAGTCTTGCCAAAATGTAAGAAGGTCAGGCACTTCCTAAAGCTGTGGATCCAGAGCACCGAGTCCCACTGCGCCTGGTTTTGCTCAAGTGAAATATTTCTGAATCGGCTCAAAAAGATGTTTGTGCCAAGAATCAAAGGAAAATATCCAGGGCAGCTGGAGACAGGTAAAGTCCTGAAGTAGAGGAGCGCAAAACCATGTTAAAGTCGGACATTAATAACGACCAATTATAATTTATATTTAATAAGCCACAAGAGCTTGCTCAGTTTGTGACTATCTTGTCTTGGATAAATAATATAAAGTCCCATAAATATGCCAATCTGTACCCACTCAGCAGTCATCATACTTATAACCCCTCACTGTGAGATCAACATATTAGGAGAAAAGGATATTATTTAATATAGATTTGTTAGCTCAATTAGCCAACACTTCCACTGGAAAGGAAAGTTGTCATTATTATATGTGTATGTTTCATAACTTTGACTCTTGTTGTCTCAATTTAAAGAGAATATTTAACCCTTTAAAATAATAATTCCAGGGAAGGTGTATAGAAGTTGATAGTGTGTCACAGTTTTTGTTTTAAAAAAATTGGATTGTAAAGTTAAATTCATTTAAGTCATCTAAATAAGTTGGGTTTGGAGGATGTAATTTGTGAACGTGCTGCTTTATTGTGGTTGTCTTGACCATGTCTTCCTGGGAGAAGCATTAAGTCCATACTGATAATGAGGACGGAAATTCTTGAGCGTGTTTTATCGTCCTTAATGTAACTATTGTATGGACTTCTGAGTATAAAGGAAAGTTAAGGCACCAGTGTAGAAAAAACTTTGTAAAATAGGGAATAAACATATAAAATGGCAACATTAGCAGCTGATTATGTCATTGGCATGGAAACATTTTCAGAGAAAATTGTTATTTTAGCAGACTCGGAAAGCGCATGGAAGCCTCCATGATAGTCGTACTTCATTTTCAAGACACAAAGGACAATTACAGAGCAGGGCAAGTAATGCTTGTAAGAATACTTGTACGCTGCCTCTACTGAAGGAGGAAAGGTGTATCCATTTTGTGATGTTATCTGAATCAACAAATCCGCTTCCACTCTTTGAGTCGGAGTCTTCTCCTAATATTTATTCAGTCTCCAAACACATTATTCTTCAGGCACAAACAGTGTCTACTAAAATATTTGACCTAAAATACTTTCATGCCAACGGCTTAAACAGTTGATAATGTCAAGTTTGTAACAAATTACGTAATTTCCAACAATCTACATCAGTACTGTAGAAACCAATCTGGACGTTTCTCATTGGCTTAAATGTATCCTAAACCTCCACATGGAAGACTGGTCAACATAGAGCCTGTCTCCCAAATCACTTGTGTAATAACATACGATTGGCAATGTCCATCGCTCCATTAGGACACATTATAGGTGAATGCATTTTTAATACATTGTGTGCACAGTGTCAGGTGGCAGCACACAGAGCTACGGGATATTGCAGACCTGTATGTAGGTATGACCAGTAGATAACGGTCTCACAAATCTATCCACCATGCTACCGAAAAGCAATGAAAATAAGAAAACCTTTTTTTAATACACTTTAAAGGAAATTAAATATTTTCAATAAAGTGTATTCACAGGCTGTGGTTTGTATATGAGGAAGGCCGGGGCACCAGAGGTAGTTTTCAAATTAAATAAAATGCTAGTGCAGTCAGACTGAATTTCCTTCCAAGGGAAGTAGTCCAGGCAGATTCCTTCTGTTTTCTTTCGAGGATGTATCACATTACATCCATTAATTAGATATATACCCACATATATTACTCTTAAGAAGCACATTCTTATAAAATACATGATCTGTGGTGGAATTAATTGTTACTTCCCGCTCTGGAGCTTCCTGTAGGAGCTGTGGGCTGTGTCTTGTCTTTCTCACCAAACAATAAGATTGGAAAGAAAAGTATCTGGAGGAATCATCAATAGATCGCGCTATAAAGAGAACAACAATGTGGTTTTGTAGCCAGGTACCTCCATAAATGTAAAAGTCATTATACAAACAGTGAAGCACAAAACACATGTCACACAGTCTGGAGCTTCGTATGATGATGTTTTTCCAAGTGGTTAAACAATTTGTTTGATATCTGGTATTACTAAATCACAAGAACATATATTTTTGAGACATAATAAAGCTGCTATATATATATATAAAAGATCCTTGAATTAGTCCTCATATTGACAGAAACTTGAGAGGCCTAACAGATGTGGCAGTAATGAAATGACCATATCTGTGCTGGAGTAGCGCGTGTCTGATAACTTTTACTGGATCCACAGAAACGTCTTCTTAGATGAATTTCAACACTTGAAGATGAAACATTTTGTGTCCCTATCAGGTCTTAAGAATTCTTATTTTCCACTAGATAATAGTTATTTACAACCAAAGCCGGATTAAGGTTCAAGCCATCGCAGTGAAATATTAACTTAGAGCTTCTCTTTATCTACATTTAAACCAATATTGACGTTATTAATTGACAATTAAATTATTTTTAAGTATAATATTATATCTATTTTTTGGCAAAACATATATTTTCATCAGCTGTAGCTAACTGCAAGTAGGGCCAGTGATGTAAAATGTAGTATTATCATCACTCCTTTTTTTACTTTAAGCATTTTATTTAGGGCAATATACAAAGGTATGAAAAATGGATACGGTATATACATAGGAGAATACATTATATAGGGTACAGAAAGTAAGGCAGGTGGTGGTGTAATGTAGGGGTAACATTTGGCGCTCATTGTGAGCCTCTCCACACTCTCTCCCCCCACTCCCTCTTCCCCCCCACTCCCTCCCCTGTGTCTCTCTCACCCCTCTGTCTCTCCCCCTCGCCCCCCACTCCCTCCCCTGTGTGGCGGGCCCCAAACGGCTTTCGAGTTGTGGGCTTGAAAAAAATGGCGGCTGTTTGACGTAATTTTTTTTGACGCCTGTAACTAAGCCAGTCGCGTACGGGCCTTGCGATGAGCAACTTCGGCGCTCATTGAAGCCCCCGCCAAACAGGTAACTTTCGGGCCTTGCGATGAGCGCCTTTGGCTGAGGCATGGATTGTAGCAGTGTTAGATGGTTGGTGGAGTTGCTTCTTTTTTGTATAAATACTTCCTTTGGTTTACTTTTTTGAAATAAAGTAACATTTACAAATAAAGAGATCTTTATAGTAAGGTTATGTTTAAGTCTACTTCTGGTTTTGTTGCCATTGACTTGAAAACAGAAAACTCAAGAAGATAAGATAAGTCTAGAACATAAACTAACATATACTGTTCTGGTACAAAGAGGTTATAACGTTGCGTGTTTCTTATCTTGCAGTGTTTAGGCGAGCGCTGGAGCAGATGTTTGGGTTTGGAGGGCTGGTACCTCCCAATGAGCTGCCTGAAGATCTGCTTTCTATATTCCTCTTCTATGGATACCTGAGACGATACCATGTGATGGATCTTGAGAAACACTTTGCAGCTCTTACCAGAGAAGGTAGGGGGGATGATGGAGTATTTCATGATGGGCTTAAAAGATGAATTCCACCCAAAATTAGCAACTTGTCTAGTTTTCCAGTTATTCTTCCATGTTTATGGAGAGTGGAAGCTGCCATTAGAAGTTCAGTTTCTGCCACCTAAATACTCAACTGATTGGGTAAAATTTTCAAGAGCCAGTACAAGCTGTAGTTGTGGGCTGTGATAGTTACATTCATGTTGTATGTTCTTCAGCAGCTCACATACTGGGATATATAATGTGAAATTCAAGAGTATACAAGCAGTTGTTGGTGCCCGCTCTCACTGTCCTCCCAAACAAAGGAGACTTGGATCTGCTCCTCCGTCTGACTGGGAATGGCTTGAACATTAGCAGACGTCTTCCAGTAAGATGATGTGATCCTGGTGTTTATGTGAAGGCTCAGATGCCAGGAACAAAACAAACAAAAACAGCATTATGTGTTTCAGTCCAAGCAAAACAAATTACAAACTATAATACAATAATATAATACGGCTTAAATCCAGCCCGGTGATGGTGGTGCCTGTAATAATGGCAGTGGATTATAGGTCAAGTTATAGTACCTGGGTAAGATCATACGCCATGCATCGAAATCTGCTTTGGATTGAGATCTATGTTTTATTTCCATTATGTTCTGATTTATATATATCTCCCTCTCCCTCCTTTTTATGAAATAAATAGATCCAACTATTTTTTACTTTACCTACTAAATTTGCTGCCACAGTCTCTACAGAGTCAGGGGCCACTAGCACACTCAGATGGCCACCATAACATGTCAACTTATTCCTTTTAGTTCTTTACATTAACTTCAAAGGCGAAAACTCTTATATTTATTGTTGCAGTGAAGACAGTATATAAGCATTTAGCAGGAGCTTGTCTGTTCTATTAAGCTCAACAAATTATATGGTGCAGGAACTCCTGATAAGACTCGAGGTAAATAAATGGCTTGAGTGCTATAAGAGCTAACACTGTAGCATTTAAAAGAACGTCAAATGAAATTTGCCTTATACTCATTCAAGAGCAAGACCTTGATACACTTGGAAATAAGTAAAATGATATCATCCTTTATATGAAACATGCGGTGGAATCTACCATTTTGGGGTCTGGTTAACAAACTGTCCGGGAAAAAGTAGCAGACAGAATCCGGTCATAAAAGAATAACGGTAACAAACGACTTCTTGTATACTATATGCGTTTTACCTAATATCAAGTTATCTGATATTGAGACGGTGGTCCTGTAGATGTTGGGCTGTTAATAGACAACTGGAAAAGTCATATTTTCTTTTTGAACCATTTGATAATATGCAAAATGCCCTAAGAAATGTCATTTGTATTCATTTCTGTTTTAACGATGACAGATTTGATAGTATTTGTTTTAACAGGATTGTAGATCTCTATTCAGCTATCTTGAAACTACCTCTCCAAATAGCATACCTCACAGCAGAACTAAATGGAGGAATTACATTGTGTGATAGCCATCCCCCTCAAGCTACAAGCATAACATGCTTTTATGTTCCTGCCTTAGCTGCTAATGTTGTTAGTTTGTTGCACACTTCAGAAGCAAGTCACCTGAGGAGTGGCGCTACACAATGGGCTATATTCAAGGTGAGCGTCTTCTAACTAGTGAGGTGGCCTCTCCTGCTCCTATCACTTCTTGGGGTTACATTCATCACCTTAGATATAGAATACTAAAGAAGTGTCCTATTCTCCTGACTGTTCCTTCTCCATCCCCAGTGACCCTCATTGGAGACCTCCAGTTGCCCGGGCGCCTTAAGAAGATCAAGAAGTTAAAAGCCAAGCAGATCGCCCGGCTCCTGCCTTTGCCGCAGCTTCTCCAGCTCTTAGCAACATTTCAAATCGATGAGAATATCAAAATGTGCAAAGCAGCGGCAACCTGCCTAGGCCGCGCGGCCGCCAACAAGAGCTTCAAACAGAGGGTGAGAGGATACTGTACAGCACTACCATGTGTATAGGGCACCCAGGCCCATGCCAAGGGAGGCAATAATGAAGGTGCACAGCACAACCATGAACCAGAAAGGAAAGACATGACCAAGAAAGACAAGTATATACGTCACTGACCGGATTAGTGATAAATAAGTGACTTTGTGTCCAGGCTCTTGCACCTTGCTTCACGTGACACCGCAAAGGCCTCAGGTATTGCAGTAAACACTAAAAGGTGTTCGATACAGGAACATAAATAGTGGTTAGAGAGCATTTTATGTAATTGATGTTCGCAATGGGGGTTAAAAAAACATGAAGACCTTGCAAAGTTGATTATATATAGTCAGTCTCCCACTATGGGCATGCTTTTCTTCCTAATTTAAGCTCAAGTATCTGACATTCCTACTCCAATATTTTAACAACCAATGGCAAATGATTTGTACAATATCTGGTACCTTTGCTGTGTCACTTTAGGGATCTGCGAGGGCGAATGAGTCCGATTACATGCAGAGATGTCCACTAGATGGCAGCACTTGTTTATAGTATTTAAATGAGAGATCAGGAAGAAGACAACTGATGTGGGAGAGTTATTAGTAGCAGAAAGACTTTGGACGACACAGGACAGTTTGATACAGAATTAATATGTGTATATATATACACACAGTATGTGTCCGTGCTCCCCCATATTTATTTCCATGATAGACATATAGTATTTCCTAAGCAGTGTTTGTGCCAATCATGTGCTTGCCTTTTACCAATCACTGTATTGTTACAAACGTTGTACTGAAGAAGGGCGTTTTATGTCATTTCACTTTTTTTTTCTAAATACAAAACATATTACTTATTTTAGAGTAAATAAAGGAGGGGACTAGTTTCTGCATCAGTAATGGGCTAAGCCCTGACTCCCATGAGTCTGAGACCCCTTAGCTGGTTGGGCGATGTCTGCACCCCCTTGAAGTGTAATTACTGGAGGCCAATGGATAACTACTTGAGAGAAAGGCCAGGTATTTGGAGGAAACGGTTACTTAATGACTGGATGTCATCTGGCTCTCTCTCTATTCCAAGCTATTTATTTCCTGGTTGTTGTGGAGAACATCAATGGGAAGACTTGAAAGCATTTCTATGATAAGATCAGTCATTTCTTTTAATTCTCATTACATTTAATTCATTCTTTCTCCCCCTCCAGGCAGTTTTGTATTACACAGAGATTTTATCAGACAGCGATGTAAAACTCCAGCGAGCAGCCTGCCTTGCGCTGAAACATCTCAAAGTGAGTATTGGAGACAAGGGTTGGGGTTTAAGGATCACTCTAGTTTGGTTCATCACACTTGGGCTTACGCCGCTTACTTATCTTTATTTAGCGAACCACTTGGCAATATATATATGTCGATGAGAGACAGGTTTCTAATACTATTAGGAACAAAGACAAGAGTCTTTTTACCTTTTTGATACTCAATGGAGCACAAACCTGAGAAAGATTGAAGACAATGTTCTCTGTATCTAGTTTAGGAAACACAGGACACTTTGCTGGAAGGTTACCTATTAGCATTCATTCTGAGTATCATTTAATAGGAAAACATGGGGTAGAATTGGTCCATGAAATGTAAACTTTTTTTTAACATTCAGTAGTAGAGACAACAAAAAAAGTGTCCAAGGGGTAAGTGAGCTGGGTTTCAAATGTTCCTAATAAACAGCTACTGATTAGTAGAAAAATATGAAAAGTTGAATGTACTTACATATTTAGATACTGATATGTGGATGTGCACACCCCTTACATAAAGTGTACCCTAAAGGGTACAGTGTGTGGCCTCTAAATTGCCCATAAGGAGACCGGGACAGAGAAAAAAAAACAGACAGCAACTGTCAGATTGGGATACAAATGTTTCAGTCTTTACTTCCTCCTGATTGGCCAAAACTTTTTTTTTTAAATTGTATACAGTTTAGCCTGGGTTTGGAGGGTGTTAACCCTAAGTTTCAACTGACAGAAATTAATAGATATTTTGCTAACTTCAAAGTAAGTGATTAAATGCTTTTTTTGATATTTTTCATGCAAAAAACATACACTACTAAGTCTCCTCTATCAGATGCACTCATCATTCAGCTCACTTAGCCCTTTAAGAACAAGATGACATATGTAAGTAAATGCACCAATGTCAATATTCTGGAAGAGCCCAAAGTATAATTGTCAAATATTGAGCAAGTAGCAAACTGTTACACAATTGTAACTCTATGTACCAAAATGAATGCCATCCTAATTAGTTTCCATTAATGAGAATCAAATCATTTAATACTCTTCGAACTGATAAATTATTTGTGTCTTCATTGAAAATATAGGTTGCTAAAATATCCTCTGGTGAATAATTGTGCAATTTAAATTAACCAAGTAATGAAAGGCTTCAAAAGAAAGTGCTCTGTAAATTATGCAAAAATCATCTGTGAGAGTCAATTAAATCTTCTATTAGGCTACCTATTAAATTCAGAAAGTCATTACTTGTATTGCCGTTTCAGGGGTAATTACTCTTCTCTATCACAGTACACCTGCAGATGTTTATCACTCGCCTCCTACATGCTTAAATCTGGTCTTGTAAGATTCCCAATGCTGTCACCATCCTGAGAACTATCCTAAACCATATAACAGTAAAAAGACCTCCCTTATTAATATTAGGTGAAGAACACATAAACATGATATACAGTGGATATAAAAAGTCTACACACCCCTGTTAAAATGTCAGGTTTCTGTGCTGTAAAAAAATGAGACAAAGATAAATCATTTCAGAACTTTTTCCACCTTTAATGTGACCTATAAACTGTACAACTCAATTGAAAAACAAACTGAAATCTTTTAGGTGGAGGAAAGAAAAAGAAAAATAATGTGGTTGCATAAGTCTGCACACCCTCTTATAACTGGGGATGTAGCTGTGTTCAGAATTAAGCAATCACATTCCAAATTGTGTAGGAGTCAGCATACACCTGCCATCATTTAAAGTGCCTCTGATTAACCCCAAATAAAATTCAGCTGCTCTAGTCGGTCTTTCCTGAAATGTTCTTAGTCCCATCCCACAGCAAAAGCCATGGTCCACAGAGAGCTTCCAAAGCATCAAAGGGATCTCATTGTTAAAAGGTATCAGTCAGGAGAAGGGTACAAAAGAATTTCCAAGGCATTAGATATACCATGGAACACAGTGAAGACAGTCATCATCAAGTGGAGAAAATATGGCACAACAGTGACATTACCAAGAACTGGAGCTCCCTCCAAAATTGATGAAAAGACGAGAAGAAAACTGGTCTGGGAAGCTACCAAGAGGCCTACAGCAACATTAAAGGAGCTGCAGGAATATCTGGCAAGTACTAGCTGTGTGGTACATGTGACAACAATCTCCCATATTCTTCATATGTCTGGGCTATGGGGTAGAGTGGCAAGACAAAAGCCTTTTCTTGCAAAGAAAAACATCCAAGCCAGGCTACATTTTGCAAAAACACATCTGAAGTCTCCCAAAAGCATGTGGGAAAAGATGTTATGGTCTGATGAAGCCAAGGTTGAACTTTTTGGCCATAATTCCAAAAGATATGTTTGGCGCAAAAACAACACTGCACATCACCAAAAGAACACCATACCCACAGTGAAGCATGGTGGTGGCAGCATCATGCTTTGGGGCTGTTTTTCTTCAGCTGGAACTGGGGCCTTCATTTAAGAGAGAGGGAATTACGAACAGTTCCAAATACCAGTCAATATTGGCACAAAACCTTCAGGCTTCTGCTAGAAAGCTGAACATGAAGAGGAACTTCATCTTTCAGCATGACAACGACCCAAAGCATACATCCAAATCAACAAAGGAATGGCTTCACCAGAAGAAGATTAAAGTTTTGGAATGAGCAAGCCAGAGCCCAGACCTGAATCCGATTGAAAATCTGTGGGGTGCTCTGAAGAGGGCTGTGCACAGGAGATGTCCTCGCAATCTGACAGATTTGGAGTGTTTTTGCAAAGAAGAGTGGGCAAATCTTGCCAAGTCAAAATGTACCATGCTGATAGACTCATACCCAAAAAGACTGAGTGCTGTAATAAAATCAAAAAGGGCTTCAACAAAGTATTAGTTTAAGGGTGTGCATACTTATGCAACCATATTATTTTATTTTTATATTTTTTCTTCCTTCTACCTAAAATATTTCAGTTTGTTTTTCAATTGAGTTGTACAGTTTATAGGTCACATTAAAGGTGGAAAAAGTTCTGAAATAATTTGTCTTTGTCTCATTTGTTTACAGCACAGAAACCTGACATTTTAACAGGGGTGTGTAGACTTTTTATATCCACTGTAGCAGCCATAGCTTAGACCTGCAAATTAAGTTGTATTGACTTGCTCTTTGTCTCATAAGATCAGATGACAGAGCACACCATTGTCGTACAGCAGTGCTACATACTGGAGATACAGTGAAGACACCTGTACACATAGTGTGTACAAAAGGTTACATAGTATTTAAGGTTGAAAAAAGACTTTCAGTCCATCAAGTTCAATCTTTTAAGATCTCCTCTGATCTACAATATGAGGATTAACTATTAATTCATTAGTTGTTAATTAATTATTAATCAATTATTTAAGCAAGACTTAGCCAATTGTCTCAAAGGGAAATGTAAAAAAATTGGATCAATACTGTCTCTCTAACCCTGAATTCCCTTTTTAATTAGAAATAAATCTAGTCCCCTTTTAAAGTTATCTATCGAATTCGCTGTCACCACCTCCTCTGGTAGAGAATTCCACAGATTAACCACCCTTACTGTGAAGAACCCTTTTCTTTCTTTGAGGTGGAATCTTTTTACTTCTAACCTCAAGGGATGTCCTCTAGTCAGTTGAAAACCTCTTGGCACAAAAAGCTCCCCTGACAAATCTTTATACTGACCCTGGATGTATTTATATAAGGTAATCATATCTCCTCTAAGACGCCTTTTTTCTAGAGAAAATAAGTTTAATTTTGTTAGTCTTTCTTCATAACTTAGCCCCTCCATTGCCCTTATTAGTTTTGTTGCCCTTCTCTGTACCTTTTCCAGCTATAAAATGTCCTTTTTATGAAGTGGTGCCCAAAATTGTACTCCATATTCCAAATGAGGGCGTACTAGAGATTTGTATAGTGGCAGAATTATATTTGCTTCCCTGGCTTCTATACCGTTCTTAATACATGCTAATATTTTATTGGCCTTTGCAGCTGCTGCTTGGCTTTGAGCACTGTTACCTAGGTGGTTGTCCTCAAGCACTCTCAAATCCCTTTCAATATCTGATACACCTACATTTGCTCCATTTAGATTATAAATTGCATGGCTATTTATCCTTCCCAGATGCATAACCTTACATTTATTCGTATTAAATCTCATCTGCCATCTAAATTTAGATACCCATTCCTCAATTTTATGTAAATCCCCTTGGAGGGAAAGCACATCATTATCTGATTTAATTACCTTGCACAACTTTGTGTCATCAGCGAAAATGGAGACCCCACACTCCAATCCTACCTCTAAGTCATTAATAAATATGTTAAAAAGGAGAGGACCTAATACTGAACCCTGAGGAACCCCACTTACCACTTTAGTCCAATCGGAGTATGTTCCATTTACAACAACCCTTTGCTTCCTGTCTCTTAGCCAGCTCTCAATCCATGAGCAGATATTTACTGCAATTCCTGTATCCCTTAGTTTGCCCAATAGTCTCCCATGTGGCACTGTATCAAAAGCCTTTGCAAAATCCAAAAAGACTACATCCACTGAGTTGCCTTGATCCAGATTCCTACTAACCTCCTCATAGAAACTAATTAGATTTGTTTGACATGACCTATCTCTCATAAATCCATGTTGACTCCTACTTATAATCCTGTTCAAATAGCCATATTCTTGTATATTATCCCTTATTTACCCTTCTAAAAGCTTCCCCACTACAGAAGTGAGGCTCACTGGTCTATAATTCCCCGGATTTGCTCTTGCTCCCTTAAAAAATATAGGTATCACATCAGCTTTTCTGCAGTCATCGGGTAGAAAAATTAAATATAATGGTTGGCTATTACAGAACCCAGTTCCCTTAGTACCCTTGGATGTATTCCATCAGGACCCGGGGCTTTATTAACATTTATTTTTTCCAACCTCTTTTGGATTACTTCCTGTGTTAACCAACTATTTGGCAAAGGTAGTGTAGCCCCAGTATGTTGCACTGTCCCAACCACTGGTACCTCCCTTGTGTATACCGAAGAAAATAACCTATTTAGCTCATCTGCCTTTTCCTGGTCACTAATTTTCAGACAGCCTGTTTCACATTCTAATGTTCCTATAGCTTCCTTTCTCGCCTTCTTCCCATTAATATACTTAAAAAATATTTTAGGGTTAGTCTTACTCTCTTTTGCAATACATTTTTAATTTTCTATTTTAGCCAGTCTAATCGCGCTTTTGCAAGCCTTGTTGATTTCCTTGTATTCCCGTAAAGCAGTCTCTGTCCCCTCTTGTTTGTATAATTTAAATACCTGTTTTTTACTCCGTATCTTGATCTTTAAATCATTGTTAAGCCACATTGGATGGGATTTACTCCTTTTACTTTTTTTCCCACACAGTATATGCCAATGTGTATGTATATTTAGTAAGGATTTAAATGTTGTCCATTTATGTTCAGTGTTTTTACCTATCAGTTCTCTGTCCCAGTCTATACTTTGTATTGCTGCCCTTAGACCGTTAAAATCTGCCCTTTTAAAATTAAGAGTTTTTGTTGGCCCCTTAAAATGTTGTTTTTTGAATTCAATCTCAAATGAGACTGTCTTGTGATCACTGTTTCCCAAAGGTTGCCCTATTTCAACATTTGATACGATATCAATATTATTTGTGATGAGTAAATCTAAGATAGCTTCATTTCTAGTAGGCTCCTGTATAACCTGGGCCATATAATGATCCCTGAGTGTACTCAAGAACCTGCTCCCCTTAGCTGAACTGCTGGTCTCATTTATCCAGTTTATTTAAGGATAATTAAAATCTCCCATTATTAGAACTTGACCATGCTTTGCTGCATTTCCAATCTGTAACAATAATTGTATTTCCTCACTTTCAGCTATGTTTGGGGGTTTATAGCATACTCCTACTAATATTATTTTGGAATTTGCTGCTCCGCTATTTAACTCTACCCACAAACATTCAACTTTATCACTAGGTCCACCATAAATATCTTCTCTGACTATAGCCTTAAATTCAGGCTTAACATACAGACAAATCCCTCCTCCTCGTTTACCATTATCTCTATATTTCCTAAATAGGTTATAACCATCCAGATTAACAGTCCAGTCATGAGATTCATCCCACCACATTTTGGTAATGCCTATTAAATCCCATTTTTGATTAATTGCTAATAATTCTAACTCTCTTATTTTTCCTGGCAAGCTTCTGGCATTAGCAAGCATATACCTTATGTTATGAGTCTGTAGTTTTGAGGTGCCTGCCACTGTACTTGAATTACTTAGTACTACCTCCCTATTGACTATACTACTCCTCCCCTATGAGTTGTTAATTCATCCCTTATACCCTCTACACTTTTTACCCCATTACTTATATCTAGTCCCTCCCCCCCACCTACTAGTTTACAAACTCCTCCAGCTTTTCTACCATTCTATCCCCTAGCACAAAAGCTCCCTCATCATTAAGGTGCAATCCATCCCTACTGTAGAGATTGTACCGAAGTGAGAAGTCAGCCCAGTGCTCTAAAAAGCCAAACCCCTCCTTAGTGCACCACATCTTTAGCCACGCATTAACCTCCCTAATCTCCTTTTGCCTCCCTGGGCTAGCACTTGGCACTGGTAGTATCTCAGAAAATACTACCTTGGAGGTCCTTGCTTTAAGCTTATTCCCTAGTTCTCTAAAATCATTCTTTAGGACACTCCATCTTCCTCTACCAATATGTACCAAGACCGCCGGTTCATTTCCAGACCCTCCCAATAATTTGTCTACCCGATCCACAACATGACGAACCCGAGCACCCGGGAGACAGCAAACTGTTCGATTGCTGGGATCTGGGTGACAAATCACCCTGTCTACCTTCCTAATAAAAGAGTCCCCTACAACCAAAACCTGTCTGTTGTTCTGCCTATTCTGCCCTCCCTCTCCTCCAGTAGAGCTGTTCGCCCGGCTGTTAGAGGGAACAGCTCTATCTGGCATTGCCATTCCTGAATGGACATCCCCAACAGTTTCACTCAATCCGGCAAATCTGTTGGTGTTTGCCAACTCAGTACTGGCCTGCCTCCTCCTGTTCCCCCTGCTTCCCCTTGTAACTGTAACCCAGCTGCCTCCCTGGACATCCTCACTAGCCCCGGCTCCACCCTTCATGCTAGGCCCAGCTAAACTGTGCTCAGTGAGCACCAACCCCCTTTCCAGTGGAGCAATATCACTAAGTGCTGCAATTCTCCTCTCCAGATCTCCAATTTGAGCTTCCAGAGAGACAACATGCTTACACCTCTCACAGATCTGTTCCAGTATTGCATACATATAACAGGATGTACACTGAATAAGGTTGCCACTGGACTGACTCTTATTATTGTCTACAAAATTTCAGTGGGAAAAATAAAGAATATAAAATAATATATTTATATAAGGTTTTCCTCCTTTGCACTATAAATCTGCCCTCCCTTTTATTTAAACTCCTAGGCTTTTACTAGAATTGCACTTGATACTGAAAATGTTCGCAAGCTCACAAGTTCCCCTTCTCCGGTTTATATTAACTTCTGCCTTCTCACCTGGGCACAATTAGTGCACTCTGCAGTTTATCAGCCTTTACTTGTAAGGTAAATAAACTTGTAAAAAGGTGTTGATGGGTCCTGTCATAAGAGCTTATAATCTATGGCGTTTTGCAAACTGCTGCCACATGAGCAAAGGAGACATTCATTGACTGGAGTGTGTTTTTGTTTTTAATTATGGAAGTCTTTTCTGCATCGAAGGTCTCTTCCAGGGGACTGGGTCAGAGAGAAACAATAATGTCAGCTCACTGTAAAGCAAACGTAAACAACAATCCTACCACCAACCATAAGGTTTATAGTAACAATAAATAGAGCCATCTTCTTTACTGTAGTATTTTGGAAATAGGCCCCCATGTTGTATATGGTGTAAAGTTGGATGTTTTGACTACAGATTGATTAGTAAGATGAGCAGCAAATAGCCTTCTGTAGGAAAGGAGCTCAGCATTAACATGGCTCCCGGCGGATGTTTATTTTGAGCCATTTACCAGTTTTCTCAGCAAATATTAACTTTTTCAAAACCACAATAAATTATTCTATAATGATCCAACTTTGTTAATATCCCACAGATATTTTTTTTTGGTTAAATAAGGATATATATCAGATACTGGATAAGTGGGTCTGGATACGACCCTTAGCCATGTGTAGATGAGCGATAATAATGGGCCTATGTTCTGAGATGTTACCTTTACATAGTGAGAACAGTTTACGTCTCATTGTGTTTTTATATAGACACCAGTTTTATTGCTGGAGATGGATGGCGATTCCTTCAGGTAGGAGAGGAGCTGGTCCAAGTGGACAATATATGTAAAATAACCACAGTATTTACATTCTAGTTCCATGTTCTCTTCAAGTCGACTCCCTGCAGCTTCTGTCTCTGCATTACTCTAATAGACGTGCACTGCCAGCAGTAGCTGCTACATTCCCATTGTTTGAATTGTCCTCTCCATTCAATCAAGTCCTTTTTCCACCATCACAGGATGTACATTAAAAACTCAAATTGTATAGTCCATAACTGCATATACAATAAATCAAACAGCATGTTTATTTTCATAAAATATATTACCTATACAGCACCAGATCCATACACATTACATGACTTTATTACAACTAGAATACGCACCAAATATATTCCAAAAACTTAGAATGGATATTACCAAAATAAAAAAAAGATTTTTGTTACTGCTGCGAAAATTACCTTTTAATAACATGATTCAGTGGGAATGTCATAAAGAAGGACAACCTCCTCAGTTCATAATGGTGCAAAATGGCAGCCTGCATCACAGCATACAGAAAACAAGTGGCACTTAACAGTTCAGGATAAGAGGAGAAAATATTCTACCTCATTTTTTTGTCCCTACAATTGTAGCCGATCTGCCGCAAAATAATTTGACCAATAGCACATTCAGGACCTATTTTCTCCACCAATAAAACCCAATAGTCCGCTTGTAGAGGATGACGTTCCAGTGAAGTGCGGAGGACGGACAGCTCTAGTTTTGTCAAGCTTTGTATCGTATAGAAGCCAATTAATTATAACCGAGGTCCTTTATTTACCACAGGGCACTGCCAGCATCGACCAGATCGCCTGTCTGTGCCAGTCTGAAGTGGAGGAAGTCCGGAACACGGCTCGAGAAACCATCTTGTCATTTGGTAAGAACCTCGCTTTTATTAGGCCGGGCCCACTCAAGATGTCCGCCACGTCGAGGGCGCTTGTTGTAATGCTCCAGAATATAGATAAAGGGCTGGTGCATAAATGAAATATGCACAGGTAATTTTATATAACTCATTGATTGTTGTTTTTTTGTTTCTGCCATGACTGGGATGCTGCATAGTGCGCACAGCATGGGATTTAAAGCAATGTTGCAAAAACAGCTTTTTTTTTTTTTTTTTTTGACACCAAGCACGACCTGGAGGAAGGAAAGTGACAAAGATTACGTTCATATCAGAACAACATGGAGCATTGTAGGGTCACAGCGTTATATCTATCGCTTTTGATGGCTCAGGTCATGTCTGGCTGTTTTAGTAGAAACCTTTTAAAATATACTTTTATATTCCAGGTCAAAAAGGACGACAAGTCTTTGGAAAGACGGATAAGATCTGCTGTGAGCTGCAAGACACCTTAATCCTGGATGGAGAGATTGAGATTACAGTCTTCTAATTGTGACGTGTATGAGGAGCATCCCTCGTCCTGCACATGTGTATAGAACGTCTTCTGTGTATATTTAGGTTTCAGACAAATAAGGAGTTTTTATTATTTGCAACATACTATCACTGGCAGGAAGACTCAATCTCCTGCTCTCTTGGGACACACAGATGTGATAAACCCTATAATGGGCAAAATGTTTTTTCTTCTTAGAAAGTGATAAAATGACGGCCTTTAATCATTAGGTATCATGGGCACCCCCTGCTTTATTTTGATGATTTCCCAACAGGGAGTGAACTGGTAGAGTCCGGGGAAGAGCGGTCAGTGCAATCCACCGCGTCTCTGGAGGGCCCCAGCCATAAGACGTGCACTAGGAGACACTGGTAAGGCCCAAGGTGTGGGGGGTAGGGTGGAGGGGACACCAGGTGCATTATAAAGAGACATAATTAAAAAAAATTAAATTGCACTGGGGCCCTCCATTCACTACTTGCACCGCCGGGTAGAGTAATTACCTTTCTCTTAGTCCTGCTAGAAAGCTCCTGCACTTTGCATTGCCACATGCCAACTAAAGCAATTGTAGAAGCAGATAAACAAACCAAGTGGTTGCTCATGCTCTAATTAGTTAATGAAAGTTGTGCTTGATTAACTTTCTAAAAACATTTTGCAAATTGTCATTTTTTTTTTAAATTATATATATGACTACAGTCATGCGCAGAATCAACTATGGAAGTGAGAACTATATATAAACACATACTGGGGTGGTGATACTCACATATGGCTCTTTATGGCCAATTCACTGCTTGATAAAAGCCCCTTGTGATATTTCCAGGACACCTCTTTATGTGTAATATCTCGTATTGTATACAATAATGTGTCCATGAGATCATTACCCAACATGTTCATGTCACCGCCCTGCTGCGCTATCCTATATTGGCTGCTTTTGAGCGATTATCATCATTTCTGCAGTAGTTAGTTGTTCGAAGGGTTTTATCGGCACAGGCGACCACCTACGGTCCAGTTTCATCGCTTGTGTGTTTTGTTTGGATTTTATTAGTGATATTACTGGACTGCAAAACAACAACAACAAAAAATACATATAAATAACAAGCTATTTTTGTTATTTTAAGCTTAAATGTGTAAGTACATCAAAGAAAAACTAGAACATTACAAAATAGTGCCAGAAATACCCAATAATAAATGAGACATTTCCCAGGACTGTAAGCCTATTTAATGACTCTAGATAAGGCTGGGTCATCTCGTCATTTGGTATTTTAAAGTATGGTATAATTATAAATATCTGTACTCCTCGGAGTAGGAAAAAACTGCCTCTGACTATTAGGGACAGGCAATCTGATGTGTCGCTTGTCAGGAACCTTGAATACATATAAAATGTCTATTGAAAGGCCAGATATGGAACTGACAATGAAAATGCAATTTACAAAAAAAATCACCCTCCCATGTCAAATAAAGTAATGAACATCCACAGTAAAGAAACATTACATATGACAAATAAGACTTTTTTTTTTTTATTTTTTTTTTTTATACTTTCTAAGAACATTTTTGGACATTATGCAATGGGCTGTTTTATAGTTTGGAGAAAGTCTCCTTGTACAATTGAATTTGTTACAAACCACCTGTATCCAAGGATGTCAGTCATCAACACTTGGAAGAATCCGATATAGAATCTCAAAACCTCTAGAGGGCCATACTGGTGTCTTGTAAGATGACTTCTACTGAGGTTCCCCACCAACTGGAAACCTATCTACAATAATCCGGCAGCATCTGTCTCTTCTAACAAAGGCTTTATCTTCATGCCTTTGTAATATTTAAAGGCTGCCACAATAAATGGTGAAATACTGGGAGTTCCTATCAAAATGTTATTACTGAGGATTGTATACAGTCAGTATTTCCACTGAAGTCACTATTTACATAGTCTGCCGTTTTGAGACACTATACTTCGGCAAATAGTTTAAGACATTAAACACTTTCTTAAAACTGCATGTATAGCTATTCTTTACAGTGTGCCATCATTGCTTTCTCAGCATGGTGTTTTTTTTATGGGATTCTCATTATTTTTATTAAGAACACTGGCATATGGTGCAGATAGAAGCTTCCTCGGCATAGGAGGTCTCCCCTTAGCAGAAAGAAAAATGGTGATTTCCACCACAGCATAAATGAAGACATAATTAATGGCTGTTTTTTTTTTTACAAATAAACATTTCACTTGATATGAAGTGCAGATTTTCAAAATAGCGTTTTGAAGATGTGGATCTGAAGTGGTCCTTCAAGACTCTCGTATCCCTGTTTAGCACTGAAGTTATTTAGCAATCATGTGATCCAAGTTTACAAGGACCGCACAGACCTTTATAATTGTATATTTATGTGTATATTAAATCCTGCTGCATTTTGTATTGTATATTTAACTTTCATAACAAGAGTATAATAAAATGAATTGATGGAAAACTGATGGAGTCTTGTGTCCTATATGTGGTGTAACCCAGAACAATATGAAATTCTAGCTTAAACACAGTAATGGTCATTTCTGGATCTTTTTGGTTTTTACATTATGGATCATACACAGCTGTAACCTCAAATATATAAACAATACAAAGGACCTGTTGAATGCCGACTTGTATTGGGTCAGGAAACGAGAATCACTACAGCTAAGACAATATTATGACTTAATGTCAGCAGAGACTCCAAAGAGGAAGGCGAGGACTAGTGGTAAATACAAATATAATCTAGGGCTAAACCTGGCCACCACTGCAGTATAGTCATATAGGATTGTTCCCAAAGCAGAAGGAGGGCATCAGGTGGAACATACCCAGGTCACTGGAGGACAATGTGACCTTTGGTGATCTGTGTTGGTGGACAGTATGAGACCTGGATGTTATATGCCTAGAAGTTGCACAAGTCATTGTAAAACAGACCTATACCTCTTCATGACACCACAGAAAACCTTACACATTATTAAAGTCCCAAATCTACTTACTGGTTATATCAAGATATATAATGGTGTTACAAGTGTGTCCTACATGGAGAACATTGAAATAAAGAGAAAAGGTGTGGTTCTTTAGGATATAAATCTTTTGTTATGAGATGTCCTTCTCCATGACATAGCAGGGCAGGGTCAAGACAAGTCTGACTATCCATCAGTGCTCAGCTGTTAAATCCAGATGTATCAGTCATGTTCTAGTTGGTACATGTATTAATGTGTAGGGTACTCACGTTTGCTAGGGTAATGTGCATGGTCTATTTAGCTTGTTTCCTCACTTCAATACCTGGGGGTTAGTCTCAGAAACAAGGAGAAGTTCATGGAATACATTCATCATGGTCTATTCACTACTTTATATATATACTTCCATTTTAAAAATATGGAAGATCATCACTTGCACCTCAAGACCCCTCTGGAGTATGCCCAAACAGCAAGCCTTCCCTCCTCTAGCTTCACCCCCATCCATATTTCTTTAATGTTGTATAATAAATACCATATATTACGTGAAATGTTTACTTTGAGGACCTGGTGCTTCTACCTTCAAATCCAACAGAAGAGGGTTTTGTTACCCGTTATTCCCAGCCCATCACTTTGACCTTATTGGGGGTGGATACCAGCAGCAGCTGATTTATTTTCAAAGATAAAAGTTTAATATTAAAAATTGCTCTTTTGAAAATCATTGAATTTTACATTTTATTGATGATCATTGCCTAATAAGACATCTAGTTCTTGAAGTGCATGAAGTGGAGGAACATCTACACAGACGCAGGATTCTATACACTTGTAAAGCTTTGAGTATTTTTGTTTTCCAATTCTAAAAACTCATTTTATTACTATTATTATTTAATTATAAACTTGAACTAGGTTAATTTCATTATCTTTGAGGTAATTGCCATGTAAAATTTACACTGCACTTTTAAGAAGCAAAAGTAACAGATTTTCACCTTTTAGAATCCACTTCCTTTCTTCCTGTTCTCTCTCATGTTGCACAGCTGTGACCTTAAACCACCCCCATAGTAGTTAGTGCCTGGATGTTATCCCTGTGTTGGTCAGTGATGACACACAATTATTCAGTAAAGACTATACGAAGTGAAGAAGGTGCTATAAACTGACAAAGTACAGTAAGAAAATGAATAAAAGATCACAGGGCACTCCCCAGAGCAGTGATATACCCTCCAGGACCTTCACAAAGTAGCCCGTCGCAGTTGCTGGCAAGGAGTGCCAAAGGGGCTCCTTGCGATGGTGGAGATGATCGCCATAGGCTCTCGTCCCTACGACCCTGTACAACTTAGGCAGGGAGCGCCGAATGAGCTCAATGCGCTGGTGGAGATGAGCTCATCCCTACAACCCGCGGAACTACACATCAACACAAAACTCAATTACACAATTCAAAGTGCGAAACCCGTAGCATTTTGAAAAAAATTGCATTAAAAAAAAATGACGGCCTTTAACACTTGCAACAAGGAAAGCGAGACTTACACAAAAAAAATACGACCTGCGGCATTTCGAAAAAAATACAAATACGAGGTCCAAGAAATACGAGGTCCAAGAAATACGAACTTAACGGCCAAACAGCGCACATACAAAAACACCACCACCACCAAAATTAACAAAAATACAAAAACACCACACACAGCATGGGGGGGCAGCCACGACGTCTGGGAGTCAGGTTGCACGACAATTGAACCACAATTTACTGAGTTTCCACAGACGAAAATCGCCTAAGCGACAAAAAAACAGAGGTTGCTCCACAACCAACACAGACAATCGCCGCCATTTCACAACACTAACTTGCAACTAATAACATTACCAATCCAAAATGCCCAATTACACCGCTAAATAAACAGCTTCCCCTCGCGCACGTATTTACACTGCACACTTCACACATTGCTGACACTTAAACCTCAGCAACAGTGCACGTGTACATTGCGTGCTGCAGGAAAATCAAAAAAATTTGTTAGCGCTTCAGGATATTGCTTTCTGCTTACCTATTTGTAATTAATATAAAGTATATTAATTTATGATTTTATTAATTATCATCATTAAAAAATAGAGAGAAAAAAAAGGACCAGACGACAGGATTGCAATAAACACCAAAGCCGTTCAGCGCGCGGCTCACAATGAGCGCCAAGGGTGCTCAGAGGAGCAAAAGTACACCAGGGTAGAGGCCCAAAATGAGCGCCAAAAGGCGATCAGCGTGGACCTTGCAATGAGCACCGAAGGGACTCTGATAACCACCCGAGAGGCTCGCAACGAGTGCCGAAGGTACTCTGCCACACAAAGTAAGTGTTTTGGTCGTCTAACAGCATTACCTGCGTAATTTTTTGACAGGCAATTCGCTAGTTTGAATATAAATATCAGTTCTGGAATGTAAATGTTTAAATCAAAAGTGCAGATGCAGTTTCTTTTAGTATAAAGGAAAGTTTTATTCTTTTGGGCAAAATAATAGAGAACAAGATATGAGTGGTGTTTAGAAATATCTAGAGGGGTAGAGGGATGGTGTTAGGCAGAGGAAGGGAGAATGGAGAATGACTCGCAAGGGGGGAAAAGCATAGTTAGAAAACCATCATCTACAATAACTTTATTATAAAAAGACTTTGATAAGAAAACATTTGTTTAAACAAGTACATAAAACTTCATTTTGTGCAGAACACAAAATATTATCCCCCAGAACTGACAGACAAAAGATACTAGTACATATAGCATTGTTTAGATCAAACGTGAAGTAGAATAAACAAAAAATAAATAAAAAAGGCTTTTTAGCAACCAAGGTCTGGACACCTTAGGCATTAACAGTTCTCTGGGCTTCAGACTTCTATAATAAATTATTTACTTTACAATAAAGTAAAAACTTACATTGTAGTCTGCAATTTTTATCTGTCGGTTGGCAATTTTGATCCACCTACTAATCATGGTATTATATGTTGATAACTAATATGGTGATTGTTTTTAATAACAGAAATATCACCTATACCCCACATCTCCCCCATTTTTTGCATCCTGTATTCAACATGCAAAACAGTTACAAATAGGGACAACCTAAAGAAGCAAGAAGTTTGAATTTTAATCAATAATGGAAATATTTACCACCTTATTTTCCAATATAACAGGTGTAATTTGTGTGATCTTACAAAAATGTAGCAAACAATCTTATTGTTAAATGGCTATTATAATGCATTCATAAGTACAGTTTGTTTCTTGGCCATAGACCATTTTAAACGGCAGATTGTTCTTCCCAGAACAATATCGATTCTCAACACTGTCTTTTTGGAAAACACCAACAAGCACCAACGTCACAAGAGTTAAAAACAGGAAGGAAATGAAGTTTACACAATTTCAGTTCATTTACACCATACCCTAAACATAAAGGATTTTCCATTTTACACCACGTTCTCTAAAGTGAACTCGTCACAGTTCGCTTTATGTATGTTCTAGAATATCTAATAAATATGTATTTTATTATTAGAATAGTTATTAATGTGTCTGTATTCTTTTACAACACATCTCATTTACTCAGACAAGTAAAGTGTGTTTATTTCCTGTGCGCAGTACTTTGGTACAGGTGAGATGGGAGTTTTCTTGCATCTAAGTTTGGACCTTGTGTGTGACTGTTTGCAGGAGGAGTAAAAAGAAAAGGGTCAAAATGTTAGTATTTTTTTGTCATTTGCAATTATGAGTCCGTTCAGTGGCAACCTCACTAACGGCCTCATTCAATTGCAATTTGCCCAATTGAATTGGACCCTAAATAAGCACATAACATATATTTTTTAAAGAAGTTTTTAGTAAGTGAAAACCTTTCTTTTGGATAGATGCTTGCTAACAAAAAACGTCTTTCAAAAATATATGTAATGTGGTTATTTAGGGCCCTATTCAATTGTGCAAATTGCAATTGAATGAGGGCCTAAGTGTACATTCTGTCACATGTATGAACTGCTGGAATAACTAAGCCAGGGTCCTCTCTGGAGGCTCAGATTGGAGATCTGGAGAGGAGAATTGCAGCATTTAGGGATATTGCTCCACTGGAAAGGGGGTTGGTGCTCACTGAGCACAGTTTATCTGGGCCTAGCATCGAGGGTGTAGATGGGGCTAGTGAGGATGTCCAAGGAGGTAGCTGGGTTACAGTTACAAGGGGAAGCAGGGGGAACAGGAGGAGGCAAGCCAGTACTGAGTTGGCAAGCACCAACAGATTTGCCAGATTGAGTGAAACTGTTGTGGATGTCCATTCAGGAATGGCAATGCCAGATAGAGCTGTTCCCTCTAACGGCCGGGAGAACAGCTCTACTGGAGGAGTGGGAGGGCAGAATAGACAGAGCAAGAGACATGTTTTGGTGGTAGGGGACTATTATTAGGAAGGTAGACAGGGTGATTTGTCACCCAGATCCCAGCAATCCGGATGCTCGGTTTCGGCATGTTGTGGATCGGATAGATAAATTATTGGGAGGGGCTGGCAATGAACCGGCGGTCTTGGCACTTATTGGTACCAATGACAAAGTTTGTGGAAGATGGAGTGTCCTAAAGAGTGATTTTAGAGAATTAGGGAATAAGCTTAAGGGAAGGACCTCCAAGATAGTATTTTCTGAGATACTACCAGTGCCAAGTGCTAGCCCAGGGAGGCAAAAGGAGATTAGGGAGGTTAATGCGTGGCTAAAGATGTGGTGCACTAAGGAGGGGTTTGGCTTTTTAGAGCACTGGGCTGACTTCTCACTTGGGTACAATCTCTATAGCAGTGATGGATTGCACCTTAATGATGAGGGAGCTTTTGTACTAGGGGATAGGATGGTAGGAGTTTTAAACTAATAGGCGGGGGAAGGGGCTAGATAGAAGTAATGGGGTAGTAAGTGTAGAGTGGGTAAGGAATGAATTAACTAGTCATTGGGGAGGAGATGGGGGAGGGTTAGTATAGTCAATAGGGAGGTACTGCTAAGTAACAACTTGAGGAGAGAGGATGAGGAGGGCTGTTGAGGTGAGGGGTTGAGGAGGATGATAAGGGAGGGGGAGGGAAAGACATGAGGGAGAGGGGGAAAGCGACACAGGGGAGGGAGGGGGGAAAGAGACAAAGGGGAGGGAGGGGGGAAAGAGACAAAGGGGAGGGAGGGGGGGAAGAGACACAGGGGATGGAGGGGGAGAGACACAGGGGAGGGGGAAGAGACACAGGGAAAGAGAGAGGGGGGAACACAAGAAAGTATCACAGAGGGCAACACAGAGGGCAGCACATTTACCACGCTCTGCTTATACTTATAAGTTTTCCCAGTATTTTGTGGTAAAATAGGTGCCTAGGCTTATACTCGAGTATATATATATATATATATATATATATATATATATATATATATATAGTAAACTAGCGACTTGCCCATCAAAAAATTACGGCAATAAGATTGTAAGGCAGGTAATGTTGTTTGTGTGCGACATTACATTTTGTTGGTGTTCCAAGATCCTTCGGCGCTCATTGCGAGGCTCTTGGTTGTTTGTGTCCTATAAGCAGCGTTGGTGTTTTTTTTTTTTGGTATGGCACTGAATAATTAAATAAGAAATTAATATACTTTACCTATTGTGAAGTAATATATGCAGGAAGCATTGTGTTGAAGAGCTGGCAATCTGTTTTCATGTTGCTGCAGCATCAGTGCTGTGGAGCGGCATAAATGTGTGCATTGTATAGTGTAAATAGTGTGCGTACGCGAGCCAAATCCATTAGGGTACCTGTGTACTTCCGGATTGTGTAAGTTAGTGTTCTAAAATTGCGCCTAATGTGTGGTACGCGGCTGTGGCTGATTTTGCGTCCTTGTTTTCGGATGTGGTCCGACTTTTTCGGAAAATCCGTATGTGTTTGGTGGTGTTTTACGTGTTTAGGGTCCTTTAGCCTCGTTTTAGTTTTGTACGGCGGCCATTTTTTCACTCGCTTAGGTGTTTTTCGGGTGTCTAAACTCTGTAATTTGGACTTAAATCGAGGTGTAACTTCAGTTGCAGAGGTTCTGGGCGCCCCCCCCCCCTTGCTGTGGGTAAGCTTTTTATGTATTTGTTGTGTGTATTTATTGTGTTTTTAATGTTTTCATGTGTGCAGGTTTTGGGCGGTAAGGCCTTTTTTTTGCGAGGTCGTAATGTTTTTTAATATTAGCATGTATTATCGCATAGAAGTAATGGAAGCAAATATAATTCTGCCACTATAAAAATGTCTAGTACGCCGTCATTTAGAATATGGAGGACAGTTTTGGGCACCACTTCATAAAAAAGGCATTTTAGAACTGGAAAAAGTACAGAGAAGGACAACAAAATGAATAAGGGGAGTACGTTCTGAAGAAAGACTAACCAAATTAAACTTATTTTCTCTAGAAAAAAAAAAAAAAAAAGAGGCATCTAAGAAGAGATATGATTACCTTATATAAATATATCCAGGGTCAGTATAAAGATTTGTCAAGTGAGCTTTTTGTGCCAAGAGGTTTTCAACTGACAAGAGGACAACTTTTGAGTAAAGAGATTCCACCTTAAAGAAAGAAAAGGGTTCTTCACAGTAAGGGTAGCTAATCTGTGGAATTCTCTACCAAAGGAGGTGTGACAGCAGATTCAATGGATAACTTTAAAAAATAATTGGATATATTTTTTAAATAAAAAGGGCATTTAGGGTTATCCTGGTTAATTATAGAGGGAGTATTGATCCAAGGAGGAATCAAATTGCCAGTATCTTGGGTTAGGAAGGAATTACAAAAATGTTTCCCTTTTGAGACAATTGGCAAAGTTTTACTTGTTTTTTTTTTTTCTTTTTGCCTTCTTCTGGATCAATTAATAAGCATATTGCAGATCAGAGGAGATCGTAAAAGGTTGACCTTGGTGGGATAAAAGTATTTTTTCAACCTCAATTACTATGTAACTATGTAATTATCATTGTCAATCAACCAATGCACTTCTAAACATTGGGAAGTCAGATATTGTTTCACCATCATGTGACAGTTTTCCTTTTTATATGTGTATTCAGTGCTTTGCTGGTTAATACCAATTCACGCAGGATACTGGTCAAATGCACTCAGTCATCATATGAATGGTTAATAGGAAATAGTATTAGAGAGAATAACAGCCTCTGGGAACCAGTTTGTACCTCTCGAGAAGCTTCGTGAATCTTGGTCATTATGTGAAGAAAAAAAATGCAAATTTCTACCAAATACATCATGCAATATTAAGCAATTAACAACCAAGTGTCTTTGTCTTCATCTATAGCTTTCTTAAGTATGTAACCAACTAATAACATTAGCAGCTGTTCAAGTCATAGATATAAAAACATTTTTTGGAGAAAATTTAAACCCATAGCCCCAGAAGTTTGAATCAACAGATGCAACCACAGTTATCCAGAAACATAAACACCCCTCTCCCAAGTATAACTTCCACCAAAATATAATGGGATGCCATGCTCCAACAACACATCATGTTTGTGATGTAGCAGCTATGTAACTCATGGCCATAAAATATATTTATATAAAATATTAATTTTTAGCCGCCAATGCAAGAGAGGAAAGTGTCCTGTACTGAATTTTTTTCTGAATCCACCAATGAACCAGCAAATCCCAATCACTCCTCCCGCCCCTCCGTGCACTATTGAATAGTAATAACAAATAACAGCACACGCCCATTCTGTCTTCAAGCCAACATGGCATATTGAAAATACAAAAATGGCATTTAATACAAGCAGTATATCTACTAAAACTTTAACATTGAGCATACAATTATTTTTGGGTAACTTTGCTACATCATTCACAAAACATCATACATGTTCCCAGTCTCTAGAGGTTCATTAATATCCCAATAGGTTTAACTTCATGTAAATAACACATTTACAATCTCTGGGTATTTTGTATACGTTTAATAACAAAAAGGTAAAAAAACATTTTGCATGTGGTTGCACACCATTGTTTATTATCGTTCTACATGTAGGAAGAGAAAATACCTTATCAGAATGCAGAGAAGAGGTGACATGGAGAAGGCTGAATGGCCAGAAGACAGTGAGCACCCCACCCCCTCAAAAAAAAACAAAATACACAATTACATTGGGCATGCTTGTATGTGTGTAATTATATATATATATATATATATATATATATATATATATATATATATATATATATATATATATATATATATATATATATATATATATATATATATACACACATACATACAAATAGGCAACATGTTTCTAGAACCAATATTAATGTTCCCTTTCCTTTTCATGTTCCTTACAAAAGAGCAAAACTCAGTTTCCCTGAAAGATCAGTTTTATCTAGGATTTGTTGGCATAAGCAGAGAATATTTATGGAGAACATTTTAAGGGTACAAGTGCCTCTTGAACTCATGGATGGGATTCTCTAAGAATTTCTTCAAGTCCCCTGGTTGTGGTGTTGACATCATGATGGTGCCTTTGCGACTTAAGAACTTCATAAATGACTGAAGCTTTTGGTTAAAGTAGCAAAACCGTAGTCAGTTCGTAATCTGTTCAGATGGCATAATACTAAGGGTGTAATTATTCCAGAGGACATGTTCTTGGCAGACCCAGCTAAAGGGTACTGAATATTTGAAGGCACATGAACCATCAATGCGTCTGACTTGAGACAAAAGTCATATCCTTTACGGAGAGAAGTCTCAAAGCTGTGGAATCTGAACAAAATCAAGGGATATTGATATTTAAGAAAAACAGGTTAAAAAATGTCACCCCCTTGCTGCAAAATAGTATGGATATGACTGAGCTTTACATCGTATCAGTCCAACTACTACAGCTATACTAGCTGGATTCAAATTATAAACAGGAGGAGGTTGATCATCACTGGTTAACTTATTAGAGGTCTAAAAATCATTCCAGCCAACAGGGTGTAATCTTAGCAGTTTCTTTTGTTCTAATTTTCTACAATATTCTTTGATCTGGAAGAATTTCATAGGCTGAGGAGTACTTACCATGGATATTGCAAAACATCCAATGGTAACAATTACTTTTTTTTTTATAGTGGCCATGAGGTCTATATTAGTAGAACCCCCAAAATAGAAAATCTTTAAATACTTTTTAATTTATTTCCATGTCTTCTGAAGTGATTATGGAGCTACTTATGTAGTCAGCTGCTCTATGGCAAGCCCCCAAGATAAGGACCTTTCAAAGATGACATATTAGCCAAGACTAGCCATCATTTGAGGAATGTAGCATTGCTGGATCATATCTTTACTGGCCCTACTCAAGTTTATGGCGGGCATACAAATACAGTATATGCCAGAGATCCTTGATCTAAAAGATTGGACAGGCAGGCTGGAAACTGTGGGATCCCATTTTCTTTGGAAGAGGCAAGTTGAAATTAGGTTCCTCAGATAAAGATGTATCACCTAAACTAGAGCTTTTTTCAGAACCACTGGATTCAGTGCAAATTTGTGGAATGGTTTCACATATGGTAGCTCTAAACTTCATATGTAACCAAGAGCACTTTAAATGGGGAAGTGGCACCTATGCACAAGTTGCTTTGATCTTAAAAATATATATTTAGAGGGTCAAAACCCAGAGTTCGAGGATATGGGGTTGTACATGAACTTTGTAGTAAGAGCTGTTTCAGTTTGGTACAGTTAGCAGATTTAACTCCATGCTTCATATTGGGGGTCACTGTGCTACAGTTTCAAATATAAAATGAACAGAGTTACCAACTGGCAGCTTAACAATCCTAACAAGTCTTTAATTATTTTTTCCCTGGGATTGATCAGTATGTGTGCAGACACTAATAACATTCCTTACTGGATATATAAATTAACGCCAAGAAATCTGTTGCATTACTTGACATTGCTATGTGATATTACTGTTTTTCCTAAATCTTTAACGTTGTAATTCCCAGAGTCAGTTAATTTTGATTTTAACAGTGAAGTTGTAATGTGAAGCTGCAGTGAACACATCCATCTAATATACCTGGCAGTCAAACACATCTAATAGGTATTTTAATGGTACTCATGGTCATCTAGGTATATAATCACTTATATAGTAGGACATAACGGATTAAAGAGAGTGTGGGTAGCAAGAAATCAAGGCTGTATACACATGTGCTTTCCTAGTATTGGAGTACATTAATTCATTAACTAAGACACCCTAAACAAATCCTCTTACTCAACAAGGCATAGAGCTTCTGATGCACATTAAAGGACTACTCAAGTGACCATCAGCTATTTAATAGAAAGTCAGGTGGAAAAGTAGTTCACTTTTTAACCGCTTAAGCGGTAATCCCGAGCGTGGCTCAGGGTTAATTTACAGTTTCTAAAAATCGGTAACCCCGAGCCATGCTCAGGGTTACTGCCGGGGGCCCAGTGCTGCCAAAATTGCCTGGGCCTCCTCAGCACACCCTTCCTCCTCCTCCCCCCTGATCGTCATCCTCACCATCCCCCTCCTACCCCCCTGATCCCCCTCTATCCTCATCAACCCCCCTCGATCATCATCCTCATCAACCCCCCTCGATCATCATCCTCATCAACCCCCCCCCTCGATCATCATCCTCATCAACCCCCCCCCTCGATCATCATCCTCATCAACCCCCCCCCTCGATCATCATCCTCATCAACCCCCCCCCCTCGATCATCATCCTCATCAACCCCCCCCCTCGATCATCATCCTCATCAACCCCCCCCCTCGATCATCATCCTCATCAACCCCCCCCCCTCGATCATCATCCTCATCAACCCCCCCCCCTCGATCATCATCCTCATCAACCCCCCCCCCTCGATCATCATCCTCATCAACCCCCCCCCCTCGATCATCATCCTCATCAACCCCCCCCCCTCGATCATCATCCTCATCAACCCCCCCCCCTCGATCATCATCCTCATCAACCCCCCCTCGATCATCATCCTCATCAACCCTCCTGATCATCATCCTCATCAACCCTCCTGATCATCATCCTCCCTCCTCCTGATCATCATCCTCCTATCCCCTCTCCAGACCCTATCCCCTCTCCAGACCCTATCCCCTCTCCCCTTACTTGTTACTGTGATCAGATGAGCTCCCTGCTCATCTCTCCCCCCACAGCATGTCTTCAGGCAGTGAAGTGACCGGAATATGCTAATGACGTGACATATATGCTAATGACGTGACGTCACAAGGGCGTCACGTCATTAGCATATACCGGTCACTTCACTGCCGGAAGACATGCTGCGAGGGGAGAGATGAGCAGGGAGCTCATCTGATCACAGTAACAAGGAGAGAGAGAGGGTTAGGGAGAAGGAGGAGGAGGAGAAGGGGGAAAGGGAGGTGGAGGAGGAGGAGGAGAAGGGGGAAAGGGAGGTGGAGGAGGAGGAGGAGAAGGGGGAAAGGGAGGTGGAGGAGGTGGAGAAGGGGGAAAGGGAGGTGGAGGAGGGGGAAAGGGAGGAGGAGGAGGAGAAGGGGGAAAGGGAGGTGGAGGAGGAGGAGAAGGGGGAAAGGGAGGTGGAGGAGGAGGAGAAGGGGGAAAGGGAGGTGGAGGAGGAGGAGAAGGGGGAAAGGGAGGTGGAGGAGGAGGAGAAGGGGGAAAGGGAGGTGGAGGAGGAGGAGAAGGGGGAAAGGGAGGTGGAGGAGGAGGAGAAGGGGGAAAGGGAGGTGGAGGAGGAGGAGAAGGGGGAAAGGGAGGTGGAGGAGGAGGAGAAGGGGGAAAGGGAGGTGGAGGAGGAGGAGAAGGGGGAAAGGGAGGTGGAGGAGGAGGAGGAGAAGGGGGAAAGGGAGGTGGAGGAGGAGGAGGAGAAGGGGGAAAGGGAGGTGGAGGAGGAGGAGAAGGGGGAAAGGGAGGTGGAGGAGGAGGAGAAGGGGGAAAGGGAGGTGGAGGAGGAGGAGAAGGGGGAAAGGGAGGAGGAGGAGAAGGGGGAAAGGGAGGAGGAGGAGAAGGGGGAAAGGGAGGTGGAGGAGAAGGGGGAAAGGGAGGTGGAGGAGAAGGGGGAAAGGGAGGTGGAGGAGAAGGGGGAAAGGGAGGTGGAGGAGAAGGGGGAAAGGGAGGTGGAGGTGGAGGAGGAGGGGAGAAAGGGAGGTGGAGGTGGAGGAGGGGAGAAAGGGAGGTGGAGGTGGAGGAGGGGAGAAAGGGCGGTGGAGGAGGTGGAAAGGGCGGTGGAGGAGGTGGAAAGGGCGGTGGAGGAGGTGGAAAGGGCGGTGGAGGAGGTGGAAAGGGCGGTGGAGGAGGTGGAAAGGGCGGTGGAGGAGGTGGAAAGGGCGGTGGAGGAGGTGGAAAGGGCGGTGGAGGAGGTGGAAAGGGCGGTGGAGGAGGTGGAAAGGGCGGTGGAGGAGGTGGAAAGGGCGGTGGAGGAGGTGGAAAGGGCGGTGGAGGAGGGGGAAAGGGCGGTGGAGGAGGGGGAAAGGGCGGTGGAGGAGGGGGAAAGGGCAGTGGATAAGGGGGAAAGGGCAGTGGATAAGGGGGAAAGGGCGGTGGATAAGGGGGGAAAGGGCGGTGGATAAGGGGGAAAGGGCGGTGGATAAGGGGGAAAGGGCGGTGGATAAGGGGGAAAGGGCAGTGGATAAGGGGGGAAAGGGCGGTGGATAAGGGGGAAAGGGCGGTGGATAAGGGGGAAAGGGCGGTGGATAAGGGGGAAAGGGCGGTGGATAAGGGGGAAAGGGCGGTGGATAAGGGGGAAAGGGCGGTGGATAAGGGGGAAAGGAGCGGTATGATTATGTCAGTATTTTTTAAACGTACTGCTTTAACATTCTAAATACGGACATAATCATACCACCAGGCAGGTTAAAACAGATGAAGAATTTACTTTATTTTGATTTTTGTCATTGTTTGTACAGCCCTTGAAGCCGACCCACAACAATCACCATAGATAATAACATTGGAGTCTGTAACAATTACACAGTCTGATCTAGATATATATTATAGAACATAGGTCCCTTAGCTTAATTTCTCCCAGAGCTATTCTTTGTTCGAGTTTAAAAATATGATGTTATTTAAGTTATAAAATAAAGCCAAAATGAGGAATTAAGGAGTAACTATGTATTTTGTGGTAATTTTAATATAATAATTTAAAATAAGTTAGTTATGTGTGTATATCAGATTAGAAAACAATTTAAAGTATTTTAAAAGCAACACAAACCAGTTACCTTAACATCTGATTTACTGTACAACCTAAATAACATCCGATTTGTATTCTTAAACCGCAAACAAAGGCTTATGAAGATTAACGTAGTCTGCAGCTTACGGTTGTATTTGGATAGTAATTACACCAGCTGCTAGAATATAGCCAAATAATTACGGTTTGATTCAAGGTCTACACACCGGACCCTTATTCTTAATTCATTAAATCTGTACGGTGTAAAGCTAATTACTCAAACAGAGGCAATACACTGAAATCACCATTAATTCAGTATCAGGTTTTAAAAAGGAAAACACTTCTTCCACATGATTTGCCACCCTCTATCTAATTGCGTAGAACACAAATGGTGACTTCGGTGAGGCTTTAACTCTGGTTCCATCAAACATAACCGATAGGTGATTCTTAGCCCATTTCAGTTGATATTTTTTTTTTCAGACCTGGGCTCCTTTATGAAATAGCTTTTTAAATAAGTGCCGATAGTTCCATAAAGCTATTAAAATGTGTGTAATTGTAAATGTCATAAAGGGCAAACCCCACCCAAAAAATTACTTTTATATTAAAACAAATTTTTGGAGGAAATTATACAAAAATTATAAACCGTGCTTAGTTGCCAGTTACTTATCCAGATTTGTTAAGCTTAAATTGGTGTCATTAACCCCCAGAATGCTGGGCTGGTTAGGTCAAAAAATTGAGCAAGATCAAGAGCCAGTCAAACTGCAAGTTCTAAGTTATGAAAGTTACATTCATGAACTTGTGTGGCTCATATGACTAAATATCTAAAGGTAGTGTAGCAAAGAAAGCAAAGCGCTAAAATGTTTACACATTTATCATAACATCAATAAGTGAACTCTTTCACATACGAGCAACTTGTGTTTAGGTGAAACATACACATTAGGTTGCGCTCAAAAAATTTAATTTTTCAAGAAAATATGTAATGCTGTAGACCATGCTTCTCCAACTGTCCTACGGACACATTGATTGGCTTTTGCTGTGAACAGCAATAAATCAGCATCCTATTGGTCACCAAGCCTGAGAAATATACAAATACACTGGTGGATAATATTTAATATCAATCTTTCTACTAACTTTAGAAACGATTAGAACTATGCCACATGTCTAATTGCATCAAGTCTTGGTCAACAACAGGCATCTGCATTAAAAAGTAAGAAACTTCTAAAAAGTAGGATATTATTGTAATCACTTTGGTACAACCAACAAACATCAACAAAAAGGTATACATTATTAAAAGCCTGATGGCAAACATTTGTGATCTCGAAGGACCTTTCAAATTGTACCGAAACACTTAACCCAGTACCCAATACAAGTTGTAATACCCGTTTTTCTCTGGCAAATATTTCATCTGCAACAGCTGAAAACACAAAAACGGCAGAACAACCAAGTTAACAATTTTGAAAAAAAAAGAGGGTTTAAATTGCGGATGGATATTTTAAGTTGCATTTATTTGTAGCATTTTTGCACCAGAATAGTATCAGACAGTACAATAAAGAAAGATGTGCAAACAAAGTCCAACAGGCAACATAATTAGAAAATAACCCAATATAAAAAAAGGTACTGTTGGCCTACCCTGAGCAAAAAAAAAAAAAAAAAAAGAAAAAAAAAAAAAAAGAAAAGCTTTTTTTCCTATTACTCTTCAGAAATAGGAAAAAGTACGGAAATGACAAGAAAGCCGTTGTAACAGTTATACAGAGACCAACTATCAACCACAGACACAGCCCACAAGCAAATTCTTAGTCTGTTCAAGATTGACAAAAAACGAAAATCACCTTCTATACAATTACTCTCAAACCTTTATACCCCTCCCCAAACTCGAGTCAAAAAAAATAATAATCCCAAAATGGACAACAGAAAAAATACATTCTTTGATATGTTTTTTGTTTGTTTTTTTTGGCGGGGAGGGAGGAGCATCCAAAACAAAAACCATGGATTTGGTTATAAGACAAAACACTACAAGCATATATGTTGCTTGTATTTATTTTTTTCGGTTGTAAAATATAGCAACATAAGTAAAAGGTTACAGTCCTTTAAAAAAAAAAAAAAAAAAAAGTTAAAAAACAACAATGTGTTGTAATACCACTATTTTATTCAAAAAAAATTATTTGGCATTTTCTCTGCTTACTCCTGAATAGTTTAAAGCCCTGAGATTTGAGTATTCTCTTCGTGGGATTCAGGGCTACATTAAACCCTAGTGCATCGACTCTCTTAGAAGCCCTAGCAAAGTTCCAGCCTTTTAAAGCTTAGGATTTGTTTTAAACTGAAGCTCAGCTTAGTTCTTTTCTTCCAATTATGTCTGGCTTTTTTTGTGTGTGGATGAAGAACTCAATTATAAAGAGGTCAAAAAATCTGGGATCCATGCCAGCATGTCCGTTAATGAAACCAAGCCCTATAGCACAGGTAGGCCCCAGCTGACAGGACAGTGAACATGCACATATTGATGAGAAATGGCTTCCACTCTGGGCTATTGTTTTTTTCCTCCGTGTTTTCCCACTTGGTATTCTCTTCTTGGCTGGGGGAGGAGTGGACTTGCTCACCAGGGGCTCTTCTTCGGACTTCAGTGTCTTGACATGTGCTAAGATACAGAAATAAGGAAGTTTTAAAGGTTCATTCTCGCATATGCAAACACAAATAATTTGTAATCATTTTAACTTAATGATTCCTCCTACATTTTTATTAACTTTTTGTATATCTATTGCATCCTTAGTGAAGGTGCTTTACAAAGAGCCAAAACTACCATAGCAGGGTGGCACGTCTTTCTGGCGCTGACGCATGCGTGCAGAAAATCCGTTCTTGACATCTTCGCTCTCACTCTCCCTGTCTCTTGGCTTCGGTCAGCCCTCTCCCATATAGCACATTTTTCAGCCCTCAGCACGCTGCCTTCTCCCCTGTACCCCATGTCCTCTCTAGACCCGGAGCTGTGCTGGATGGTGTACCTTGTGGCTCCTGTCTGACGACAGAAGCCACAAGGTACACCATCCAGCACTGCTCCAGGTTTACATGGGGTACAGTGGAGGAGGCTGGGGTACAGGGCCAGGGGTATTTAGTAGATAGGGTGCTGAGGGCTGAAAACGAGGTGCAGGGCAGATGACTGACCGAAGCCAAGTGACAGGGAGAGTGAGAGCAGATGTCAGGAGCGCTATTTTCGGCGCGCATGCGTCGGCACATATTGGCCGTGCGCCAGAAAGTCGGGGTGCCAGCATAGCAGACCTCATATCTCCAACTCCTTGTTACAATTATTTGCAAGCAAACTGATTTGCAGTGAGCAATCACTAGCCCAACCCATTTGAAAACATAGCCAGATCCATTTTTTTCAGTAAAAGAGCATTCTTCTGGAGACATAATTTCTGGCTATTATCTGTTGTTGGCAATTAATGATCGACAAAATGCTCAAATTTCAAATATTGGGGAAGGAACATGAGTAGACAAAATAATTATCTGATGATCTGTGTATGAAAATTCATGTTAAATTAGCTTTGTACAATTATTGTTAATTGGGGGGGGGGGGGAGGGGGGGGGGGAGTTACAAAGTTGGTCAATTAACATTTTATTTACCAGTATCTATTTTTTTTTTAGGTTTTTTTTTTTAAGTAGATGTTTTAGCGAGCAGGAATGTACTAAACCTTTATTTAGGACAGACAGATGTTTGACCTAGAAAATATCTTTATGTAAAAGGGGGCAGCAATTACACGTTTGTTGAAATAGGAATTTCATACTATTTAATTAGGCAGAAGTGAATCCAGATGAGCTTCAAAGAAAGCCACAATTAAAGGTCCTTAACGGTACCTGCCATTTGATTATCATAGGTTGTTTTGTTTGAGTTCAAGCCCAATGCGCCACCAAAGTCAATTATACTCAAAACTAATAGATTATTGCTTCCAGAAAACAAAATTAATAGATAAAACAAGTTTTTATGGGCTATGTAAGAAATATATCAGAATTAGTAGAAGTCTATTAATATGAGCTTTACATTTTTCCAGGCGAGTTCATTTCAACCATATTACAGGCTATAAAATGAAGCTGCAACATTTTTTTCTCCTCAATCATTGCTCATGAATAAATGCAATTTCCAGCATTAAAAAAAAGATACTTGATCAATACACAAGCTTAATTTTAATAAGTTAACTATTCCATGTTTCAAATGATATGCATTTTATATTTTAGTTTTTGTATATTTATGCCTTATTCCCACTTTGTATTTTCAACTATTAAAGGAAATAATGACATTCCATTATACATTGTACAAAGAGGATCTCCTACATCAGATTGGACACACCTTCAAGCATTAACAGGAGGCTAAAAAAAAAACAAAAAAAAAAAAAACCTAGGAACATGACCCCCTTGAATGAACTTCTCTTTAAGGAAAAAAAAAAAAAAAAAAAAAACATTAACCATAAAAAATTATCTAAGTCTAAAGTCTGAACTGGAGATTCAAAAAAGAAAAAAAAAATAAGAAAAATGGCGTAGAAATTCCCCGGAAGGCCAGGAACCAGAGCGCCTACAAATTTGTACATCTAGCTCCTAAATGTTATCCTAAGTATCCCTATGAAGGGCTTCCATCCAAGCTTCTAGACACATCATGTCTGGCTCCAATGAAATCTTCCTGGTTTCTAAGTGTTCAATATTATAGTGCACCCGGAAAAGGTTTCTTTAATTTGTAGTTGGGAATAAAAATGTTTTGAGACAAGAGAAGCCAAAACACCAGCCTTCTAATCTATGGAAGTATGGAGACATCTAGTGTCTGGTGAAGATATAAACCTTATATATGACTTTTTGTGCAAAATGTTATACTAATACACAATGGCATCACAGAATCGGCTCAAGGAAGTGGGAATATACAACTTTCTTATCGAATTGTATTTTTTGGTTCACAGTAGAGCTGTCTACTAAGCTTATTTTAGACTAATATTATATGAGGTTTCTGTTCTTTGAATAGAATTCAGCAAAAAAAAGTTGGAGAAAAAATAAATAAATAACTCCTGCAAGAAGAAAAACAAAAACAAAAAAAGTCATAGATCAACCATGTTGGTCCATCTCCAGATTGAGCATTACAGGCTCTTTGCATTAGCAAGTGTTTCCCAAAAAATATTTGTAGCGTTAAACATTCTTTGCAGCAGACTTATTACTATTATATATCTCATAAGGATTAATATAGAAGAAATACATTTATTGTTTGTTTCACAGTATTCATTCATAGACTATTATTTTCACAATACAGGATGGTGGGGGAAATCAATAGACAAAAAAATGGCCTCTCTGGGAGAGGAGGAGAGTTTAAATACGTAAAAAAAAAAGCTAAGTATAATTAAATAAGCCCACCCAAAATCAGTCCTAGTTGTAATCACAAATTGTAGTGACAATTCTATTGACAAAAAAGTAATCAAAACAAAAGGTTATAAAACATTACAATATTACCTTTCTGTAGGTGGTGAAGATGCAAAGGGGATCTTGCCATCAGGTATGGACTCCTCTACCACACTGACTGCGCGTCGTATCACCTCCTCCACTACTTGCTTTGGGAAGAACTCTTGCTCCATGTGCATCTTCCCATTGTGCGTTTCAGTGGTGCGCTTTGGTGGTCTGGGAGGAGGTGGTGTGTGCTCAGGAGGTGGGTCCAAGTCTTCATTGGAAAGCTCTTTCCATTGTTCCTGAAACAAAGAGCAATAACAATTTATTACATTAAAAAAACATAATAGAGAAAAATATCCAAGTAGTCAATTACGACACCATATTGTCCTTGATTGAATATAGTCCTCAGCATAAGACAAGACGAGTGTAACCATTTACAGTGTGTACAAGTATATAAAGTCCTCAATAGTCTGAACTGAAAAGTTAATCATTTAATGCTGCTATTGAATCCCAAAGGTATCCTGAAATGTTCACAAGACTGAAGAAATGTGTAGCAGCTCATCAACTATTCTTCAAACATACATTAATTCAACCAAATTTTTATTTATTTATTTTGTTTCTCCCCATACAGGGTCCATTATAGCAAAAAAATCCTTCTTCCTAGCAAATACCAACATTTTTCAAACAAAACACATTGTAAGGACCTTTAAATTTCTTGGAAAAATGTGGATATATTTAATTTCATGATTGACATGTTCAAAATAATGTTTTTTTTTTTTTTTTTTTTTTTTTTTTTTTTTTTTTTTAATAGGGACACTTGGAATCTACCACTAAAAAGGACAGCTGTCTTTTCTTCAGGGCAAATTAGCACAACACAGTAACAAGGAAACAACACAACAGTATATTAGTACTAAATTTTTTAAGTTTTTAATATATGGATCGATCTTTAGAAACTGGGGTGGGAAGAAGCACATATGCTGGAAGCAAGTTCAAAAGGTAAGTTATTTTCTTTAAAATACAGATTTTCTATTGCTAGTTCTCTGCAAAAATAAATGGAACTTTATTGTATGACCACTATTATGGCTCTTGAAAATTAACTTTTCAGCTGACTGCATAATGTGTTGGGTTGTACCTTCAGTTGACATTCCAAGTGACTGGAAGACCCATTTCCATTGCACTAACGATATCAAATCAAGAAAATATGGTGCCATTTTAGAAAGAGTACTTACCTGCACAGAGGAATCGCCCATGATAAACTTGGCTCCCTCGATGACAGCCAAGTACGAAAAACGAAGCTGGTCAGCAGTCTGTATGAGGCCCATTCTGTATTTTCGCATATCTAGCAAGACTTGTTTGATGTCCACTGAAGAAGGATCTTTCCTTTTGTCCATCTTCACAAGAAAAGAGCATATCATCAGAAATTTGCATTACACAAAATCTTAATGTTACACTGAACTGACCACATCATTTTTTTTTATACGTGATATTTATCCATCTGATGGAACAGTAACAGAACTGGAGCACTGCCACAAGTATTTTCTCTTAAATAAAAAGACAGCAGAAGCTGCCAGCAGATCCCAGGACACTCAGGATCCAGGAGAATAAATGCCCTTTGTAGCAGGGGTATAACAGTTTTACCATGAGCTTTAGAGATCAATGAGGACACCTGGAACATGTCTCAACCACCAACTTTTCTTTATTCAGTAACACACATTTTCTGTAGAGTGAAACACAATAAAATATTCCAACACCCGCCAAACAGAACGCCCCCAGGTAACTCCATTTTCACTAGCTGTTGAGGTGTCCTAGAAATCTCTATGAAGCTTCCTGCTGAGCTGGTGTCAGAATCAAACTACATGGACAGGCGGGCACTTCCTTCCTCCCAAAACACACCACAAACATTGGCCTCTTCTAGTCTTATAACACACTAATATACTGTATTCAAATTAAATAGCAGACCTAAAATCCTACAATTAAGTGACAACCATGGGAGGAAGGTCTCAAATTTGTCACAACTTCAAAGATACAGCTATTTTGAAATGCACTTGCTACTTTTGCCTGAAGCCTATTCACTGTATCCAATACTTTCAATAAAGCTCTTTTTTTTTATTTATGTTTTTTATATTTGACTTTTTATTACATTTTTTTAACTCTGGATATATCCTTAAGAAAACAGATTTATGAAGAAACCAAGAGTTTCTCGAATGTATCCCCTCTCTGAGAATATGTCCGTTCGGTTACTGAATCTATAGTTATAAATATTATTTTAGTAGTGCTTATAGTACTAGATTTTAATAATGTTATTTGAAAGAACCGTTACTGATAATTGGAAAAAATAGATATGTTAAAAAATAAAGAAAATTAAACTTAAACATTAGGTACTTATAATGGCATGTTCTTCTGGCCATCTTCAATGCCTCCCCAGTCTGTATGTTTTCCTGTCAAATGGGTGGGAACCTTGGGGATGAAATTTGGCAGTTATCATTGAGAGAACTGCTGTTTGCACTTTTACTCCCTAGGCCTAGTAAACAGACACTGCTTTTTTTTTTTTTTTTTGCGTTTCAGTCTTCAGAAAAAGAAAAATATGGAATTAGTGTCACTTCATATTTGCTATAGTAGCTTGTGATAGTTTTCATGAAGAATCAAGCGGCATGCTTTTCGGCAAGCTTGCATCCAAACATACAGTAGTGCAAGTTGTTCTTTGGTGGCTAGCGGGACTACTCCCACTGCAGAGCAGAGTCACAGTGTTGAATCCAGTAGGTTATTAAGCCCTACATAGTCATGCCACAGTACTTACCAGGAGCAAACAGGTGTCTGCCAGACAGAAAGTGCCCGATCTGCCGATGCCAGCGCTGCAGTGCACCACAATGGGCCCATGCTCAGGGTTCAGGGAGCCAGACTCTCTAACTTTGAACAGGAAGTTGAGGAATGATGCAGGTGACTCAGGAACTCCGAAATCTGGCCATGTGGTGTAATGAAAGTGAAGGAGCTCACGAGTTTCTTGTGTCTGTAAATAAAAGATCCAAAATGTTAAACTAAAAAAAAAAAAAGACTTAAACATTAAAAAACATAGAAATTAGATAAAATGAGAGCATAGAACAAAACAGAGGGGAGGGTGAGAGACTGATGAGTGTAAGCATATATAGAAAGAGGAGAAAGCATAGAGAGGGGAGAAATATGTAGAAAAATGAGAGCTTATTATGAAGAATAACTAGAAACTGGGAGTGAAACAGGGGGAGAGAGCAAAGTACAATAATGCATAGAGTCTGTAGAAGGGGAGGTGACAGATGTGAGAAAGAAGAGCGAGCATGAAAGGGAGGAAGTGGCAGAGCTAGTATGTGTATATATGGGACCATGGCACATATTTACTTGGGCCCCCAATTTCTACACAGATAATAGTGTCGGAGTATCAATAAAAAGTTAACAAATAAAATAATTTTCTATTTCTTTGCTATATTAAAATTAAGGGTCATTCTTTATTGCCCTGCCTGCAGTACCTTCTGTAAGGAGAAGTATGAAGAGTATCAATACATTAGGGCTAGTTAGATACTGGATGCACTAAAATATGTGTAGACTTGTGAATTTCCAAACTATTTGCCACGTTTATCACCATTACAAGATTGTGAGGGCTGCAATATATTGCAAAATAACCTACAGAGTGGTAACTTGTGTAACTTAGAATTTCCAAGGTGAGTTCATGTTCAGTTTCCCTCAAGTGCTGAGTAATCTTGCTCACGCCATAGTACTTACACAAAGATTTTCCAACTCCAGCTGCCGTATTGTGTAATAGGACTTTATGTCTTCTGAAATCAGGGTTAATTTCAAGTTGTTGTCTTCAAAAACTATGGGGTTCTCTTCTTTCTTTGGCCAGTACTGTGCACATTTTATCTAAACACAAAAAAAAAGCATTGCGGTTTATAACAGAACTAATGGGGGGGAAATATAATGTGAAAAACCTCTACGATTGGATGTCTCAGCAGCAACCTTCTGCCTGCCCTCACTGTTCCTGATGTACGGGTAATACTGAATCTATATTTGCAGGAGTAATAAAACACACATTTCTTGGACTAACAAGAGGTTAACTTGTTATACGGACAGCTTTTTACCTGGCCCTTTAACTAAACAACCAAACAAGGAATTAGTCAAGAAACTCAGATGTAAATGGTTTAAACAAAACTGATCTCCCTGGAAATTTATGCAAAAAAAAAAAAAAAAAAAGAGGAAAAAAAAAAGTAATTTAATGGGAAATGACAAGGTCTCAATTAGTGGCACTTTGAGTTTCCCAGCTCTGGTGGTTCACGCCATTAGTGATGGAGCGCTCAGGGGACTGGACAGTTACTCAGCTGTAAGGCAATTACTGGCACTTGTCAGAGGTTTTACAGAAAGTGGTTACATCACACTGGAGGTTTAATGGTGCGCAACATGCATCTGCCGCGCGCCATGACACAGCTGACAGGGGTCGTGAACAGAATAGCTACTAGACCAAAAAGGTAGAGAAAAAAAAAAAAAAAAAAAAAAAGGTAATTAAAAAAAAAAAAAAAAAAAGGTAATAAAAAAAAAAAAAAAAAAAAGAAAAGAAGTTCACGTTTGAGAGGAACTGCCCATTGCCATTCCTTAAAATGGGACAAATTCACTGAAACTTCTTTTGTCACTATTACTATCTAAAAGCAATGGAACTTGAGTAGTTTGTCAGATATTGCTCCATTTTTGTGCAGTGGGGGGAGTGGTCATTAGAAGTTCAATTTCAGTCACTGGCACCTAGATTGCTGAGCTGACTAGGAAGAAAGTTGAAGAGCCAATCAAGCTATACCTACTGCCATAACCGTTGATAGTTGCATTCTTGTTCACAGTTCTTTAGCATCTCACATTCGTTAAAATACAGGGTTATAGTAGTAATAAGTACAAGTTTTACCACTTGCCTTTTTTTTGTACGCTTTCACGTAACAGCAACTTTAACCTGAAACTTCCTCTTTGGGGTTATCCAGTCAGATAATCCTTAGTCTTCAAGAAACAATAAATGAAGGTGATCCAAGGTTTAGAAAAAATATATAATTTAATAGACACAGAAATGCAACATAGGGAAAGGCTTGCTTTGGTCAGCCTTTCCAAATAGGACATTGGAAGTGATCATAAAAGCAGAGCGCTCCATTTAGTACCACTTGGCACAAACAAGTCAGGGAAACTTCAAAAATGTGGTTTGTTACGATGGTATCAGGAGATGGCTGGGAATATAAAAGGATGAAGGCTTGGGGGAACAATGCTTTATATGGATTTACTATCTGTTAGCAGCAAACTATTTTATTTGCAAAGATATAGCAAAGAAAGAAAAAGAAAGAAAAAAAAGAGATGGTGTGCTCAATGAATTGTCCAACTGAGTGCGCCAGATTTCTTCCTATTCTTCTGGCAATATGTATATTACAAATTCTGCCAACTATCAGCCATGTATGTTAACAGGGTTTTATTTTAGTAATAGTGGATTGCACATTCTGTATGCCTGCATATCTACTTCTATCTATATGGTGTAATTACACATAAATTACAAGGCCAGTAGCTGTGGAGTTTAAGAAGAGACTTTTTATAGAGGATTTAGTCATTTTCCTTGACGTTACTTTGGTGGTAGCATTTATATTTTTTTCAGATAAGCTCCAGGATGTGAAGTGGAGATTATTATGATTTTTGTTTTTTACAATTATTTCTTAAAGTGGCAAAGGAAAGGTTTAATTTTAAACAAAGGTTAAAAAAAAGAATTGTCAGAATGTTACTTTTTTAATTTTTTTTTTAAACAAAAAAAAAAACTTTTCTACAGTAAATTAAGTCCTGGTTATGTAGTTTAGCCAAGTATCATGGATTTTATGGAATGGGGGTGTAGTATTCCTGGGTTACGCAGTTTGGTGGGCCTCTTGACAGGATTATTTGCCCAGTTACAATCTCTGGTTTGTTCCAGCAATCGGCCTTCACTCATCTAATGGTAGACATGTTTAATAAGGCAGTTTTGGGTGGAAACCGGATAACTTCTGATGTTTATTTTTTGAATTTCCAGTAAGAACAGTAAAGTGACAAAGATGATAGACAATGCCGGCTTTTAAATAACATTTAGTTGGAAAATGTCTTAACACTAACTTTACATTGTATCTTACAGTCACCCTGATACAGCCACTTAGAAAAGTCTGCAGTCAGTGTAAAGCAAAAGAAAAGAAAAAGAAAAAAAAAAAAAAAAAAAAAAAAAAAAAAAAAAAAACTTTAAAATGCAGCATCATTATGGTTGTAATAAAGAGCACAAACACCTCTAATAAGCTCAACAACGGTATAGGTAGAGACAGACCGGTGAGCCTCAATGGGATGCCTACTACCTGGAAGGCTCAGCTAGTCTGGAGCCCCAAATCTGACTAGTATCCTTATAAAGCCATAAAAAGGTGAAATAGTAAAGAGAAAGCAGTTCCTAATAAAGGAACATTGTTAACCTAATTTAAAAAAGATTGCCTTTGAAGTGTCAAAACGGTCGTTCAGATTATAAAATTCTCTCTCAAGCAGTGTACCCACAGCAATTCGTGAAACAATTTGTAGTTAATGGGAGAATTAAGTGTATATGGAGTTCCTAATATTTATAGAACTGCAGATATAAAATTGGTTTTAAAGTCATCAGATTTTAATCATAAAAGCACAACTGATATAAGAGAAATTAAAGCTAGTGGATGAAGTATCATGTTCTATATTTGGCTATACCATTGGCACAATTGGTGCTGGAAGTGATTTGGTGAATTAGGTCAACAATTTACCTTTATTATGGAATTCTCTCTTTTCTATTTCTCCTTTTATGGCTTTATAGGGATAATAGTCAGACTTGGGGCTCTACAGTAGATGAGTCTTCCAGGTAGGAGGCACCCCATTGAGGATCACCTGTCTGTCTCTGCATTTTTAAAATAGCACAAACCACTCTAATAAGCTAAACAAAGGTATAGGTAGAGTAATTATAGTTGTAGTAGTCCAAGCTACAATTTTTTAATAAAGTACGATACTAATTGGTTTTAGGCGCCAGAAAAAGTTGGCTATAGATATATAAAGTCTATTGATAGATCTGAATTTCGTGTTACCTGCAGTTTAAAGATATACAGCGGAGATTGCAAATATGATATCATTTAAAAGGTGTGCACACAGATGACATTGTAAGACCAAATACTAATCATGAGTAACAAATAACAGATTTTAGCATTTAACCCCTTGAAATTCATGGTTTACAAACTAATGTAATAGTCTCTCTAATCGCTGCTACTTCCTGGCATTTCCTATGCAATTATAACAAATTTGTTAGTGAACGTAACCCAATAAAAAACATTTACTGTTAGAGGCTCGAACATCAGATACACAGACTGATCTAGGAAATGTGCCGTCTCAGTCTGTGTGGATGTAAGCTCATGTAAATAGATGGTGGAAGATGCAGCTGATAAGTACAGTTTAAAATGTTTCTGTGCCTCATTACTTAACCATTAAGGAGCCAAATCAGATCAAGAAAGAGTTCAAATGAGACAATGTCATGAAAATGGTGTGTGTACGAAGCTATGCATGTATATGTATGTTTAAACAGAAGTGTCACGCATATCTATATAATGTATGTAATATATAAAGCGTAAATTGGATTTATATATATAATTTATATAAATAATGACATTCTATCTAAAGTGGATAAAGTTGTCTATTGCAGTACATTATATTTGTAGATTTTAGCTATATTTAGACCAAAGATTGACTATTACATGGGTATGGTGAGAGAGAATGAACGTGTCTAGGTTCCCAGCTGACCTAATGTACAAAAAAAAAAAAAAATTAAGAGCAGTGGATGCTTCCAATAAATCTCTGTCCATTACCAAGTCAGCCCATTTAATTCTCCAGTGAAAGCATTAAACCAGGGAATAGAAATTATAGGACTTAAATGTGGGTCGTGCTGAGCTTCAAAACCTATCAGGGTTTTGTGGAAACAGTAAGTTATTAGAGTTGATAATTTACATCAAAGAAGAGTTGAGTTACTGATAATTTAATGGCCTGCATACACACAGCCTTATTAAAATTGCGATTCGGCCAATTCAATAGGGCTTTATATAAGCACATGGCATATTTTTTTTTTACAGAAGTGTTTAGTTAGTGACCTTCTATCCAAAAGCAAGGTCTTCACTAACTAAAAACGTCTGTAAAAAAAAAATATGCCATGTGCTTATATAGAGCCCTATTCAACTGGCCGAATCGCAATTTAATAAGGCTTAAATAATGAGGAGGCAATGGAGAGGCAGGAAAAAAATATTTGGAAATATATTGTAGTAAAAAAACACAGTATATGTATAATGGGATCCAGGACAGTAACAATCAGTCTTGGGGCCCAATTCCCATCTTACAAATACACAAATATTGACCATCAACCTTTGGCTTCTTCTAAGAACTTCAGAGCCCTCTGAGACTTCTGCACAAGTACCCCTGGTACCCTGGCGACTGTGAGTCCAGAGATTGCAGAAAGGTCGTCTGGAAGAGGCATATCTATAGCAATTATAGTATTAGTTTCATAACATGGGCAAAAACACATCTGTTGGAGCACATAACATTAACTAATCTCAGGATATGTTTAGTGCAAATGTTCTAAAAACTGCCCATACTGGAAAGATGGCAACAATGTGACTCGCTCCCCTAAGCTGCTGCAGTAGAAACGGTCATCATGACTTGTTCCAACCGGGAGGACATCCTGGGAGGTTTACTACCCACAATGCACACAGTATAGAAGGAACAATGCAATGTGAAGCAATTCCTGGGGCCAGCTTTAAAAGGTCACTAAGGACATTTTTTTGTCACTGTGTTACGCAATTCAGTCTTTGGAAAATTCAGAACGGTCAGTGTCCTTCAATCTCCATACAGACCAATAAGAATGATAACATCTCCTGGTGACCATATGGAAGCAGCACACCAGGCACATCTGTCTGTTTCTGGTTGTGTTTATCCATATGGTTTTCCAGGCAAAGATACCAAGTGGGTTGCCAGTCCCTTCTGCAGTGGACCACAATTCGTCTGACCTCTTTGCTATGACCTGCCCATCTTTGGGGACCCTACATGGTTTAGCTCACAGCTTCATTGAGGTACACAAGCCCCTTCTAGGTAGTAATCCAGATTGAAAGCATAGGATGATTATGCACAAGTAGGACATTTACCAACAGACAGCACTGTTTAGATCTTGAATGGACCTCATCAGTGTGGGGCTTTTGTACACATACTTCATGCATCTGAATATATAAATTGTATATGAGCAACTTCCATGCTGGAACATAAAGTTCCAAAAATGAGGAACATTTGATCAAAAAAGTCTCTTTCAGAAGCCGCACACTGACCTATGAAACTTCCTCCAATTCCTTTCAACCATATGCAAATATACAAAATAACTCTGTGGCTGAAAGAACGATTATCCAATTACTGGTTTCATTTTACCAGGAAAGTCCAGCTGGTTTTTGAGGTTGGTTTTGTGAACATGAACAAACATAACTATAATATATCTGTAAAGGCAGAAATACTCACTGATCCCTTCTCAATCACTCGGTTGAGCATGACAACCCCTCGACTCTTCTGTTCCCAAACCATCTCCCAAAAATGACCACATGTGTTTGCCAAAGGACCCTGTAATAAAAAAAATATATATACATTTAGGATAAAGACATTCTCTTTACGGTAAGAAAAATAAAAGATGATAGATAAATCAAATTATTAAATAGATGTAACCTAGAGCAATCCTATTGTTTGTATGTTCACATAAATATAGTAAGTTTCAACAAAGCAAAGGATTTTTGGTTTTATTTAAAACACTTTGACCAGTTGGATTTATTTCTTGTGTGTATTTTTTGGGTTCTGTAGCAAGTAAAAGGTGGCGTGGGAAATATCAGGCGTGCTACAGTGAAAAAGGACTACAAGTCTACTTAAAGTTATTAAGTTACCGTAAGTCAGATTGGAGGAGTCCACTGGTTTATACGTGTATAATGATATTATGAGTATAGTATGTTGGCGCATCACACTTCCTGCTTGTTTGGAGCCAGAGTGGGTATGTACTCCTAAGTTATCATCTATTCAAGAGTGGATAAGGTGCAAAGGGAGGAGGAAGGGGGATTGTACGTGGCAGTTTGTGAATACATTTGCTAATCTTACTTTTAATGCACAAGGAGGCATTTACATATCAAAGTAAGAAAGTATGAGCATCATGGCAGCTTCCATGCACTAGCAGAGAATGCCAAAATGCTTTAAAGCCCATAATATAATCAGCTGCTAGGGCGGTTTGTTGCATAGTTCAAATATGAAGTGTTTGCTCATCTGCATAGCCCTTATGGTTCACTTCAAAAAGTACCACATTTCCCACAAAGACCAGTATAAATACATGTATTAATTCATGGAAAATATTGTTTATCTTTTTTTAGGCGAGATCCTACTAAGAACACAGCTGTTTTCCCCGAAGCTATTCCCATGCATTACAAACTGTAGCAGAGCGTGCAGCATATTATATATTTCTGTGCTGTGACGAGGCGGTTTGGTAAACAATGGGAGGAATTCAAGTCCAAAACAGAAATCTGTAATATTTTAGGTTGCTTTCAGAAAAGATCAATTAATTTAATGGACTCCAGCCACTAAGTTCTCGTACAATGCATTCAGGGTCCACGCAGGGAGGTGCGTTTTGCGTCTGTATGCAAGTTTATTAATGGCAGAGTAGGAGCTAAGCGGCTTTGATCTTGCATTATATGTTTATGAGCATTGAAGTGTTTCAGTACATATCTAATAAAAAACAAATGATGAAAGCAACGGTCAGCCTGCCAAACACATGATGAGACATGAAACGCACATCCATTAAACAAGGTTATTTTTTGTATTGACTCTATACGGTCATTATATTCCCCCTTTGCCACCCGATATATGCAACCAAATGTGTTCATGGCGGTCTTATATAGACCACCCAATCATGTGACAGCTTCCAAGACTTTCCTTCTGGAGGTGCATAAAAAGCATAAATAGCACTGACAAAAAATGTCCAGCACTGAATACAATTAAGTCAAAGATTGATTTTAATCTTACAAAAAAGGGTTTTGGCCATTATCAATGCAAGTTCTTTAAAATAACACAATAAAAATATCAAACAAGTGTCCCTTTAAAAAGTGGCATTTAAGAAAGCGGAAGTGTGGTTTCGCAGCATTGTCATATCCACTGGCAGCTTCTGATTTGGTAGTTGTAATCATTTATAATTTTACAAAATTTCCATAACTTGGTTGATAAACCATAATTGTCATCTGCAAAAAGGGGGTGATGGAAGTGTTGCAAAAGCAGTCTGCACGATTCATTCTTGAAGTGTACATTTCCATGCAAAAAATAAATAAATCTGTATTTGATAAATTTGAACGATTTAATAAACACTTATTTTTCAAGAGCTACACTAGATAATAGCTAAAATGTTTTAGAAAGCGAACTAGAAAAAAAAATCACATTTTGGTTGTTGACTGATACACAATTATGCGGTAGTGCATTTCAACATTTTTGCTCCATTTACCATATTCTACAGGAGACCTTAAACGCAGACAAGCTTTAATGATCAGCGAGACCCTGCCATATTGAAAAAGCAACACCAATGGTTGTGCAGAATAAAGAGTAATTTATTTGTTCAGTTAAAAAATTATTATTTATTGGTTTTTAATTTCCAAAAGATGGTTTCCTTAAAAAATAGTTGACTAAATATGGGATTACAGGGCTGGGAGGTTTCACGGTGACCGTGTACAGAAGCCAGAGCCCCTACCTGTGTGAGAATGTAGCTCCGCTGTGCCTCGTCCATTTTGATAAGGCTGGCATTGATGTAGTCATTGTCACTTCGGTGAAGTTTTATTCGACTGTGGTCAACTGGAAAAGAAATATGAAAATATAATTAGATTTTGCCAGTCTCACATTGGTATGAGCAACAGCTCTCGGATTAACCAAACATTTCAACCAGGCTATTATACCATGGTAGAGGACAAGGTCATTTTCGGATATTCTGTATTTTTTTATATATATATCCCTATTGTCTAAAAGTGCCAGTGCAGTTTGTAATATGTCCATTTTTGTCATTTAAATACATGGATAGTGATATGCTTCCACAATACTTAATTACTGTAATAATAAATAAACAGCTATGTGACGAAGCCACATGTGCAGTCAAAGTCAGCAACTTCTGAGTTACCGGTAAACACGTTCATATTACCAATAAAACGGTTTATTAAAACACCAAAAATTTGATTGTAAGACAAGAGACCAAAAATCAGACCGTTCAGCAAAATAAAAGCAGCAAAGTAAAGGAATCGGAAAGTAGGACAAATGATACAAAGTCTGAAATGTATGTTCGCTCCCATACTTGTGATATGGACGTCCAATGATGGCGATTGCAAATGTCAGTGAGAATATCGTCTTAATCTTTGTATTGCACTGGTAATGTAAAGTATAAACCAACAGTCCTCTAAAAGATGGGAGAAACTGATTGCTCCTGCATTAGAAGCTTCACCGCATGACCCATATGTACCAAAAGGAAGCTGTTGGCTCTGCTTGCATTAGAAAATGAAATAAGGAGATTCACAGCTTACTGCATGTCCATCTCCGGGATGGATGGAGAAAGGAGAGTCATACAGCAGCCTTCTAGATTTGAGCAGATAGAAAGAAAAATAAATAGTAACACATACTTCTAAGTAACTGCATGAAACGGATTTTTATGATGCTAAATTAAAATTATATGTTTGAAATACAATGACATATTTTGCCACCGCAAACATCCCTTTCACTATGTAGTCACCTGAAACTATGTTTACCCTTACTACTAAACCATGTTTTGTTCATAAGCTTGGTCGTGGATAATTTAAGAGATTATTAGTCGCTTATTAAACCACCTTCACCCCGTTCCCATAAGGCCTGAGTGCTTCCAGCAGTCGCCCCATAGATCATCAATCACTGTGATGAATGGTTATAATATTGTTAGACAAGGTCAGGCTCTCCTCATGCCCCTCTATACCGGAGGATCGGCAGATAAAGTCTCAAGATCTGACACTGTTCCTAGGACAGGCTGTTGAGTACCAGACAATGTCGAAGAAACAGGGACTCTGATCATGATCTGGTTGTAGAATAGAAATATAAAATATAGAAATAGATGTACAATAACTAAAAAAAAACGGGGCCAGGACTAAACATTTATAAGCCTGGCTCCCGGGATTTGTCAAGCTCCGACTTACAGAATTGTTTACAACATGGTCAACATGTGACTTGGCCCTTTTACTGGTAGAGGAGCCAGCAACGCATTGCTGTTTCCCATTTATTGAGCATTTAAAAAAAACATACCCCAAGAGTAGCTTTATACATGCAATGTGATCTTACTACCATTGGCGTTCCCAGAAGGAGCCAATAGTGGGAAGACGCATAGAGAACTTGTCATAATGATAGTTCCTACCATGTCTCCTTACGAACGCCATTGTTAAAAGGATCACATTCCAACAACGCCTTATCTAGGAGCACAGTGGGAACCAAGAGCTACAGCTACCCACAACCAACTGGATGGTCCCAAGGAATACTTTAGGACTGCAGTATATTAGCACAAAGTCATACAAGACGTTTGGATACAGATCTAAACAGAACTTTTTAACCTATGATACTATATATCCGAGTAACTATGGACTGAAAAGGCTTAAAATTAACTTGTTCCTTAACTTCTGCCTAGCTTAGCGTTACCCAATTTAAATTTCTGAATAAAACTAACAAATTGAAACATTGAATCAGAGCACTGGTCCTACGGATAAAAATATGTTTTACTTATTAGCATGCACATTTTTGATGGGCTAAATCACACACACACACCGTAGGAAGTAAAACATTAAATGAAGACTTACAAGGACTGACGTCTCTGTAGCGATTGCGGATTTTATTCTCGGGTAGCCTGGCCACTTTGCATGGAAAGTCGCTAGCTTCATGTCGGATATCCTGCAGAGGAGAAACAGGAAGCATTTCAAGTCTACAGCACCGTTCGGGACTAATGATAAAACACAACACGAAAAGCTCGTCCATTTCCTCCCCGCCACCCAATTACTTAAGGGTTTGCTTGCTTTGGCAGAGCAGCTTTTCTCTGGGTTTGGCAGACAGACTATGGAAAAGTGCTCATGCTCAAATATATGGCCTATTTTGGGAAACTCAGTGTTTATTCCAGACACAAAAAAAAAGCAAAAGCAATTCTTCCAGAAAATGCGGAAAATACTGGACCAGATATTACTGTACAAGCTTTTTGTTTTTACTAAGAAACCTTCTATAATCATTACTTTTTTGGATTGTCCAACTTTGATTCCCAATCTTTCACCACTAGGACACATTCCAATGATATTTACCATAACAAAAGCAAACATTGTTTTTTCTGGTTAAACTATTAAAAAAAAAAAAAAAAAAAAAATTTATATATATATATATATATATATATATATATATATATATATATATATATATATATATATATATATATATATATATATATATATATATATATATATATATATATATCCATCTTACAGTTCTGGCTCGACTAGAGGTTTCTACGCCAATGTGTACCAATACATATGTATTCGCACTCATTTAAAATCCATCCCCAGTTTCCTTTCATTTTAAGTGCCTTTAAGTCAACCACCCGCCATTCACATTTATACCCAATCCACACCATGTTTAATAAAAAAATTACCACCACCCCTCCCAATCTAATATTCCTCCTAACATAATTTTACATTCCGACCATTTTCCCCAACTTCTAAGCAGAGTGAACATGAGCCCATAACTACCCATATGCATGAACGCCTTACAAAATTCAAGACTTTGGCATACCAAAATATTATCCAGCCCATCACCATTTTGTTTGATGAACACTGTAGTCATAACTTATGTAGTAAAACACTTTCTAAATATCTTATCAAAATGTTTTATTCCAAGACCATTTAAACTGAAATTTGTATAATTTCCCCGCCATATTTATTCTGGAGCGGTGTGTTTACGCATTACACTTTGCTAGCAAAGCTGTGCAGGCAACAGGCAACTACAGTTAACTCAAACAGTCTGGAAAGTTGGGAGAAGCTCAAGCCCAGTGGTTTCCAAACCTTTTCTTGGGGCTCCCCGGACAGATCAGGGGTTTCAATGTAACATTGGTGAGGAAATGAGATGCTCCATGGCCCGTTTACTTGCAATGGCAAGTTATAGCCAAGATTTGAGAAGGTGGATGTCCCCTTACCAGTGAGTATCCAGTGTCCACTTCCAACATGCATATCTAATACTAGGTGCATTACTCGATGAGCATCAGAAGTAACATGTTACCATCTCTAAATTATAAAAGCACCAACATAACAGGAAGACGCAAGGATGAGGGCCCTGCCCAAGAGCTTTGAATGTCTCAGAGCATCCCTTCCTCTCAGAGATACTGTGTCACCTCCCAAACATCTCAACACAATGTAATGGTAACCACACACCGAGTGCTTTAAAAAGCGAAAAATTACTTTCGACTTGAAATTAAAAAGGGATGCTGAAGGCCCAAATATAATACATTGATTTTAAAGTGCCGTCACTGCCATTTACGTTAACATTTTGAATAAACTATATAAAGTGCAAATTGTTTTTATAAAGCAAAAATAAGCACATATGCTGATATTCTTTACAGTGGGGTTACATTTTCTTCTCAACTGCTACTTTCTCAGGAGCATACTTGTATACCAATTAACTTTCCACTAGTTCTATTAAAAGCACTGGCAGGTTTAGATACAGCATTCCCATTGTGCAGCCAGAAGCTTCCTTTGCATTCAGGATGTTAATCAGCAAAGACAAAAATTGTAGATTCCACAGAGGAATGTAAAAAAGTAATACATTACAGGCTGTGTTTTTTTTTTGGGGGGGGGGGGGGGGGGGGGGTTATGAGGACACTGAAACAATGAACATTAGCTTGAGGGATCTCAGAGGGGTAGTGACTGATAGATGTGCCTGACGCCGCATCATATGAGCTCTGTCACAGTCCTTTAAGGACAAAAGGAAACAAAAAATTCTATTAGAAAAAAAATAAACAGGAAACAGGCTAATAGGCAGATACCTGGACAGGTGAGGTATGTGTGTGGTTATCTGACTAATGCAGGATGGTATGAGCCACCAGTGTAAGTCAGCACATCTGGACTGAGCTACGTCAAGGAACGAGTTGATGCAACAAGTTGGACTGAGTAGAACTGCTTCACCCAGGATCATAGACATGAGATAGAGAATGGGAACGCCCAGGAGTGCCAAGTCAGCATAAATACGGGCCGCGCCAAACAGCCTGGAATGTATAGCCTTTAGTGACAAAGGCTAATGAAGATTTACATTATGGCACGAATATCAGAGCCATCTTCAACCAGGGATGAGAGAAACTGTCAGCTATAAGGACCCATGGTGGCTTTGTCTTCCTTTTGTTTGTCCAGTTCTTACCCCCCAGCCCCCTCCCAAGGACCACTGTAGTACAATATTTAAATAACCATGTTAATTAATAAAAAAAAATATCTTTATCATCATTATGATACAAAACGTATACTTCACTTAGTTCTATGAAGTCCTCATAGTAACACTCATCTTCCAAAGCTTCCCCTTTCTTCCTGTTCTCCCTCATGCAAGGGGCACATCTGTAACCTAAAGTCACACCATCAGGAGAGGGGTCTTCTCACTAGCAGTGACACCCCCCTCCCCACTATGGGTGTAGCTTTAGGTCACAGCTGTGTAACATTGTAGTTATTACGAGTCAATAGAGAGAGAAAGTGGGAGGCTCCAGAAAGTGAGAACCTGTTACTTGGCAGCCTCTTATAAGTAGCTAACACTGTATATAATAATTGCATCTAGTTAAAACATTTTAGACCAAAAAAAAAAAAAGTTTTGTATAAAGGAGTCCCTTTAAAAATGGATTAAATGTTCCTCGAGTGTGAATATATATATTAAAAAAAAAACAAAACTGACCAATATGTTCATTTAAATAAGAGAGGAGTTTATACATTTATTATATAGGAGCCAGCAGTAAGGTTTTAGGAGCCATAGCTGCCAGATTCTTTTTGTATTTAGCAGATCTGAAGTATGGAAAGTCCAAAACTAAAAAAAGATAAAAGCATTTCATTGGTGTAGAAACAAATATAAAAATGGACAAAGTAACAATAAAAAAAAAAAGTGAAAAAAAAAAAAAGTATTATGGTATTTGATTTGTGCTCTAAATAATACACATGTGAATAGATATATTGTGCAAGAAGGGGTTAACAAATGAGCGTCTCTATAAAGGATGTTTTGGGAAGTGTTGTGAATACTTCCTGTTTGGGGGGTACATCATGCGTCACTTATGTAAATGATCGCTCAGCTATGGGAAATCTCAGAAATGAGCAGAAAGATTAGGCAACAGCAGCTTACAGTTCGGTTCCCAGGCACGGGCTCTTGTACGTGTCAGAATAGCATGTAAAGTATATGGATATTTATGTTGCTTGATGTATTTAAATATACAAGTTACAGCAACAGAAGTGCAGGAAACATTCAGGAATTTGATATATACATATATATATAAATGGGTTCAATTAAATGAGAGATCATGTCTTGAGGCACTAAAACCAGTTCTTATAACATGTTATGGATTTGTTCTGTGCTCCAAGTAAGGTCATAATGCTAAATCCTAACTAAAGTGTGCAACTATTGCAAAAAATAAATAAAAGCAGCCATGATGGTACTTGTGTGTGTCTTTGTGTAGTTCAGTCGTGTCCGACTCGCCGAGACCTCATGGAATGCAACACACCATGCTGATCCACTTGGTATTCATGGCAGATATACTGGAGTGGGTTGCCAGTTCCTTCTCTAGTGGGCCACAGACCCTAGTATTCCTAGCTGGTTTCCCAGCCAAGTACTGACCAGGCCCAACCCTGCATTGCTTCATGGTAGTGTGACCTCTTGGAATCTATCCCAGGTCGCAGAGGTGAAAGCACCAAATCCTAACCACTGGACGACCAGGGAACCCTATGATGGTACAAGGACAGGGGTGTCCAAAGTCGTTCCTGTTGGACTGCACACAGGCCTGGATTTGTGGGTAGCCCTGCTGCACCCAGGTGAGACTATCATTTCTTCAGTCATTTAGTGTAATTGACTCATCACAAATCCAGGCCTGTGTGCGGCACAGCAGGAGCGACTTTGGACACCCCTGTACTTGGAGTACTCAACACAACTTAAATGCATCTACTTGTGAACACCTAGCTCATAGCCCAGATACAGCTCTATATAGATCTCTAGGGCTCGATAACCCCCAAGACCAGGCAGCCATGACTTCTAGAACGATGTTGTTGTTTATTATTCCTAAGCACAGATTTCTATACATGGCTCCTACAAAATGTTTGTCTGGCTCCCAATTTTTTCTATAAAAATGGTTAACTCCTGGATTGCTACTGTGACTCCATTGGTAAGAGTGACATTTATGCATTGGAATTTACTTCATGTCTTGTAAGAAACTGCTCTAAACCTTACAAGCACAGACGTAAATGTTTTCCTACATATTCTCTGCCGAACAGTAAGATTAATGATGGTGCCTATACATAACTAGGAGGCTGCAGACAAGTCGCTGCATGTGTGCACAAGTCAGGTATGGAAGGAGAGGAATGTTTACAAGGAAGGTCTAAAAGCTTGTAAGAAAACTTATAATCATAGAGGTGACAATATAAGTACATAAACATAACTAGACTGCAAGAGACAAGACAATGATAAAGCCATATAGAAGTTTCCTGGATCATTAATGCATCAGGGAGAGGAGAATCTGTAGTTTATGAAAAGATTTCTTGCATGAAAAAAAATAAAATACCTAAACAAACAATAATCAAAAAAAAAAAAATGCACACACACTTTCATCAACAACAACCTCCACTAGAATTTGCAAAATGTCTTTAGTTTTCTGGAAGTTGATTTTGAGAAGGAATGCCCCTGAAAATCCAAGCTAAACTAGCATAAAATTCATAATTTGTTGTAGCCAATCAGAAGCAGCTACAATATTGCTGCAGAGACTGAATTAGTGGTCCTCTCTGGGAGCTGGCTCAGTCGCAGTACGCGTCTCAAAACCCTAAAAACCTTTATGTATTCGTACGGATAACTGGAGCCTTTTTTCTTTAAAAGGAGTGAGTGCTTAGTGTGTAGTGGGCTATGAACATATTCAAACGTACAGAATATGGCATTAGCCAAAATATATTTTAAATCTGAGTAGAAGTATAAAGATTAAAGGATTGCTAGCGTGCTCCATCGTGGGCTAGAGGCTCTATTTATGCATTCATTGTTAATTAATAAAATTCATTTTCTAGTTTAAAAAAAGTAATATTACATTTATATTTATAAAAGTTCAGACTCAACTACTGTTCAGGCCAAGGCGGGCACTGCATGGTTTTCAGATCCAATGTATGACCACCAATGGTTGGAGACTTGCTGGTTTCCCTGGGCAAGCTGCTTTTGTTATGGTGTCAGCCTATAAATCATCGTTTGTCCTCTTATCTATTTAGATTATTCTTAAAACCCTTTAGACCTTTCATCCAACCCCCCCAACCCTAGATGACCTTTTCATGGTGGACAGAAACGCTCTACTAGAAGTTGATGCTCTAATCTTTGAAAATTCATTTAATATTCAATATGGTTAAAAGAAATGGGAATTTTATGAATAACCAATACATAATTAGAATAGACTTTACAAGTGTCCTCTAAAATCAAGCTGTAGACATGAAGCCCTATTCTTTTGTAGGGTATAAAATCCATTGTTCGTGTACAATGTCGCCAAGCCAAAGCCCAGATCTGCCTCTCCATTGGTTATAATGTATCTAAGGCCGTTATTTAATGTTGTGTGCGTACAATTCATATTTATACTGTAGACAGTAACAGAGACCTGGTCTTCCTGAGACCTGCGCTGCAATCACTTGCTTTTCTCGGCTAAAAACCTTGTTAGATAAACACCAGCCGTAACCATCGACTCAGGTCATTTCTGGGATCTAGTCCGTTTGGCTAGCGCATGGCATGGACAGTGTGACAGCAGGGTTGGGCTTGTAGGAGATAATGGGGAGCGAGGGGGGGGGAGCTTTGGTTGCCCTGGGGGATGTAGGCAATCATAATGGGGGAGCGAGGGGGGGCTTGGGTGGCCCTGGGGGGGGGGGGGAGGCGTAGGAGATCATAATGGGGGTGCAAGGGCTTGAGGGGCACCCCCATTATGATCTCCTACACCCCCACCCCCCCCCCATTATGATCTCCTACAACTCCAACCCAGCTGTCACACTGTCAATGTCATACAGCCCCCCATCCCCTCCTACCTGTCATACTGTCCTGTTCTATACTGTCCCTGGCTCATACAGAGAGATAGAGGGTGTCTGCATGATATACATTGTACAGAACATTGCAATCCATACTCCGGCCACTAGGTACCGCTGTGACACGAGTTTCCATAACACACTCTGACCTGTAATCGATGTGCGCGCGTGCGCACACACACACACACACACTAGCCAAACTGACTAGATCCCATTTCTGCACCCGCGTGTTTAATAGAAACGAAAAATAAAAATAAGCATCGAAAAATTACAGAATTACCACAGCTATGGGGAACAGGACTAAGTGTTTGGTGTTTAGTACTAAACCGGGCAGATTCATGGGATTCTTATTTTATCAGAATAATATTGAAAGTTTTTACCGCCTGCTTATATCAGACGCACATTACATGGATCCATTCTATACACATACAGACTTATTTTATTTGAAAATGGAACTTGTTGTCCACACCCCCAGAGCCGCTTACATAGGCACAGTGAGCCTCCCAATAAAAACACTGCATTTGGGTACAGACTTTAACTCTTTACTAACCTTCACACCAGCAGCAGCTCACTGCAGAGATCTTACAGAGCAGTGTCTGGCTCCTCCTGCTTCCTGATACAGAAGACTACACATCCCATTAAAATGTATTAGCTGCCTGTGATTGGCCAAAACAAATGATGAATTTTATGCTAATTTTAGCAGGGACATCAAGGGGTGATAAAGAGATTTAGCAAAAATCAGGAGGAGTTAGTGGATGTTTTTTTTGGTATTTTTTCATACACCTTTAAGTGTTGCCTTTTAGACCCATGCCCTCCACAGATTCATTTGTTAAAGATCCTCTTTCAGGATCCAGATTATTTAAATGCTGGGAAATTTGTATTTAAGCTCAATCTTTTTGTCACATTAGGACGGCCTGCAAACTCAGGGTAAGGCCTTATATTAATTGCTGTATCACATTCTCAGAACTGTTCAAGTCATGCAAAGCAGTTAGTCAGAGATAAAATGGGATGTGACGCGAGATGGTCTCATACCAGCAGACCGCTTGTTTCCAAAAACAGGATTTGCAAAAAAACAACCAAAATATACAAAAAATAAATAAATATTGAAATATTCTTCTGGGTGTATGTGCAGATGCACTTGCCTTTTAAGCCGTCTCAGCTTGTGACAAGCCTATATGGTTACTGGAACATTGCACCAAAACCACAATTAAACATTTCTCAGTATTTTCAAAGATTGTTTTAGAAAACAACCAAAGATCACTTTACTATTCTTGGAAAGTAGATCTGGCAACAATCCAAGCTACAAACAAGATTAACATCTACAAGAGGCCGACCTCTCGCAGCTATAGGTACAAGTTTAGTGGCAGATGAGATTTATATTTTCTGGTGACAATCTCATGTCAAAAGGTCCATCACCCAAAAAACAATTTACTGTATATGATTAACTAGGATTTAAAGGTCCTGCACCCGATATACCAAGGATGAAGGGTTTTTTTTCGGGACAATATTTCCATGTTATCCCATTGTGCATATATTCTACATTTGATAAATCCAACACTTCATTGTTACTAATTTCTAACTTTAAAACACAGTCTTTTTAAATGGTCCCAAAAAAAAAAAAAAGATTTGCTTCATGTCCCTATAAAGTTGATGCATAAAAAAAAAAAAAAAAAAAAAAAAAAAAATTAAGAACTTTTTTGAACTTCATTGAAAGTAACGGGAAGTGTACAGAGCATACTGTTGTAAGGTAGGGTGTGTGCAACTATATTAATGCTCATTGGCTGACAGAGGCAAGCCCTCCAGAGCAGGTAAACATTGCTATTTGTTTATTCTGGTCAGAGAACTGCATTTGAAAAGTGAACTAGGACATGCTTTCAGATGCAATGCAAGATAACAAAACATGCTGCTAAGAATCACAATTATTTATAACTATTTATTATTATTTGTGATTTATCATCTCTTTGCATTTGGTTGTAATATTGCAAAATAATAATAATAATAATAATAACCAACAACTCCATTCTGAATAATTCAAGGGGAAAGTGGTATATATTGCTATTTATTGCCAAGAATAAATGGCAATCCCCTTCTGGATCGCTACTTTTTCGTGGTGAAAGGGGTTGTGTAGCTCAATGAAGCTGTGAGCTATACCATGTAGGGTCACCCAAGGTGGGCAGGTCACAGCCCACTGCAGAAGGAACTGGCAACCCCCTCCAGTATCTTTACAAAGAAAAGCATATGGATAAGAGCAAACAAACAGACAGATGTACCTGGGGTGCTATTTCCATATGGGCACCAAGAGTCACGACTGAAGGACTCAACAACAGGAATGCCAATTCCCCATTTTATTAAAAAGGGCCAGTGTAAGTAATTTTCATGTTAAATCTATTTTTTTTAGTAAACCATTAATGAAAATACATGTGCAAACAGTAGCAAACCAATGCGTTAGCCAGAAAGTATCATTTAAAAACACAGTTTACATCAGTGGTCACTGCTATACCCCCCTGCACCAACAAGAAGAACAAACATTTCAAACAAGATAACATTTAAAAATGCAATGGGCTGTAGGATAAGGGACTATAGCTACAATCCCATAACCTTGCCTCTCCACAGTGATTGTGCCAGGTTACCAAATCTGCCACATTAACATCATCACATTTGCTTTTGATCATGCTCAGGACAATGAGATAGGTGGGGAGAGATACAAATATAACACCATAAAACAAAAATTACTTGCAAATTCCAACTTTTCCATGCAAACTAAAGGTTATTAGGACAAGAATAATGTGTTCCAATACATATTCCATGGGATAAAACAAGGCCTCTGTGGCAGTGCAAAATAAAGAGCGGGGGCCATACCTGATGGATGTGAGACACTACCCCAGAGCTCAGCCGGTGTACATGTTGCAGCCTGCAGGGGAATCTTGGGCAGGATCCAGTATGGCTTAAAGGCGCAGTCAGAGCACAAGTAAATCGCTCCCCACACCCGCTGCGCATCAGCTACATGTGACGTTATTGTACACACGCCATATAGTCACGGCTAGCTGTGACCTGTGCGCTAGGTGCAATGTATCGCAGGATATCCAGACTATGGCCATGTGTTGGTTACTTCTGTTACGCAAATACCTGAGATTATTTTGCAGTAAGAGAAATGTAGTCACACAGTGTCACTTTGTGGAGCAGTTACCTTGCTTAGTGACATTTGTATTTATGTTTATACAGAATAATTTAATGGATAATGAAAAAGTAGAACATTTATTTCCAGAGAATCCTTCAGTGCAGAGCTGGTGAATGGAGGGCCCCAGTGCAAAGTAATTGGGGGTCCCACTTGACATATCTAGGGGTTAATAAAAACGCTCAAAATATATGTAGTTAGTCATACCACCGATAGGGTGATCGGGTCACCTTTCTTTAACATAATGTTATGCCCTCCTCTAATAAATTAAGAGGAGACCAGATTACATAGGGCCCTGCTGTGGGCCCCAGTGCTTTGCACCCACTGCACAGGAATTGGTTTCAACATGGTTCACACATGTATTGTGTTATCTACTGAGAGCAACCCAACTGTTCTCTATTGCAAAAGGTGTGCGAGATCACCAGGATCACCGCACCCGATGGTAATGGGACATGAGAGCGAATAGAGGAGCGCGATATGAATGGACCAAAGAAGCTGAATTAGTTTTCTTGCTAATATTAAATAATAAACTCTCGTCTCTCTCTTCCTTATACTTGACAACTTTAGTGACTTTGTGTATTAATACCATAAATGTGGAACAAACAAGCACGTCAGTGTTGGGGCACCTGATTGGGACAGGTATCTTAGTGGTCTGGAAGATGGTGGATGACCTGTACTCTACAAGTTGGGTGGGCTATAAAAAGGGGCAATGAGTTATGAGTAGTTGCAGTTAAGAGACAGACAATGATGGTTTATGATTGGTGACCAATGAGAGGAGGGATTGTCTGTAAATGCAGATTATCCATAATATGTGTACCATCGCCAGTTCAGACCATTGTAACCATATCCTAATCAGCTCCCCAATCCAGTCCATAGAAAACAATCTGCAGCCAACCCATATTACTAATCCTTACAAGGAACTAAATGATGTTGACCCCTTCCTATTTCTCAGTTCAAGTAAATGGAAATGGGCAGTATTGGTGTCATGAAGATGAGGACACCAATACTGCCCATTTCCATTTACTTGAGCTATATAAGGTCTGCAATGTTGGCTGCTATCTTGTTGTGGTGAAGGACCTTGTGTAGCTTAATGAAGCTGTGAGCTATACCATGTAGGGTCACCCAAAATGGGCAAGTCATAGTACAGACATCAAACAAATTGATAACCACTCCAGTATCTTTGCCATGAAAGCCTTATAGATAAGCACAACCAGAGACAAGTGCCTGGCATTCTGCGGTACATAGGGTCATGGAGAGACAGACATGACTGAACAACAAATGTTAGCCTCTCCACTTCCTCTCATCCCTCAAACTGTGTCACTGAAAAGAAAGTGAGTAGGCAGAAAGCAGAGAATCTCCATATTGCATCTTCTAATTAACACAGCTTCTTATTGGTTCATGAGTTGCAACTTGTAAGGAAGAAACCATCACATGTCCAGCTGGACCAATAAGGAGCAACTGATCATACATTAGAAGATGCATTAAGTAGATCCACAAGTGCCAGCCTTTGTCAAGTCAGTGACCTCAATATAAAACATAACTATGCAGAAAGGGCTTGCATTGTGCTATTTGTGGCTTAGAATTTCAAAAATCCACAACTTGCTTTGCCACTATAGTGTTACATTAAAATAATGGTTCTTGTTCTACCGCAATATAAAAACTAAAATTCTGTAACTTTCACGCACATGTTTTACTTTTCTAAGTGGCAGGGCAACATATTAAACTGAACCTTCTACTATTATATTGAATGATTGAGTATTGATGGTACAGAAAAGGAAGGGAGGATACATGGGAACCAATGTGTAAGGAAGAGAGGAAGATGGTAGCCTTGATTCGGGGGAGACGCATCCAATATATTTATACAATTCTAAAACATTCTTAGACACAACAGGGAATTAGAGAGAAATACAAATGGCGGATTAGCTCACATGGCTACAACAGGTGGGGAAGCCTTTTATATACACACTAACTGCACCAACTGGGGGATTTATAAAGCAGCACACGGAGGGACGCCAGAGACAGTTTTATATTACATTTTGTTAAAAGAAATCTCTCTATTAAGTTTGAAGTTTATTTCATCTTTTCCCCCAAGAAAGTTTTGAGGGTTCAAGAGATTCGAAGGAATGTAATAAGTTACAGAAAATATTCACTTCTCAAAATATGGATTCAGAAAATCTGTTGTCAGAGTGTAAAAATACTTATTGTAGAGTAAATTTAAAGGGAAGTCGAAGGTCCACAGTTTGTAATAAAATCTACCAAAGCGTTAAAAAAATTATGTTTAAATAATAGCTCATTTTTTAACTTGCGAAACCTTAACAGTTTATGCAAAGGTCCATTCCCTGCAGCTCATGCACAGTGTTCCTATAGTACTATATGTACTAACCAAGTATAGATTCAGTCTCAGCAGCATTTCAACAATAGCCAATGACAGTCTGATTGGCTAGTATATCTAGTACTACAGAAACACTAGGTATGAGCTGCAGGGCACATACACGTTTCCATGACTAAAAACAGAGCTTTTGGGAACCAATAATCAAACCTTGTTTTTTTTATATACACATAAACACTTAGGTAGATTTTATTAATATCAAAGCAGGAAATCTTCCATGTCCATTTAAAAGGGTGTTTCTTGTAAACCTCCAATATTAAAAAGGTCAGAGTAGAATTAAATGCTATCTCCACCTACCACTTTAAGAAAACTACAAAAGATAGCATGGGCAGGAGCTACATCTGCTGAAGTCACTGATCAAACCAGTGCAAATAATGGTATCTTTCTGCTTGTACCAGCATATATTCTGCATCCTCCATTAAGAATCAGTCAAGCACCTTAGGTGACAAGCCAGCCTATGAACTGCATATATACACACAGCATTTTTTCCAACTGTTGAATACAATAGGTGGAGGGAGGGAGATAGATGCTTTGTATACTTAAAAAGTCATACAGAATTAAAAAAACAGATACAGAACACATTTCTCAACATCAATAAAAATAAAAAAATAAAAATAAAAATCACATCTAACCCAGGAAATATATAAATTTAAAGTGACATTTACTTAAATATAAAACGGCTTACTTTCCTGGGTTAGATGTAAAATGCAGGCTGGGTGATGGAGGCTGGGAGATGCAGGTGAATACTGGGGGGGGGGGGGGGGGGGGGGGGGTGAGAGGGCGATTAGTCGATCCACCTTTCTGGCACATGGGGAGACGAGTTGGAGAGCTGGAGAAGGAGGGTGAGCGCGCGCTGGGATGAGTGCGCGCATTTGGCGGCGTGCACATGGCTTTGCGGAAGTCTGCTTTGTGCTAAAGTCGGTGTGCCTATATAAATGCATCAAGGGACAATTTTTTGTGCCAAGAGGTTTTCAACTGACAAGAGGACATTCATTGAGGTTAGAAGGAAAAATATTCCACCTGATTTTTGTGGAATTCTCTACCAGAAGAGGTGGTGACAGCGGATTCGATAGAAAACTATTAAAATGGATTGAATATATTTATGAATCAAAAGGACATCCAGGATTATTAGAGAGGGAGTATTGATCCAGGGAGAAATCTGATTGCCAGTATCTGGGGTCAGGAAGGAATGTTATTCTCCCCCCCCCCCCCCCCCCCCCCTTACGAGACAACAGGGATTTTTTCTGTTTGCCTTTCTCTGGATCAATTAAACCCACATATTACAGGTATCCGAGTAAAACTTGATGGACTAAGTATTTTTTCAACCTTAATTACTATGTACTGCTATGTAGTGAAGTCATTTCTAAACAACCTTAAATCTGGTTATATATTTTACTATCCTTTTTTCTAAAGTTAATAGTGTGATATTCACTAGTTACCTTGTTTACTGAAAATAAGAGGTTTCAGCCTATTCAGGAAGAGTAAGATTTACAAATGACAGTAACTTGCCATTTGAGCAAGAATTCATTCCCAAGGTACAGAAATACTGTATATGAATAAAAGCCACAGTATGTGTACTAAATCCCACACTAACTGCGCTCTCGGAGTTGAATTAATCCTGCTATATCACATTGTACACTGCAGTCCTCATGGCAACTCATCTCTATCCAACAATAGCTTACACGGAAAGCTTTCAATGCATGGGAAATTAGTATTTCCAAGAAATCACAAGTATCAGTATGCTTTGTGGTGTATAGACTCCAGTACCATGTAAATCAATGAGCATCTCAAAGATTAAAGGGCCACCAAGCCCAGATAATTGCAGTGGGTGCTTAGAAGATCTTCTTATAAACATCAGAATTTTTTTAAAATAAAAAATAAATAGTTTATTGTGAAAAAATACATTGAATGTAGACCGCGTGGGATTATGTTCTCATCCACTGTCCTGAGTTTATAGGAAACCGAGTGCAGAGAGTGTCAACTGTGACTGTTTTTGTTCCCATTGTTTTTAATGTAAATCAGATAACACAAGGTCTCAATTAGTCATACTTCCTCTTAATTCAATGAAACGATAAAAGGTGTTTTATCTGCCTGTCTTAGTGTTAATTTCCATGAATCAATATAAAATTTATTTTTTTTATGGAGGAAAAAAATATTTAATAAAAATTTCTTGATTATTTTATACTATAGTCAGCCTTTAATATCACCCAAATAAAACAGAATATGTGGTGCAAAATTTGTTTCGGCGCTCTATGGATGCAGTTTATATAGACAGTGCTTGGAACCATCTGTATTTGGCTACCTTAAAGTGGCACAGCATAGGCCTCATTGACACACACATATTAATAGAATTACAGGGAGTAGATGTGTTAGATAATTGAGCTTGAAAGTTGGGTATTTTTAAACTTGCTATACCTCCCCTAATACTACAACGTTTTTAATAATCGGGTACAATTAGATCTATTTATGTGTGTGCTGTTCGTTTCTGCAATAACTGGAACCTTGACTTCACTTTAAACCGACTGTTAGAGAGAAAATGTAATCAATGCTTTCCTTGAAAATAGATTATTTCTAGCCGGCGTCATCTGTAACAGTGCAGAGGGCAACATTGTGTGCTGTAAACCAGCACTGATCTGGATCGCAGCCGGCGGGATTCTTAAAAGACCAAATGGATTCTTAGAAATCGTCTTCCCAGTAAGAGTCAGAGCACAGGTTCAATCTAAAATTATCAAGAGCTTTTGGTACATGTCTAGTAGTATCAGCGAGACGCAGGGACATCCAGACCAGGACTAGCTGCATTAGAGCTTGAAATCACAGATTCCAGCTATTTGTACAGTTATATTAAGATTAGGCAAAATAAATGATTAAGCTTGGTTTGATTTCAGGATATTGCAACACTAAGTCTTCAGGTAGACTATAAACGAACATCAGGACTCAAACTATATGCTACTGGATAAAATATTATTATTAATAAATAATAATAATTACACTTTTTAATAAAATACTAAATTAATTCAGAAAAAGGGGACACAGTGGAAACAAGCTGTTTTAGAGCCTGGATATACAATGAGCTGTATCCCCCAGAATTAGTCTGGCTCATGCACCTCACAAGATTAATAACTTGCCCTGTTTCTATGAGCCTGGAAGGAAGCCCTTCATACAGATACATTATATTTGGTAAAAATGTTGCCAAAAGCACATGTAGAACGCAGGAAATGCCCCTCCCTGGTTATACCTCATCTACCATTTAAAGATTCTTGGAAGTAGTTAATGCAATATTAAAGGTATATGCAAGTGAGCTGGATTATGGATGCATCTGAAAGAGGAGAATTAGTAGTGCATGAAAACATGAGTTATATAGAAAAGTCCAGTTTACTTACAAAGTTATTTGCACAAAAGTCAATTCCAGTTGTTCACACCCACAGGAGGCTTACATAAGCCGGGTACACACAGGAAATACAACAGGGTACATATTTTGACAATTCTGGTACAGAGCACAGGAAGTAACTGTTGCAGTTCTTGTACTGAGCACATGCCAGTAGCCACTGAGGTAAAGAATTATAAATATTATGCTAATTGAGGTGGAGTTTTCTAGGGGTGTCCATGATAAAATGCAAATGCCAAAAAACATAGGAAATTTTGCTAACTTCAAGGTAAGCCAATTATGTTTATTTTGGGATGTTTTCATGCAAAAAAAGGTTTTCATAAACTACTAATTCTCCTCTATCAGATGCATTCATAATCCAGCTCACTTATATATCCCTCTAACCTTAAAAAAAAAAAAAAAACTGATTAACACTATACAACATATTTGAAACTTCTTTATTAAATAGGAAAAAATGGAAGTGAACTAGTAATCATTGTAGCATTAAATGATCAGAGCATTAAAATATCCTGGTGCTATATGTCCAAAGCCTTATTGTGCCAAAAAAGCAAATAGACAAGTGTTAATAGACTAAGAGACGTGAAAGCATTCTTAAGGTTACAATTCCTGGGAAGGCGAGAGTGTGAAATTAGTGCCACACAAAATAGGTAATAGCGATAAGTGCACCCTCCTAATTCTAGGAATTCCATTGTAATTCCGGGACAATTAAGTAGATTGAGGTCTACTATTAAATAAATTGCCACTATTATACAGCAATGTTACTGTGCTAGCAGAGAGACAGATATAAAAGGTCTTCCCACCAAAGTCATTTTGCTTAATAGGGTCACAGTAGAAGTCCATTAAGGCAGGACAGTAAACCAACAATAAAAACACCTGCAAGTAGAGATGGTTTGAACTTACTACATTTTGCCCGTCAATAAACTTAAAAAAAAATCCAAATAGAAATCTATATTTTTACTGATCCTTTACCAATATTGTAAAAGGGCTGATGCCCCAACAATTATAGGATAAGTAAAATAAATACTTCTTTATTATTTTCTCCCTCTCTGTCTGTCCACAATGCCACTTCTATACTCATACTACAGGAAAAAATAAATATACCGTATTTTTCGCCATATAAGACGCACCTAGTTTTTAGAGGAGGAAAACAAGAAAAAAATACACAACACACATACACACACATACACACACATTTTGGAGCCTTCAGGAGCTCTTGACCCTCCTGCCCCTCTTGATCCTCCCCTCTGCCCATCCATGATCATCCCTTGGCCCATCTTGATCTCACCCCATCGCGCAGCGCTTCCTACCAGCACTCCTCCTGTACTGCAGCCTTCCCTTGCGTCGCGTGTGTGACGTCACTAAGATGCACCGGCAGACGAGATGCAGTTCAGAGGCATGCTGCGTGTGCCGTAGGAAGCGCCAATGGGGGTGATCAGGAGTGGGGATCTAAAAGGTGGCCAAGGGAAGGATCAGAGTGGTCGAAGGGGAGAATCAGGAGGGGGAGAGGATCAAGAGGGGCAGAAAGAGGCAGTTTTAATGCATGCAAAATGTGTATTCATCATATAAGACGCACCAACTTCCCCACGTGCGTCTTATACAGCGAAAAATACCATATATATATGATCTTGACTAATTTATGTGAATATCCAATCAAAAATCAGAAGATTTGCTTTACTATAAAGCAGTAAATCTGCACTAAATCTCCAATAATTGACTAAGTTTGTGAGTGTTCAGTCGTGCATGGTGCTTTTGGGGGGGGGGACTCTGGATTTTAAGCTCACAGACAGGCCAGGCCCCCCCCCATCCTTTGCCATGTGGTAATATTGTTATTGTTTTTTTGCCTTGATCTCATCCCCTGTATAACGTTACGGAATATGTTGGCGCATTACAAATAAACAACAATAACTCTTTGTGAGAATCCTCTTATTTACCATCAGCTGTATGTATAAGAGTGATGTATCCAATTTGTACACTTTTGTAAATTATTCTTATAAATCCCTGTACTAACCACAGTGTTTCTGTTTAAATATTATAAAAAATATTTATTTTTGTCTCTGAATAGACAAGCGGTGTGTAATTACCTATTTCCATTCTCATTGCTAACAGGATGCAGACATCTCTGTTTATTATGAACATGCTTTCATTTTCCTGGGTATTTCAGCGGAATGTGCCCCAAAAATAAACAACGCAAAACATTTCCCACACAGTATTTCACTTTATAAGAGCTTGAATTTAGTATCTTCATGTGTCGAGGACTATTATTATTATCTTTATATCGCGCCAACATATTCCGTAGCGCTGTACAGGGGTTGAGTATATGGCAAAAAACAAACTTAACACCTTGTAAAGAATGGAGGGCCCTGTTTTTGAGCTTAGAGTCAAATGTACATAGAGCTCGTTTCCAAGACACTGACAAGATTGAAAACTCGCAGACTTACAATCTAAGGACTATCTGACGAGAGAGCCCATAAAATCCAGGCATGGCATTTATTGTGTAAGAGCCCGGCTGTGCCCCCCATAAATGGCGTTACCATGTAATTGTGCTAAATCTGCACGTCTGGCACTGCCGGCAATGTGTAATGATTATAGCAGTGTAGACAGGTGGATCTGGGTCACAGGCTGCACAGCAGATACTGCAAGTGTGTTATTATAATACTAAAGGAACACTGTATAGCCTCAATACAAGCGCCATTTGCTTTATTGACCATCGATGATTGAAATAAGCTATTTATTCATGTAGATTTGGGCCTATAAAAGGACCACTGCAGCTGTTGTGTGTACAGACATCAACACAGATAATACCTCCAACCTGCTCCATCCAGTACAATACTATAAGGTGAACAAACAGATTGCTCCAGAAACAGGAAGGAACAAACACTGAAGCTGTAGACCGTATTTTATCCAATATTGCTTGTAAAACGTAAATATTAACTTGTGTATAAACCATAAGCAGAAAGACATGTTTAGATAAAATCTTAGTTTATGAACAGGATGTTCCATATAATTTATTAATCCTTGTGAGATTTAAAAAAGGGATATCTAACCCACTATTTACCTGTCCTGTCTATGCCAGTATCAATACATAGCACATATCAGTGATACACTACATATCCCAGGCTGCTTTACAGCACAAACAGGAACCCAGAGTTAATTCAAAAGTTTCAGCTAACCTGATTGACCAAAACAAATCATTTTAAATTTGATGCTAATTTTGCCTGGGTTTGGAGGGTGTTAACCCCAATTTGCACCTGTCAGAAATGACAAGCAATTTTGAGGACTTCAATGTAAGTGTCTAAAATGTCTATTTTGGGATTTTTTTCCCATTCAAATTTTTTTTTTTTTGCATACACTACTAATTCTGTATCAAATGCATTCGTAATCCAGCTCACTTAGATATGCCTTCAAGTAGTTCCTTATAACTTTTGAGGTCTAAAGGGAGTTTTTGATCTACTAAACAGGTGAGGGAAGGGTGGGGAGGAGGGGAGTGGTGTCTGCCAAACGGACCAGCACAGATCAGCAAAAACATGTTTGCAAACAAACTTATAACACAAGCAGCCACATAAACCATGGATACAAATTGGATTCTCTCAGAGAAAATTTTAGCAAAAAGTGCTAGTTAATGGGTGCTGCCATGATAGCTGTACTCTCTTTTCAAGGTATAATTGGGCGATTACAGATTTAGGATTTAAAGTATAGTGAATCAGAGGGGTCAGCTTCCAGTGGTGAAATCTTCTCACCAATCAACAAATCCCCCTCCCTTCTACATTTTACTATTGAAAAGATCATTAAAAAAATTAGCAGAACACACCCATTCAGTCTTTTGTGGCAGACACAGCTGCTAATGATGTTTTTACAAGCTTCATAAACACACTTTCACCATCTATAGTGATCATCTACATCAGTGGTTCCCATACCCCTCCTCGGTGCTCCACAAACAGATTGGGATTTCAATGTAACACTGCACACATGTAAGGAAATTAGAGGCTCCATTGCCTATTGAATACCAATTTCCTCACCCGTGTTCACACAGTGCTACATTAAAATTACTGTCTCGGGAGCCTTGAGGGGAGGTTTGGGAACCACTAATTTACATCATTGGACCATTTAGAATTTGGTACCTGCCCCATTTCCTCAGACACTCCGAAACAGCTTGCATTAATGCTAGCTCTGCAAAAATGTAAATGCCCCACGTGCCACTTTCACCAAGCTCCTGGGTGCAATAATTTTCCCCCCATTTATGCTCTTGCTAAGGCTCATTTTTCAGAAAACTTTTCACAAGTCTGAGCCTGCAGTGCAAAAATCTCAAGAACTGTAAGTGAAAGTGTTCAGATGAGAGCTTCCTTCTCAAGAAACACTGCAGTAAATGCTGACCCTCCTTTGTACAGAGTTCACATACACTTCTCCGAAGTACAGTAATAAGCATCCTCTCCCACCCACAACACATTTCTTTTCTTCATTTCCGCCAGCCTCCACAGGGCAAAACACAAGAAGATCCATATTCTAATACAAAAAGAAAAAAACTACAATATATTCAGTCATTTCATATAAACACTAGCTGGAAAACAGATGACCCAAATGTTTATTTTGCATTCGTAAAAGATTTTAGTTTTCACATTTGTGTTTTTCATAAGAAAAGAGTATTATATACACAGCTATAACAACACACACATGGCTTCACCCCTCTACAAATATGGGTTTGACTCCGTTTCGGTTCTGTCTAGGCACAATAAAGGCTGAGAGGTGACTTTAATGGTAATTGGCTCATTAACAAAAGATTTAAATTTCTACTTGAGATGGATCAGAAAGACCGATACCTCAAAATGGAAAACTGATAGTTTAGTTAAGAAGATGCAATTCTTAGAGTACATGTTATTACCTACAGTTTTACATCAGAATTGGAAGCTCCTCCTCTGTGTTCCTTTAAGGGTGGTTACGGACAGGGAATTTCCTTACTAGGCTGTGGGAACTAAGAAGGAAGTGTCGCTCTCTCACGGACTTGTTATCTCTCTTTATGAGATGTCCACTCTCACTTCACTTTGCGGTCATTTTCTGTATGGAACCAAGTAAATGGTGTTCCTCATAAAAGAAGAAGCTAAATCCTAAAAGGGAAACGTGTACAGGTACAATGCATACAGCTTGCAATATTGCACATGTCTACCACAATTTAATTTAAGGTTGGACAAAAAGTGACAGAAGCTCCAGAGTACAGCAAGAATAGTCCATTTGCATGCCTAAAAAAGTGAATATTGTTTTGTTAGGAACCAGCGCTCACACTAATGAGATCCAAAAGAACGAAATAGTACGGACTGTAGGTTGGTTTCCTAACTAATGCAAATAGATCTTGCTCCATGATGAAAAGCGGTGTTATAAGGTATAAGCCGCAAAGGAGTCGTATTGGATTAAAGTGTGAAAATGCAATGTGAGCTCATTTGCACGTGTATGTTTCCCAGAGTGCAGTGCAAACACTATTTCTTGAGAATCTGAACAGGAAATGTTTATGATCTTATTTTTAAATATGCAAATTTACTTTTTTTTTTTGCTACAGCTATATACAGGAGTGGACAAGGATATCTATCAAGTATGACCCAGGGAAATGTCATAGGACCAGACCTAGGAGTTTGGAAAGAAGCCCTTCATAAAGATACATGATGCAATAGTATTTAGGAATCCCGAGTCCCAGGCAATGGAAATTTCCATCTGTCTATATACATAGGGGATGCCTAGCCTAGTACAGGGTATTTTAGATGTCTTCATCTAAACTCAATAAAATGGTCAGCTTCACATTTTTTTTTATTACTGAAGCCAGAGCTTGCGCAGTGTCTGAATACCTTCCCCTAGACATTTGCTTATCTTTTATGTGAAGTGGGAGGAAGTAAAGAAGTCGTACAATCAGCCAAATTTTATAATTCAGAATAGTAATCAAAGGAATAAAAATAAAACCCATCTAAATGCTTCTTATGATCATTCCCAAGGTTTACCTCCCACTTCAAACTGAAAAAAATCACTTGCAAACAGTAATGGAGCTGCCCAGCACTGCATACAATAAATTAAAAGGACTACTGTAGTGCCATAACAGGAAAACATGGAACTGGCTATAATTTAATATTTAAATGTGCTGTATTATCCACTTTGTGATACACACGCACACACAAAAGACCAGATTCAGATACTACTGTTCTTTACCAACTCTGGCAGGAAATTTTCAGACACAATGTTTTCATTGACAACAGACTTGGCACCAAACTGATGGAGTTGCAGCCCCTGACCAATTGTCTCACCTATTTAATGAGATGGATCTTCCCTTTAGACTCCCCCCCCCCCCCACCACCACTTATTAACCAATACAAAAAGGTGCTGGATATTCGTACCATTGAACACACATTTTATTACATTTGGCTTTTTTTTAATCATGGAAGATACATTTTGGTTGCATATTTAAAGAACTAGCTCCTCTCGTTGGGCAAAGGAGTTAACATACAGACATCTAACCAGGTATAGATCAAGTAACCGTTTACAAAGAAAACCAGGCAAGTTCTAACATCAGCCCAAGACACTGCCAATGTGTGCACAGCAGACTGGCATTCTTCACAACGGGAACTAGTCCAAGGGCCTTCTCAACAAAAACAACTGAACTTAAATTACAACTGCGCATTCTTGGGGAACAAAAACATATAATATATGTAACACACTAAGAAAGTTGCAGCTGTGCAAGACGTGAGCATAAAGATATATATATTTTTTTTTTAAAAAGAGAAAAATCTAAATTGTAGCAGAAACGGGCATAACATCAGGCACGTGCGTGATTAAGGAATTTGGGGGAGCCACACTTGCAAATAAAAAACAAAACAAAGAATTACTCATTCATACATATTTTAAAGAAATATATATTTTTTAAAAACTGGCAGATCATTTTTTTTTTTATGTAAATGGGGAGGGGCGAGAGGTCAAATTCTAGAAGGTTTGTGACTCGTCCAATGAGCGAACAAACCCACTTCCTGAACACACAGAAAATGAACACTCCCATGTTTTAACCAAGTAGGAAGTTTGGAAGACAAGGACATGAGGCCCTGGGGAGAAGAAGAGTCTGTTAAGATTAATACTAATTGCTTTATGCACATGGCTTACACAGCTGCTGAAGTTTTTAGTTTGTTACATATTTCAATTATGCAAAGTTTTTCCCCAAACCACAGTGGTCCTTTAAAAAAAGGAACCGTCACCCCAACAGGATGTTAATTTAAATTTTAGAGAGAATTCAAACCGGACTACACATTGAACTAGAAGTTTTTCTCTACAGTAAATCTTTTCTGATTTGGCGGCTCTCTGTATGCCAACGTGCAGCTCAATAAGCTAATGCCTGCTTCATAGACTATTCTAAAGCTTTTGACTGTGTGGATCCCAAGAAAATGTGGCAAGTTCTTGAGGAGATGCGAGTACCAGATCATCTCATCCTACTCCCTCCTGAGGAATCTATACGGAGACCAAGAAACGAGGGGTGCATCAAGGTTGTATGCAGCGTGCATCATGCATAAGGCTGGACTGATCCAAAGCCGGAATCAATATTGCTGGACGGAATATCAACCTCAGATACGCGGATGATAATACTCTGATGGCTGAAAGGGAGGAGGAGCTAAAGGACTTATTGTGGAGGGTGAAAGGACTGTGCAAAAGCTGTCCGGCTGCTGAACGTTAAAAAAAAACGAAGATCATGGCAAAGTGGGGGCAGTGACAATGTATTTTCCTGGGATCCAAGATCTCTGCAGATGGTGACTGCAGCCATGAAATTAAAAGGTTTGCCTTAATGAAGGAAAGCTATGGCAAATCTGGACAAGCTAGCAAAAAGTAAAATTACACTATCAACAAATGCCCATATACCGTATTGGTCCGATTATAAGCCGCACCTTTTTTCCGATTTTTGAGTTTGCGAGTGTGGCTTATATTCGCGACCAAAAATTTCTGCCGATTTCGCGATTGCAATTTAAGGGTGCCGATTTGCATGCTTGGGACTGCGGTATTGTAGCAAATAAATAGCGATTTACGGTTTTAGTGATTCTAAAATCCAGTAAGGCCTGTAACCTGCAAAAAAAAGTTACAGTACTAATTAGAAAGCCTGTTTCTTGCAATGGCTGATCATTTGGAGAGAGTCTTTTTCTCTCCAATTTTAAGGGTGCAGCTTATATTGGAGTACTATATTTTTTCCCCTTGAATTTTACAGGTGCAGCTTATATTCGGACCAATACAGTAGTTCGAACTATGGTATTCCCATTAGTAAAAGGGATGTGAGAGCTGGACCATAAAGAAGGCAGAGAGCCGTAGAATTGATGCCTTCAGAGTGTGGTGTTGGAGAAGACTGCAACAAGATCCAATAAACCAATACTTCAGGAAATCAAGACGAACGGTTCACTAGAAGGTATGATTATGAGTCTAAAGCTCAAATATTTTGACTGATGCTGGGAAAGATTAAAGGCCCAAGAAGAAGGGAATTACAGAAAGAGATGGATAAATGAAGTCACTGAGGAAATGAACATGAACTTGATGGAGCTCAGGTTCCAGCGAGTGAGAGATGTACCGGGCGTGCCGTGATCCATAGAGTCACGGAGAGTCGGACGCGGCTGAGCGCCTAAACAAATTCTAGAAATGGTTGCATTATTGTGAATATTCTGCCATGAGCATTAGGATTAACCAATCAGACATTTATGAAATTTAAAGATATCATTTATAAAATACGGGTAATTTCAGAAGTTTAGCAAATTAACTTAAGTGTCAGTGCAGCCTCAAAACCCATGCAGCCTCAAAAGCCATGCAGCCAATGAAACTGTCCCATTCACATTTAACTATGACACTATTCTTGTTGTGTTCTTGAAACAGACCTTACACTGTGGGAAAAATGGAGGTTGGATTATGGGTCTCCACAATATAGACATCAGCATAAAAAAATACAGGGAAATCCCACTTAACTCTACACAGATGAGCGCCGATTCACTATAGAGCGCTTTTCCACTCCCCACTCAGCACTAAATCTCCCAATAGCACTGGTTTTTATTACGCACCAAATTTTGTTTAGCCATTTATATCCCCGCTTCGCACTCAGAGTCACCATAATCATAATGAGCACAATAGTGATAGAATGCCCCATTGAGCGCATTTTTCATATAGTGCTCCTGTATGTACAAATGCATGTGGAGACCTAAACAGGGTATTATTGTAGTTAAGAAAATTACCTTTTAGTTACACAAGGCATTCTACCTTGTAAGGGATATACGCAACGTTATTTTGGATTTTACCAGATGAAAATAAAATAATAATAATAATAATAATAATAATAATAATAATAATAAATATATATATATATATATATATATAATTATTTATTTTTTTACTGTGTCAATGACAAAAGTAAACACCCAGTACCAACAGAAAATGAAAACCCCTGTGCAATATGGCAGCGGACATGAGGAAAAACAGGAAGAAAGGGAAAAGCGCCAGAAGTTGAGAACCTGTTACTCTGGTGGCTTCTTAAAAATAAGTGAAGTGAACATTTTATGTAACAATTACTGAATAATTTAAAATGAAAACAAAAACTCATTCAAGCATTGCATTATCCTGCACCTGTTATTTACATATTTTTCTGCATAACAATTCCTTCTAATCTAACGCTCCTGATAAATAGGAAGTACAGATAAACGTTTCATTATCACAGAGCTATGAGAGATAGGTAAAACCACAAAAATCATTAAAATAGAAACGTAAAGAAAAAAAAAAAAAAAGTTCTTCTTTAGAAGACCTGCCTTTGCATGGTGGGTTCCTTCACATAATTTCAATGTCTACAAAAGACTTAAAAGATCGTATTTTAAAGAGGGACAGATATGGATCTAAACTTAATGCATACAGTTGTAATTTAATATTATATGCAACTAGCAACTTGCCCGTCAAAAATGGCAGCAATAAAATTTGAAGGCTTCCAATGCCGTTTGCCACACAATGCGAGGCACTCCCCCCCCCCCCCCCCCCCCGCCCCAACTTGCAGGCCTTGCGATGAGCGCCTTAAGCGCTCATTGCGAGCCTCTTGCCCACCCTCCCCCTCCCTCAGGCCTTGTAAGTCTGGCAATATTGTTTGTCACACAATGCGTGGATATGGCCCCTCTGACATTCATCGCGATCCCTGTGGCGCTCATTGCGAGCCTCCCCGCCCCCGTGTTTAAAGGTGTCACAATGACTGTTACTGCCTTGCGTTAAGGGTAACTCCTTGGAGCTCGTTTTTACGTCCTTGTTTTGGTCGTGTTTACGTTTTTTCGGCCTCCTTTTTTTTCTCCCTTATGTTAATTTTTGTTCATGAATAAATGCCAAATATGCCTCAAATTAATTGCAACCTTACTCACAGGGTCCCTAGCTCTCCCCCTGTGCTGTGTGCGAGTCTGGAAGTTAATTTGAGGTATATTTATAGTTTTTAGCAGGTCTTTAACGGCCGACCCACGGAACTAGAAAGTCGTAATTTTCCGAGGCCCATGGTCCATCATTTATACTTTACCTTTGGCGCTCATTGCCTTGTGCTGCGAGTTTTAGTGCTTTAACAGCACGTGGTGCGCGTTAACTGCTCGCCACGCTTTGTGAGGCACACAAACGATGAGCGCCTGCCTAACTTGTACGCACCATGCAAAGCGTGACGACGTCTCGCAGTTTGACAACTATTATATGTGACAAGTTCTTTATCAATGGAATGAAAGAAAAAAAATGCTACAGTCGACTAACAATTAAGATCTATATTTTGAGCTGTAATTCTGCCTTTATCCCACAGAGACTCACATACTTTGTTATGGAGATATTATTGCAATAATTACTGATAAGGCCTCAATGCATTGTCTCAAGACATGAGTGCATTCATCTGCATCCACACACACAAAGAAAAAGAAAAAAGTCTAGGCATGCTCAGACCAAGGGAGCTCGTCTAATACTATTTATTACAAAATGGAACTATAGTACATCTTAGAAACTGACTTTTTGACCAAAGACGTGGTAGTCTAGATGAATGAAGACCTTTAACTGACCATCCAATGGGCAGATCCTGGTCAGGAAACTAGTTAGAAAAAAAAACAGTGTGTGTTATGTGTAAGTGGTTCCTTTTCTGCCACCAAGTTCTATGATGATATGTAACATTATCATTACAAGATGAATGCATAACAGAGCTTAAATACAATTAAGACTCTAAACTAAGGAGTGTTATTAGGGACATGTAATTGCATAACAAGTTTACTGGATATTGTTTCCATCAAGAAAGGAGCCTCAGGCACAAACGGTAATTTTAGCAAACATACTATGTACGAAGAACTCAGCGTTACAGAGCAAGGACGTTATTCCATTATAATGGTCTCTTATCCCACCTGGGTTATGGAAAATGGTAATCCAACTCTAATAAATACAGCCAACACTGACAAATGTATTCTCAAACTGCCTATTGCTAAACAAAAGAAGAATTACTTAGAAAAGTTAGTAGCAAAGCTTCAGTAAACATTTCACAAGAGCATGTTAATAGCTTGGCAGATGAAGAACATGCAATGTGTGTGTTAATGAATAGGTGGCAGCAGTAGGATAAGCAAAGGACGAGTCAAGGGACAGGTACAGTCCAGAAGTGTGCCCAGTCACAGGGTGTGTAGATGGGTTTGAGTTCCTGGTTCATTCAGCAAGGACACTTGGCCTCAAGAGCAGAGGGTCAGCTCTATAACTAGTGACTACTTAGATTTACCTCAAGATCAATTCTCCAGAAGGGTCAGGCGAGTTAGCTATACCAACAATTTTCCTCCCAAGTAACAAAGGCTGATATTGGTGTTCCTAGTAATCAAACCGTAAAAAGAATCTCCAAGAGGTAAGAATAGATCGCCTCATACAACCTATTTATTTGTTTTGGTCTTAAAGTGACAAAGCCACGCCATTAACATTTTATTTTTAATATTTTCTAAACATTCCTCCAATGATTGTGTTGACACCCCGAGGGGTGTCTACACAGGCCCTTGATCCCCACCCAATTAGCATTCAGCATCAGAGGACCCATTTAACTCATTCTTCAATTGATGCGTCTTCCTCAGGGAATAGGAGAGCAGAGAAGTCAACTGCCGAGATATGACCCTCCCTGTCTATGCTGTTACCATAGCACCTTCCAACATGGACGACACTACATATCCCATGATGCATTGCAAACAGGGACCCCAGAGTTTGATCATAAAGTTTCACCTAACCCCTGCTTTCTCCTGATTGGTCAAAACAAAATTATGAATTTTATGTTAATTTAGCCTGGGTATGGAGGGGCGTTAACCCTAATTTACAACCATCACAAATGACAAGATATTTTGCTGACCTCAAGGTAAGTGTTTCAATGTTTATTTTGGTATTGCTTCATGCAAAACTAGAATTTTCATACACTATTAATTCTCCTCTATCAGATGCATTCATAAACCAGTAAACTCAGATATGACTTTAATTTTCCCTTTTCTCTTTAATTAAAAAATGCATTTTACTGCAGTAACTTCGTTAATGATCATTGCTATTTTTTACTGACAAGCCTGAGGCACTGGGTAACCGTGTTGGTGAATGCATATAAAGGGACTAGGCTTACTCAATGTCCAGGTGACTGCACTTGAGTGAGTGGTCCCAAATCACTCACAGGCTTCGCTTAATTGTAGTTAAGGCAATTTCTTATTCAATTGATAAAGTACATATCAACAGTTTTAAAATGATATCATTTGTGGAACCACCACTGGGCATCTATAAATCAGTTGTGCGAGTTGCTGCCTGCAGCATCAAGAACATACAGACACAGTTAACCACTGCTACAATGATATAAAATCCAAACTAAGCAAGTCTACAAATTAAAGGTGACATTTATCTGATGTCTCAGATACAGACCATTTCCACAATCTTTCTGAAGATTGCTAAAAATGATGTTGTCTAGGTGGACAAATAAAAAGATATCTTTATTACACAAAGCAACTGGAGGTTGAAATATTACCCCTTGCACACGGATAAAAAAGGTACATTATTTTTCTTGGTAATTCTACATATATCTATATACCAGTCCCTGGCTTCAAGGAGAAGTTTGACTGGGACCTCCATATATTGGCTGACACCTAAGACTTTTATGAAATAAGTGAAGTCAAATCACATGGCACAAAAAGGTAATTAAACTCCAGACCAAGCAAACAAAACATTTCGACAAACACATACATTTACCTCTACTCAATATAAAATACATCTCATGTATTATTCATAGGTGCTTAATCTTGATATAAATACTTAACCACAATAATTCTGCTGAAGGCAATTCATAAAGCTGTATCAATGTAATTAATGCCATACTCCCAAAAATGTTCAATTGTTCACTACACAAGCATACCGTATTTTTCGCCCTATAAGACGCACCGGCATATAAGACGCACCTAGTTTTTAGAGGAGGAAAACAAGAAAAAAAAAATCTGAATCAAACACAAATACACTTTACACACAGATACACACCTACATTACACACAAATATATATATATATATATATATATATATATATATATATATATATATATATAGATACACATACACACATACATGCACATACATGCACACACACACACATGCACACACACACACATGCACACACACACACATGCACACACACACACATGCACACACACACACATGCACACACACATACATGCACACACACATACATGCACACACACATACATGCACACACACATACATGCACACACACATACATGCACACACACATACATATACTGCAGCATTTGGGAGCCCTTGACCCTCCCTGACCCTCACCTTTCTTCTGATCTCTGCCATCTTGATCTCACCCCAGCGCTTCCTACCAGCACTCCTCGTGTACTGCAGCGTTGCGTGTGTGACGTCATTAGGACGCACCGGCCGACGCGATGCTGGTAGGAAGCGCTGGGGTGGTATCAAGAGGACAGAGGCAGTTTGAAAAGGTATATTCGCCGTATAAGACGCACCAACTTTCCTCCCCCAGTTTTGGGGAAGAAAAAGTGCGTCTTATACGGCGAAAAATACGGTAAATACAATATTATATATGCCCAACTCAGAAGCATATTACATATTATTTGGAATACAGTAAACATGTGAACACAAATGTACTACTTATTGACTGTATTCTGTACAGTGGGGGGACTTCTATCATTATTTTGCCAACAATAAGCTAAATTATGTTTTGGCAAATATTAATTGGAAAATATGTAAACAAAAAAAAGTTGTATTTAGGCATATAACACTTCCTATTTTGCAAAAGGTCTATAAAGAAGGTTTTTGTTGGATATTCCAAGTGACCACTGTGGCTTTTGCCTTTGATTTGGTACTGCATCCAGCAAAAATTAGGTCATCCACATAGTTCATAAAGAAAGGTATATATTAAAATTAGACATGTGATATTCTGCAAATTATAAATGCATTATTTAATATTAAAGGCATATCTAAGTTTCTTGAATGGAAAAATACTAAAATAAACATCTTGAAGTTAGCAAAAGGTTTTATAATTTCTGAAAGTTGATCATTTGTGTTAACATCCCTCCAAACCTGGGGTAAATTACCATTAATTTCATAATTTGTTTTGGACAATCAGATTAGCTGAAACATTTGACTTAATCTGCAAAGCAGCCTGTGATTTGTAGTGTGGAACTATGCTAGCAGCACAGACAGGAAGCAGAAGGAAGTCGTATCCCAGCAGTGACTTGGGGGCTGACATTAGTGCTCTCTGATTGGCTTAGGAAGAAACAGAAGGTAAATAATGGATTAAATTGATCCCCTAATGCTGCACGCTAATTGGGTGGGGATCAGAGGCCTGTGAAGACACCCCTCTGCGGGTGTCAACATAAACAGAGGGATTTTTAGATAATAAAAATAAAATGTTTTATGAGATGTGCTGCATACATAAAGGCTGTTTTTTTGCCTAAAGAGTGCAGAAATGTAATTATCCATGAAACTTGGATATGCCTTTAAACTTCTTTTCAAACATCTTCTAAATCTCCACTTATGAGGTTGTCAATGGATGGGAGTAACTGACTGGAACAAATTGTGTCTGAGCAAATTGGATTGCTCCAAACCCCTCACTCACCTTAAGGGGTGGACAGAGGCAGCTTAATATTAATATTGTATATTGCTTTTCTAAAACATCTACAAAAGCTGAGTAGTAGCTAAACTATATAAGAGTATGCAAGAAACCTCATGGGACATTTCCAGAATTGATTTAGAGCATTACCTACTACAAATTGGAGTACTCTTCCTGTCACACTAGTGGGACATGGCTTTACAGCAGATTTATCTCCCAGTGGACTTGCACTTCGTGTGTTCTCAAAACAGAGGAATGCACAGGTCAGTCTATGGAGAGACAGGGCATTACATTCTCAGAAACATAGATCTCAGCTCCATTTTACAGACATATAAGGGCTGCGGTAATCACAAACAGTACCCTTATATTGACATTTTGTGAACACACACAAAAGAAGCCAACAATGACATTTTAGTAGCCATTGCTCCCTTGATTTTTCAAGCATAGCATGGGTAGAAATGGGATACGCTTTCAGAAGTTTGTGTGTACATTTGTAAAACATTGTTTAGTGTCAGTAATACATCCTTCAATATTATAAAGTCTATAAAATGAGAAATGATATAAAGTATTTACAACATAAAAACATGCTCAGCTAAGAAACAGATAAGAAAGCAAGTCACATAATAAAACAAGATGTATGTTCATGACAGGTGGTAACAGACATGAGTGCCAGATGTTTTCTGTTTAAGGAGACATGGGAAGAGGGTCTTTAAAACACACCACAATTACACCCATTCTCAAGAAGCCCTCATCTGACCCAGCTTCTGCCTCCAACTACCGCCCTATCTCACTACTTCCCCTGGCTTCTAAACTCTGTGAGCGGGTTGTTTACAATCGCCTCACTCAATTTATCTCCTCGAATTCCCTTCTTGACCCCTTCCAATCTGGTTTCTGGGCCCAACACTCAACAGAAACAGGCCTCACAAAAGTCACCAATGACTTGCTAACCGCCAAATCAAAGGGTCACTTCTCTATTCTAATTCTCCTGGATCTCTCTGCTGCCTTCGACACAGTTAACCACCCTCTTCTAATCCAAACTCTCCGCTCTTGGCATCCAGTACACAGCTCTTTCATAGTTCACATCCTATTTTAAAGATTGTACATTTAGCATCTCCTTCTCTGGCATCTCTTCTTCACCTCTCCCTCTGTCTGTTGGCATTCCCCAAGGTTTTGTCCTAGGTCCCCTCTTCTCCATCTACACGTCCTCCCATGGCACCCTTATAAAATCCTTTGGATTTCAGTATCATCTCTATGCAGGTCAACTATCCCCCCTCTCTTTTAGCTCAAGTTTCCAACTGCCTCTCTAGCATATCCTCCTGGATGTCTGCCCGTCAACTCAAACTCCTAATCTTTCCACCCTCTACTACAGCTCCCACTCCTCAAATATCTCTCTGTGAACAACACCATCATCACTCCCACCTCCCAGGCCCGTTGTCTTTGGGTTCTACTGGATCCCGCCCTCTCTTTTATTCCTCACATCCAATTGATAACAAAATCTTGTCAGTTTCACCTAAAAAACCTCTCCAAAATTCATCATTATCTTACACAAGACACAGCTAAAATTCGAATACACTCTCTCATCATATCTCGACTACTGCAATTCACTCCTTGCTGGCCTACCCATCTTTCGTCTGTCTCCCCTCCAAACCATAATGAACGCCACCGCTAGACTCATCTTCAATACCAAACGATCAGTGTCTGCAGCTCCTCTCTGTCGATCACTCCACTGGCTTCCCATATCAAATTTAAAATCATGACCCTAACATATAAAGCCCTCAACAACAGTGCACCCCCTTATATCTCTGCTCTGGTTTCAAAATACTCTCCCAACCGCCCCCTTCGTTCTGCCAACGACCTTCTTCTTTCATCCTCTCATCACCTCCTCTCACTCCCGTCTTCAAGACTTTTCTTGTGCTGCCCCTACTATTTGGAACTCCTTGCCTCGCTCTATTAGACTATCTTCCTGCCACAAAACCTTTAAAAAATTACTAAAAACTGTTGAAAAATCTTATCACCTTCAGCCTTAACATGTACAACTGCACACTCCATAGCTTAACACCACCTACACCCACAATCTACAGTACAACACACAGACACCCCCACTTGACTGAACCAATTGCTTTCACACCGCCATCTTGCATTTGTAACACCCCTAAACCCTTAGATTGTAAGTTTGCGAGTGTTCAATCTTGTGTCAGTGCCTTGGAAACAAGCTCTATATGCATTCGATTTTATGCTCAAAAACAGGGCCCTCCATTCTTTTCAAGGTGTTAAGTTTGTTTTTTTGCCACGTACTCAACCCCTGTACAGCGCTACAGAATATGTTGGGGCAATATAAGTAAAGATAATAATAATAGTCCTCGACACATGAAGATACTAAATTCAGGCTTCCAGCAGCTCTTATAAAGTGAATATATATACTGTGAATATATATTTATACTGTGTGGGAAATCGCTACGAAATATGTTGGCGCAATATAAATATAATAATAATAATAATAGCTAAGAAGGTGCGGAGATGGCCTTGACGCAGAGGAAGACTTGAAAATCAATACTTTGCCCTCATGACCACCATATGGTCCAAGAAGCCAACACGTTGCTCCTTAATCGGGTGCTCCTAAAATCGGTCTACACCTGTCAAACAAAGAAATAAACTATGTACTTACACTTGGGGTCATGGAGAGTCAGACATAACTGAATGACTAAACACTTGCACGTCACCTTTTGTGACAGTGGAGGTTTACATTCAAAATAGTGAATGTTAAGAACTTCATCAAGTTAACTTTACTGGAAGAAAACAGGTTTTATTTTTTTAAATAAACATGCACTGAAGTTTGCAATTTCTACCAGTCAGTCAACATTCCTGATCCACCTACTAAGAATAGATTGATCTCTCTAATGAGCCAATAATTGGGGTTTTGAAGTGTCTTCAGTCTAAAGACATAGGAAAATGAGTAGACAAAGCATGCAAAAGAAGTTTGTTATTCCCTGGGCATATTAGTAGGTGCTGCTGCCCTGGAGATACACCCCCTATTTATTTTTCTACTTATATTGAAATTCTAGTATAGGTTTAATTAAGAACAGGATCCCCCAAAATTCATAAATAAAGCACACACAAGAATCACAAGGTATTTTGCTACCTCTGACGCTTATAATTGGGAGCTTCTTCTGGATGGCTCCATTACTTTATGTATCAAGTACTATATGCCGTTTTGTAATGAATTGTATTTCTTCCCATCATTCATTATTTCTTGTATCCGCATGAGGTTGTGTGAGAGAAGATTATAATTACCATACAGTATTCCCTGTGGTACTACATAAATGAATTCAGTTCTCTTAACAGTTCGCACTGAACACAATGCCAATTTATCTATTGATTGCTTATGCAAATGAGATCTGCCTGGCACCATTGAAACCGAGCAATGGAATCATCAACGAGAAAGATGATTCAGTATTAAATGTGGTTTCCAGAGAACTGAATGGAGCTCGAGCCCCATCCACCTCGACATTTGTAGTAGAGAGAATTGATTTCACAGTCAAAGACAAAAGGCAAGCCAGCGACACAAGAGCTGCCAAGCAAGTCACCGGCAAGAGACTGAATCCAGGACATCAAATAGAAAAAGCTTTGTTTTGTCAGAAGTGATCGTATCTGGCTCATGAAGGCTGTCACCAAGATATGAGGGCATTGTTACTGCTGAACCTTGCCTGACACAAAGATCAACCAAGGTGTAATGCCAAGCCAGATTGCCTGGCAGCAGACAACAGGAACACCGGGGATGGCTTACTAGGTAGTGGAATGTGTTCTCAGGGTTTATAACGTGTCTTAATCCCTTTTACTCACCCAACTAGCAGCAAATCAGGATAAAATATATAACATGAATAGAAGAATTTTTGCCTTTTTGTTCATGAAGAAAATGTTTTAACCCTTTCTAGAGCCTAACGCATAATACCATACTTGTGTAAATAATATTAATAGAGGGAAATACAGCGACATATCACTAGTTCAATTTACAGAAATGATAAAGGTCAGAAAGGAATCTTATTCTGGGGGGGATGGATTGAGACCTAAAACCTGATGATAACAAACCCTATGGAAACGCACACACAAAGCTCTGCAAGGTAAAGCTCGTTCTGACAGCGCTGATAGTATTGATCCAAGCCCTATATTCCAAGTACTGGATTTCCTGTAACAACATCATAACCAGCCAGAAGCAGCACATCATTCATGGTGTGTATGTATGTATGTATGAGATATATATATATATATCACGATGACTCTTACAGCTTTGTATACTAATTGCACTGTAGAAAACACTAACGGTCACAACATATACCATCAGTGCAAAAAAAAAAAAACATACAGACAAGAAAACGTACAAAATACTTCTTGTAAATTTTTCATTCTTATGATAAGTATATGGTTTGCCTAATATACATGAACTGCATACAAGTATATTGCAGTGGGAACAGCGGGGCTAATGTTATACGTGAACTAGTCTGCACTTTAATTTCTTTAAGACTACAGTGCTTGTGGTTACACATAAATGTAAATATGTATGTTGGCCTCGCAAAGCGAGTCGTCGACCATGCAGGACTTAGGCTGCAATGAGCGCCAAAGGCGATCATTGCACAGCGTACAGTTGAGGCACCCTAGATGCACTAAAGGCGCTCATTGCACAGCGAGCCTCATGAAGTGAGGCGAGCAGTTGCGCCACTCGGGACTTAGGCTGCAATGAAGGTGCTCATTGCGAGCCACGCGATGAGCGCCAAATGAGATCAGTGCAGGGCTCGCGATGAGTGGCCAAGGTACAGCATTCCCAGCCTTAACACTTTATTCCCATCATTTTTGACAGTCAAGTAGCTAAAATTATATATATATATATATATATCAACCAGAATTGCTAAAGTGTTCTATATCACATTAACCATCTATTCTTGATGGAGGTGTCACATAGCACTATGTGCACACTGCTCGGATTTTTTTTATTTATTATTACCTGTAATGGTGTATGTATGTGTGATGTGACATACAAGCTATGAGCTTTAACCCATTCACTTACAGAGGGACCGGCCCATCTGCCAGTCAGTAGATAAAAATGAACTGAACACACGGTGCCACCAAATATATACTACAAAAATCATACAAAGGCTTTTCATGGGAAGCAGGTAACATTACACGCACCGTTATATGTATATACAGACACAAAGCACATTGCCTGCTAACAGTAAGTTAATGAGCAATTCATAGCATACCGGGAGTTTCTGCGGATATAAATTAAAGCCAACAAATGATGTGATGTGCATGTATCTCGTGTCAGGTTACAGTCCCCACTACAGATGTACAGACAGTTAAATGAAAGTATATTAATGCTGATGAGTTAGCCAGATGTACTTGAACGCACATCATGTTATAGCAAACACCCTTCCAGGAATATAAAGCTTCCTTGTGACATCTCTCTTGCCCCATCACAGTCTGGCACATTAACCCCCTTGATAGTCCAGTAACAACCCCCTCTTTGGTAGCATAGGGGTCACACAGCATTGTTGTTGCCTCTCATACAACTAAGTTACACACACTGTCCCAGGTATACAATCTATGTACACGGACAGCCACCCGGTCACATTAATTCTTCAGTGACAGCTCAGTAATGAGAGCCTAATGTGGCAGTGAAGGGGCTCCCTACACATGTCAGATTATACACTCCATTGTTTTATTATGACATGTCACTGCCCCCATTCTGGTCAGACACATTAATCCCTTGGGGGAAGCCAGTAAAGAGCCCTCTATGACAGGGCATGGGTCACACAGCAACTACCCATCCAGTGATTGTATCATATAAATATTAATCCTATCACACTTACCCCCACCTCCCCCCATTGAATTCCAGGTAGGCACACTAACGCCCCCCACCTTGGGTGCCAGGCAGGCACACTTACCCACCCTTGGGTGCCAGGTAGGCACACTTACCCCCACCCTCTTGGGTGCCAGGTAGGCACACTTACCCCCACCCTCTTGGGTGCCAGGTAGGCACACTTACCCCCACCCTCTTGGGTGCCAGGTAGGCACACTTACCCCCACCCTCTTGGGTGCCAGGTAGGCACACTTACCCCCCCCCTCTTGGGGGCCAGGTAGGCACACTTACCCCCCCCCCCCCCCCCTTGGGGGCCAGGTAGGCACAGTTATTCCCCCCTTGAGTGCCAGGAAAGCACAGTTATTCCCCCCTTGGGTGCCAGGCAGGCACACTAACCCCCCTGTGGGTGCCAGGCAGGCACACTAACCCCCCCTTGGGTGCCAGGCACGCAGACTAACCCTTCAGTAACAGCCTCCTGTGCCATTGAATTTCCCTTCCTTCCATCCCTATGCCCCTCAGCCATGTCCTCACCTGGTATATGGAGGCCCAGCTGTTGTTCCTGTCCGCCTCGTTGAATTCCTTCTCTATGTCCATGGCCTCCGCTATATTCCCGGCCTCTCTCTCTCCTCCCTTTGCCAGATACAACTGCACGCAGCCGGAAGCGCGCACTCCCACCTCCTTCCCCAGCTGGGAGGGCACACGTCACTTCCGCTACAGCGCGCAGCGAATCAGGAAGCGGCACACAGGGGAGGGGCACACCCGGAAGTTGCTGGTCTGCTCATGGAGTTGGCAGCTTGTGCTGCAGTCCCCGTGTGCACCACAGATATAATGACTCTGGCCTGTTTAAAGGGTTAAACACGCTCTTAATATATCCTTTTCAACATAACTGCTAATAAAATGTTTTATAAACACATACTTGGTGCTGTGAGTGGATTTACATGCAGCTGCTCAGACACGCGTTGGAAATACATATAGTTTATTCTGTACTTCTATACAGGGGTTACCACATTGCAAAGAGTGGAGGGCCCTGTCTGTGAGCTTAATATTACATGTACAGAGCACCTATAAGATTATAAGTTTGCAAGTTTTAAGACTTGTTTTTACATTGTTCAGTCATGTCCAACTCTCCTTGACCTCATACCAGGGATCTATCCCTCTTCACCTTCGCATTTCTTCGGCAGCACTGACAGCTGCAGTTACAGGAACCATCCGGCAGAGGGCGCTGTAAATTTTCGGGCGCCGTCATGTTTGATGGAAGGCAAAGAACTATTCTCCCCTACGACGTGGCGCAACTTGACGGCGCTGAGTCGACAGCGAGGCCATCGCTATGTTCGGCGCGGGCACTCGGACCCCCAGGGCCTTAGTCGCGCCACTCATAGCTCAAGGCCTCTTCTGTCGGTTGGCGGCGGGATTGCAGGGATTGCACTTGGTTTTTATGGCAGAGATACAGGAGTGGGTTGCCAGTTCTGTCTCCAGTAGGCCACAGCTCCTGGAATTCCTAGGTGATCTACCATCCAAGTAGTGACCTGCTTGGCTTCAGGGTGGTGGGTTCCCTGACTGGAATCAAACCTAGGTCGCATCAGTGAGAGCACCGAATCCTAACCACTGGACCACCAGGGAACCCTATCTAAGTTAGACATGTTCCAAATATGGTAACCAAGCATACTTTATCAGTTCAATATCACATATAATATTTGGCAAACTGCGAGACGTCGTCACGCTTTGTGTAATGCGTACGAGTTAGGGGATGAGCGCCTCAGGTGCTCATCGCTTGCGAGCCGCACAAAGCGAGGCGAGCCACTAACGCACAGCACTTATGCGAGGCGAGCTGTTATGGCACTTAATCTTGCGGGACTTAGCCACAAAACACTTAGTAAACGCACAATCGCATTAGCCTTCAAACATTTGACAAACACGGGACTTAGGGGAAAAAAAATTACGAGATAGCAAAAATACGAGGTTAACGGCCGAACCGCAAATATCCAAAAACACAAAGAAAATAAAAATAAATACAACAAAAATATCACCCACAGCACGGGGGAACAGGCAGGACGTCTGGGAGTGAGCTGGAACGCGAATTTAAGCAGATATCATCTACTTTCACCACACAAAAATCGACTAAATGAGAGAAAAATGGCAGCTGAAAAATATAAAACGAAAACGAGGCTACACGACCGCGGACTGCGCAAAACACTGCCAAACACGTAGCGCTTTCACACAGGAACAAACTACAAAATACACTATTACAAATTACGGAAAGTGATTGCGTGCCGCGCAACACATTAATAACATTACGACTCTACAATGTCGCTTTACACAATAAACCAACGGATTTCCCTCGCGCACGCAGCCTATTTCTAATGCACAGTTGGCACATTCATTTATCAGCAGGGCTCCAACACTCAAACTGTACATTGTAAGCTGCCGGAAAATATAAACAGATTGTTAGCTCTTCAGGCTATTGATTGCTGGATATATTAATTAGAAATAGATAAAGTATATTAATTTATTCAAGAACTAATTAATTCATTATTGATTAAGTAAATATGGATACATATATCTCTCTTTATAATGAGTGACGAAGGTGCTCAGAGGAGCAAAAATAGACGAGACAATAGGCTCGCAATGAGCGCCGAAGGTCCTCACAGTACAAAAAGTTTTACATTGTGTGTCAAACAGCATTCTCATGGCTTCAAATTTTATTGCCCCGTCATTTTTTGACTGGCAAGTCACTAGTTATTAAATAAAATGCATTTTCTTACAAGAAACGTAGATTAAATATTGTAATTCCTGCCAGTTAGCCTTTCTGATTCAAGCTTGTATCTTACTTTGTTTTTGGGCCTATTCTTTGCTGATTACTCTATATATTTTGTACATGCTCAGATTGATTATAGTAAATAGATAAGAACGATGTTAAGCATTTGAAATGCCATGTGCTTCAAAAAAAAAAAAACTCCCAGGGGTTAAACCCTAATGCAGAGAAGAACTAGACCTGACACACAAATGACAAATGTCAGTGTAGGTTTACCATAAGACATGACATCTTTAATAATATTAATTTGATAAAGAACTTGCTACTATCTATAGTTTTGCATTATATCATATCATGGAACCTCTGTATTTGTCATTAATCAGTTGCTGAGTGATGGACAGATGCTCAATCGCATGAATATACAATACATTTTTTCCATAAGAATTAACTAAAATTGGAATAATCCGTTCCCAGACCCAAATCTGATCCATAATAAATAAACATGTAACCAGAACTGTACTGAGGAGCGATGATGTCAGAAGAGAAGCCAAGGAATTATTGTGTATAAGGAGCCGCCTTCCATTACACATCAGGTAACTCCAATTCTGGTGACTTTTTTCCTTTTCCCGATGATTTACCTTCGATTTTTTATTCTTATTATCGTTTATTTGTAATGCGCCAACATATTCCGTAGCGCTATACATGGGTTGTGATCAAGGCACACAAACAATACACGTTGCTACGGGTGCAGGGCGCTGTCTTTGAGCTTAGAATCCAGTGTCCATATTGCTTTCCCCAAAGCACCATGCAAGACTGAAAACCCACAAACTTACAATCTAACACTAGTCTAATTTGGACAGCGCCAAACGCCATATCATTTGCAATTTGGATAATATGGAAGGTCATGAGGGCCCTGCTCTTGTCAGTTTACAACCCAGACACAATGCGGGCACAGGATGGACACAAGATTTGGAGCTGAGTCAGATGGTTGTGAGTGGAAGGAACATTGTAATCAGACGTGTTGTAATTTTAGTTGTAATAATAAAGTGAGTAACCGCTCTTGCACTGCAAGTGGATCAGAGACAGGAAGGTAAGTATGGGAAGTGGTGGGACTGGTGTCAATGTCAGCAATAGGGTGTTTTTAAATATTTGGAGGACTGGAGGGGAAAGGTTTTAGATGAGCGGTGAGCTAGGGGCGGTTATACAGTATGGGGGGTTAGACTAGGCTAAGAAATGTTGTAGATGGTATAACACTACAGGGCTGTTCAGTCGAGTAGGAGAGGGTGCAGTGCACCTTGAGCACCTAAAACAAGCCAAACAATCTTGTATGTGAAAAAAATAATTCAAACATCTCACATAAGAATATGACCATCCTGATGCATTTTTTTACCTATATTAATTTATTAATTTTATATACCTCAAAGTAATTATGAAATAACATTTAAATTTTACTTACTTGTAAGAAGTCCACAGATTCTCACCTTTAAGAGCCCCTACCTTCCTTCCTGTTCTTCCTCATGAGAGGTGCCATCTTGTACAGCTGTGACCTAAGGCCATGCCAACAGTAGAGGTGCTTCACACTACCCCACGCTGTCTCATGCTGCTACCAAGCAGACAGTGACATGCTGTGTGTGAGAGAGTACATACCAAGTGTAGGTCCTTGAAGGGGAAAGGTGGGTAAGATAATGCATGCTTGCCAACATTTTAATTGGCCAAAGGGGAAACGTATCATTTTGAAACATATGTACTATTTGATTGTGTTATTTCTATTTGATAGAACAAACAATATTAATATATAATATGTGAAAGATTCTCCATAAATTACTTGGTGAATTAACAAAGTATGACAAGGGAAAAAGGCACACGAATAGCTGCAGCTGGAAAAGAAGGATTGTTGGGAATCTCTCAGGGCCACAAAAATGTCCTCTCAAAATAGAGACCATTGGTATTGTATATATATATATATATATATATATATATATATATATATATATATATATAGGTAGCATTCTGTATTACATTAGCAAATAGCTTGTTACAGTTCAAAATATACGTGTACATAACTTATGTAAAGTTAGTTCATATGGAAATATGTCTTAATATGGATGTTTTCCTTATAAATACAGAGAAAGAGCAACATTTTTTGTAAAGTTAAACAGAAACAATAAAAATATGATGCAAATAAATAACTACCATACTGCAGTTTCTTAAAGAGACAGATACATTCATCTATAAAGGTTGCAATAAATGACAAATCACAGAGCATTAACCTTAGTGTACATCCTCCATGTATATCATCTTGTTTAGCATTACTTCCGCATCATCATTTCTGAAACGCTCACATTTACTAATAGCTTAAATTATTTTTTATTGTTTTGTGTACAATGCAGAGACATTTAACAGAAAATAATCAGATGTTGCACTTACTCATCTCTATAATGGACCACTGTGGCCAATGTATTTCTGTATGGTTTTAGATCAAATAATAGGGAAAACATATTTTTTTAAACAAAAATAATAATAATAAAACATTAAATTTTTATCTTTTATACCAAATTCTTCTATACTGCAGGCATCCATTTTTTCCAGCTGATTCTATTACTTGTTCAGTAGAGTTTGACCTTATACACTAATTAGCTTTCCATTACTGTTACTGACAGCTCTTGCCGTTGGAACGACTGTGCAGATAGAATCTTCCTGTCAATCAAAGTCTCCTCGCACATCTGGAAGTTAATCAACAGAAATCAAAATCATAGCTCTTAGAGTAACAACGTTGTGTTACTTTATTTTCAATTGTAAAGATTTTGGCTATTTTGAAGTGTAGTTCTTCAAAACCGCATAGTTAAAATGCATGACCACAATAGTGATTCAAACTAAAAAGGTCAATATATTAGCTACATTATGTATAGAGCAAGGTTCTCAGCCTTTTTTGGTGTGGCCATCATCCAATGGTCATGAGGGCTGGTTGTGAGATACAGAACATGTTTTACAGGATGAGTCTGCCTATTATACATATACTAGCAACTTGCCCGTCAAAAATGACGGGGCAATAAAATTGTAAGGCAGGTAATGCTGTTTGCAACAGACAGTAAGTGTTTTTGTGGTCTGAGATCCTTCGGCGCTCATTGCAAGCCTCTTGGTTGGTGTATTTTCTGTTATCAGAGGTGCTTTTGCTGTCATTGTAAGGTTGGCGCTGGTCTGCTTTTTGCGCTTATTGCAAGGCTGTCCCGTGGTCTAGTTTGTGTGGTATGAACAGCGTTGGCGCTCATTGTGAGGCGCATGGTGAAGGCCTTTGGCGTCTATTGCAATAGTTTTTTTTTGTGTATATGTCGTTTTTTTATGATAATTAATTAATTAATAAATCTAATATACTTTACCTATTTGTAATTAATATATGCAGGAAGCATTGTGCTGAAGAGCTGACAATCTGTTTTGATGTTCCTGCAGCATCCAATGTAGGTTTGCAGTGTTGTGGAGCTGAGGTGTAAGTGTCAGCAATGTGTGCAGTGTGTGGTGTAAATAGGCTGCGTGCGCGAGGGGAAGCCAATTGTGTAGCTGTGTACTTCCGCATTGTGTAAGTTAGTGTTGTAAAATCGCGGCGAATGTGTATGTGGATTGCGGCTGTGGATGATTTAGCGTCCTTGCTAATAGTGTATCTTGTACCTCGTATGGCTTTTTTGAAAATCCGTATGAGTTTGGTGGTGTTTTGGCTTTAGGGTCGTGTAGCCTTGTTTTCTATTTTTTTCGGCTGCCATTTTTTCTCTCGCTTAGGTGATTTTCGGGTGTCTAAACTCGGTAAATTGGATTTAAATTGAGGTGTAACTTCACTTGCCGAGGTGTAACTTCACTTGCCGAGGTCCTGGGTGCCCCCCTTGCTGTGGGTAAGGTTTTTATTTCATTTTTGTGTGTATTTAGTGTTTTTTTAATGTTTTCAGCTGTGTGCAGCTAAGGTCATATTTTTGTCAAGTTTTGTAATGGCTTTTTTCTAAGTCCCGCGGCTCATATTTTTTTGTGTAAGTCCATATTTACTCATTGCGTGTTAGATTTTTTTTTTTTCAAAGTCCCCCTTCCCTGGCTGTTTGTAACCGCTTGTGAGGCGCCGTAGAGCCTCCACCCCTGCAAATGCGGCCCCTCACTTCATAGTTTGCCAACTATTATATATGATAGATACTAGTCACTTGCCCGTCAAAAATGACAGTATGATATTGTCTAAAAAATTGTGTCTTCTGTCTGTTTGTGCGGCATCTCTCTGACTTCCCTTTCTCCCTTTCTACCCTTTCTCTATTTCTGCACCCTCTCCCTCTCTCTGTGCTCACTCTCTCCTCTCTATCCCTCCTTCTATCTTTTCCTCCCTTCTCTCTCCCCATCTCCTTCTCACTCTCTCTCCCTCTCCTTCTCTCTCTCTCTTTCCCTCTCCTTCTTTCCCTCCCTCTCCTTCTCTCTCTCTCTCTCCTCACTTTCTCTCTCCCTATCCTTCTCACTCTCTCTCTCTATCCTTCTCTCTCTCCCTCCTTCTCTCTCTCCCCCTCTCCTTCTCTCTCTGTATGATATTGTCGTAAAAATATTGTCTTCTGTCTGTTTGTCCGGCCTCTAACTGTGTACCCTCTCTCTCTCTCTGCGCCCTCTTTCTCTCTGCGCCTTCTTCCTCTCTCTGTGCCACTCTCTCCTTCTCTCTCCCCTCTCCTTCTCTCTCTCCCTCCCTTCTCTCTCCCCTCTCCTTCTCTCTCTCCCTCTCTCTCTTCTCTCTCTCCCCTATCTCCCTCTCCTTCTTTCTCTCTCTCCCTCTCCTTCTCTCTCTTCTTCTCACTCTCTTTTGCTCCCTCTCCTTCTCTCTCTCACTCCTTCTATCTCACCCTTCTTCTCTCTCTCCCTTTCCACCTCTCTCTTTCTCCCTCTCCTACTCTCTCACTTTCCTTTTCACTCTCTCTCCTTCTCCCTCCCTCTCCTTCTCTCTCTCCTTTTCACTCTCTCCCTCTCCTTCTCTCTCTCTCTCCTTTCCACTCCTTCTCCCTCTTTCTCTCCTTTTCACTCTCTCTCTCCTTCCCCCTACTTCTTCCCTCTCTCTCCCTCCCTCCTCTTCCCTCTCCTTCCCCTCCTTCCTTCTCTCTCCTTCCCTCTCTCTCCCTCCCTCCTCTTCCCTCTCTTTCTCTCTCCCTTACTTCTCTCTCCCTCCCTCGCCCCCTTTGGCGCCCAATGTGAGCCTCGCAATGCGCAGCGCACATGCGCAACTCGCAATTTGCGAGAGTTACGCACAAACTTGCAGTATATTAGTGATGTCTGTAGATTTGTAATGCAAAGTATATGTGAAATTTCTAGTGTGAGCTCCACCCCCAAGGCACCTATGTAGCAGACCGTCTGAGCCTGTGAGAGGAAAACAGATATTTTGTTGTAGCTGTCTCTGACTGGCCACAATTCATTATGAATCCTATGCTAATGTAGGTTGGATTTTCAGGGGTATTCCTTTTCAAAATCAACTGCTAGGAAACTGTAGAAGTTTTGCAAACTTTAGGTTAAGTTTATTGTTTATTTTGGGATTTTTTTCCTGAAAAAAGCTAAATATATCAATTGGATGCCTTGGTGGTCCAGTGGTTAGGATTCAGTACTTTCACTGCTGCGACCTGGGTTCGATTCCAGTCAGGGAACCAAGAGGTGACACCACCCTGAAGCCAAGCAGAATTGGGCCTGGTTGGTACTTGTATGGGAGACCACCTAGGTATACCAGGAGCTGTATGCTGTGACCCACTGGAGACAGAACTGGCAACCCACTCCAGTATCTCTGCCATGAAAAGTGTTCAGCATGATCATGTGCCTGGTGTGCTGCAGTTCATGAGGTCACAGGGAGTCTGACACAACTGAATAACAAAACATATTAATTAGGCATTGGTCATTAATAAAAGTAATATCCAATTATTTAATAATAATATTACTTTCAGAAATCAAATGTGGCAGCTGCTGTTGTCCACCAACCATAATGTTAAAACGGGGGATGTGGCTCTGGTTGGAAGGGAGTGCTAAACTTTCAGGCACAAAGTCAGTTGAATAGGAATTTAGTAATAAAAACAATGTGATCATATATTAAGGCCAGGAAACCAAATAATACAGCTACAATATATTGCCTTTTATGCCATTTTGATTTCTAGTAATCAACTTTCTTAGGTGGGAGGAGACTTTAAATGCACATATACAATGGTTTCGACGCAAAAACAGACATAATTTTCAGTAGCAACAATGGAGCGTTAATTGGTTTACAAGGACACAGAGAAAGAAACAAACAGAATCAGCTGACAAAATAAATTGGATTCCTGCAGTTAAGAATAATTTGGTATAAAATATAAAAATGCTAATACTGTGTTATTATTTTTTACTTTCTAAAATCATTTGGCCCTTTAAGAAGTTTAGCTACTTAAAAGACCATACAGAAGAAAATGACCACAATGTTTTTTTTTTTTTATAATGGCCTAATTGTTGCAGCAGACCTTTAAAGGGAAAGTTACATCCAAATTTGTATCTTTTATATTAAAGAGCACTCTCAGAGAAGATAATTTGTGTTAATATGAAGAAAATGGCCTAGTTTGCGAGCTGGAGAGTGAAAGCTGCCATTTTATGCTTGATTTTTATCAATGACACCAAGCTCTGTGAGCTGACTGGGTCAAAGGTTCAAGGGCCAGCTCAAGAGTCAATCACACTGCAGCTAAGGTCTAAACATTCTAAGCTGTGCAAATTATATCCAAGTTACTGTGTCCTTCAGCAGCTCGTATCACCTGATTTATATATTTGAACTTCTGTAGGTGAACTCTTTCATATAAGAGCAACTTGTGTTTATGTGAAACTTCCCCTTTAATGGCTGTAGTGATCTACGTCAATGTGTATGTTCCAACTCATCCTGTAGCTAACACCATATAACCATATTATTGTCATTAGTGCTGTCTGGTCCTGTGGGAAGACCTCTCATGGACACTCTCCCACCACCCACTCACACACAACACAAAAGCACCTCTGTGCAGACATCTGCATCCCAGAGACAACACAGCAGAGGTCCCGGGAAAGTCAATAGGTCCTACAGAGGAGGTCCGGCAGTGTCCAGCTGGGTGACAGAAACATCATATACATCATTAATATTGTTTCTAAAGAGTGCGTAACGCTCCAGTGGGAGGGCATGCACACTTCAGAAACTATTTGTATGGATTCTGTACATGCCGCAATGCGCATGAGCGGCGCCAGTGGCGCATGCACCAAGCACAGCATCAGCCAAGCATGCGCACAGTGCCAGATGCGCATGCGCACAGTGTGGCGCCAGATGTGCTTGCGCACAGCACGGCGCCAGAGGGGGGTGGGGAAGAAACAGAGAGGGAAAGGGTGAAAGAGACACAAGGGAGGGAGGAGGGGGGAAGAGACCAAGGGGGAAAGAAACGCAGGGGAGGGAGGAGGGGAAAAATACACAGAGGAGGGGGGAAAGAGACACAGGGGAGGGAGGAGGGGGAAGAGTCACAGGGGAGGGAGGAGGGGGGAAAGAGACACAGGGAAGGGAGAGGGGAAAGAGACACAGGGGAGGGAGAGGTGGGGAGAGACACATGGAAGGGAGATGAGGAAGAGACACAGGGGAGGGGAGGGGGAAGAGACACAGTGGAGGCAAAGGGGGGAAGTGACACATGGGAGGGAGATGGGGAAGAGACAAAGAAGATAGAGGGAGAAGAGACACAGGGATGGAGAGGGAGGGAAGAGACACAGGGAGGAAGAGGGGGGAGAGACACAGGGGTGGGAGATGGGGAAGAGACACAGAAGAGGGAGGGAGAAGAGACACAGGGAGGGAGAGGGAGGGAAGAGACACAGGGAAGGGAGGGGGGAAGAGACACAGGGGAGTTAGAGGGAGGGAAGAGACACAGGGGAGGGAGAGGGAGGGAAGAGACACAGGGAAGGGAGGGGGGAAGAGACACAGGGGAGGGAGAGAGAGGGAAGAGAGACGCATATAATATAAAACTGTCATTTATGATAGGTAAACGACTAGTTCACACACACACACATATATATATATATATATATATATATATATATATATATATATATATATATATAAAGAGGCAGGGAGATTACACCAGGGAACAACTCATGAAAACAGACCAACTTTAAAACTAACTAAAAAAGCATAATATAGTCTCTCATTTATTTTATTTATATGCAATTAGAGGTAGACATTGGTTCATTTCATAGAGATTCACAATAACATCTAATCCAATCAGAGATGAGCGCTTAGCCCCATCTACCATCTAAGCCAATTAGAGATGAGAACAGTTTGCAGCAGTGTAAAGTCCTTCCTCTATGGATGTGGCCTTAAGTCACAGCTCTAAAACATGGCACCCTGCGTGACAGAAAACAGAAAGAGGAGGTTCCAGAAGAGGATCTGTCAGTCTAGGGGGGTTCTTAAATTTAGTATCACAGTTACATCAAAGATAAAACAAATTAGGTAGCCGAGATAATATATTTACATAAACAATTTGTTTTTGTTCTGCTTTTCTGCTGAATGATTGTAACATTTTAAATAATATTTATCATTTTGGCTTTTTTACGCAATTTTTTGCATGTATATTTTCTTACCTTATTACTATATGGCTTTATTAGATAACTGGATCTGATTGAAATTAACACCACACCCTTTCCCCTTACGAGTTCAGAAGCAGAAAGCTTGCATCAAAAGATGCAATCACAGCTCTCCACAAATGTAAACACCCCTCTCACACACACACACTATCATGGATCTCTCTAGGGTCCATCTGCAGAGGCATCGATTTTTTTTCTAATAAAAAACTAGCTTTACGCCTTATTATATGACTAATTATGCTCTTATTACAGATTACAGTCTCCGTTTCACGGTTTTAAACATATATATTTTATATTTTTTTCATTGTAGACTTATTTAAAAAAAGGCAGTGTTGCAACTAGACATTTTCTTATAAAAAAGAGCAGTTTGCTTTTTTTCTGTGGACATTTAAACTGATTTTGGCAAACAGAGTATGTGTTATTGTTCTTACCAGGGAGTTTATCCAAAAAGGGAATTCCACAGAACTCTTGGGTTCCCAGAAACTTCTGTTTAAAGCACTGACATACGGATAATACATAAAATGTTTTATTAATGTAATGGGAGATACAACTTCATGTGGAGCTATAAGAGTTTTGTAGTATAGACATTTTGCTCGGTCGGCTTTATATATAAAATATCTACCGTAAGTATCTTATTCATCTCAAATCAAATCAATATATAATTTAATATAGAAATAAATAGATTATGCCCACAATTAGCACTTCAGGTCAGCAACCTATAAGTCAGATGTGGTTCACTAAAGATCAACATATGGTTCTTTTGCCAAGATAAAAGTAATCAGTATTCATCAGCATGGATTCAAATAATTGTTGTGAATTCAAATGAGTGGTAGTTTGCTTCATTTATTTTTAAAATTCAAAGCACGGTCCATACAATTTTTACCATGAGCCAGTGTGCCGTTTCATATAAGAGTCATGAAGTTGGTCTTCTATACCAATCCTTTTTTGGCCCTTGCACTACGGTTTTCACTTTGATTGGTTCTTTATAAAATGTCCCAGACCCAAGTTAAAATGGCATGCCAGTTATTAGTGTTGAGTCAACTTTGAAAAATAAAGACCAGCATTAAAGGGATATGTAAGTGAGCTGGATTGTGAATGCATCTGATAGAGGATAACTAGTAGTGTATGAAAAAAATGTTTTGCATGAAAATATCCCAAAATAAACATTAATTACCTTACCTTGAAGTTAGCAAAATGTCCTATGTTTTTTGGAATGTGCATTTTATCGTGTATAGCCCTAGAAATCTCCACCTGAATTAGCATAACATTCAAATTCAGAATCAGGATAATACATTGTATCATTCTTCACCTCAGTGGCTTCTGGCATGTGCTCAGTACAAGAACTGCAACAGTTACTTCCTGTGCTCTGTACCAGAAAGGTCAAAATATGTACCCTGCTGTATTTCCTGTGTGTACCCGGCTTATGTAAGCGTCCTGTGGGTGTGAACAGCTGGATTTGACTTTTGTGCAAATAACTTTGTAAGTAAACTGAACTTTTCTATATTACTCATGTTTTCATACACTACTAATTCTCCTCTTTCAGATGCATCCATAATCCAGCTCACTTACATATGCCTTTAAATGACCAATCAATTGTCTAAATATTGTCTATGCTGCTATCATTAATATTATTATTATATATTATTTTTTCTGCTCCAATACATTTTATATTGTTAAGTATAGGGATAAATTGACTTCTAAGGACAGACCGGAGAGGAGAACTCAAACATTTGAGAGCACTGCTCTTGTGACAGAATACAGCCTGAATGGGTGTAGTGGGTATTAGAAACAAATGGAGGGAATTGCTTGGTGTTAGTCTGTTCAGGTGGCACTATGCATGGAAAGGAGCCATTTACAGTGTCTAATGAAATCATTTGATAGGGAGCATGGTAGTAAACTTGTCTAAATAGATGGGTTTTCAAATAGAGATATATAACAAATTACTTAGAAAATGACTTTACTTAAACATAATAAAATATAAACCAATCTGTAGCATTTACACACTTCTCTGCTACATTACAAACCCCATCCCGTTCCTCTAGAAATTAAACACAAACATATATTATGGCCTGAGACTTGAAACTGGCTATTTTTTTTTATCTATTGTCAATTTAAAAAAAAATATATATATTGTAAATATGATAAAATAATAAATGTAAATATATAAATAAATGATATATGTGTAGGCTTGTTACTTATCTCCAGTTTACTTAGGATAGGTATAGCTCAGTGGTATAAATAGTCGGCCGGCAGCCATGGATAAAATGTATTCAATGGAAAACCATTGTCTCCATTGGGCACAGCTAATCATTATCTCAGGCAAGTTGCCCGCTGCCATGGCAGCGACATTGGCAGAATCACAACTATGTGAATACAATGCAACCATTTTTCCATATATTTTTGTAGATACCAAAATAACATTCGCTTAACTGTCCAAAAGCATTATTAATAACCCTAGTTGGATAGACTGTCCTGGCACTCACAGGCTGTCTGAAGAATGAGGTTACAGTATCATTGTCTACTTACAAATTCACATTAAAGGGGCGCTGTCGCCATGAGCTCTGCAGTGCTTTTACTGCATTATTCACTTAAAGGACCATTGAAGTGTAACATTTATAGTATGCTCTTTTGAAAGAACTGATGTCATAGTGTGCAAAACAAATAAGTAAAAAAAAACATCTATTTTTAACTATTGTATTTAATTTAGCTGCAATGACAGCAGACATTTTCCCCTTTTGCTCATCGGGTTAGAATCCTGGCAGGAATTGTGGATCCAGATACAATCTCTATTCAGTTATATTAAAGGACTGCCATTTTATATATACTTGACAGAAGAACGAGTAAAAGAATTGTTGTTTTGTCATTCAGTCATGTCTGACTCTCCATGACCTCAACACACCAATACAGGTTTCATTTAATGTAATAGCAGACTTTTTAATAGTTGAGTAGATTAGATGTGATTGATATTTATTATTGTTTATCTAATGATATTACTCCATTTTATCATTTGGTTTTCATGGCAGAGATACTGGAGTGGGTTCCTTCTCCAGCAGGCCACAACATAAAGCTCCTGGTATTTACTAGGTGGTTTCCTATCCAAGTATTGACCAGGTCCAACCCTGCTTGGCTTCAGGGTGGTGTGACCTCTTACTTCCCTGACTGGAATCAAAACCAGGTCGCAGCAGTGAATCCTAACCACTGGACCACCCAAAAACCCAAGAGTAAACCTTAGTAGGATCATCCCCACCCTAAACCTACAGCCAGACAGAAAGTCCAAGATGGAATCGCCCATGACACAATAATATATTTGCTTATATTCCAGTTTACATGTTAGATAGTTACATACTTCACAAGCATGTGAATCTTCTCCCAAACAACAGGGATCCTTTAACGCTGATATGAAATAAGAACCCGTCTTCCAAGGAATGCACCAGAATATGCCCATTTGTGTATAAATCCCAATAAAACAAATCACTTATACTTGAACTCGGATCATCTGTGGGGCACATTGTTTATCAGACAGTCAGAACAAGTTGGTAAATGAAGGTAATATTAGATCTCCGGGCAAAAGCCTCTCATATCATGGAGATAAATAGATGTGTAACAAGATCTAGGAACAGAGCAAGCTGAGGATGTTCTTGTCCCTTACCAAGAAGGACATGTTCCCTCAGACAGCAGTGGGGCATCCTAAAATTACTATTATTATCATTTATTTGCAACGCGCCAACATATTCCGTAGCGCTATTCATAAGTTGTGATCAAGGCAAAACCATATTAACACATTACAAAGATGGGGGGCGCTGTCTTTGAGCTTAGAATCCAGTGTCCATAGCTCTTTCCCCAAAGCACCGTGCAAGACTGAAAACTCGCAGACTTACAATCTAAAGGGTTTGGGTGTGGTACAGGAGGGTGAGAAATGCAGTGTGGACGTTAAGGAGGCAAATTAACCTTAATAAAGGTGATTTCAGTCCAGTGTCAGTTCATTTAGCTCTATATTAATTCAAAAGCAGGCATTAGCCAAATAAATATTCACCAAGGTAAACACTTCCTGACTAGTGACATGAGACCGCCCCATGTCCTTACTGATGTCCTATAGAATAATAAAGGAATTGAATACCTCAATAGTGTGAAAGCTCTCTCCATATGCACATGCCATGCACTTTCCCATTTGTCCCCTACCATTTGTCCCCTCCCCATTATCTTTTCCCCTTTAATTCCCCCTTTGTCCATCTTTTCTCACATTTCTCCATTATTCCTCCTCTCAATTCATTATTTTCTTTTTTTTTTGCTTCACTATATTAAAGTACCAATTTTTTTCAAAAGTAGCAAAAATCCTAGGCCTAGGCTGACTTGGCATTTTATCAATGGCTGAGTGATTGTCCTGTCTGTTTTAAGCTCCCTCGTTGAAACAATATAAATGGCGCTAAGAGAAATGTTATGACACTGTACAAAAAATAATGTATAGCACCATGAAAAGATGGGAGGAGTAGCACATGCAGAAAGAGGGGGTAATGACCAAGTCTGTGGTCTTCATTTTTGAAGACTCCTTAGTATAGTATTAATAATCAATAATAATAATAATTAAAGCCCTTTGTAAAAAACACTTTGATCTGTAGATCAGCTGAATCCTCTTCTTTTCTTGATGACTGTATTAGTGTGGAGGCAATCAGCTGACCTGGAGGGTATAATTCTAATTTTTAAATTTGAATTTAATATGCATTACTGCTGTTATAAATCATTACATTTGAATTTTATTTATGATCAATGCATAACTAAAACATCAAGCTCCTCTTGTGTGGGTATTATAAGGTACTTTAATGATGTTGGTTGACAAGTGTGGTGTATGTAGGGTAATATTTGTTTTCAAAAACATGCAGCTTCTTCATTAATATCTACGATTTTGATAAAGATGAATATATGGCGAAACGGCCGTAAGGCTCAGTTTTATACAATATGTTAGCGATATAGGGGCTATTTATGCTAGTTGTATAATGTTTTAAAAAATTGGGGTGGAATATATGTTACAAGTTCATTCAAATGACCAGATGGGAGTAATATAGATAAGTTTTTTTTTTCAACTGCTGTCCTTAGGGACCAACAACAGTTCACATTTCAGGTATATGCCTGCTTGAGCACAGGTGAGCTAATCAGAGGCTCAGCAGGTGGTTAAAGAGAATTGCTGAGCCTCTGATTAGCTCACCTGTGCTCAAGCAGGGATATACATAAACTGTGACTTGTTGGTGGCCCCTGAGGACTGGAGTTGAAAAACACTGATTTCTAGATGCTACCGATGGCGGAATATCATATTGTATTTACTGAATTTTACAACATAGTATTGAATTATAATTTTCTCCCTCCTTTACTTAAACAATTAACAAGATACTAAATAAGCTCCAAGAGAGCAATGATTGCTGGGAATTTAATTAGATATTAGAGAAATTCTGGAAGAGAAAACTATGTACTTCTCTATTCTTTACATTTAGGGCTAGTAGTAAGCTTTTGTGACTTTTCCAGTTTAGGAGGAATCCTTTCAAGGATCATAGGGTGGACAATCCAAATATGTTTCTTTTTATGTATATACTAGCGACTTGCCAGTTAAAAATGATGGGGCAATACAATTTGAAGCCATGGCAATGCTGTTTGTCACGCAATGTAAGGCTTTTGCTCCTCTGAAGACCTTCGGCGCTCATTGTAAGCCTATCCCCTTGTGTACTTTAATTGTCCGGCTTTGCAACGATCACCTTTGGAGGTCATCACAAAGACAGATAAATAAGTACAGTGTAAAATCAAAAAAAAATGTGAGTACAGTGAATTACTAAAGTAATTAATTAATTTGTCTATGTGTTACTTGGCTCGCGAACATTTTACGTCTGTTGTAATGGTATATTTTGTATCTGCTACGTTCCTGTGTAACTCGTACGTGCCTGGCTCTGTGCCCTTTAGCCTCGTTTAAATTTTTTTCTTCCGACATTTTTTTATTGTCGCTTAGTTGATTTTCAAGTGCCGAAACTTCTTAAATGCGACTTAAATTTGCGTGCAATCTCACTCCCAGACGTCCAGGCTGTCCCCCCATGCTGTGTGTGATATTTGTTTTATGTGTTTTTTTTATTGTTGTTGTGCTTTTCGTGTTTGTCGATGTGCGCATTTCGGCCGTTAACTTCGTATTTTTGCGATCTTGTACTTTTTTTTTTAAAGTTCCGCGGGTCATAATTGTTGTTTGTAAAAGTCGTACATCCTTGTCTGTGTTTTCTTCGCTTCAGGGTCGTATAGCCTCGTTTTCATATTTTTCGTCCGCCGTTTTTTTTCTAGCTTAGGCGATTTTCAAGTGGCGAAACTCCTTAAATTCAACTTTAATTCGCGTTCAACCTCACCCCCAGACATCCTGGCTGTCCCCCCTTGCTGTGTGTGATTTTTTTTAATGTTTTGTTTTTATTTTTCTGTGGTTTTGATGTTTTTTGATGTACGCGTTTCGGCTGTTACCTTCGTATTTTTGCAACCTTGTAAGTCTCGCGGGTCATATTTTTTTTTCTAATTCCCAAGGCTCTTCCAGTTTTTTGGGGTTATTTTTTACTGCACGTGAGGCGGCAAAGAGCCTCTAACTCCGCAAATGCGGACACTCACTTCGCAAGGTCCACATTTGGCTCATTGCCTTTGGCTCATTGCAGTTTATGTCCACCTCCGCAAATGCGGCCCCTTGCTTTGCGAGGGGCCGCATTTGCGGACTGTAATGAGCCTTTGGCTCATTGCAGCTGAAGTAGGAGCCTCCACCTCCGCAAATGTGGCCCTCGCTTTGCGAGGTCCACATTTGCACCAGAACTGCGTACCTTGCTTCGCAACTCGCAGAGCGTGACGACAACTCGAAGTTTGCCAACTATTATATGTGATTCTTTATTTTAAGTGGTATGTTTTCGAAATAAAATATTTCCTGACCCTATTGTTTTGTCCTATATATATAGTTGTTGGTGTTAAGCACCAGGGACATAGGCTTATTCCTATGAGCATTGTGTTGGTGCTAATAGAACCGTTTATAGCAGCACTAATTGGTGGCTTTATTATCACATTACACAGCCTGTGTTTGTCATTAACACACTGGTGTTGTCGGCTCAGCACCTACACAGGTTCCCTTTTTGCTCTAATGAATTCACTCTTTGTTTGGACACGGCGGTGAAGAGGAACGTTGCTTCCAGGTGTCGTGGTCTGTTACTGACATGTTTACTAAGCAAACCAGTTAAAGTGTTGATAACCAAACCACCATCAGAAAGGTCCTTGTCTTCTAGAGATACTTAAAGGGACACTGGAACGCAGCATAGTCACAGTAAAATATAATCTTCAATATAATTACTTACATTTGTAATAATTTTACTTAGGATATTGTAGGCATCCATATTGTCCTCTTTGAGTATTCCAGCCCCACCCTAAGAGCAGGGTCAAGGGCTGTTTGCATTGTTTATTTTAAGGAATGAGCACTACCCATCAGTAGCACACTGCACAGGGCTCATACACATAATTTTTCTTGTATAGTGTTTACTTTAGGATAAGGACACTTAAAGCTGAAACAACCAGTGATCCTTCCCTGAGAAAAAAAAGCTAAAGAGCCAAATTTGGATACTTACAGTAGAGTAGAATCATGTTCCCTTGTAAAAAATGTAAGAAATGTAACTATTCAAAAGTTTTTACAAACATGATACTTTACTATGATTTTAAAATGTGCTCGATTTACATTGAACCTTTAAAGTGACACAGTGGAAGTTCCACATTTGATATAATTACAATTATAGGTATTACAAATAATGTATAACTGCTAATTACCCCAAGAGCCTGTGTTCATGTGGAAAATAAACTGGGCATGCAAAGACCCCCAAGGTTATCATCAAGCTAATTAGATAAATTACTCCATGGGGACTAAGCATACCCAGTCTAATTTTCACATGCCTTTCCATTGGCTGACAGGTAAAAATTGCAACCTTCAATGCTAGTTTACTAAAATGAAATGCAAATTATACCATGTTTTAACCCTTGGCTGTTTTACATAAAATGGACTTTGCATCTATGTTCTATATATCTGTTTTACCCAAAAAATGTTTTTGCGTCCATGGATTACGCAGCGCCTATTGTAGTTAGTTTGTTACATACTTCACAAACTACAGTGTCCTTTAAGTATAGTGCATGTTAAGTTATGTAAATGATCTCATCTATTGGCTCTTTGTTTAAGTCTTAGTCGGAAAGAGGAAGCAAACACTGACTGATAGTAAACAGGAGAATAACTTCTTTATAATACTATGTACTATATTTCTTTATTTCCAAGCTTTCTATATCCCTGTATCAATTAGGATATTAAAGGACCACTGTACATTTAAATAACATGGCTATAAAAACCATAAACAAAAGTAACAAACAAAATATAAACAGCTTTTCCACATAACCTTCCAATCTATGTCATGTTTCAGAGCGCATATGGTAGTTTCAGTGCCCCTTTAAAGGCATATCTAAGTTTCCCTGTTTTTCCCTTACTCTCATATATCACATGCTGCTTATATCAGACACACGCATTACATGGAGTCAATCTATCCACATACAGATTAATTTTATTTAAAAATAACATTTGATTTCCACACCCCCAGAGCTGCTTACATACACACAGTGTACCTACCAATAGAAACACTGCATTTGGGTATGGTTTTCAAACATATACTAACCTTCAATCCACCAGCAGCACAGTGCAGAGGATCACAGAGCAATGTCTGAGCTCCTACTTGTTTTCGTATGCTGGGGACTACACATCCCATGATGCTTTGCTGCAGAACTGACTTCCTCGATTTGAAACAATTGGCCAAAGAATTTTGTATTTTAGGCTAAATTAGTGAAGGTTTTGAATGGGCCTGCCTTCTCAAAAAGACGTCCCAGAAAGCTGAAGAAATTGGCAAAATCTAGTGTATTAATTTTTTTATTTTTTTCATTGAAAAATGTTTTCATATGTTACTGGTTCTCCTCTATCAAATTCCTTTATGATCCATGAAACTTAAATATACCTTTAATATATGGCAGGTAAAACCAGATTATTTTTTTCCCCAAATGTTTTAATTTTTCATGTAAAATCCTCATAAACACCCTGTATACTTTCTTATCACAGCTTCATAATGAAGGTGTCGGGAACTGTTTACTTCAAATGGAAAGGAATTTTCTGAATGTTGTCATAACAAGGATTACTGGAAATGTAATGTGGGTGTACCCAGAGAGAGCAAAACCAAACCCAACGTAACACTAAGTAACAGGACTGTGTAATAGTGCTAGGGAAGGATTCCTCAGGTGCCCTCTACCATAAACACATATGTATTTTAATATTAAAGACACATGGAAAAAATGTTTTCTTTGTTGTATCTGAAATGGAGCGTGTCATGGTGGGTTTTCTATTTTTAAATGATTTTATCAGAGCAGTATATCCTGATTAAAATGTTTAATTGTTCTGGGGGCTGTGCCCTGTCAGCTAAAGACAAAGAGACAGAAAGAGACTACAACATGAAAGCTGTTTAGCAAAGCCATTGACGAAAACTGGAAATTTTGACTTAGATGTGAAAGGCTAGTATGTAATTATTTTGGACTGAGTATTCTGTAATTGTCTCTCCCAGGGTAGCTGGGAGCAAACATTGGGCCTCATTCAATTGAGCAATTGTAAGTTACTGGAGTCCGTAATGAAGGTTGTAGGCTAATTTGCTATTCAATTGGCATATTATTGCGGGCTACAAATGGGTTCCGGGTAACTAGTTACAGCCTTGAAAACTTGGTTCAACGACGGTTCAACCAGGAACTTACAGTGTCCAGAAGCCTTTGATCTTTCGGTAAAATCGTAAATCGCTATTCAATTGCAAAAATTGCTCAACACTGCACCCGCACTCAAGCCCGCAAATGCCAAATGGCGGCACAAAGTTTACAGGTTCCAAACAAAAGTGTTTACAGACTAGTTTGTAACACTGCAAATGACAATATAAAGTCACCAATGCACTTTACAATATGGGGAAAGCAATGGAAGGCATTACAATTACATGCACAACAACTCCCAACTATCAAATATTACAAAAAAGATAATTTAATTTTCTGCATAGGTTGTAATGGTCATGCATATGCAATATGAAAAGCCATGCTGTAAGATGCTGAAAGCTATTAAAGACACACTACCTCATTAAATTGCAACACAAATAAGTGCAAATGGCTGACATATTAATCCTTTTTCACTCACAGAGGCCTACATAGTATAGCTCACAACTTCATTGAGTTACACAAGCCCCCTCACCACCACTACTTAGCAATCCTGAAGGGGACCAGGGGAACATACACCACACCAATCTACAAAAACACATGGAGGCTGTGCAGAGGCACGTGGAGCAACAGCCAACTCACCTCCTTCAGGGGTAATCTCCGATACAACCATCCTGGAAAGTCCCACGTCATTGCTGGTGGCCATGTGCCAAGATGTATACCCATAATCATTTGGTGACATCCCATTAAGTGGTTTGCTATCAATCAATTCACATTATCACTTGTCATATTGTTATCAGGCCTTCCAGGGAATGTTGATACTCCACAGTATTACAAATTGGACTTTGCATGTTTATTAATTCTTTATTATTATATATGATATATATTATGATATGATATCAAATGCTATTATTACTATTTTTTTATTATTATTATTATTATTATTATTATTATGTCATGTATTAATTTATTGCATAGTTACTAGGGCTCATTAGTTTACAGATATAGGAATGTGACACAAATGTGATGTATGTGGATATCACGAAACCTCAACCATGGACAACACACTGACACAGTGAGAAAGGTATAAAAAAGCTTTATTTTAATTAGAAATGGGCAAGACTGTGGGCGGATACTGGAAGGGCAAGAGGTTGTGCTTGTGAAGGTGATACCTATAAGGGGTAATGTCATAGTGTAGAATAATCATTATGCATAGCACCGACCAGGGACACATGTGGTCACTACACCACTGCAACCGGAATCTGGTGAGAAAAAGGATCATCAGAAATCACTCCATGTAATTGGAGAAACCATTAGTGTGCATAGCACTTACAACTTGTGTATATCTGGTCAATTAAACAGATGAAAATAATCATGGGTAATGTCAATTCTCTCCTCAGGAGCCATCAAACAGGCCATAACTTATGTGAAACAATAAATGAGGCAAATAGTATTCAACAGGTGGTAGAGCCTCAAACTGCTTCACACAGTGTTTCACCCAAATCATGGTCTTTGTGGTGGGTCCTGGGGAGCGGTTTGACAACCACTGACCTGGGGGATGTTCTCACCTACTTCCTCTTTCTGAGCACTAGGTCCAAAGGCTTCTGTGACCATGCGCTATCTTCCTCTACCCTGGCCAGGAGGTGTTGGATTGAGGGGTGCATCCAACCGGGGTGGCTGTGTAGCAGCTGTCGTTGGTGGTAAGAGGTGAGATGAGGAGGCTGTAAGCTCTGGTTGCGGTGGGGGTGGAGCTTACTGTATCTGTCCCTATGAGCCATTTGCTCGAACCTCTACATCCGAACATTATGCCTCCTCACCTCCTCACCATATATTGCTTGGATGCTTTCCACCTGCTCTGTACCAATATCGTTCTGACGTGCCAGCTGAGCTGTCAGCAGCTGCACTATTTCAATGTCGCGATCATCAGACGAGCAGATGTGCTGATATATGTCCCTCAAGGTTCCTGGTACAGGGACGTGAGTTCTGTCTACGGACACAGTTGAACTCTGGATGTGCTGTGGTGAGGCCACAGGTGTTGCTCATTGTGATGGTGTACCCCATAGGTATAGGGATGGTCTTCCCTGTATGGATAGGAATGGTGTACCCCATAGGGATAGGGGTGGTGTTACCAGTAGGGATGCTGTTGCCAATGGAGATGTTGCTGTTGCAAATAGAGATGGTGCTGTTGCCGATGGAGATGGTGCTGGCAATGGATATGGTGCTGGCAATGGAGATGCTGTTGCCCATAGGTATGGTGTTGGCCCGGTATGGTATTGGTCTTTTGGGGCAACAACGTCTGTGACATCAACAGCTGGGACAGCTGCTGGGACAACAATGGCTGTGCCAGCAACTGCTGAGACACCAGCTGGGGCAACAATGGCTGTGACAACTACTGGGACAACCACTGCTGTGGCAACATCTGTTGTGGCCCGGTCAGGAGTGGGAGAGGATAGGTGTCCGGCGCATGTATTGCTTGAATGTCACCAGGTGGCAGTAGTGGGCCTGTTGAGAGTGGTCCCCATAAGCTCGACATCCCTGCAGGTGGTTGGTGGCACATTGAACTTCCAGTAATTTGAAAGGGCTGGGAATGTGCCTGTGATACATGTGGGGGTGCAGGGGGTGTTTCCCACAATGGTCTTGCTGCTGATGGACCAGCCTCGTGTGATGGGCCCAGGCCCTCGGCTTCCTCCATCACCTGTGTTGGTGATAGTGGTGCTTCTGGCGGAGCCACCGACTGTGCCTCTATGAGCGGGGTACGCCTCCTGGGTACTGAAATTAGAGGACAATAGTATTTGAGTATTGATTCTCTGCAGTCCCTCAGAGTCTATATCTGCATATGCTTCAGTGTGCACACCAATACATGTACTCTCTTTTGGATGTAAAATCATGGTGGTTCTACAACTATACCTTGTTTAACGCTAGGGATAGCTTCCAAGCAGTTGGAGTGTTAAGCAACACAGCTTTAAAAAGTGCAGAGTAACATGGGGAAGATAGTATTCGGGGAACTTATTACAAAATATATACAATTGATATTTATACTGTTTTGTTATATATTACTGTAACTTTGAACAAACAGCACACAACACTAACATAAACTGCATTGGCAACTGCTATTCATAATCCATTTTAACTACAGGTATTGGACAGACATTGATAACAATTAGGATGATAATATGATGATAATATCATATATTATAATATTTACATGGTTATTGCTGCCTCATATATCTGTAGTTAGAACCAGAGATCTTTCAGTGCTATTGTATGTCAGTTATCTATGTGTGTGGGGTTCATGTGTGTGCATATAAGGGTGTGATGGTGCATATGATACTCACTTTGCAGGGTTTCCTGATAGCCAGTGTTCAACTGTCCTGGAAGGCCAACTACCGCTGGCTCCAACAACTCCTTGATAGTCAGCTCTCATCCACAGTAGGTGATGTTGAGTGGTGGGCCACCACCAGTCACACAGGCTGCTCTGGCCTCCGCTGCCATCTTCTGCTTCACCTTGATCCGGCAGTCATCATATTAGTGTTTAACTGACAACATCACGGTTTGCAACCCCTTATGATGCCACAACTGCACTCACCTCATTCCAGGCTGTGCCTTATCTCCAGGCCTCACATCACTACCACCATGGACTTTCCTGAGAAGGGTTTCTGTCTTCTCTTGGCTATAATTGTGGACCCTCTGCTTTGGCACAGCCTCTTGCCCTGCCAACTGTGCCTGGGTTCCTGGCCTCCCTGTTCTCTCCCTGGGGCCTGCCCTTAACACCCCCCCCCTACATCTGGGGGCACATCCCTCCTCCCTCCAGCTCTCCTCCACCTGTACCTCCCCTCCCTGACCTCCTCTCCCTCTCTCCATACCTCTGTCTCGCCTCCTCTCCTTACTCGCCTCCTCCTCCTCCAGTGTTTCTCTCTCTAGCACTCTCTATCTCTCTCCAACACTCTCTATCTCTCTCTCTCTAGCACTCTCTCTCTCTAGCACTATCTCTCTCTAACACTCTCTATCTCTTTCTCAGTCTCTATCTTTCTCTAGCACTCTCTTTCTCTAGCACTCTCTATCTCTCTCTAACACACTCTATCTCTTTCTCAGTCTCTGTCTATCTTTCTCTATATATATATCTCTCTCAAAAACCCACCAAAGCCTAGACCTGTGTGTTGACTTTCTCAGCTACAGCACAGTCAAAGAATTACGTTTTTCACAGTCTTTTGAACCGGTTCCTGTGGCGTTGATTGGCGTACTCCGCTTCCTAATGGTTAATTGACCTGTGACGGGATCGCTACTTACGGCTTGATTGATTTTGACGCGCTTCATTGGATCGGATACCTGGAAGAGTTACAGGTGAATACAAGGTTTACGGACTTGAGGCTTCGCGCCATAACTCGCGCCCCTGCTCAATTGAATAGCATCATAATCGAAGACGAATAGGAGGCCGCAACAAACCCGAAGACATATGGCCTACATTGCTTGAGTTGCGAGCTTGCAGTTGAATCAGACACCTTGTTAGTGAGTTGTTTCGGATATTGAGGCTTGCTTGATACTCGTCGGGCTCGCACCACCCTGCATCCTGTCTCTCCAGGCAGTTTAATAAAGTACTGTGGCATAGTGTAGCTTGTGCTAACAACAGCCCAAGAGCAGCCTGTGTCTACAAGAACCAAAGAGCAGCATGTGCCTATAAGACCCAAAGTGCAGCCTGGGCTAGTGAAGAAGGCTAGTGATACCACTCAGCAGAAAAGAAAAATAGTGAGAACCACAATAGAATGTAAAAAAGAGATAATAGCCAAGTATGAGCGTGGCAGCCGTGTGTCTGATCTCGCTGCAGAGTACAAAATGCCTAGAACAACGATCTCTACGATAGAGAAAAATAAGGAAGCTATTAAAGAAGCTGATGTGGCTAGAGGTGTGAAGACATTGGAGGAAGCAGAGAAATTGTTGTACATTTGGATTAACAAAAAAATGTTAGCGGATGATAGCATTTCCCAAGCAATAATTTGCTAGAAAGCAAACAAGCAAATTGCATGTCAATCTGGTAAAAGAGGAGCCCACATCAAGTGGTGAGAGCAGTGAAGTATTTAAAGCCAGTCATGGTTGGGTTGAGAATTGTAAAAAGAGAACTGGCATTCATAGTATGGTGGGGATTGGAGAGGCAGCCAGTGCAGACCAAGAAGCTGCCGAAGGGAGTTTAGAGACTATGTAGAGGCTGAGGCTTTTATTCCACAACACTTCAACAGAACCTACATCACTCAAGAAAAGAAGACATTGCCAGGGCACAAGGTGATGAGGGACAGGCTAACTCTGTTGGTGTGTGGGAATGCTAGTAAGGATTTAAAAATTAAGCCTCTACTAGTCTATCACAATGAGAAACACAGAGTTTTCAAAAGAGAAAATGTGATAAAAAGCAATTTAAGCATAATGTGGAGGGCCAACAGCAAAGTCTGGGTAAAAAATATTTGCAGGAAAAAAGAACTGCCTTTGAGGGCTTTGTTAATAATGGACAATGCTTCTCACCCTCCAGGCTTGGAGGACAACTTGCTGGAGGACTTTTGTTTTTATAACTGTGAAGTTCTTGCCCCCTATCACAACTGCTCTGATCCAGTCAATGGACCAGCAGGTCATCTCAAACTTTAAGAAATTGTATACTACAGCCCTCTACCAGAGGTGCTTTGAGGTGACCTTGGATACTGAGTTGACATTGAGAGAGTTCTGGAAGGACCTTTGCAATATCCTTCACTGTGTCACTCTGATAGATAAGGCCTGGTGTGCGCTCTCTTACAAGATCTGTGGCTGGAGGAAAATGTGGCCAAAGGCTGTAATTCCGAGGAGCTTGGAGGCTGGACCTAGCCCAATAGTAAAGGACATTTTATATCTATGCAATGCCATGAGCCGCCTCCACCCCTCTGTCCCCTGATAACCACATCTTGATCCCTAGGATTGATAGGGATGGGGAAACACGCAACCAAGAATACACAAGTTTAACTTACATTTTAAGTTACTGTATTATTATATTATTTTGGTCCATATACAGATTCTTCAATGGGGAGGATGCGATGATCTTGTTCTCCCATCTCCTTAAGTAAATACCACACTTTGTTGTGATCCACACAGTCAAAGGCTTTAGAATAGTCTATGAAGCAGAAGTAAATGCTTTTCCTTAACTTTATTGCTTTCTCTATTATCCAACGTACATTGGCAATGTGATCTCTTGTGCCTCTTCCTCTGCGGAACCCTCTGACCTGTTGCACTATTTATATACTCACAATTATACATAACAAGTACAAAGGTGCCTTAATATTAATAGTATACACTTTATACTGCAATAAAATCCAACTGATAAACAGCTACAGAAATGTATTACATCCAGATACTAAATAGTGTATGTTATGGTGGCTAGAAATGTGATTGAAGTATACTCCACTGTATATTCAGAAAAAGTATTCTGAATAGGCAATGTCCTCCTCATGTACATGTCACTAAAATAATTAAAGGACCACTGTAATGCCCTAGCAAGAAGAGTCTGTCATTTTAATTTTACACTGTTCGTTAATTAAATTCTAATTCAATAGTTTATGATAGTAATATTCAATATTACATTAATTTTCAAATATTACTGTATCAGCCTTCACCTGATTGTTTGTCTCCATCCTGACCATCCTGATAAAGGCGTTAGGGAGAAGGGGGGTTGTCTGAAAGCTCTAAAGTGGTTTAAGATTTATTAGATTTGATAACTTAATAACAATCTCTAATAGGCTGCCCTAAGTAAAAGCATGTGACTAAGGGAAACCTCTTTAATAAAACAAATCCCTATCCGATGGAGATCATTGTGTTGCACTTTGTGTCTGAAAATTTAGAACAAAGCTGTCTCTCCTCATTTACTGTGGGTGGATATCAGCATTGGCTAAGTCTGATCTTTCAAAGTAAGTTTAATATGGAATATTGTTTAAATCATGTAATATTTTTTTTTTTAATGAGCAATGTTTAATTTAAACGCATAGCTCAGATAGTCTGGCTATCACAGTGGTCCTTTACCAGGTCTGATAAGACCCTTGGCAACTTGCAAGTTGAAAACATAACTCTCAGTAATTTCAAATGGACCTTGGAAAGAAAAAAAGGTTCAGAACCTCTGATCTAGACTGTTGGAGCCTCATTCAACTGAGACTTTCGGGAGATCCGGGCTCGGAAATGGAGCTCGTAAGTTATTTTGCTATTTGATTGGCAACTCTTTGCTGGCTCACATCGAGTTACGGGCTCTGTGCTGCCATTCATTGTGATGGTTCAAATCGCAAGTTAATGTCCCTCCAAGCCTTTGATCTCTCACGTCCGCAAGAGTTGCGAACGCTAAAATCGCAAATCACTATACAATTGCTCATATTCCCTCTCGCTAACCACTCCGTCAAGCCGGCAAATGGCAAAAGTTGAACAACAAGTTACTGGTACCAAGGAGGTCTCCCAAAGGGCTTAATGACATGTTTGGAGCAAATAAAAAATCAATACTGTACTTTTATTAAAAGTGAAAGTGATGTTAGGTCTTAGAATTAATAGCATGACATTCTCAAGCTCGTAAATTGGCCCAACAAAATACTTTATTTGATGTTTAATTTCCGTGTTATATCGATCCCGGCAATCAATGTGTTAATACATATAATGGAACTCGCATGGACTATAATATCATATTTACGACTTTATCAGTATTGCGTTATATCTGGAATGTGGGTCTGATCGTACCTCATAATTCAAGCCCGTAGGACTCACGATCGGACCCAGATTCCATTGGCTGTGTCTAACCGGCAGTTACGGCCTTGGATCAGTGATCATGTTCAAGCTCTCAAATGATACTTTCGATAGCCTGGTTTGCGATGTGCGCTATCGGGCCGGGACTGTGGGCCCGCAGACTTACGACCTATAACTTCTTAACTTGCTCCTCTCAATTGAATGAGGCTCTTGGTGTCTATAGGCCCATTTATTTGCATTACAATAGATGTGGAATGGTTTATGCAGACTGGAATGGAATACAATAGAAAACCAGATATAATTATATGTGAAGGAGGTTGTATAAACGAGTGACACTGTCATTCCGTGTTGTGTCGTCCCTCAATAAAAAGATTTGAATAAAGAAATATGTTTTCATTGAAGCCTTCACTGTGTCCACTTAAAATGTTGGTGACTCACAATGCGTGGATGGACATGAGATGTGGTCATTTGTCAGGAAATGATTTTCCACTTCACATTTTGTCATCATTAAAAAACCAGAGCTATGAAGACATTCTAAAACCACTAAGTTGAACACTATTGTGTCATTATTATAAGGATTCACATCCTGTATGTGTGTCAGTGGGGACAACTAACAATATAACGCTTGTTTTATAAATCACAATGGGCACTATCTACTAAGACAGATTTTGCAGTGTATGAATTTGTGCCATCTATATGTAGCATTCTTCTCCAAGGACTACACTTCTTCCGAAGACATTATGCTGTCTAACCAGGGTTGTACAGTAATAACCTGGAAATGGTGTCCAGTTCTGGAGACTGTATCTCCAAAAGGATCTTTATACATTAGAAATAATTCAACTCTTCAAAAAGCGAAAGAACAGGAATCTTCTAAAAACAAAGAGGAGTGCGCATAAAGCAATGTTTTAGAAGCTATTAAAGGCATATCTACGTTTCCTGGATTATGGGTGCATCTGATAGAGGAGAATCAATAGTGTATACAAACATTTTTGCATGAAAAAATACAGAAATAAACATTAACAAACTTACCCTGATGTTTGCAAGCAGTTACTTTTGTGAGTTCGCACCCCTGGATATCTCTGATAAATTTAGCATAAAATTAATAATTTGTTTTGGCCAATCCATTTTAATACACTGTAACAAACAGTGATGGCAGTTTGTGCAGTAAGGAATCATGGAATGGGTAGTCCCCCTGTAGAAGGTTAGTAGAGTTAAAGTCTGTACCCAAATGCAGTGTTTTTATTGGGAGGTTCACTGTGCCTATGTAGGCAGCTCTGGGGGTGTGGAAAACAAGTTCTATTTTTAAATAAAATAAGTCTTTATGTGTATAGAATGACTCCATGTAATGTGTGTTTTTCTCTTTAAGAAAAAGAGAAAAACATGAAAACTTAGATATATCTTTAAGAAAAAGCCCCCCGGTACAATTATACTCACAAGAACAAAGATAAATGACCTCTAATGTATTTAGTTAAGCACAGACTTTCTCAGGATCCCTGAAGAAGTCTGTACTAGACTAAATACTTCCAGTGGAGTAGGGTTGAATACAAATAAGTTTACATATATGTTTTAATAATAAAAATATAAATAACAGCAGTGTATGAGTGGTTTAACTAAATTGTATGGAATAGGACAGGAGTGTGTCATATTCCCAAAATCTGTTATAATATGTGGCCATGAATGGGCACCACTCCATGCTCCTCAAGAGAAATGAAATCTCCACAAAGAAAAAATAAAACAAATGGCGAACTTCCTGCCATAATGAAACCCTTCACAACATACATAAAAAAAAATGAGTAATGCTCTCACAAAGCACATCAGCATGAAACCTTAAAGGACAGAGATAATCCCTCCATGTATGGGAGTCTTAGTGCCCACATTAGCTTTCACTCTACAAGTGCCAACTAACATGCAGACCAGCTCTCAACAAAAGGAGCTGGCAAGGACCAAATCAAAATCCAATTCTTAAAGCATTTCAAGAACCAGCGTTTTCTTTGCCAGGAGTTGACCACACAACCATCATACTATCTCCATCAAGACCCCGTAATCTCAGTACTACAGTACAAGATCACCATAAGGGACAACCTACTGTCTATTGTTCAGTTGAAATTTGAGCAAAATGTTTAAAAACTTGAAGAAATTATCCACTCACTAAAATTATAACAATCTTAGCTCTATCTTTCAGCTGAGGCGCACTCTTGGAAGTCACTGCAAGCGACCATCTTGTAAACTAAATCTATGGTGCCACCTAGTGTTAAAAGTGTACCATTTGACTACGCCAAATGACTCTGGATTATGGGCCAACACAATTCAAGGTAGGTGTGTTATGTGCTTCAGCAGCAAAAATAAAACCTATTTCAGTTTAAGGGCCACCTATATGTCATTGCTTCATAAATCAGTTTAACAATACAACAAAACCTTTTGTGACATGCATTGCAAAGTAATACTAAAGATTAAAGTGAGAAAATGGTGAATAGAGGTAAAGAAAGTGAAAATAGATGGTGTACGGAACAAAACAGTGATATGTTGCTTGTGAAGAGGGCCCGGCCTGTGGTGACCGGTAGCCTAGGCCAGGTGGATGGGCCTCATAGCCTAGATCGGCTGACAGAGCAGCGTGCTAGCTCAGATTTGAGCAATAGGGATATGAACAGAGTGGAGGTCACGGATAGGGTTCCTGAGAGCCAGGAGCTTATCCCCCCCACCGCAGAGAGTGTGGTGCCAGCGGGAAGCGCGGACAAGGGCCTAGCCATCCGGCCACCACCCAGATGACAGTCTGGTGGTCATAGACGAGGTTCCAGTGACAGCCATGGTAGCATGGCAGACGCGCCCCACCAGGGTCCGGAAGTTGACGAACAGGGACAGTCCCTTGATTTTCACCTCAACACAAGCCAAGAGACAGAAATCCCCTTACAAGAGAGCTAGGCCACAGCGCACTTCACCCATCCCTGACATCATTCCGGATACAGGGACGCCCATAGTGACTCAGGGGCAGGACAGGGGTATGGATAGCATCGACCGCCATAGGCCCCCAAGCCGGAGGGAATTTTTACCCCCTAGCATAACTGCAGAGTCAGAGTACTCCTCTGGGGGGGGGGGGGGGGGAGACTGTACGGTCACTAGCGGGGAATAGACGCAGGAGGTCTACTGATTGTTCCTCATGCTTTCCCAGAGCCAGAGGCAGATCCAGGTCTCGGAGCAGACGGTCTTGCTGCTGCAGCTGCTGCGCCTGCGTAAAAGGGGGCAAGAGGAGTCCTCGGGGTCGAGACAAGCAGGGACGCCCGCTCGTCCAGATGGGCAAGTTGTCCCCAGGCTGACAGCTGCCCCGGGGCAAGGAGAGTCAGGTGAGAGGTTAGGAATTCCCAGGGAGGTAGGGGTAACGGTACAGAAAGACTCTCCCAGGGCATCTCAATTCCTAACGTCCATGAAATCCTTAATAGAAGCTCATAACATAGCCGTCTCTGACACGGAGATCGGGGCATGGGTGGGGGGTTTGGTTTGGAGCCATCTCCCCACGTGGGGCTCACCAACCCCACAATACCCTAGGCAAGCTTGGCAGCACATGCCGGAGGAGCGGACCAGCAGAGCAGCGGAAGAGAAGTAAGGGACTGAGCTGCGAGGCCATGCATCGTTTGCATGGAAGACAATCTGGGGGCGCATTTAGCTTTAGACATCAAAGAAAAAATCTGGCGATGGGATTACATAGAGATATTTTCCTTGTTGCCAATGTCCCATCTGGCAGATCCTCCAAAGAGGTTCCACAAGGAACGAGGCGACTGGAGACCAACTTTCAGCCACATACTGAGGACGTTCAACAACTGGTTACAGGCCTTTGCCATCATGGCCTGTGTCATGGGAGAAAGACACCCGGAGCAATGCTCTGGGCTGTTTGTTTATCTGGAGGAAATCAGGAACGCATACCAGACATATGGCGGAATGGCTTGGTGGCGGTAGGATGAGGAATTCCGACAGTACATGTCCTCCCGACCGGAGATGGCGTGGAGCGATAAGGCGGGGGACTATTGGTTGAACATAATGACACCAAAGCGGGCTATGCCGCACTTTCGTGGGAATCCAGGTGGGGCTAGAGGCCCCGCCACTGCGTGTACATCGGGTCGAGGTGTCTGCCACTCATTCAATGAGGGCAGCTGCAAGTAGGCACCAAACTGCCGTTTCAAGCACGCCTGTGCGAGTAGCGGCAGGGATCACGCAATCTCGAGATGCAGCAGACAAAAGGAGGGGTTCAGGTCTGGGGAGCACGCTCAAAAAGGGCCGGAACCCCATACGGTTGAACGCAATGCTTCTGTGGCTAGAACGCTACGGTAGGTTGCCAACGAAAGCCGGGGCGGCTGCCCTACTAGGCAAGGGTTTCCGGGAAGGGTTCAAAATTCTGCGCACACTCGCCCCACCTGATTCGCGTCTATGAAACCTGAAATCGATAAAGGAGTTTCCCCGGGTGGTGTCAGATAAAATCTGGACAGAGGTAGAGCTGAGAAGGATGGCGGACCCTTTTTCCTCCATTCCTTTCCAGGGTTTGGTCATTTCCCCTCTGGGCATAGTACCGAAGAAGGAAGCGGGAAAATTCCGCCTCATCCAGCATTTATGTTATCCTCCGGGCGGCTCCGTCAACGACAGGATCGACAAACAGTATTCGTCAGTGTCGTATGCCCCTTTCGATCGGGCCACGGCCCTGGTTAGACGGTCGGGCGTCGGAGCTAAGATGGCGAAGGTGGATATTGAATCCGCTTTTCGTCTACTACCTGTGCATCCCCAGAATCACCGTTTCCTTGGCTGTTTCGTAGACAGACAGTACTTCGTGGACTTTTGTTTACCCATGGGGTGCTCTATTTATTGTTCCTATTTTGAAGCCATCAGTACGTTCCGGCACTGGGTAGCACAGATTGAGTCAGGTTGCCAAGGGATTACCCACCACCTCAACGATTTTCTCTTTGTGGGTCCTGCGCGTCTATCCACCTGTGATTTCATACTGGGGACCTTTTTAAGGATATGTCAAGATTTCGGGGTTCCCCTGGCAGATAAAAAGACAGAAGGGCCCACCACGGAATTGACGTTCCTGGCTATACGGATCAATTCGGACAAGATGGAGTGCAGTTTACCGATGGAGAAGGTGTTGGATCTGTCAGCGGCACTGGCAGCCCTAGCAGGCGCCAGAAGAGTGTCGTTGCGGCGGCTGCAATCCATCTTGGGAAACTGAATTTCGTGTGCAGGATCATTCCAATGGGCCGAATATTCAGCAGAAGAATGTCGTTGGCTACGGCAGGCATATCACAGCCACATCATTTTATAAAAGTGTCTGGGGCAATGAAAGAGGATGCACGAGTCTCTATGCAGGAGCAAGTGCGGTCGGAGTGGGAGCCTATTTCAGAGGTGCATGGTGCTTACAGACGATGCCACAGTTCTGGAGCTGTTTGCCATCGCCACGGCGGTACATCTGTGGGGCAGGGACTTTGGGAACCGCCAGGTCCTTTTTAAATCAGGCAACGCGACCACGATCCGTGTATTCAATAGCCTGACGGCGTCGTCCGGCTCATACGGCATCTGGTTCTTTGTTGCCTCCGGTCGAACATCTGGGTGAGGGCTGAGATTGTTCCCGTCTTGAACGTTGGGGTGGTTGACGCCCTTTCTCGGTTACAGGGAACCCGGTTCCGAACACTGGCGCCGGAGGCAATGGTTCACTGTGAGGACATACCTCCAGAACTCTGGGAGCTTGGAGTGGTAACTGGTTACGTCAGACAGTCGGTAGCGCCGAAGACATGGGTGGCCTACAAGAAAGTATGCAGCAGGTGGAGCGACCTGGTGGAGGACGCCAGTGGTGCAGGATCAGAAGAGAAGGCGATAGGAATTCTGCTGTGGTTCTTGCTCCAGAGCGAGGTGATTCCAGGGAGACCGTGGTTCGGCAACTGGCGGCCCTGACATTTATGTTCAGGTTGGCAGGACAGAAGGACTTAACAAAGGAGTTTGTGGTCCGCCGGGTGGTCAAAGGCATGTTCAAAGGGGAGCACCGGGCGGACAGGAGGCGCACGATCACCTTCTCTCTGCTGCTACGCCTGGGGGAGGCGTTGGGTATGCTATGCAAGGACTCTTTCGAATCCCTGCTTTTCCAGACGGCCTTTTCCCTAGCGTTCTTTGGGCCTTTCAGGGTTGGGGAGTTGGTCTCGGAGAACAGGCACGGTTCGGGGGAGCTGCTGGCAGAGGACATCTGTCTGGAAGGTGACAGATTGTTGGTATGGCTAACAAGGTCGAAAACGGATCAGACTGGAAAAGGAAGGGAAGTGGTCATATACAAAACTGGAACTGAGTGTTGCCCCCAGGCAAGTGCGAGGTTGTACTTGGAAAAAAGGCCGCCAGGCCCACTGCTTTTGCATGCCAAAGGCCAGGCCTTGTCGCGGTTTCAATTCAAAAGGATGCTGAAGAAGTCCTTACGGCAGTTAGGCCTGGACCCGGCGGACTTCGGCACTCGTTTCGGATCAGGGCAAGATTAGGGTTGACTGAGAGCATGGTTAAAAAGATTGGGAGATGGGAGTTGCAAAGTTTTAGGTCCTATATATGGCCATAAAGGGTCATCTAACTGGACTTTGTTTTGTGTGTTGCAGAAACAAAATAGCTGAGGATCGTCGGCCATTCCTACATGTATTGGGCTCCCTGGCCGCAGTCACTGGAGACAATGTCCAACTGGGCTTCCTGGAAACGGGCGTGCAAGTACGATGGCTAGTGTTCCGCGGCTTGAGATGGACACAGGTGAATGGCCTGTTGGAGAGCAACGCTTATCATCACGGTAGCCCACACATTTTGATTATACACGCCAGGGGCAACGATTTGGGAGTGGTACTAATGAGAAAAATGTTGAAAGATATGTAGAGGGATGTGAAGTTTTGGCTAGAACAGTTTTCAGGCTTGTTCATAGTGTGGTCCGAAATGATCAAAAGGAGATCATGGCGGAATGCAAGGGATCCGGTCTCGGTGGATAGAGCAAGGCAAAAGATAAACAAGCAGATGGCTAGTTTTGTTAGGAACTTGGGTTTTATTACCATTAGGCATCAGGAATTCGAAGGCGGGAGGTGAGTCACCGGCCCAGGGCGTGAGGTTACTGACCGGGCTGGGCTCCTCCCCCGGGATGTTTAATTAAGCTGTGATGTAATAATGTTAACTATGTTAATTGGTTATTGGAATTTGGTTGCTTTAATAAAGCTGTGGCCCGTAATTTTTCCCAAGAAACACTTGGTCAGTGTGCTTATTTAATTAAACGCCTAATGGATCTTGCTGGCGTCATGGCCGCGCGAAGGCAGGCCCAGGCACGACTGGTCTGACGCAGCGCTGCGTGACCCAGCAAGATCCATTAGGCGTTTAATTAAATAAGCACACTGACCAAGTGTTTCTTGGGAAAAATTACGGCAGGAGGAGGGACTTACGCCCGTTTCATGGGCTTCCTCCTAACTCTGCGCCGGCCATTGCTCGGATTTCCTCCCTCCCCTTTTAGTTGGTAGTTAATTTAAAAAATAAAAATAAAAAAAATAATGGATATATAATAAAAATGGATAGTGAAGGGGGGTAAGGTTGGTAGAGCTCAGTTCAGGGTGCTAAGGTTTAAAATAAAATAGAAAGAAAAGAAGCGTTTAAAAGGGAATTTAGGAATCCTAGGACAGTACGTAGGTTAGGAATAGCTTTGATTGGCGGGAGGTGAGTCACCCGGCCCACGGGTTTAAGAGGGCATTGCCCTGCCTCATGGGCGTGCTTAGTAAAGCACTGGGAGGCTCTGGGCGCGGGCCCAGGGCGTGAGGTTACTTACCGGGCCGGGCTCCTCCTCCGGGATGTTTAATTAAGCTGTGATGTAATAATGTTAACTATGTTAATTGGTTATTGGAATTTGGTTGCTTTAATAAAGACGTGGCCTGTCATTTTTCCCAAGAAACACTTGGTCAGTGTGCTTATTTAACTAAATGCCTAATGGATCTTGCTGGGGTCAAGGCTGAGTACTAGGGAAGGAGGATATGTTCTCTCACTCCAGCGAACATGATGGGGCTGCACTGGAAGCTTCCCTTGTGGTTCCTGAGCCACATGCTCTCCCCCAATGACCATGAAAGTGTGCGAAGCAAAGTGCTGTGAACAAAAGAAAATGTTTTGGTCGAATGTGAACGGTGACTGGACCTTTCCTGTTGGCAGGACTCAAGCAGTGGTGGCCATTGTGAATTTCTTAGAATTAGGTGTTTGGGTTATGTGTTAGGCATTAGGGTCCGGCCAGTCAACAGGAAAGATCCCAGTGACTTTCACCTGTCTTCACCATCATTACCTCTTTTTACTCTAGTTTCTAGTTATCTTGTGCTGCCCCTACTGTAAGTAATTTTCATAATCAGACTGTCAGGTCCCCACTGTTCAAAGCTTCACACTCTCTGAAAACACGTCTCTTCATACAAGCATACGACCATGCTCCCTAACATCAACTAACCAAACTCTCCTATAAGTCACAGTGAATGCCTTCTTCCCATGGACCCTACTGCCTGACCAGACCACCATCAAATCCCTCTCTTTTGCCTCTAACACCCTCTACAGCCACTTTGACTCTCACAAGAGCCCTCAAATTCTTTTGTGCCAGTGTGCATTTGTTTACTTATCTTATTTTTGTATTGACTTTAATCTTCTACTGTATATGTCAGCTATTTATCAATAAAGTAATTAAATTGTACGCTTGTGATCAGATTTGGCTAAAAATAAGTTACAGGACATATTTCCCTGCTCAGTATTCCAAGAAATATAGCTACTGGTCGGGGACATGCATTTTCACTATTTAATCCAATATATCACTTTATACATGGCTCCTTTTAGCAATCGCCTGATGAGAGTTCATGCATAGCATAGCATGAGTTAGGAGACCTACTCACAGACGGTACCGTTTCAATCTTACATTTTCATTAGTGAGGATCTGGTACCTAACCACAAATAAATAAAGGATAATATTAATGAATGAATTGCATCAGGATCACGTATAAGGTCATTTTATTAAAATAAAAACCTATACAAAAACTGGGTTTCAGAAGTGAGAGGTCACATATTTCCCAATCCAAAAATACTATTTGCATGTTTTATCTTGTTTTTTTAAATTGTTATTAAATCAATAGCATTGTTCTAATACGTATCAAAAACACTTAAATAACACTACATTTAAAATATTCATCTTCTGTTTCAGAAAAAAACATATATAATTCTATATACATATAAAAAAGAAAGAAAGAAAAAGAAAAAAAGAAAGAAAGAAAGAAAGACAGAAAAAGAAAGAAAGAAAGAATATGAAATAAAAAAGGTGAGGACATACAAATCAAGAGGATATACAGCGGAGCCCTTGAGAGACAGAAACCTGGCTTCCATGTGACCACTTCCGTCTGATTCTAAAAACTTAGCAAGGTCGGGCCTAGTCAGTAACAAGATGGGAGTTTCTTGTTCTTGATTATATAGGCCTGGCTGAGGGCCTGACGTCAGATCAAGTGAAAAAATGGTGGCACGTCCTTCGCGCGCAGCTGAATAGCGCGCCGTCAACTCTGGTGGCCCCCATTATACAAGACACCTACAATGGATATGCTGCTGAGTCTCACATGCCTCACATGCCACATCACTTCTTGATTGTAAGCTCTTGTATAATGGGAAGCACCAGACAGGGGCAGATCACACAGCACCAGGCAGCAGCGCAGAGCGTCATCAGAGAGCAAGTACTTGAGGAGGGGGGTCGAGGAGGGGGGTTATGGAGGGAAGTGGAGGCGGGGGGTTGAGGAGGGAGGTTTAGGATGAGGAGGGGGGTTTAGGATGAGGAGGGGGTTGAGGATGGGGGTTGAGGATGGGGGGGTTTGAGGATGAGGAGGGGGTTGAGGAGGGGGTTCAGGAGGGAGGTTGAGGATGAGGAGGAGGGTTTATGATGAGGATGGGGGGTTTAGGATAGGGGGTTGTGGATGAGGAGGGGGGTTGAGGATGGGGGTTTGAGGTTGAGGAGGGGGGTTGAAGTTGAGGAGGGGGGTTGAGGAAAGAGGTTGAGGTAGGGGGTTGAGGAGGGAGGTTGAGGAGGGGGTTGAGGAGGGAGGTTGAGGAGAAGGGTTGGGGAGGGAGGTTGAGGAGGGGGGTTGAGGATGGAGGTTTAGCATGAGAAGGGGGGTTTAGGATGAGGAGGGGGGTTTAGGATGAGGAGGGGGGTTGAGAATGGGGGGGAGGAGGATGAGTATGGGTGGGTTGAGGATTAGGAGGGGGGTTGAGGAGGGTGGTTGAGGAAGGGGGTTGAAGAGGGAGGTTGAGGAGTGGGTTGAGCGGGGAGGTTGAGGAGGGGGTTGAGGAGGGAGGTTTAGCATGAGGAGGGGGGTTTAGGATGAGGAGGGGGGTTGAGGATGGGGGGGATGAGGTTGAGTATGGGTGGGTTGAAGATTAGGAGGTGGGTTGAGGAGGGTGGTTGAGGAAGGGGGTTGAGGAGGGAGGTTGAGGAGGCGGGTTGAGGAGGGAGGTTTAGGATGAGGAGGGGGGTTTAGGATGAGGAGGGGGGGTTGAGGATGAGGGGGTTGAGGATGGTGGGGTTGAGAATGAGGAGGGGGGTTGAGGAGGGAGGTTGAGGATGAGGAAGGGGGTTTAGGATGAGGATGGGGGGTTAAGGATAGGGGGTTGAGGATGGGGGGTTGAGGATGAGGGGTTGAGGATGAGGATGGGGGGTTGAGGATGAGGATGGGGGGTTGAGGTTGAGGCGGGGGTTGAGGAGGGAGGTTGAGGGGGGGTTGAGGAGGAAGGTTGAGGAGGGGGGTTGAGGATGAGGAGGGGGTTGAGGCAGGAGGTTGAGGATGAGGAGGGGGGTTGAGGAGGGGGGTTGAAGAGGGAGGTTGAGGAGGGAGGTTGAGGAGGGAGGATGAGGAGGGAGGATGAGGAGGGGGTTGAGGAGGGGGGTTGAGGATGGTGATAAAGGAGGGGGGGAAGAGACACAGGGAAGGGAGGGGGAGGGAAAGAGATACAGGGAAGCAAGAGGGGGGAAGAGACACAGGGAAGGGAGAGGGAGGAAGAGACACAGGGAAGGGAGAGGGGGAAGAGAAACAGGGGAGGGAGAGGAGGGAAGAGACACAGGGGAGGGAGAGGGGGGAGAGACACAGGGAGGGAGAGGGGGGGAAAGACACAGGAGAGAGAGAGGGGGGACACAAGAAAGAGACACAGAGGGCACACAAGAGGGGGACACAGAGGGCACAAGAGGGACACAGGGGGCAGCACATTTCCCACCCTTGGCTTATAATAGAGTCACTAAGTTTTCCCAGTATTTTGTGGTAAAATAGGTGCCTCGGCTTATACTTGGGTCGGCTTATACTCGAGTATATACGGTAGCTTCCTTAATGTGCTAATTTGGATTACAGCTTGCTTGTCGTTCTCTGTGGTGACCAAAATAAATGTTATCTGGCAATTAGACCCCTTTCCTATCCTTATCAAGTACTCTGAGTAGCATATTAGCATACAGGAACAGATCAATCAATTCATTTTTTTTCAGAAATTATTTATTATAGAGAAAGACAGCTAGCACAATTTATAGCCAGTACTTAATGTTTTCTTTGCAATTAAATCAACTTCCTGTTGGGGTGTCAGAGTCTCTTCAACATGGAACTGTAATATTTGGGCTCCTTGATTTTTAAGAACATTATAATCTGCCATAGATTAGTCACCTTTTCTTTAAAAAATAAAATACTTTTTGATATATAATCCACTTTCTGAAAATGACATGGGGCTTAATAGTGTTTCAGTTGTGTAATCAGTTGATGAAATAGATAATACTGATCTGCTCCAAAGTTAACTTTTTTGAATCAGTTCTGTAAATCAGTGCAGCGTTTTCTGTCCTGTTGCTGTAATCAGGATCCCGGTGAGAGTTGGTGTGGTTTGGCCTTTGTAAACGTATATCTGTGTGCATTTGTGTGAGGTTCTGTTTGAATCAGTTCTGTAAATCAGTGCAGTGTTTTCTTTCCTGTGGGCTGTAATCTGGGTCCAGGTGAGTGTGGGTGTGGCTTGGCCTGTGTAAAGGTTTATCTGTGTGCATTTGTGTGAGGTTCTGTTAGAATCAGTTCTGTAAATCAGTGCAGTGTTTTCTTTACTGTGGGCTGTAATCAGGGTCCAGGTGAGAGTGGGTGTGGCTTGGCCTGTGTAAAGGTTTATCTGTGTGCATTTTGTTGTGTTCTGTTGAATCAGTTATGTGGGTCAGGGCAGTGTTTTCTGTCCTGTGCTCATTTATCACTGTACAGGGGAGTGGGCAGGGTCTATTTTAAGGAAGCGCGAGCTTGGGTGCTTGCAATCATTTCTAGTGTAAGTGTAGTTAGTGTGTAGGAGATTGAATAAAAGGAGGGAATTCAAAGGAAAGGGGTATTATAAGAAATAAACAGAAAACAAACATATATATTTTATTCTGTTTTGTTTGGTTTAAGGTGTAGAAAAGCAATCTTTATACAAATACATTGATCTGTTTTCTCACTGTATTTTTGTAACTGATAATTATGAGTCAGTCCAGTGGCAACCTCACTTAGTGTACATACTGCCACATGTGTGCACTGCTGGGTCCATACCTCTGTGAGAGGTGTGATCATGTTGCCTATCTGGAGGCTCAAATTGGTGATCTGGAGAGGAGAATTGTAGCACTTAGTGATATTACTCCACTGGAAAGAGAGTTGGTACTCACGGAGCACAGTTTAGTTGGGCCTAGCATGGAGGGTGGAGCTGGGGCTAGTGAGGATGTCCAAGGAGGTAGCTGGGTTACAGTTAGAAGGGGAATCAGGGGGAAGCGGAGGAGGCAGGCCAGTTCTGAGTTGGAAAACACTAACAGATTTGCAAGATTGAGTGAAACTGTTGTGGATGTGCATTCAGGAATGGCAATGCCAGATAGAGCTGTCCCCTCTAACAGCCTGGAGAACAGCTCTACTGGAGGAGTGGGAGGGCAGCATAGGCAGAGCAACAGACATGTTTTGGTGGCAGGGGACTCTATTATTAGGAAGGTAGACAGGGTGATTTGTCACCCAGATCCCAGAAATCGAACAATTTGCTGTCTCCCGGGTGCTCGGGTTCGGCATGTTGTGGATCGGGTGGATAAATTATTGGGAGGGGCTGGTAATGAACCGGCGGTCTAAGTACAAAGTTAGTGGAAGATGGAGTGTCCTAAAGAATGATTTTAGAGAACTAGGGAATAAGCTTAAAGCAAGGACCTCCAAGGTAGTATTTTCTGAGATACTACCAGTGCCACGTGCTAGCCCAGGGATACAGAAGGAGCTTAGGGAGGTTAATGCGTGGCTCAAAAAGTGGGGCAGTGCAGAGGGTTTTGGGTTTTTAGAGCACTGGGCTGACTTCTCACTTGGGTACAATCTCTATTGCAGAGATGGATTGCACCTTAATGATGAGGGAGCTTTTGTGCTAGGGGATAGGATGGTAGAACGGCTGGGGGAGTTTTTAAACTTATAGGTTTTGGGGGGAGGGACTATATAGAAGTATTAGGGTAAAAAGGGTAGAGAGGGAAAGGGATGAATCAGTTACCCATGGGGGAGGAGAAGGGGAGAGGGTTACAATAGACAGTAGGGAGGTATTAATAGGAGCCTCAAATACAGTGGCAAGCACTTCACAACAGCAGAGCCATAGCAACATAAAGTGTATGCTTGCTAATGCAAGAAGTTTGACTGGGAAAATGGGCTAGCTAGAATTATTAGCAGTACAAGAAAAATGAGGCTTAATAGGCATTACTGAATCATGGTGGGATGAATCTCATGACTGGACTGTTAATCTGGATGGTTATAAACTATTTAGGAAAGATAGGGGAAATGGTAAAAGAGGAGGTGGTATCTGTATGTTAAGCCTGAATTTAAGCCTATAGTCAGAGAAGATATTTATGCTGGAACTAACGGCAACATTGAAACCGCCAAATATATTTGAAAGTGAGGAAATACAATTATTGTTAGAGATTGGAAATGCAGCTAAGCATGGGCAAGTTCTAATAATGGGAAAGTTGAATTACTCTGAAATAAACTGGATAAATGCGACAAGCAGCTCAGCTAAGGGGAGCAGGTTCTTGAGTACACTCAGGGATCATTATCTGGCCCAATTAATACAAGAACCTAATAGAAATAGGGCTATCTTGGATTTAGTCATCACAAGTAATCACATATATAGTTGTGAGCGTACGGGCCGTTGCTCACGCTTGCGGGCTCGCAAAGCGAGCCGCGGCCCTCGCGTAGCGAGGTCACTGGGCAAGGGCCTCAGTTGCTGGCGAGGTCACTGGGCAAGGGCCTCAGTTGCTGGCGACGCTCCATGCCAGCAACTGAGGCCCCTCGCGAAGCGAGGGCCTCAGTTGCTGGCAAGGTCACTGGGCAAGGGCCTCAAACCCTCGCAAAGTTCACGTCGCTACTCAAAAAACACAACACACAAATTCCGACACTCGCTAAATTTTACGAGGAACGCAAACAACCTACGAAACACGTTACCACACATTACGACCTCGCAAACATCGGACGCAACACGCCGACATACAAGCATTTAAAACACAATAAATACACACAACACACACATAAAAAGCTTACCTACAGCAAGAGGAACCATCCAGCACCTCAAAAAAACAAGTTACACCTTCATTTAAATAAAAATAAAACACTTTAGACACTAATAAAATCGCTAAGCGAGAGAAAAAATGGCCGACGGACAAAACGAAAACGAGGCTACAGCACTCTCCACACGTAAAACACCACACCACACTCGCAAAACACCACACGAAACTCGAAAACCACTACAAACCAACAACGGACAATACGCAAAGACGCACAACACATAAACCGCCATTTAACGCAAATGCGGAAGTACCACACTACGCGCACGGTTTCGCCTCGCGCACGCACAGTATTACACTGCACACATTCACCACGCTTATAGAGCAGCTCCACAACACTAATGCTGCAGCAATGTCAAAACACATTCACATCTCTTCAACACAATGCTTCCAAATAGGTTAAGTATATTCATTTATTAATGTATTATATCTTTACTATTACACACCAAACAACATTAGCTCACTTACAATAACATTGCCGTCATTTTTTGACGGGCAAGTCGCTAGTATTGATATAATATCAAATGTTAATATAGGGGAACCCTTGGGGAACAGTGATCACAACACAGTCTCATTTGAGATTGAATACAAAAAACAGAGTTGTAAGGGGCCAACAAAACTCTAAATTTTGAAAGGGCTAACTTTAATGGGCTAACGGCAGCAATACTACATATAGACGGGGATAAAGAACTTACAGGGACAACATTTAACTCCTTACTAAATAAACATACTCAGTGGCATGAACCATGTGGAAATAAAATGAATAGGAGTAAATCACATCCCATGTGGCTTAACAATGACTTAAAGATTATGAGGAAAAAGAAACATGCATTTAAATTATACAAGAAGGAGGGAACAGAGGGCTATTAGACTGGCTAAAATAGAAAATGAGAAGTCAGTTGCAAAGGAAAGTAAGACTAACCCTAAAATATTTTTTTAAATATATTAATGGGAAGAAGGCAAGGAAGGAAGCTATAGGAACGTTACAATTTGACACAGGCCATCTGATAATTAGTGACCAGGAAAAGGCAGATGAGCTAAATAGGTTATTTTCGTCAGTATACACAAGGGAGGTACCAGTGGTTGGGACACCGCAACATAATGAAGCTACACTACCATCACTAAATAATTGGTTAACGCAGGAAGAAATCCAAAAGAGATTGGAGAAAATAAATGTTAATACAGCCCCAGGTCCTGATGGAATACATCCAAGGGTTCTGAGGGAGCTGGGTTCTGTAATAGCCAAATCATTAAATCTAATCTTTCAAGACTCACTCACTACAGGGTCTCTACCAGATGACTGGAGAAAAGCAGAGGTGATACCTATATTTAGGAAGGGAGCAAGAGCAAATCCGTGGAATTATAGACCAGTGAACCTCACATCTGTAGTTGGGAAGCCTTTAGAAGGGTTAATAAGGGACAGAATACAAGAATATGTCTATTTGAACAAGATCATAGGTAGCAGTCAACACGGATTTATGAAGTATAGGTCATGTCAGACCAATCTAATTAGTTTCTATGAGGAGGTTAGTAGGAAATTGGATCAGGGCAACTCAGTGGATGTAGTCTTTTTGGATTTTGCAAGGGCTTTTGATACAGTGCCTCATGGGAGACTTTTAAGAATTGCAGTTAATATCTGCTCATGGATTGAGAGCTGGCTAAAAGACAGGAAGCAAAGGTTTGTTGTAAATGGAACATACTCCGATTGGACTAATGTGGTAAGTGGGGTTCCTCAAGGTTCAGTATTATGTCCTCTCCTTTTTAACATATTTATTTATGACGTAGAAGTAGGACTCTAAAGTAGTGTCTCCATTTTCGCTGATGACACTAAGTTGTGCAAGGTAATTAAATCAGATAATGATGTACTTTACCAACAAAGGGATTTGCATAAATTAGAGAAATGGGCGGCTAAATGGCAGATGAGATTTAATACAAATAAATGTAAGGTTATGCATTTGGGAAGGAAAAATAGCCATGCAATTTATAATCTTAATGGAGCAAATCTAGGGGTATCAGCAGATATTGAAAGGCATTTTGGAGTACTAGTGGACAACCAACTAGGTAGCAGTACTTAATGCCAAGAAGCAAAAATATTAGCATGTATTAAGAAGGGTATAGAAGCTAGGGAAGCAAATATAATTCTACCACTATACAAATCCCTAGTACGCCCTCATTTGGAATATGGAGTACAATTTTGGGCACCACTTCATAAAAAGGCAATTTTAGAGCTGGAAAAGGTACAGAGAAGGGCAACAAAACTAATAAGGGGGGGTCCCTCACAGAAACCCACTGGTTCCAGGCACTTGACTGAAACAGGTCCCTGAAAACAATACAGCTCAGTCCCAGGAGCTGTTAAGTCCCTTAAGAAAAAACACTCACCCCAAAGGCAGCTACCAGGAACCCATCTAAAATTTTACTAAGGGAAGGTAATCCCATCAGAGGGAAAAGGCAACCCACAAAGAGTACAGAAAAAGCAACAAACTCACCAAAAAGATCACAACAGCACACAAGGAAATTGCAGCAGACAAAGGGTTAATCAAGCAAACGACACATGATTACAAAACTCTTTGTTTTTCAAACTTGATTACCAGCCCAAGGCTTTGCTTGTATAACAGACTGTGCTAGTGGAACTCCGCTACCCTCTAGTGGACAAAACTCAATATTACCACGCAAGTGGGAAAAATCAACTAAAACTTACTCTCCAGCTACAAACTTTCAGGAGGTGGCTGAACCAGTTCCAGAACTTTTAATGGACCCAAAAAGATGTAACTAGGAAAGAGCCCTGGAACATAGGGACGCCAACATTTGCACTGGGACTAGACAAATGTTACCAGAAATTTGGTAACAACTCGAACTACAGCACTTTCACTGAGATGGCGGGTGTCGCCACAAGGAAGAACAATAAAGGGATCCAATCTTACTGCCTACCCAAACCTTCGGCAAGCTCTCCTACCAATAAAGCACCCATAGTCACAGTCCACGCAACAAAAAACTACGAAATGTCAGCACCTAGCACTAAAAGTGACATCCAGGACCTTAAGGACTTAATATCCAACTTCAGAGAGGAGGTCAAATCAGAGATCCGGCAGGTGACGACAGAACTATCCACAGAAATTAAGAAGGTGGATGATAAAACAACAAAACTGGAAACTAAAATTTCGGAAATAATGCAACATAACAACAAACTGACTGAGGAGATCTTGGCGTTGAAGGACGAACAAGCCAGACAACAATTGCAACAGGAGGATCTGGAAAACAGATCAAGACGACAGAACATAAGACTGAGGAATGTGCCAGAAACGGTAAAAGACCTACACGCATACCTTAGCGATCTATGCGAATTTCTCCTCCCTAACATGCATCCGGAAAACTTGAGGATGGATCGGTTCCACAGAGCCCTAGGCTTCCGTTCATCTCCGCAAGAACGACCAAGAGACATCATTGCCAGATTCCACTACTACTCCACCAAAGAATTATTCATGAAGGCCGCAAGAAAAGGCATTCCTCCCATCGAGGGGCACACACCGCTGCTTTTCTCTGATTTAGCCCCGGTTACCCTTGCCAAAAGGAGACAACTGAAACCGGTTCTGGACTGTATCTTGGCTCAAGGATGGAGGTACACATGGGGTTTCCCTTTTCGCCTCAATATCTCCAAGGAAGGAAAATTCTTCACGGTTAGAACACTGGAGGAGGGCATCAACTTGCTGGCGGAATGGAACATCAAAGTCACAGTCGGTGAGAATCTGCAGTCAACAGAAAACCCAAGAGCGAGAAGTCCTCCCATGAACAAAGATACAGACTGAATACAATGAGTTGTCACCTATTTTGTTTTTTCTTATGTATTCTCTCACTTCTTCTCTCTCTCTCTTTATTTCCAAGCTAACCTGACAAACAAAGCTAACTGAATCATTTAACGTCTAGGTTCATTAAGATAGCACCCGCACCAGTGTAAGTTCTAATATACACTATAGACAGTTAACCCAGGCCGTAAAGGCATAATCTTCACACACCTAGAAGGCGTCCCTAGGGCGCTTACAAATAGACTGCCACAAACCCCAACAGTAGGGACAGTTTAGGCGGACCAATTCAGTGTCAGTTTAGAGACACTAACAGGCCCACCAGTAAAATCCGAAGAGGACAGCAAACGCTCTCCTCATAGTAGTTTAAATTACCACACCTTAGTTAAGTAAGGATCACGATAAAGTTCAAATATACTAAGAGCTTTCCTGACCAACAGCGAGATATTTAAACAGACTCATAATCTTAGCCACCTTACCCAGGATTAACATAGGGAACTCCACTGGAGGAGAAATAGGAATTAGCTCAGTTACTGAGCCAAGATTTTATAATCCCAAGGGATTGGGTACAGTCAGGTTGTCTCACAATCTGTTGTCTCTTTTCCTTTGAGGACAGGTACTCTTCCACACAGCTAGCTGCTGAGCGGTCTTCGGGGCGGAAACCAGCAGGAGGCACAAGATAACGAAGTCACAGACATCCCGAAAGGTGAGATAGCCAATTGCACGCACCAAAAGGTCATACACCTCATTAAGAAATATGGACATTGTCATTGCGTCACATAATGCTCATGGGCTAAACGAACCAGTCAAGAGGGGGGTAGCCTTGAGAAACTACCAAAAACTAAATCTAGATATAGTAATGATTCAAGAGACTCACTTTAGAAAACAAGCAGTGCCAAAATATTGGGGGGGAGTCTTTACCTAAGCATTCCATTCTACCGCGGATACCAAACAAAAAGGAGTCACTATTTTGTTCCACAGAAGACTCAACTTTCAGTTAAGTAAAATTCAAAAAGACAAAGATGGCAGGTTTATAGCAGTACATGGGACAATACACGAACATAAGGTTTCATTCTTGAACATTTACGCCCCGAACACAGTACAAACGCCATTCTTTCAAAAGATACAGAAACTTACAGATAGCTGGGAAGACGGGCTTAAGATAATAGGAGGAGACATGAACGCGGTCCTAGACCCGCTCAAAGACAAATCAAACGACCTAGGTTCACAAAAAATCCCCACGGCGACCAAAACACTCAAAAATCTCCTAAAATCAAACTGCATGATTGATACCTGGAGAAACATGAACCCCACGGAAAGAGAATACACATTTTTTTCCGCCAGACATGGTTCGCTTTCCAGAATAGACTATATCCTGATCCCACAGAACATAACCGGGAACCTAACTGAGGCCTCTACCTGCCCCATAGCATGGTCGGACCACGATCTAGTCAAAATTTCCATAAGCAACCTCTTGCCGAAAGGCAATAACCGGAGGTGGTCATTAAATCCCAGTATACTGAATGATCCAATCACACGGGATAAGGTCAGAACTGCAATCGTAGATTATCTTGACCTCAACACAGTAGGAGAGATAGACATAGATGGAATTTGGGCGGCTCACAAAGCAGTGATCAGGGGAGTCTGTATACAAATTAGCTCATCCAAAAAGAAAAAGGACCAAGCACAAATTTTACTCCTAAACCAGAAAATTGCAGAAGCCCAGAAACTATTCATTAGAGATAAATCACGACAGACTCACGAGAATGTAATAAGATACAAGCAAGAACTAAACACTATTTTAAGAGGGAAAATGGTCACTATCCTACAGCGAACTGAAGCTAAATTCTTCAGATACGCAAACAAACCCGATAGGATGCTGGCCACAAGACTAAGAGAAAAAAGAGCAAACTCATTCATAGCCAAAATAATCACCAAAAATAGGGAGACAGTTTTTAAACCGGATCAAATAGTAAATGAATTCAGACATTTTTACGCAGACCTTTATAGCAAATCACCCGAATCAGGCACCCCAACCCATAAACTAGAAATTGAAAATACATTAAGCAAACTAACAATACCCCAATTAGACTCTACCAAAGCCGAATCACTCTTAGTGCCCATCTCGGTCGAGGAAATACAAGATGCGATCAAATCCACAAAAGCACACAGGGCCCCAGGGCCAGATGGCTACTCTAACCTCTATTATAAACACATGAGCGACCTACTTAGCCCCACCTTACACAAACTATTTAACAGCTTCTTAGCAGGTGGAAGAATTAAACCGGAATTCTTAGAGGCTAAAATAATACTTATTCCTAAACCGGGCAAAGATCCAGCCCAATGTGCTAGCTATAGACCAATATCTCTGATCAACACAGATTTAAAATTATACACCAAAATCTTAGCGTCCAGACTAGCAAACTTGTTACCTGAAGTGATACATCCGGACCAGGTAGGGTTCATTAAGGGGAGAGAAGCGCCAGACAACACCAGAAAAATAATTGACCTTATTGACATAACCAAAAGTGATGGAGGGCGCGCAATCTTGTTGGCACTTGATGCCGAGAAGGCATTTGATAGGTTAGATTGGACATTTATGGAAGCCACACTAAACAAATTCGGAATTCCGGAGGGTTTTCTACGAAGCATAACATCATTATATTCAGAACCGACTGCGCAGGTTACATACCAAGGACACAACTCACTAAAATTCAACATCACGAGAGGGACAAGACAGGGGTGCCCTTTATCACCACTCTTATTCGCCCTTAGTATAGAGCCCCTAGCAATTGCCATTCGTCAGCACACGGACATATCGGGTATACGAGTCGGCACGATAGATCATAAAATAAGCCTTTTTGCCGATGACATCCTGCTAACAATATCCAATCCCCTGATCAGTCTCCCCAATCTATTCAAACTTCTGTCTAGGTTTGGCCCACTATCAGGTTTCAAAATTAACACAAGTAAAAGCATAGCCCTTAATATATCACTTCCTCCCTCCACGGAAAAACTACTGGCCAATAACTTCCCAATAAAATGGGCCCCGAATTCTATCAACTACCTAGGCATACAAATAACAAAATCAACTAAGACCCTATATGAAGCAAACTACCCAACCCTCATTAAACAACTAACTAGAGACCTACACAGGTGGTCAGAACTAAAGATTTCGTGGTTAGGAAAGCTACATGCCGTCAAAATGAACGTACTCCCCAAACTGCTCTACCTGTTTAGAACTATTCCTATCTCGATATTAGCGATTGACCTGAAAAAAATACAAAAATTATTAATGAGTTTTCTGTGGAACAACAGAAAACCTAGAATTAACAGAGAAACAACCACTGTGACCAAGAGGGATGGTGGGCTTGGATTTCCAGACATTTCCAGGTACTTTAAAGCAGCTAGATTAGCACAACTAGTAAAGTGGTATATCAAGGACTCCCCCCCCGGTATGGGTTCAATTAGAAAAACACATACTAGGGTCCAATGATTTAATCATGCGCCAATTACTATGGCTCTCAACTCAGCAGGGCTTCAAGTTACCCCAATCAATCCCATCCAGTGTGAGGCACTCAATTAACTTATGGAAGGATATAAATAAGAGGAACAGGCTACTTGGCCCAGAGATTTACCGGTTGTTAACCAAAAATGGTCCACCACCGCCTTCTTAGAGGACAAACTACTACCTCCGGGGGAATGGCTTAACCTACTCGCTATAAATCAAAGATTAATTCACATCACTAAGAATAAAGGAGGGCAAAATACATCATTATTCGAAAAATGTTGCATTAAATTCCCGGGAGGGAAAGGGAACATCTCCATAATATACAACCATTTAAGCGAGTTAGTCACGCCCCCTAAATTACACTATGAGTCAGCATGGGAAACTGACCTCAACATACAATTAGACAGAGACCAATGGAACAGCATTCGGAAACAAGCAAAAATCACATCACTTAACGTAATTATGAAGGAAAACGCCTATAAAGTTATCATGAGGTGGTACTTAACTCCAGTAAGAATGCACATAGGAAACCAGACGATTAGCGACACCTGCGAAAGGGGCTGCAACCAGAAAGGGACTCTAATTCATAAACTATGGGAATGCCCTATGATTAGACATACCTGGGTGGACACTTACAAAACCCTGGAGAATTTATGGGGTCAAAACTATCCCATGAGACCAGAAGAGGCCATTCTGGGTTTACCGGTAGAAGGGATGTCCAACTCAGAACAATTCCTAACCAACCAAATTTTCTTAGCAGTTAGGATAGTAGTAGCCGCCCATTGGAAATCACCCACCCCATTGTTTGAAGTAGTTTTAAACAAAATTGAGTTCGTTCGGTCCATGAGCATTTTGTCCGCTGAGGTTGACCATAACTACAAACGCTGGGCCTCCTGCTGGGCCGCCTGGGAGACAAGACGAGGCAGATGAATAGGGTGAGTGACACTTTTTCCCTCCAAAGGAGCTATTAAGGGAACCATATCAGGAGTTGTCTTAACTTACCCAACACCATTAGCCTCATACAGTAACCTAAACACAGAGTTCGCAACATATTAGTGGAAACCAACCAAGCTCAAGACAACAGATGGTCAGGAATCCAAGTTCATAAAAAAAAAATTCCCATAGTTATGGGACTTTATTACATATAGTTTTTTTTATTTTTATTAGTATTAAGTTAATTGAAAGCTAATACCAGCTATTATATTTCCAGAAAAATGGAAAAAGAGAGGAGTTTTGGACAGGCAGATGACATACTAGAAACCAGATATGTGAAACACGTTTATTGTTAATTTCTACTTACCATCACAAATGTTTTTGCTGGACTATGTTGTATGTCTGACCTGTCTAATAAAAATCAATTTAAAAAAAAAAAAAAAACTAATAAGGGGAATGGAGGGGCTAAGTTATGAAGAAAGACTAACCGAATTAAACTTATTTTGGCTAAAAAAAAGGCGTCTACGAGGGGATATGATTACGTTATTTAAATACGCCGGCACCCGGTATATTCTAATGACGTGGCGCGCATGTGAAGACACATGTGCGCCGGATCAAGAAGCAGCGGAGGTTGAGGAGGGGGTTGAGGATGGGGGGTTGAGGATTGGGGGTGTGAGGTGGGGGTTGAGGATGGGGGGGTTGAGGTTGAGGAGAGAGGTTGAAGAGGGGGGCTGAGGATGAGGAGGGGGCTGAGGATGAGGAGGGGGGCTGAGGATGAGGAGGGGGCCTGAGGATGAGGAGGGGGCCTGAGGATGAGGAGGGAGGTTCAGGAGGGAGGTTGAGGATGAGGAGGGGGGTTGAGGATGGGGGGGTTGAGGATGGGGGGTAGAGGTTGAGGAGGGAGGTTGAGGATGGGGGGAGGTTGAGGAGGGGTTGAGGATGAGGAGGGGGTTGAGGATGAGGAGGGGGCTGAGGATGAGGAGGGGGGGCTGAGGATGAGGAGGGGGATTGAGGAGGGAAGGTTGAGGAGGGGAGGTTGAGGAGGGAGGTTGAGGAGGGAGATTGCGGATGAGGAGGGGGGTTGAGGATGAGGAGGGGGTTGAGGATGAGGAGGGGGGTTGAGGAGGGGAGGTTGAGGAGGGGAGGTTGAGGAGAGGAGGGAGGATGAGGAGGGAGGATGAGGAGGGGGGTTGAGGAAGGGGGGTTGAGGAGGGAGGTTAAGGAGGGGGTTGAGGATGGGGGGGATGAGGATGGGGGGTTGATGTTAAGGAGGGAGGTTGAGGATGAGGAGGGGGTTGAGGATGAGGAGGGGGGCTGAGGATGAGGAGGGAGGTTGAGGAGGGGGTTGAGGATGAGGAGCTGGGTTGAGGTGGAGGAGGGAGGTTGAGGAGGGGGTAGAGGATGGGGGGGTTGAGGATGAGGATGGGGGGGTTGAGGATGAGGATGGGGGGTTGAGGAGGGAGGTTGAGAATGAGGAGGGGGGAAGAGACACAGGGAAGGGAGAGGGGGGAAGAGACACATGGAAGGGAGAGAGGAGAAGAGACACAGGGAAGGGAGAGGGGAGAAGAGACACAGACGAGAGAGGGGGACACAGAAGGCACAAGAGGGACACATTTCCCACCCTCTGCTTATACTCGAGTCACTCATTTTACCCAGTATTTTGTGGTAAAATAGGTGCCTCGGCTTATACTCGGGTCGGCTTATACTCGAGTATATACGGTACATCCAGGGTCAATATAAGGCTTTGTCAAGTTAACTTTTTGTAGCAAGAGATTTTCAACTGACAAGAGGACATCCTTTGAGGTTAGAGGGGAAAAAAAGAGATTTCACCTTAAACAAAGAAAAGAGTTCTTAACAGTTAGGGTGGTTAAACTGTGGAATTCTCTACCAAAGGAGGTGGTGACAGCGAATTCGATAGATAACTTCAAAAAGGGGTTAGATATATTTTTGAATAAAGAGGGCATTCAAGGTTATCCTAGATAACTAGCAAAGGAATATTGATCCAGGGAGAAATGTGATCGCCAGTTTCTGGGGTCAGGAAGGAATTTTGCTTTTTTTCCCCTTATGAGACAATTGGCAAATAGGTTTTTTTTTTTTTCTATTTGCCTTCCTCTGGATCAATTAATAATTAATAATAAATAGTCCACACATTAAAAAGATCAAGAGAGATCTAAAAAGGTTGAACTTGATGGACTAACTCTTTATTCATCCTCAAATACTATACTATTAATAATTAATTAACAACTAATTAATTAACTAATCCGCATATTGCATTTCAGAGGAGATCTTAAAAGGTTGAACTTGATGGACTGAAAGTCTTTTTTCAACCTCAACTACTATGTAACAAGGTAACTATGTAACTATCATGCATCCCACACAATATTCACACATTAAACACACTTTACCACTAATTTGCATGCTCTGCCACTAATTTGCATATTGTGACAAAAAGAGAAAAAACTACTTATGGGAAATGAAAAAAAAAAATCAAAAATAAATTTTTTTAATTTATCATGTTGTTAATGTAAAAAAACACTAAACATGAAAACATGACATATCCACGTTATATATGTGAAGAAAATAAATTCACTCCCTAAAAGATTTATTTCAAAAAGTATATAAAAATAGTTAATATGACTATGTGTCATTTATGTTCTTATTTGCAATGGGTCCAAATAAGATAACAACTGTAGAATAATACTAAACTGTATTTTATTTAATTAAGTATTAATGCTAAAAATAAACTATTTTAATGCATTTCCTACCAGCATCAACTAGCTCCCAACTAACCCACCCCTCCAGGCTATATCAAATTCACCCCCACATCTATCAAATCCCTGACATCTGCTCCACACGTCCACAAACAACCAGATATGGAAACATTGCAAAGATTTATCAACCAACAATGTTTTTAGATACCCATTTTGCAGGTAAACAAACCACAAAAGCATATCAGTTCCTACAAATGTATGACCACTAGATGGTAGTATAACATCTTAAGACAGTATAGGAAATACTTTTGGCTCTACATTGATTGTCTGAGTTTTAAGGATATTTGAGAAATGTACAAATGGACCTTATTACAAAGATATTTCACAATGTTGCATTACTAAAGGTATTGCCTGGGCTTTATTTATGAACGCCAATAAATTAATGTATTAATATTAAAGTTGTTTCTATCATATAACTTTAAAAATGGGAAAGCTATAAAAACGTATAAGAACGAAAAAAATCTTTCTAGATTCCAGCTCAGGAACTACTAATAACTTTCTTCTGTGCTCCTCTCTTATCACCTCCTCTCACTCCCACCTACAAGACTTTTCACGTACTGCCACTATTCTATGGAACTCCTTGCCTCACTCCACTAAACTATCTAACTGCTTCAAAACCTTCATAAAAACTAAATTTTTTTAAACAGCCCATCACCCTCAGCCCTAATATGCCCAATTTCTCACTCTGCAGCATAATGTTACTCACACCCACAATCTGCAGTGCAATACACAGACACCTCCACTTGAGCCTATTGTCATTGCCACATTGCATCTATCACCCTCCTATATCACACCCAAAATCTTTAGATTGCAAGTTTGCAAGTTTTCAGGCTTGTGTCAGTGCTTTAGAAACAAGTTCTATGTATGTTTGATTTTTGATAAATGAAGCCTCTAATCTGTTATTATACGCTGTATTGGCAGCTATCGTTGTTTCTATTTAATTCGATGTGTACGTCAAATAGTTGGAACATGAGAAAGTTCCATAGGAATAATTAGCAATGATTACTTTCCGGCACAAAGATAAGAGGCAGAGTTAGGTGTTTTGAGGCCTTGCAGATCTATCCAAGTTATCACTCAGTGCAGCACCATTCTTGATTATCTGGAACTGACTTTGCCTATGACTCAGACTAGACCATTAACTATCACCTTGTCTATTGCTTCTCCAAACTACCCTGGAAAGGATGAAAGTTCTGGTTCCCTGCACCGAAACATTGGATGGGTCAATAAAATAGATATAATTTTGGTTTGCCTCATGTTGATAATAACACGTGAGCATCCTTGCATGCTAGAAATAAATTATGTGTGGAAATACCATAAAATAGAAATGTTAGAGTTATTTTATGTATAAATTACCTGAAAGATCAACCTCTGAGGTAATGGTCTTATCAACAGCAATTAAGATTATCAGAGGGGACAATTAAGAAGGAGACCATGTCTAATTGACAATATGGTGGTAGCCACTTCTGACTAGCTTCCAGATTAGCATAAAGCAGTAATCTGGTGTATGGATAGTCTTGGCCCTACAGGTGGTTGCACGCCGTAATTTAATGTAAATTATATACTAATATTTCCTGTGCCACAAAAACAATTTCATATTCGTGGAATAGCTGCCAAGATATGTTATGCAAATTAATCATATTCCTGGAAATAATGTATTTTTCATTGATCTGGAACTGACTGGAAGCCTAATGCATGTTACAAGGTTCAACCTTCCTGAATCAATACGTGTAGTATCATGGGTGTTCACAGATGATTTTTCAGGAAGGGGAAAAGAAAAATTAATATATGTGCATCACAATTATTCAGTGTGAACAATTAAGGCGTAGGAACCAGTGTCCTCTTCAGGGGGGTTACTAAAGGTACTGGCAAATGGATTTCCCTAAAGTAGGCTTGGAATTTAGTAGGGGTCCTAGTCTGGCATAAGTATTATAGTTTTTTTTGTCAGAGTTATTTCCCTACTTTGCCTTCCTTATCTTAAACAGTTATCTAATTATCAAGTGTTTTGGGCATTAAAACTCACTACTTTTTGAATTTTTTAGAAATTCACAAAAAAAGTCATATCTATTGATTTTCGTGCAGCCCCAAGTTTTCTAGATCGAAAATTATCCACTAAATACGGAAAAACATTTAAAGTGCCGCTATACTTGTCCATCTTTCAGAAATTTTAAGTAATAAATGAGAACATAAGCAACTTTTCAATGTATTATAATCTAAAAAAAGTTAAAAAAAATGTAATACATTGAAAATACCTGATTTTCCACTGATGTTTATGCTGGAACACCCACCATTTTTCACAAATGCTTAGTTTTGGTTTCCCAGTTAATTTGACTGTTCATGATGGAGGGAAGTTTTAATGCGCTTATTCTTTTAATGAATGATATAGTCAAAGCTGAAAAATCTAGTTTGGGAAAATAATATAGCTGAAATAATCACGTGTTAGAAAAACATTCCATGGGAATATATTACAAAAACATGTTGATTAATTCCTTTGCCAGTAATAGGGTTTATCCTAAATTATTTTTATTGTTTTTTCTCTCCTCCTCCAACAAACAATGGCACAGATCCACTAAAAGCTGCCAGAACTAGAAAGCACTTCAGACCAGTTGTGTCGAGTTACTTGGAAAAATAAAAAATGTTTGGATATAATTAAAAAAACACAAGACCTCCCTCAATTATTAATTACTGGGTTGTGGTATTGTGCAGATTGAAGCTGAGCACAAACACGTCCCTCTGAATTAAGTGGAAACACTTAGAGTGGGTGGGGTCCTGGGTCAGGTCTCTTCCAGGGAACTGAGACATATCAGCAGTGATTGTATAAGGGACATTACCCTGAGGGTGAAGAATATTCTATAAATTAATATGCCATGCCAAAAATATTTATAATATATTTAAAACAGCATCTTGAAAAAGGTTTAAACAAGAAACAATATGGATCTAACATTAGGAACATTTGCATTTGATTTGCAGTACAAGACAAGGCAACTGAATATATAAATTTTAGATATTTTTTTCATGCAAAACTGTTTAACATGTTACAGAAAGTTTTTTTTTATGTGTATAATGAAAATCAGGGATGTACACATGGGCGTAGGAGCCCCCAAAAATCTAGGAGGATAATTCATGTCTATTGGAGCCCTGCTCTGGGGGCCACTTTGCTACAATGGCCCTCAAAACCTTTTTGTTTTAAATTTCTTTGTTTAAGTTCTCATTGCTTCTGTCCCCCCCCCCCAATATAATTATATAATTAAAAATGGTATGTTATAAAATGTATATATATTTATAAATATATATATATATAATATATTATATTATAAAGATATATTATGTATGTATGTATATTATATATATATATATTTATATATATATATATATATATATATATATATATATATATAGAGAGAGAGAGAGAGAGAGAGAGAGAGAGAGAGAGAGAGAAAGAGAGAAATTATGGGTCAAAGACTTCATGAGAAAGACATGCTACTCCTCTAGTGGCCAAATCTGGTAATGCAGGATTAAGTTTAATTTTGATATTTTTTTTTGTCCCCTATTCCATGATACATATTATACACCCCCCCCCCCCCAGTTCCTACACCCGTGGATGTACATGTCTCTTTAATAGGCCACTTGTTTTTCATCTTTAAGATGTGTTTAAAGTATCTCTCCACATCTGAATCACTATCTTTTAGAGGTGAAGGTGCTTGTATACTTCAATGAAGCTGTCAGCTACACCATGTAGGGTAACCCAAGATGGGCAGATCATGGCAGAGAGATCAGACAAATTGTGGTCCACTCTAGAAGGAACTGGTCACCCACTCCAGTATATTTGCCAAGAAAACCTTATGGATAAGCACAACCAGACACAAGATGTGCCTTGTGTTCTGAGGTCCATAGGGTCACAGACAGTCGCATTTGACTAAGCGACTATGCAATAAAAGTGTCTTTAAATATATATGTTTTTAATTTTAAGTAACCAAAGCCCATCTCACTCAGACTAGAAAGAGCTCTACTATAGTGACACTTTAAATGGCCACTGTAATGATCCAATGTAATGCAAGGGTACTCTTTTCTAGTTTACAAAATTAAATGAGAAAATTACATTCATTTCTGGGATCCATATGTTGTTTAAGGATGTTGTAACGGAGTTGGAACACGAATCCAATATCTCCGCTGGTATACGGTAAAATACCCAAGAGGCACTACAGTCTCACCATCCCCGACCTCCCATATTGGACGACACACAATTTGGGAGTCAAATGAATACTGACTTTATTTTGTTATGTGCAGAAATATTTATACACATCTCTTCCCCCAGGCAATCCACATCCCCTATAGTTGGCCACACAATACACATAGAGAGAACAATAGGTGGGTCACACCTCCCCTAGGCTGCCTGGCAACTTTGATACAATCAGACAATGATTAGATAATCCTTCTTTGTTCTTATGTCTGAGAATGAATAGACTTCCTTATCTGTAACAGGATTATCTATTAGCCAAGGCCTGCAATAGTCTGGGCTAATATTCTGCAGAGCATAAACCAACATACATATAATATAACAGTAGGATCATATTTTAACCAAGAATTAAATAACCATAAAACAGGGTAAAACAGTAATGGGTTCCGTTACACACCTCCCCCGTGACCATAAGCCGGCATACACGGTCTGATCCCAACGGATCGGCCTGGGGATGTCTGGACAAAAGTATTTGTTGGTCAATTCTCTAGTTTGACAACCCATCAGCATTACTGCAATTCACATTTACTCACATTTCCCATATCCCCAGATAGCTGGGATCTGAGCGCACAAAACTACCGAATAGCGCTAAGATCCTATTCACACAGTTCAATTGCCATGTAGCTAAAGTCCTTCCCATAGTCTTTCATTATATGAATGGGCTCCATGGCATAGCTATCTGGGGTATCACCGCTCCCACAGGGCAAGTACCGAATGACCCCCCTGTATGTAAAGGGCCAGAATGAGTGACATACACTCTGGTATGGCCGAATACTGTGTTTAAAGGGCAATCTGTCCCAGGGCCATAGTCGCAGGGCAGGAGGCTGGCAAACAGTCCTCTCCAAGACAAAGTGGCGAAGGGCACTTCGTCACAGATGTGTTACTTATTTCCTTAAAAAAAGCTCAATAAAGTCCCTTTAATAAATGGACCATTTTTCAGGTCACAATTTAAAAATACATGATTCATTTTATTTGTATTAAGAGTATAATGATAATCCTATTAATATATGGTTCATGCAATACACCCTGTATTGCACTTGTTATAATGACACATAATAGCAAACTTAGACTATCATGACTTACAGTAAAGCATATGTTCTGTGTATATGGCTCACTGTATTAGAAAATACATCCAGAATGTAAAATAATAATTCAGGATTAGAATCTTACTCTGAGAGTTAAGTGTGAGATGAAGGTGAGATGGTATCAAGAAAACAGGGTGAGGATCTGCTCAGAGAAATGTTGTCAAATTTAAATATATAAGGACACTGTAATTTACAGCTCTGACAGTAAATAAAAGTTAAATATATATATATATCACATATATAGTTGTGAGCATACGAGCTTGCTTAAGCCGTTGCTCACGCTTGCGAGGGCCGCAGTTGCTGGCGCTCCATGCCAGCAACTGAGGCCCTCCTGGTCACCAACTGGATACTCAATCACTGTATTTACCTGAGCCCGCGGCCCCTCGCGTCGCGCTAATAAAAAACCGGAAGTGGGTGTACCAGAACTCACTGCACAAAACTTCAAGTCCCAGAATGCTCAGCAGCACAAGCAGTAGCCACTCAGCACATTAGGGGGCGAGTCTAATATATAATATAGCTGTGTATGTAAATCTGTCTCACTCTGCAAAAACAAATGGAAAGATAGAACTGTTTTTTTAAAGTTTATGTGTCACATTTAATGTATATATATTTAAATATTGTGGTAGGGAGGATTATCTCTGAGGACCTGGACTTTTATGTGAAATCAATATACTCTAGATGGCTTCTTATTTACATTATACAACATATATATATATATATATATATATATATATATACACACATTATATTTATATAATATATTTATTTATTTATATATACACACATTATATTATATATATATTTACACATTATATATATATATATATCACATCACATATATAGTTGTGAGCGTACGGGCCGTCGCTCACGCTTGCAGGCTCGCGTAGCGAGGGCCGCGGGCAAGGGCCTCAGTTGCTGGGATGGAGCGCCGAAGGCGCTCCTTCCAAGCAAGTGAGGCCCTTTCCCGCATAGTACGGCCCGTTGCTCACGCTGAGGCCCTGCAGCCACCTCCTCCCCACAATACCCCGCCGCTGGAGAGAGGGAGCAGAACTCCATGCCCCATTACACCCATCAGACTACTTACATTAATTGGAGCATCTCAATTCACCTCCGCCATGTCTCCCCTGCCTGCACATTTTCTGAACAGCTTCGATGAATGTAAGTAGTCTGATGGGTCTGACTGATAGTGATAGATCTGACTGATCGGGCCCATGAAGGCCTGGCCTTGGGGGACATGAAGGCTTAGCCTGGGGGGACATGGCATCATGGGCTGGAGGCCATAAACGTCGCAACGCAAATAACACGGCACACACATTACGACACTCGCAAACACCATACCACACACGTTCACACGCATTACAGCCTCGCAACACTCGGACGCAACTCGCGAACATTACAAAATTAAAAACACAATACATACACACAGCACATACATAAAAAACTTACCTACAGCAAGAGGAACCATCCAGCACCTCAAAAATGCAACTTACACCTTCGTTTCAATAAAAATAAAAGAGTTTGGACAATAAAAAATTTGATATGCGAGAGAAAAAATGGCCGCAGAACAAAACGAAAACGAGGCTACAGCACTCTCAACACGTAAAAAACACCACAACACACTCGCAAAACAACACCCGAAACTCGAAAAACACCACGAAGCACCGACGGCTAATCCGCAAACACCCATAACACAGATAACCCGCCATTTTACGCCAATGCGGAAGTACACCACTACGCTAACGGTTTCGTCTCGCGCACGCACACTCTTACACTGCACGCATTCATCACGCTTACACAGCAGCTACACGCCACTAATGCTGCAGCAATATGAAAACAGATTGTCAGCTCTTCAACACAATGCTTCAAAATAGGTAAAGTATATTCATTTATTCATCTACTATATATTTTAGTATTACACACCAAACAGCATTAGCTACCTTACGATTTGATTGCCGTCATTTTTTGACGGGCAATTCGCTAGTATATATATATAAAGGATAGAGTCACATTATTATGACTACCCACTGCCTTCTTTTGACGGCAGCAGCGCATAGCCAATGAACTATGGCATGTGTCATGAGATGGCTTGATGGGTATATAAGGTGACATGTAGGCATTCTGCAAACTTATAAACCATCGCTGTCACGGGTAAAACGTGCAGTTTCATCGACTTTGAAAAGGGGATGATCATTGGCTTTTGGGCCAAGGGTGGCAGTATTTCTGACAAAAAGCGCAGCTTGTGAAATGTTTGCGTGCTGCTGTGGTTAAAGTGTATCGTGATTAAACAAATGGCACCATTGCGTATAAATGGCGTGGAAACTACGGAGCACCACATGTCATTGATGTCAGAGGTGAACGTCTGCTGCAAAGGTGTGTGATGGCCAACCGACACTCTACAGTTGAGAAACTCACCATCCAAGCGAACCAGGGGGCTACCAGATGGGTGTCTAAAACGACAGTACAGACAACCATGGGGCTCCGAAGCAAACGGCTGGTCACTACACCCCTGCTGATATATATATATATATACTAGCGACTTGCCCGTCAAAAAATTACGGCAATAAAATTGTAAGGCAGGTAATGCTGTTTGCCACAGAGAGTAAGTGTCTTGGTGGTCTGAGATCCTTGTGCGCTCATTGCGAGGCTGGCGCTGAGCGCCTTTGGCGCTCATCGCGTGGCTCGTAATGAGCGCCTTTGGCCTTTGCCGCTCATTGTGAGCTTCTGGGTTGGTGTATTTGTTGTTATCATATGCGCTTTTGCGCTTATTGTAAGGTCCGCAGTGATCTTGTGTTGTCGCTTATTATCTTATTATTATCTTATTTTCTCCCCTGGTGTAGTTTGTGTCCTATTAGCACCGTTGGCGCTCCTTGTGGGTGGCACAGTGAAGGTGTTTGCGGTTGTTTGCGATAGTGTGGTGTTATTTTTTTTTTGTTTTGTGTATATTTTTTTTCATGCTAATTAATTAATTAATTAAATCATAAATTAATATACTTTACCTCTTTGTAATTAATATATGCAGCAAGGAATGTGCTGAAGAGCTGATAATCTGTTTTGATGTTCCTGCAACATACAATGTAGTTTTGCAGTTTTGTGGAGCTGAGGTGTAAGTATCAGCAATGTGTGCAGTGTGTAGTGTAAATAGGCTGCGTGCGCGAGGGGAAACCGTTTGTGTAGCTGTGTACTTCCGCATTCTGTAAGTTAGTGTTGCAAAATGGCGGCGAATATGTATGTGGTACGCAGGGTTGTATGATTTAGCGTCCTTTAATGGTGTATGTTGTAGGTCGTATGGGTTTTTGTAAAAGCCGTATGTGGTTTGCAGTATTTTGCTGCTTTAGGGGTCGTGTAGCCTCTTTATTTTCTCTCGCTTAGGTGATTTTCGAGTGTCGAAACTTTTTAAATTTGACTGAAATCGAGGTTTAACCTGTGTTGCAGAGGTCCTGGGTCTCCCCCCTTGCTGTGGGTAAGGTTTTTATTTTATTTTTGTGTGTATTTTTGTGTTTTTTAATGTTTGTCGCTGTGCGCAGGTTGTCCGTTAAGGTTGTATTTTTGCAAGTCCATAATGTATTTTTTTGAAGTCCCGCAGGTCGTAATTGTTTTTGTGTAAGTCCGCAATTTTTTATTTTCTTAGTCCCGCAGCTCATATTTTTTTGTGTAAGTCCGTAGTTAGTCATTGTGTGTTTGTTGTTTTTTTTTTTAAAGTCCCGCTTGTGTAGTCATGTGTAACCGGTTGTGAGGCCCCGTAGAGCCTCCACCTCCGCAAATGTGGCCCCTCGCTTTGTGAGGGTCCGCATTTGCAGTCTGAAAGTCGTAGGGGGTCGTAGGGATGAGCGCCTACAGTGCTCATCTCCACCAGCGCACGGAGCGCTTGCGTTAGCAACAACCCATATTGCTGAGAACTATATATGTGACTAGCGAATTGCCCGTCAAAAAATGACGGCAATGAAATTGTCAGGTAGCTAATGCTGTTTGGTGTATAATAAATATGTAATACATTACTAAATGAATATACTGTACCTATTTTGAAGCATTGTGATGAAGAGCTGGCAATGTGTGTTGATGTTGCTGCAGCATTAGTGGTGTGGAGCTGCTGTGTAAGCGTGCTGAATGTGTGCACTGTGTGGTATGAATATCCGTATGTCGTTTGTGGCGTTTTGCGAGTTTCTTGTGGTGTTTTGCAAGTTTCTTGTGGTGTTTTGCGAGTTTAGAGTGCTGTAGCCTCGTTTTCGTTTTGTTCGGCGGCCATTTTTTCTCTCGCTTAGATTTTTTTTTAGTCTCTAAACTCTTTTATTTGGAGTAAAATCGAGGTCTAAGTTGCATTTTTGAGGTTCTGGGTGCTCCCTCTTGGTGTAGGTAATGTTTTTATGTGTGTGCTGTGTGCATGTATTGTGTTTTACATTTTGTAATGTTCGCGAGTTGCGTCCGAGTGTTGCGAGGCCGTAATGTGTGTGAACGTGTGTCGTATGTTGTTTGCGAGTGTCGTAATGAGTGTGTCGTACTGTTTGGGTTGCGACGTGAAGTTTGCGAGGGTCGCAGTTGCTGGCATGGAGCGCCTTCATACGCTCACAACTATATATGTGATGGCACAGAAAAAGGGAGGGGAATGAAACAAGCAGATACACCAAAAACACCAAACATATTGTACATTTATTTTAGAACAAATTTTACAATCATTACTTTATATTTTGATTGAAGCAGCTTCTATTTCAGTTGCTTTACTGAATCCATTTTACTTTAATGCCACTACAATCCCTTCACTCTCCCACTTTCTCGAGTCCCATAAAGATGCCAAACCTCTCTTGTTCCGGTAGAGCGTGAGGCAATAAAAACTCTGATAGTCATCTCGTGCTTCAGACAGAACTTTTGGCAAATGCTCTGAGGACGGTTGACATTTTATGGGGCTACTCTGGCTTAACATTTATAAAAAGAATGAAAATTATTAGGTTGCAGTTGCTTTTGCCACATATGTTTGAATGGGAAAAAAATCACTGGATTTTGCATATGACTGGGAAGAAACAACCAAAGATACATTTATTTACACTAAATAAATGAAAACCTAAGTCGTTTCCATACAATGTTACACGTGAGGCAATACCCTGGATGGGAAGGAGCACCTGTGGAATACTAATTGCCTCTCCTTGTCTTGTCACAATATTACACCTTAACCATTACTTATCTCGGACTCCAAGGAAGGGTTGGGGATCACTGCCACAAACCATTAGCTCTCACCCCTTGGACACTGAATATTCTCTATAGAGAAGCTGCTTGGCTAGAACCTACAATCCTAAAGATTAAAGATCAAATGTAAGTCGTATAAAGCTACTTTTGATTCTTCAAATGATGATTTTATTGTTAATCCATTTTTATATGAAGAAATTAAATCCTGCAGTATGGCCAATACTGTGATGATTTAAGTGCTGGGTAGTCTATAATTAATTATTTACATTTATTTTTGTCAATACTGATTTAATATCTATTGTGATAATACAGAGTTAAAATATATATTTGTTCATAGGGTAAAATATTGCAAGTGACCTTGGAGAGTAGTGGTGCATAGCTGGTCCAGGCCTAGGGCAGCTCATTTTCAGTGGAATCAGGATGACAGTAAAGTACTATGAAATAGTGTGTGCACATACAGAAAAATATCTACATGCAGTAACTGCCAGTATGTATACATAAAATCATTTATATATGCACAGCTTTTGTATACCCCCCACTACCTAAAAGTATATTAATGATATATATACTCCTACAGTGAGGGAAAAAAGTATTTGATCCCCTGCTGATTTTGAATGTTTGTCCACTGACAAAGAAATGATCAGTCTATAATTTTAATGGTAGGTGTATTTTAACAGTGAGAGACAAAATAACAAATCCCCCCAAGAAAAATGCATGCAAAAAAGTTATAAATTGATTTGCAGGTCAGTGAGGGAAATAAGTATTTGATCCCCTATCAATCAGCAAGATTTCTGGCTCCTGAGTGTCTTTTATACAGGTAACAAGCCGAGATTAGGAGCACTCTCTAAACACCTGTCCACAGATGCAATCAATCAATCAGATTCCACCATGACCAAGACCAAAGAGCTGTCCAAGGATGTCAGGGACAAGATTGTAGACCTACACAAGGCTGGAATGGGCTACAAGACCATCGCCAAGCAGCTTGGTGAGAAGGTGACAACAGTTGGTGCGATTGCTCACAAATGGAAGAAACACAAAATAACTGCCAGTCTCTCTCGGTCTGGTGCTCCATGCAAGATCTCACCTCGTGGAGTTTCAATGATCATGAGGACGGTGAGGAATCAGCCCAGAACTACACGGGAGGATCTTGTTAATGTTCTCAAGGCAGCTGGGACCATAGTCACCAAGAAAACAATTGGTAACACACTACGCCGTGAAGGACTAAAATCCTGCAGTGCCCGCAAGGTCCCCCTGCTCAAGTAAGCACATGTACAGGCCCGTCTGAAGCTTGCCAATTAACATCTGAATGATTCAGAGGAGAACTGGGTGAAAGTGTTGTGGTCAGATGAGACTAAAATCAAGCTCTTCTCAACTCACAGTGTTTGGAGGAGGAGGAATGCTGCCTATGACCCCAAGAACACCATCCCCACAATCAAACATGGAGGTGGAAATATTATGCTTTGGGGGTGTTTTTCTGCTTAGGGGACAGGACAACTGCACCACATCATAGGGACGATGGACGGGGCCATGTACCATCACATTTTGGGTGAGAACCTCCTTCCCTCAGCCAGGGCATTGAAAATAGGTCGTGGATGGGTATGCCAGCATGACAATGACCCAAAACACACAGCCAAGGTAACAAAGGAGTGGCTCAAGAAGAACCACATTAAGGTCCTGGAGTGGCCTAGCCAGTGTCCAGACCTTAATCCCATAGAAAATCTGTGGAGGGAGCTGAAGGTTCGAGTTGCCAAACATCAGCCTTGAAACCTTAATGACTTGGAGAGGATGTGCAAAGAGGAGTGGGACAAAATCCCTCCTGAGATGTGTGCAAACCTGGTGGCCAACTACAAGAAACGTCTGACCTCTGTGATTACCAACAAGGGTTTTGCCACCAAGTACTAAGACGAAGGGGTCAAATACTTATTTCACTCATTGACCTGCAAACCAAACTAACTCTTTTTTGACATTAGTTTTTATGGTGTTTTTTTTTTGTTTATTCTGTCTCTCACTGTTAAAATACACCTACCATTAAAATTATAGACTGATCATTTCTTTGTCATGGAAAAAAGTTCAAAATCAGAAGGATCAAATACTTTTTTCCCTCACTGTACTTACACCACTTATGCAAACAAATATGGAAAACGCAACAGTGGCCATTAGACTGGAAAATGTCAGTCTACATCCCGATACCAAAAAAAGCAGTGCCAAAGAGTACTCCAGTTATTGAACAATTACACTCATTTTACATGCCAACAAGGTAATGTTTAGGATCTTACAAGATCCACTCCAACCATATATGGACCAGGATCTACCAGATGTGCAAGCCGGGATCCGTAGCTCAAGCACTCGCAGAGATATCTACAACACTTTGCAGTTTTCTGTGGGAATACCAGGACCCTGGTATGGTAAGGTTCTTGTGTTAACAAGTCTAACTTTTGAGCAATGTTTATTTCAGTCACCTTATTTATTCAACCTATACGCAGAGTACATCATGCGTAAGGCTGGATTGGATGATTACAAAGCTGGAATCAATATTACTGGTAGAAATATCAAGAACCTCAGATACGCCAATGATACTACTCTGATGGCTGAAAGTGAGCAGGAACTGAAGGACTTATTGATGAGGGTGAAAGAGGAGAGTGCAAAAGCTGACCTGCTGATCAATGTTAAAAAGACGAAGCTCGTGGCAAACGTCAATCTCACTTCCTGGCAAAGAGATGGGGAAGAAATGGAGACAGTGACAGATTTTATTTTCCTGGGTCCCAAGATCTCTTTGGATGGTGACTGCTGCCATGTAATTAAAAAAGATGTTTCTTTTCCCTGTGGAGGAAACCTATGGCAAGTCTGGACAAGCTATTAACATGCAAATATATTACTCTATCAACAAAGGTCTGCATAGTTAGGACTATAGTATTCCCAGTAGTAACATACAGATGTGAGAGCTGGACCATAAAGAAGTCTGAGTGCCGTAGATTTAATGCATTCAAACTGTGGTTTTGGAGGAAACTGCTTAGAGTCCCCTGGACTGCACAAAGATCAAATAAATCAGTATTTCAGGAAATCAAGACAAACTGTTCACTAGAAGGTTTGATCATGAGGCTGAAGCTCAAATATTTTGGCCATATCATAAAAAGACATGATGCTGGAAAGATTGAAGGGACACAAGGAAGAGATGGATAGATGAAATAATTGAGACTATGACCATGAGCTTGAGGGAGTTCAGATGGGCAGTGGCTATCCTGATAGCTGTCTGTCTATCATTGCAGTAAGCTTGAGACCACTGTTCCTCTTTGCTGATGCAGTTTTTCCATGTTTCCAACTTACTGTCAGTATTTTTTCAAGACTGTTCTCCTTGACATATTAAATAATTTTGCAGTTTTTGTGACGGATACACCTGCAACTGGGACACTGACTGTTTGGCCTCTTTTGAACTATGTTAGTTGCCTCATGTTGTCTTGAAAACTCACAAAACAAGGTGCTATTAACAGAACTCTGATGGGCAGATAACCCAAAATGACTCACTTTTGCAGCTGCTTTTGAAATTGTGATTTAGTTACTTCAAAGTTAAACTTTGTTATATCTGGAGTTTGGTTTATTATGTCCACCCTTTATATACAGTAATGTAAGGATGGGGATTTAGCAAGGGAAAAGGAGGAGCAGTCAGTGGGGCAGGGGAGCCACCTTAATCGGCCTATGGGCAACATAAAACCTACATACACCCCTGAATGGGAGGGAGGGTCACCACAGTCTAGAATTATGTTTTAACAAAGGCAGATATGACAGTGCTTCAGGAAACCACTTGTTAATTCAGCACAATTTGGAGCACATCACTGTAAAAAGCTCCTAAAAGCATGTTGAAATACATTTTTTAAATATATGCATTTTTTCACTGAGAATTAAATAAAGTAAAGTATGTGTTTACATTAGTCACTGAATGCCCACTGCCAGACCCACCGCTAAATCTCAGTGTAGTGAGTAAAAGAGAAAAAAAAAGTGTACCCTTAATAAATTGATTTTTGCAGAGCATGGGATGCTGGAATCACCTAAACAGGTCAGTTAGGGGTTAACTTTTCAGTGCATTAAGGGAACAACTGCTGTCAATCACTGTCTGCACCAAACACTTTTGGCTGTCTGTAATTAATCATGTTTTTAGTGTAATAAAAAAAAAATAGATCATTTTAACATACAATCTTGTGTTTTTTCACTCCGTGAAGAACAGATACAGTGATGTAAATTGCCCTTTAAGAACAAATATCATTGTGAAAGAGCGTGTCCTTGTAAACTAATGAGCATTCATTATGGGACAGTCCCATTGTGCAAGTACAAGCTTCATCTGAATTCAAAGCCCCCTCCCATCTCAAAATGGTAGATTCCACTGCAGTATAATTGCACATAAAAATAATAAACTAAGACGTGTCTGTGTTTTTTGTTTTTTTTAAACATTTAGCCTAATTTCATCAAAACAGGATAATTTAAATACAGATTACAGTAGCGATTTTATGATTTAATATCAATATACGTTTTTAAACATTTCTTAACAATTAATCAGACAGAATCACATGATTGAGTGCGTTCCTATCACTGCGCCCACGCGGGTGTATCATCAAGACCGTTGACCTGCCTATCAGTCAATATCACCTGTGCCAGTAAATCTGTTTAATATTTAACCTTAGTGAATGTGACCTATTTTGTCTACAAAGGAAGAAATATTCCCAAACAAAACTGGGCTTTATGTCCTGTAACCATTAACTCTATCATTGCTGGACGTGCACATTTCCAAATACATATTAATGGGATATGGGCTTTATAAATATATCTCGAAATCATCAAAGCACAGAGACACCAAGTGGGGAATTTTTTTTTTAGCATTTTTTAAAATTGATGCATATTTTAGTTTTGTTAGATTTTTACAGCATCCAGTTAATTGTCCAGTTTTTCTAGGTAACTTCATATTGGGCTTCAATCATTTGGTGGGTTCTGCAAGGACCAAAAATCACAAGCACCCTTACAAAACATACGCAAATGACAAAAAAATCTCCTTGCCGCACCAAAAAATGTCAGTTTACACTTCTGAGTTTTTTTAGATATGCGAAAAATCTGTAGTTTAGACAGTATATAAGCATTTACAGAAATTATTTAACTTAAGGTCCCTTCTGATCTTGAGAAAATATCCTCTTAAACACAATAAATCCTGCTGACTCAATGAATGTGAAAAAAGCAGTGCTGTAAAAGCTATCACTGCTACATTTAACAACAAAAAAAGGCTTTGATTGCTATACATGGTGATGAAGAGCAGTTTTAATGATGTCAGTGGCCCTCAAGATATGATAAATTGATAATATATATATATGCAAAGATTTTAAGCCCCAAACAGGGCCCTCCATCTTCATATTGTATTTATCTTTGCTTTTATCCCCTGTACAGCACTACGGAATATGTTAGCGCGTTACAAATAAATAATAATAATAATTCTAACTATATAACCCAAGTCAAAATTCAACAGAAGTAGAGTGTTTTCATTGGGATTTCGTTGTGAGCACTCTCTCGCCTGTGCCTGTCTATGTTTTATTTTCCCCAGTGTTAACCTGTGTCTCTGCCAGTACATTATGTTCTGACTCCAGTCTCTGACGTCTGATGGTATATGGATGTGGTCCAAGGAATGTCGCTCACAAGTAGTATTGAATGAAGATCGCCTGCAATTAGCCGCAAATAGCCAAAATGTCCAGCAGGGAGCGCCAGATAATAGATAGATCATTTCTAAACCCATTGTATAAACCCATTGTATGTAGGTGGCTTGTTATTGTTACACTATTTATTAGCTTCTTGTCATGGGCTAGTACAGAGTGTCCATCTGGCACCTACTCTACCAATATATCCTCTAACTATTTAAAATGACTGAAGCACTTTAAATCCTTCCATTACATTTATCTAATCACATTAATATTTTATTTTTGTGTTAGAGAATAATCATTGCTAAATACTCTATATGAATATGTCTATTGAAAATACATAACAAATTAAAAAACTAGTCATTGTTCGCAGTCTACATTTACTTTGTACCATCAGTCTGACCATGTGCATACCCACAGGGAGTAATTGGCAATGATAAGGCTCTAATACAAAATTAAGACATTAATCTGGAAGGGAAAATTAGAAAGGCTTACTGATAGACAACAATTATAAACTGCAATGTAAGTTTACTGCAAGAAAATTATATTAGTAATCAATTTAATTGACAAAGTAATTGTTGGTACCTACGTTTTGGATTCTATGGTATTTCCAGTAGTAACATACGGATGTGAGATCTGGACCATAAAGAAGTATGAGCACGGAGAATTGATGCCTTTGAATTGTGGTGTTAGAGAAAACTACCTACAAGAAGATCCAATAAATCAATACAAGGGGAAATCAAGACAAACTGTTCACTAGAAGGTTTGATCATGAGGCTGAAACAAAAATATTTTGGCCATATCATGAGACGGCAGGATTCCCTAGAGAAGACTCTGATCCTGGGAAAGATTGAAGGCACACGAAGAAGGGGACGACAAAGGCGGAGATGGATAGATGAGGGTACTGAAGCAATGAACATGAACTTGATGGAGCTCAGAGGGGCAGTGACTGAGAGATGTACCTGGCATGCTGTGGTCCATAGGGTCACTGAGAGTCAGACACGACTGAACGAATAAGCAACAACAACAACATTTTGGATTATAAATGTATTTTTAAGTATACCTTATTGGGAACATTTGCAGTGTTCCTTTCACCTCACTGTATATTTGTGAGGATACAAGTTCCAGTGATGGTATCTTGCTTTAGTGCAATAAAATACTGCTGTTAGTCCTATAGGCAGAATTAACAGCTCTCTTGTAAGTGGAAAATGGCTTTTAGCTTTGCCTACAAAAGATATCAGTAGCCTTCAAACAATGAGCTTGTTAGAGGACAGGCTGTACTTGTACATGATCTGGGTGCTAGTTGCACAATCAGTGATGCAACAAATAAATACAGAACACATAAGGCAAAAAATGTGATATCTATTATACCATAAATATAAAACACAGACACCCACAGACAATGTACAGGCCCATCCCAGGTGTCCCGGTGAAATGTAGCCCATAACCATGTACTTAGTAATTGTATAGATATGATAATTACAACACAATAGATGCCATTTACTTTTACTGCAACTTCCCAGTCGGTAAAAAACAGATACTCCTTTAAGTGACACTTAACAGGGGTGGAGAAAAGCAGATCTGTCTGAGGCTACAACACAAACATTCCAGTGTAGATTATTTTCAAATACTGACCTTCTTATTTTTCTTCTTCTTTTCTACTTCTTCCTTCGTTTTTTCTTCTTTTTCATAATAATAATAATAATAATAATAATAATAATAATATTAATAATAATAATTAGCTAATAAACAAATGAAACAACATTGAAAGATCACTCCAGTGGTCCTTTAAATAGACATTAGGGGCCTTGTTCTATTGCTTAATTCATAAAACCACTCTTAATATTTCCACATATTCACAATCACGACGGGCCAGCCAATGATGCATAATTGGCCTTAGAATTCCATTGGTTTTAGCACAGCTCGAATATAACAAGCTCTAAATAATTAAAGTTACACAAATTTGATATTCTTTTAGACCCGTAGTTCCAGCTCGCAAATAAAGTCTGACCGACAACTGAAAATCAAGTTTCTGTCAAAAATATTACGAGTACTAAATAGGCCTCACAAGGGCTTTTTCACACACTTATTAGAGCTATAGCAGCAATTAAACACACAATACTGTACTATAAAAGCATGGGAAGGCATGGAAACACATTAGAATTAATCGCACAACAGTCTCAAACCCACAAATATGCAATTAAAAAATATTATTTTTAACTGTTATTTCTGAGTAATATTGATCCCGGGACTCAAGGGGTTAATACATATCATGATACCCACATTGACTAGAACAGATGATCTAATGCATTTTATAGAGGGCTTGATTGCAAGCCTGATCGGCAAATATTATTTATTGGCACTAGTTAATTCTTAGTCTCCAATTGCAGTTTACGTGTAACTTCATGTTTTACTGACGTCATGATGACGGTCTCATTTATTATTGGTTGTGTATAAGAAGTAAATTACAGGCTTGCTTAAATATTTCCAGATCATATATTCACGCCCCCTGAAACCCTAATTAAAAAGGCTGGGTTTACAAGTTTAGGCTTAAGGAGGTAAATTGCGAGCTGGAGTCAAACAAATTCATCTAAACATTTATATAGCAAAAACATCCGCAGCCAAAATTATGGGTTAAAGGCATTTTCGAGCAGCTAATAGAATAGGGTTCTTTATCATTTATTATGTTATTGAAAAATAGTAATAAGGAGCAAACACTTTTTAGTCAGTTAAAAAAACAATCTATAGGCAAAGTTATTATAGGGGGGACTTTAATCTAGTGCAAGACCCAGAAGTGGATGGGTCCAAGAAACAGGGGGAGTCCCGATCCGAAGACAAAATCAAACTAATCAAAAACCTACTTCTGAAACTGGGACTAGTAGATGCTTGGAGGGGACTACACCCTCAAGAGAGGGAATACACGTTTTATTCACCCACATACAAATCCTACTCACATATTGACACTCTTGTTATAGACGCCACTTAACTAGAACAAGCCACATCTTCGGACATAGTCCCCTGCCCATGGTCAAATCATAGTCAGGTCACACTAGGCCTGAATCTAACCCCCAACTTCGAAATGCCCTACACATGGCGGCTCATTGATAGGCTTCTTTCGATCCCGAGTGTGCTGGATCAGATTTCTAGAGAGTTGAGGAACTTTGTTTCCACTAACTCTAGCCCTTCCACGGGTGCGGGGTGGTTCTGGGTAACGCATAAAGCATTTATAAGGGGCAGCTTTATAAGGCTAGCCTCAGCATATAAAAAAAAAGTGAGGGAAAAGGAGAGCTTACTGATGAAGGTACTAGCCACCCTAGAAAAACTAAACCAACAACAGCAGTCGGGCCTGAGCCGTCAGCGGATAGACGCGATTAGACTAGAACTAGACAACATCCTGTCAGCTCAAACAGAGAAGGCCTTAAGGAAAACCCAGACCAAATTTTTCACGCAGGCAAATAAGCCGGCCTCTTATTGGCCAACAGGCTGAATGCCAGATTCCAGCAAGCAAGGGTCACCCAAATCAAGACTAGATCAGGCTCAATCACAAATAGTCAGGCTAAGATCCAGGACACCTTACGAACATTTTACCAGGATATATACACCTCACAGGTACGGGCTGATGCGGACTCCCTGACAGGCTTTCTTGGGGGACTGGACCTTCCGGTTCTGGGAAACTCTGACCTAGACTTACTCAACTCAGAGGTAACAGAAGAGGAAGTCAGAGACACCATTAAAGCTCTCAAACTAGGCAAATCCCCCAGGCCCGATGGTTTCAAACCTATACTATAAAAAGTTTGTAGATGTTTTGACTCCCCACATGGTTTCAATGTTCAACGCTATTCTGAAAGGAGAGCAAATGCCGCAGGAGCTTAATCAGGGGACTCTGGTCTTCTTTCCCAAGATGGGGAGGGACCCTATGGAGGTTAAAAACTACCGTCCTATTTCCCTGCTAAATGGGGACATTAAAATCCTGGCCAAATGAATGGCTACCAGGATCTCCAGCTTCCTACTTAAACTAATCCACAAGGACCAAGCAGGCTTCATCCCTCATAGGCAGGCGGGGGACAACATCAGGAGAGTACTGAATATTATACACCTAGCCAACCACTCAAAGACCCCCCTTTGCATCCTAGCCTTAGACATCGAAAAGGCATTTGATTAGTTAGAATGGCCATATCTATTCGCAGTCCTAAAGAAATTCGGTATTAGAGGGAACTTCCTAAACCTTCTTATTATATTACATATTATAGGTCCCCACAAGCTACCCTGAAACTCCCCGGCTCAGAGAATTCGCAGCTAAACATACAGAGGGGGACTAGACAGGGCTGCCCTCTTTCCCCACTCCTATTCGCCCTCGCCATGGAGCCGCTAGCTCAGAGCATTAGGGACTCTCCACAGATCCAAGGTCTTCAATTGGGTGGCCAGGAATACAAATGTTGTCTCTTCGCGGACGACTTACTGTGCACTCTAACCCGCCCACTCGCGTCCACGGCGGCCCTGATGGAAGAGTTGGATAAATTCCACTCGGTCTCCGGGTTGCGAGTGAACGAACATAAATCGGAAATTATAGGGCTTCACCTTGCACAGCCTAAGAGGGAGGGGCTTTAGAACGCATTCAACTTCCACTGGCCCAAAAAGCACTTAAAATACCTTGGAATAAAAATTACCCCCAACATCGCGGACACCTACGGGGCCAACTACCCACCCCTATTCAAAGATATAGCAGCTGACCTGGAGAGATGGAATAAATTCTGCATCTCCTGGTCTGGCCGGATTCACACGGTTAAGATGAACGTGCTCCCCAGAATCCTATACTACTTTAGATCACTTCCAATTAAAGTTCCCATCAAAGACCTAGACAATCTACAAGTGCAAATTATGAGGTTCATATGGCGAAATAAAACCCCTAGAATTCCGAAACTTACTATGTTTAGACATCTCATGTCCCCATCTTAAGCTCTACTACGGGGCGGCCCAGATCTCCTTTCTGCCCGAAGTGCACTCCGCGACACATCAACCCATCTGGGTAGCAATAGAAAACCAGCAGCTACAACCACAGGGATGGGGCACGGTGGTATGGCTTCCAAAGTCTCACCGCCAGTCACTTATTTATCCCAACCCCATGATTAGACTGTCCCTGGGATGCTGGGATTGGGCGAACTCAAAACGGTGCCTGGCTCCTGACCTCTCTCCGCTCCTATCTATTAACACCTATCTCCTCTTTGCAAAAGATCTCCCGAACGACTCAAAAGCCTGGTGGACCTCCCACGGGTTGGACAGGATAGGGGCTTGGTTCAAAGAGGGCCAACTCATTAGCTTTGAGCACCTCAGGGATAATTTTGATCTCCCACTAAAGGAACACTTCATCTTTTGTAAGTTTAGTCATTTTATATGGACCCTGGGGAGGACTTTAGGCCAACCTCAAACAAACTGCATGACACGCATGTGCTCGGACGCCCCGCTATCTAAAGGCAAACTTGGCAATATATATGAGAAATTCAATAGCCCGCTGAATAATAGTAAACCTAAGCCCTTGACAAATTGGGAAGAGGACCTGGGCCAGATATGGGACCTGGAAAAATGGGGACACATTAGCCAGAGACTAGCGAGAGGTTCCTATAATTACAGCCTGATGGAAACTTCACTAAAAGTACTTCATAGGACTTACATTACCCCGGCCAGGCTCCATAGGATGAACCCTCAAGAGCCTGACACTTGTTTCAGGGGATACCCAGAGACGGGGACCTTCATCCACATATGGTGGACATGACCTTAGGCTCAGGACATCTGGTCCGTAATAACCCAAATAGCCTCAAAACTCTGCCTCACTCAAATAACCCCCTCCATCGAAACTTGTCTCTTGGGACAACGACCACCCTTACTGTCCAGGTCTCAGGATAGGTTACTCCAGTCCAGCGGTGGCTGGAGAGTGCATGGCGGGGCAACCTCGCTGGAGACCGGGAGCAAACGTAAGTTGACGGGGGCAACGCCTGTGGGGGGGCCGCGGGGGGCTGGGGACGGGGGGGTCGTCTTAGAGGGACATGGGACTCCAACACTGTATGATTCTAATATAGCCTACCTTGCCCCATATTGGGGCACAGATATTTTTGGAAAAGAGAAATTCTAAGCCTGAATTTTATCGTTCTGTTCTAGGTTAGTTTTAATTTAATTTTTCCTTTTTTTTTGGCCTTTCTTGTTTTTACTTGTTATTGGAAAACGGAAAATTGTTGTTGATGTGGCTCATGAAGAGATTGTAATAGGGCAACCAGTATTAAGGTCTAATTTCATAGCAGGTGCATTTTGTACTTGCTTTTAGTTATGTTTCCTTGAATTGTAACAGCACTTTATATACACTGTTGTAATTTTCCAATCTTTGTGAGTCAATAAAAATTATTGAATAAAAAAAAAAAAACAATCTTTAAATGTATAAGCTATTTATGCAATTGGATTCTTCCTGGCCACCTCAGTAGTTGTCTTCTAATGAGCTGCTTATCTTTGTCACGTAGGTGTGAAGCTTGGACACTGACATTAGATCACTGGCACTCAGTGAATAGATAACTTACTTTACTTTTCTGCCCAAGCAGGAGCTGTGATGGATAAATAACACACAGAGGGAAGTCAACAATCAGGCAACAATCAAGATGGCAAAAAAACTGAATTGCATATAACAGGTGGTAAATGAAAGATATTAATTCTAGCTTAGGGGTTCCCTGGTGGTCCAGTTGTTAGGATTCAGTGCTTTCACCACTGGGTACAATTCCAGTAGAGGACCAAGAGGTCACACCACCCTGAAGCCATGCAGGGTTGGGCCTGGTCAGTACTTGAATGGGTGACCCCCTAGGAATACCTGGAGCTGTATGCTGTGGCCCACTGAAGAAGGAACTAGCAACCCACTCCAGTATCTCTGCCATGAATACCTAGTGGATCAGCATGGTGTGTTGTGGTCCATGAGGTCATGGAGAGTTGGACACGACTGGGTGACGCAAACATACCATTCTAGCTTTAATAAAAAATCAGTTTATTGTGGTTTTGCAGTGTTCATTGCTCTTTAAGCCCTTTCATACCGTCATGTATAATTTTTATGTTGTGGTTATACTGTAACCCAGACCAGCAGCGGGGGACACTGCGCACAGCCCTGCTCAGACTAGTCTATGTGCATTAGTGGGACACAGAAAAGGTTCCAGACATGGCATTATTTAAAACTACAGGTTTTAAAATATACTTTATTCATTGATTGTTATTACCAGAAAAAAAATTCTAACAGTGAACACCGAAATATTTATTTTATGTGTGTCAATTAGCCTTTCCGAGACGACTAAGCGTGATGTCTTATCGTTGTGTAAGAGCCTAATCACTTCTTGGCTGGTTGCTCATACTCAGAAATGTCCAATATTCACTTCCTACAATCACTCTGAGCATGTGCACCCAAAGGAATAATTAGAATTTATTAGATACTAACACATAAATAAGGAGTAATGCTAAAGGGGAGAGTCATGAAGGGTTTATATTCCTCAACAAAACATAAAAATGGAACAGTCTTCTAGCTACAGTAGTGGAGTCCAACACAGCTAATACATTTATGCCTGGGATAAGCATTTTTTAAATTAAATTAAGCTTATTTAAGCCAATCTTTTTTAGCTACATAAAATGGACAGGTCAGATAATACTTTTTGTTTCCTATATACATTTAAATTTATATTTTATGTCTATGTTTCTGCCACGATTAAAGCAGAGTTATCTAAAAAAAAGATTTGCTCAAAAAATAATTTTATGTTTTTAGCTTCTAATGAGTGGTGGAGCTGCTGATGTTGTACATGTTGTACCAACCCCCGGGCACCCTTAGCCTCACTAGCATTAGTGTTCCTCTACCTCCCTCGTTGGTGCGGTGCCTCTTATGGCCAAGGCAGGGAATCCTAAATGACTTCACATACACGTGACATCATTCAGGATTCCCTGTCCTGTTTATAAGACACGCGGCAGGGGAGGCAGGGAAGCCCGGAAGCTGGTGGGGCCCAGGGTGCGGGGGTAGGAGGGGCCGGGGTGGTAACGACCAGGAGGGTCACGGGTGGTGGGGCCCAGAATGGGCAAGGGTCCCCCCCTGTGGCATTTAAAAAACAAATGATGACATAAAAAAGCTCTGCCACTGCTGCTAATCTTTTGACACATTTCAGAAGCATGTGAAGTTTTTCCCAAACTACAGTGGTCATTTAATGTCTGGCCCTTCTGAGCACATGTAGTGAGTCTGGCTGTATTTAGAGGGCTGTGTAACAATTTACTAAACACTTTACAGATGTTATTTCAGAATTGGAAACAGCTAAACTCAGCCGCACAGATGGATGCCGCGCGGACCAGACTGTGCGCCAGCGAGTTTTATGGATTTGGAACCATTTACAAAGAAACACAAGAGCGTATTTTTTTACCAGTTGTTAGAAACCACACGATTGTTAGTGTGAATCCTCTCGGTACTCTTTCCAAAACAACTGGGTGCGACAAACAAGGAAATCATTTTTTTTAAATGGCCTCTGTAGTCTAGTCATATATTTATAATACGCTCTTTTGAAGAAGCTCATTTGATAATAGATACAATATTTATAGAAAGTAAAAAAAAACATAAAAAACAGATAATTAAATGGAGAGCACAGAATACCTAGTCCTGAATTTTGTAAGGAAATAGATGAATTCGCCATTAAAGAACCTGTATAATAAAAAACAAATATACATGTTTGAGTTTGACTATTATTATTATAGTTTTTTGTAATGCGCCAACATATTTTGTAGCGATATACAGGGGTTAAGTTCAAGGCAAAAATAATAGCAATATTAACACATTACAAAAGATGGAGGGCGCTGTCTTTGAGCTTAGAATCCGGTGTCCATAGAGCTTTCCCCAAAGCACTGTGCAGGATTGAAAACTCACAAACTTACCATCTAAAGGGTATGGTTGAGGTACAGGAGAGTGAAAGAAAAGTGGTGCATGTTAAGGATGATAAGTGGCTATAAACAGGTGTGTTTTTAGTGAGGTTTTGATGCAGGAGGAAGGTCTAGTGTAGCGAGGTAAGGAGTAGCATAGAATAGGGGCATCACAAGAAGTCCTGAAGGCGGGAGTGAGAGGAGGTGATAAGAGAGGTGAAAAGAAGAAGGTCATTAGCAGAATGAAAAGGGTGGGTGAGGGAGTATTTGGAGATGAGAGCAGAGATATAAGGGGGTGCAGTGTTGTTAAGGGCTTTTTAAGTTAGGGTCATGATTTTACATTTTATTCTGGAGGCTATGGGAAGCCAGTGGAGAGACTGACAGAGATGAGCTGCAGACACTGAGCGTTGTGCATGGGAGATGAGACGTTCATTATGGATTGAAGTGGGGAAAGGCGGGTGGTGGGTAGGTCAGCAAGAAGTGAGTTGCAGTAGTCGAGGCGAGATATGATGAGAGAATATATTAGAATCTTAGTTGTGTCTTGTGTAAGATAGTGACGTATTTTGGAGATGTTTTTTTGATGAAAGATTTTGTTAGTGAATGTATGTGAGGGATGAAAGAGAGGGCAGGGTCCAGTAGAACCCCAAGACAACGGGCTTGAGAGGTGGAAGTGATGATGGCGTTGTTGACAGTGAGAGATATGTGAGGAATTGAGACTGTTATAGATGGTGGGAAGATTAGGAGTTCGGTCTTGGACATGTTGAGTTTAAGATGGTGGACGGACATCCAGGAGGATACGCTAGAGAGGCAGTTGGAAACTCATGCTAGAAGAGAGGGGGATAAATCAGGTGCTGAGAGGAAGATTTGAGTGTCATCTGCATAGAGATAATAATGAAATCCAAAAGATTTGATTAAGGTACCAAGTAAGGATATATAGATGGAGAAGAGGAGGGTGCCCTAGGACTGAACCTTGGGGTACGCCAACAGACAGAGCGTGAGGTGAAGATGAGGTGCCCGGAAGGAGATACTAAATATTTGATCTTGTAGGTATGATGTGAACCATGAGAGAGCAGTGTCTTGGATGCCGACAGAACAGAGGATTTGGATTAGAAGAGGTTGATTAACTGTATCAAAGGCAGCAGAGAGATCCAGAAGAAGTAGAATAGAAAAGTGACCTTTTGACTTGGTGGTGAGCTGTCTCAGTGGAGTGTTGTGGTCAGATTTGAAGGAGTCAAGAAGGGAGTTGAAGGAGAGAAATTGGTTGATTGTTGATGAGCCGCTCGAGCAGTTTGGAAGCCAGGGATAGTAGAGAGATAGGACGGTAGTTAGATGCAGAATCAGATGAGGGTTTCTTAAGAATGGGTGTAATTATCTCATGTTTTAAAGATGATGGAAACTGGCCGTATTGAGGCAAAAGTTGAAGCCATGAGTGAAAGCTGGGATAAGTTTGGTAGAGAAGGGAAGGATACGTTATGATGGAATAGGATCCAGAGGACAGGTAGTAGGGCTTTGGTTGTATCTATTGATGCAACTTCCTGCTTTTGGTCCAGTTAGAGAGGAAAAGGGGTGGTGTCAATTTCAGTCTCATCCAATTATCTGTAAAAGGCTGCTTGTTCCCTCCAAAGGTGGAGCAGTCGATAACATTCTAGGGGTGGGTGCGGCGGATACAGCTCAATTTATGCACAGACCATGCAACACCTTATCATATCATACAGAAACACAAAAAAATAGTATGATTTGTCCTCCTCAAATGATTCCCTCATTCTACGCTCCTCCCTCCACTGATAACCAAGATACACACATAATGATACAGCTCTGAGGAAGTGACTTGAAAAACAAGTGTCTTTTTTCTTAAACTACAGTGGCCCTTTAAGCATTTTCAAGTTCAGGTTAGGAATAATGTACATATAAAAGCTAATACTGCATATTTATGATATTTATCCAATAAACTAAAAACTAAGAATATTCAGAGAAACTTGAAAATTGAATCAGGGCTATAATTGAATTGCAGTGATCCTTTAAAGGGCTTCTTTAAAGGGCCCGTTGTCATTACTTTTAAGTTACAAATATGAGTTTTAGAAACAATTCAGTTTATTGTGATTAAAGAAGTTGATCTTTGCGAGAAACTTAAATAGAAAGTAAATATCTCATACTGCTTGGGTGGGGGGAGGGGGAGTGGTAGTGCTTTGTATTTTTTATTTTTTTTGCATTTCATGTTTTTTCTGTAGTGTAGGTGTCATCATGGGGCCCAACCCTGGCCCGACCCGTCACAGCCCCCTCTCCCCTAGGCCTTCTTTGTCCCCTGGCTGAAAATTGGTCAACGTCTGTGCTTACTACTGAAGCACCAAGATGCAGCATTTCACCACGCTAAGGGTTGTGTATAAGGGAAGAGGTGAGAGAGCAAGGGATGGGTGCCATGTGAGGTGAGTGCTGAGAGTGGTTGGATGCTGTGTGGGGATGTATACGAAGGAGGGATGGCTGCTGACAAGGACTGGGTGCTATGTAGGGATAAGAGGAGTGGGTGCTGTGTAAAGATTTCGGCTGAGAGGGATTGTTTGCTATGTAGAGATAATATATGTATATACAGTATGTACTGTAGTGTAAAGCCCCCAACACTTGCCCCCTCGGACACACCTGCCCCCACCCCATAGAGGAAGTTGCCTCTATTCAGAAGAAAAGGCAAACATGGGAAATGGAATACAATAATACATAATGTGCTTTAGATATGTTATGTGGGTATACTGACACATAACATTTTGTAGTTATTGCACAGAAATGGAAAAAACACACATATATATATATATATATATATATATATATATATATATATATATATATATATATATAAAGAGTGAGGTAGCCATAATTGTCCAGTAATCTAGTTGCATAATCAGAGTATTGCAGTATATGGCGATACCTTTTTTATTGGACAAACATATTTATATTCTGACAAGCTTTCGAGAATATAATAGACAAAGACATGCACCATAAATTATCTTTTGCTAGTGTTAAAAACTGTATTTACACAGTTTAAAGTAAATAAATGCAATCTTTAATTTGTCATTGTTCCAGGATTATAAACCTGGGAGGAATGTGAGGAACTGTGAAATAGGATAATATATATATTCAGTTCTGTTGAAACTACTACTATATATACTGTAGCCCCTTCACAACAGAACTCAATGGAAGAGTAAGCTCCACAGTATAGCCCTACCCTCACGCTAGCAGCCTAAGAAAGTTATGTTCTTGTCTTCCATACCTATGGATGTTGTTAATTTGATACACACTTTACAAGCATGTGCAGTAATCCTATATTCATGTCCTTGTCAAAATGTAGCTGTAATTACAATATTCTGGTACTTGAGATTACTCTCAAACTGCCTTACTCTTCTGATTTGTCTTTGTCATCAGAAATTTTGCATTTGTCAGTGGTTCTTTAACACTGTCATAATTGTAACAATACCCAAATAGTGACGAACTAGCTGAATGTCTTGGGAGGTTCATAAACCATCCCACCACTCCCAAGACTTTTGGATTTTCCAAACCAGGCTCATGTCACAGGATTCAATATCTGGGGTACACATGTGTCCGTGAGACACGCATTATAATGTGTTCAGAATTCCAAGTGGATTAGACAATCCCCACGAACTGACACTTGAAAGGGGATTGGGAACAGAATTTATTAGCTATTTAATGGCAGAACTAAATAAAATTGGATAAAATGTAATGAAAGAAAACTGGAGCCACAAGGATTCACACAGTCCAATATTAACTTGTACAGACAATTTTACAGCCACTTTCAAAGTGTCATAATATCCTGAAAGCAAATCTTTTACTTAAAGGGAGTCTGAAGTCCCAAATGGAACAATCTGCAAATTTGGGACTTCATGGAATAGTGTATTTCTATGCCCAGATATGTCACGTGACATTACATGGTCGATTCACATTATTATGACCATCCGCTAATATCCAGAATAACTGTTGTGTGCAACACGGACAGCAGCCTGATGGCATGGCAGTGACTCAATAATGTTGAAAGGTTGGCAAGGGTATCTAGAGCCATGCAGACTGCAATGCATTTGACAGCTGTTGATGCCAACAGTGCATTCTGGATGATCCATAGGGCGAACATGGCAATCAAGGTGGTCCCACAAGTGCTCAAGTTCGGGGGGAAATTGGAGGCCAGGGAAGTACCTAGATGTCTTTGCCGTGCTCCTCCAACCACTCCCAGACAATTCTGGCCATATGACATGTTGCATTCTCCTGCTGGAAGATCCCATTCACACCAGGGAAGGCAATCAACATGTATGGGTGTACTTGATCTGCAAGGATGGATAGATAACCCAATCAGTTGAGAGTGCCGTCTAGAGGTATGAGTGGACTCAGACGATGCCAGGAAAATATTCCCCAGACCATAACGCTGCCACCACCAACTTGTGTTCTCGAACAATGGTTGCAGAGTGTTTGTTCTCTGAGGTTTTGCGCCTGATACGCCAACATCTGTCCAGTCGATGGAGCAGAAGACGTGCCTCATCAAAGAAGTTTCATGGCCTCATAAGCAACAGGGTTCGCTGTACTGCCATTTTAGACAATGTCTGGTAGCCCCCTGGTTAGCTTGGACTGTGAGTTGCCAATGATCATTTCCACTTCAAAGTCAGATAAGTTGCACATTTTACCCATAACAGCAATGACTGACATGTTTGCAGAATGTCTACATGCCACCTTATATACCCACCAATCAAGCTCACGACGTACCGTATTTAATTGGCTACACGCTGTTGACGTCAAAAGTAGGCAGTGGTCATAATAATGGGACTCTTTTGTGTGTGTATATATATATATATATATATATATATATATATATATATATATATATACATATCTGTGACTAATTGAGGAAGTGCATTTATGCAAAGGAGAATAATGTGGTCATGGACTATTCAGATCTGAATTGGATTTGGGCAGCAGAAAACCTAAGTATGTCCTTACCTACAGTACAAATCTGCTAAAATTCAACATTTCCAAGGTATTTCCAAAGCATATGACCAAGTGAAGGAAATCCAAGATGCTTGGTATATTATTGAATACAACAGAGGACAAACAGATAAAAAAACAAATTAAGCCTGTTATTTTATTCCCATGTGTGATAAATGCATCCAAACCTATGTTATGCTATGAAGCATACAGTGCCTTGCAAAAGTATTCACACCCTTAACTTTTTATCTATTTTGTTACGCTACAGCCTTAAGTTCAATGTTTTGTTAATCTGAATTTTATGTGATGGATCAGAACACAATAGTCTAAGTTGGTGAAGTGAAATGAGAAAAATATATACATAAAACTATTTTTTAGAAATAGAAAACAGAAAATTGGCATGTGCGTATGTATTCACCCCCTTTGTTATGAAGCCCATAAAATGCTCTGGTGCAAACAATTACCTTCAGTGTCACATGATCTGTCATTACATATACACACCTTTTGGAAAGGCCCCAGAGGCTGCAACACCTAAGCAAGAGGCACCATTAACCAAACACTGCCATGAAGACCACGGGACTCTCCAAACAAGTAAGGGACAATGTTGTTGAGAAGTACAAGTCAGGGTTAGGTTATAAAAAAATATCCAAATCTTTGTGATCCCCAGGAGCATCATCAAATCTATCATAACTAAACGGAAAGAACATGGCACAACAGCAAACCCGCCAAGAGACGGCCGCCCACCAAAACTCACCGACCGGGCAAGGAGGGCATTAATCAGAGAGGCAGCACAGAGACCTAAGATAACCCTGGAGGAGCTGCAGAGTTCCACAGCAGAGACTGGAGTATCTGTACATAGGACGACCATAAGCCGTACGCTCCATAGAGTTGGGCTTTAGGGCAGAGTGGCCAGAAGAAAGCCATTACTTTCAGCAAAAAACAAAATGATACGCTTTGAGTTTGCAAAAAGGCACGTGGGAGACTCCCAAAATGTATGGAGGAAGGTGCTCTGGTCTGATGAGACTAAAATTAAACTTTTCTGCCATCAAAGAAAATGCTATGTCTGGCGCAAACCCAACACATTATTATATTATTATAGTTAATTTATAACGCTCCAACATATTTTGTTGCTCTGTACATAAGTTCAGACAAAGATAAATACAAAATCCCATCCCATCACCCAAAGAACACCATCCCCACAGTGAAACATGGCGGCGGCAGCATCATGCTGTGGGGATGTTTTTCAGCAGCCAGGACTGGGAAACTGGTCAGAGTTGAGGGAAAGATGGATGGTGCTAAATACAAGGATATTCTTGAGCAAAACCTGTACCACTCTGTGCGTGATTTGAGGCTAGGACGGAGGTTCACCTTCCAGCAGGACAATGACCCCAAACACACTGCTAAAGCAACACTTGAGTGGTTTAAGGGGAAACATGTAAATGTGTTGGAATGGCCTAGTCACAGCCCAGACCTAAATCCAATAGAAAATCTGTGGTCAGACTTAAAGATTGCTGTTCACAAGCGCAAACCATCCAACTTGAAGGAGCTAGGCGGTTTTGCAAGGAGGAATGGGCAAAAATCCCAGTGGTAAGTTGTGGCAAGCTCATAGAGACTTATCCAAAGAGACTTGGAGCTGTGATTGCTGCAAAAGGTGGCTCTACAAAGTATTGACTTTAGGGGGGTGACTAGTTATGCACATTAACTTTTTCTGTTATTTTGTCCTATTTGTTGTTTGCTTCACAATAAAAAAACATCTTCAAAGTTGTGGGCATGTTCTGTAAATTAAATGATGCAAATCCTCAAACAATCCATGTTAATTCCAGGTTGTGAGGCAACAAAACATGAAAAAATGCCAAGGGGGAGGGGTGAATACTTTTGCAAGGCACTGTATATGCTTAGAACTGACATTTCCAATGGTTCTCTAAAACTTCACTCATAATATTATATATGGCCCAGTGAGTTTTAAACATATGCAAAACATTAAAGTGTGAATTGGGACCACAATACTTTTTTTTTTCACTATTGGGGATCACTGTGTGCACAATTTTAAATTTAAAAGCAACATTCACCATAACCATAATGACAACCAACATATAGCTTGGTTCTCATTATTGTGTACCCTAGTTCTATTAAAAAATCTTTGTGGAGAACCGTAGACTTCCTGAGAGAGAACGGCTCCTGGACATCCCAGGGCTCATGGTTATCCCAAGGATTCTGGAATACACCATAGTTTCCCAACACCAGCAGACTATCAGGGTATAGCGTGGTGATTTTCATGGTTTACTCCGTGATTTCTGCTTTAGAAAGACTTTATGTACCGCTCAGTTCCACTGCCTTTAATAGAACAGTTGTTTACTTAAATCAATAAGAAAAGTACAAATGTTTTATAACCCGCCTATGTTATCACAGAAAAATAGGACATAGTGTGTGTTGTCTTTGTTTATTATAAACACTAATGGACATCGTTTTGTACGACAAATGCCCTCACATGCTCTTACATGTAATGAAGACAACATCCTTATTGGAGCAGACCTGTGTTCCTATCTATGTTCTTTAGTAAACACACATCCCAGTCAGCTATAAGAAGCAAATATAATATATGGTCTGTTATTTCAACAAAAACAAGCCTCTTGTCTGCTAATTAGATACCGTTTACTATTTATTAGCTGTAACTCAAGTATCCTCAGCTGGAGGCTCTGGAGAGCTAATGTTCTCTGTTCCAGAAACCCTTTTATTTCTGCAAAGGACAGAGAGAGACTAAAAAAGAAGTTACATCAATTCACATTTCCTGTTATGCTAATTTAAAATGGACACTGACAAATGAAGACCTTGTTCAAGTTATTTTTTTTTTTTTTTTGCTTTAAAAAGACAAGTTTATTGGTATTTTAAGTTAGTTCTTACCATTTTACAATAGTTTAAACCAATGCATACCAGTCTTCTTGGACCATTCTAAACTCACCAGACAATGACCCAATTTTGGAATATACTACTTGAATTATGTGTAACAGTTAACAGAATAACTGAAGTGTGATAAGTATAGAAGGCTGTTTTGAAGAACTTGAATAGAAAATGAGCAGAAAATGTTTATAAAATAAAATAAAAATGTTTAATGTGTAGCTAATATATGCAATTTGCTTTAATGGGGAAAGCCTTCTTAGATGCAGGTCCAATATGGAGTGTTGTGCTAGCTGTGAAGGGAGAAAATGGACCGTGATGTGAAAGTTGTGTATCTGCACTATTAGAGCCTCATTTAATTCGAAGCCTGCATGTCTGCTACAATTCTGGTGCTATTCAATTGAACAAGCCCGCAAGTTACGGGCCAAAAGCCGAAACCATAAACCATGCACTCGTACATAGAATTTCAGGGCGGGAACATGATCAATTAAGCAAGATCGTAACTGCCCATTTAGAAACAGCCAATAGAAAATGAGACCATCATCATTATGTCAGTCCAAGATAGAGGTTACATGTCAATCAATTAGCGCAAAACCGCGACACACAAAATACTGATCTAGTCCATGTGGGTGGCCTGATATGTATTAACTCATTGATTCCCAAGATCGATATAACCCCAAAATGAATCATAAAATAAAATTATTTTGATTGCCGATTTGCGAGCTTGAGACTGTTGTGCAATTCATTTGAATGTATTTCATCGCTTTCCCCATCAATTACAGTGCAGTATTGATTTTTTATTTGCTTTTACACTGCTACAAACATGTCTTTAACCCCTTTGCGGGTCCCATCTGGTACTCGAAGGCTTTTCTACTACATTTGCCGTTTACAGGTGTGTAAACATTTGCAGGCTTGAGAAATTGTAGCAATTGAATAGCGATTTACAATTGTAACTCTTCCAGACGTGAAAGATCAAAGGCTTAGATGGGGTGTAAGTTATGGTTGTAACAACCGCAACAATTTCAAGCCCGTAACACGTAGAAAACGCCAATTGAATAGCAAATTAACTTATGGGCTACTGTAACTTACAATTGTTCAATTGAATGAGGCTCCATGTATTCACCCAAAAATGAAACATATTTTAGCATGTATTGCCGCATTTAGCTACTCAGATGTTTCTCAATTTTACATTGCACAAAAAAAAACTGCAGCAGCTCACCCCTCAAGACTTTACACTGGACTCACCCATTACTATCATCACTGGTATCACCAAATGGCATAAACACTACACATCATTATGGAAACATATCACATTATTGCACATTTTACCTTAAAATTCTGGAGATGTTTTTTAGATAGAGAAGACAAGATTTAGTTAGTGATTGTATGTGAGGGATGAAAAACAGGGCGGGTCCAGTAGAACCCAAAGACAACGAGCTTGGGAGTGATGATGTCATTGTTGACAGAGATGTGAGCAATTGACACAGTGGGAGAGGGAGGGAAGATTAGGAGTTCAGTTTTAGACATGTTGAGTTTGAGATGGTGGATGGACATCCAAGAGGATATACTAGAGAGGCAGTTGGAGACGTGTGTTAGAAGAGAGGGTAAAAGATCTGGTGCTGAGGGGTAGATTTGGGTGTCATCTGCATAGAGATGATAATGAAGCCCAAAAGAGTTTATTAGGGTACAGAGTGAGGAAGTGTAGATGGAGAAGAGGAGCGGGCCTAGGACTGATCCTTGGGGTACGCCAACAGACAGGGGGTGAGGAGAAGAAGAGGAAGAGGTGTCAGAGAAGGAGATACTGAATGATCAATTTGGAAGGTATGATGAGAACCACGAGAGGGCTGTGTCTCGAACACCGAGGGAGGAGAGGATATGGAGTAGAAGTGGATGGTCAACTGTGTCAAAAGCAGCAGAGAGATCTAGAAGAAGGAGAATAGAAAAGTGTCCCTTTGACTTGGCAGTAAGCAGGTCATTGGTGACTTTAGTGAGAGCTGTCTCAGTGGAGTATTGGGGCCGAAAGCCGGATTGGAAGGTGTCAAGAAGGGAGTTAGAGGAAATAATGCTGGTAAGGCGGGTATAGACAAGCTGTTCCAGCAGTTTGGAAGCCAGGGGAAGTAGAGAGATAGGGCGGTAGTTAGATGCAATGTCAGAGTCAGATGAGTGCTTTTTGAGGATGGGTGTAATTATGGCATGTTTTAGACTAGATGGAAACCTGCCGGTAGTTAGGGAAAGGTTGAAAATGTGTCTGAGAGCTGTGATTAGTGTGGTAGAGAGGGGAGGAATAGGATCCTGAGGACATGTAGTGAGACGAGTGGATGATAGCAGGCTGGAGACTTCATCCTCTGTAGCTGGGGCAAAGCAGTTCAAAGTGGCTGTTGGATTGGGGGAGGGAGAAGAATGTGTGTGGTTGGTTAGTTGAGACGGTAGAGTGAATGAGCCACTGTGAGATGAGAGTTCATTGCGTATATTTTTTCGATTTTATGAATAAAATGGTTGGCAAAGTCTTCAGCTGGGAGGGAGGAGGTGGTGGGTGAAGGAGAGTTTTGAAAGTGGCGAACAGACGCTTGGGGTTAGAGGACAGGGTTGATATTAGTGAAGTGAAGTAGTGTTGTTTAGCGAGGTTGAGGGCAGAGGAGTAGGAGCGTAATATAAATTTGTAGTGGAGGAAATCTGCAGAGGTGCGTTATTTCCTCTAGAGCCGTTCAGCGGTGCGGGAGCACTTCTGGATGTATCGTGTTTGAGTTGTGTGCCAAGGTTGTGGAAGAGAGCGCGGGAGTCTTCATGTGGTTATGGGGGCGAGGGTATCAAGGGTGGAAGAGAGAGTAGAGTTGTAGAGTGAGATGGCAGTGTCAGGTTAGTTGAGGTTGGTGATGGGGCTGAGAAGGGGTTGGATATTAGTGGAGAGCTGAGCAGGGTCAAGTGCTAGCAGGTTTCTGTGGGTGATGGTGGCAGGGGTTAAAGAATGGTGGTGGGAGGAAGAAGAGGTGAGGTTAAAGGTAAGTAAGGGATGGTCAGATAGAGGGAGTGGGTGGATGACTGGGTTGGAAGCTGTGCTGAGATTGGTGAAGCTAAGGTCTAGAGAGTGACCAGCATGATGAGTAGAAGAATCTGTTAGTTGTGAGAGGCCAAGGGAAGAGGTGAGTGCAAGCAGTTTGGCTGCTGCTGGGGAGGTGGGACTGTCAATGGGAATGTTAAAATCTCCAAGTTCCATTGAAGGCACATTGGAGGAGAGAAAGTGAGGGAGCAAGGCAGAAAAGTGATCAAGAAATTGAGAGGGAGTGCGTGGGGGGCGATAGATCACAGCTACACGTAGACAGATAGGTGAGAAGACGCGGATTGTATGCACTTCAAAATACCAAGAGCTGTATGCTGTGGCTCACTGGAAAAGAGACTGTTAACCCACTCCAGTATCTCTGCCATGAATACCAAGTGTATCAGCATTACCATAGAAATAAAGATGTCCTGGTGTGTTACGGTCCATGAGGTTACAGAAAGTCGGAAGTGACTGAAAAATGCATAGAAAAAAAAACTTCTTCCAATATGTCAGCCATGCTGCATGCACAGCACAGATCTCTCCCATTGCCCAAGGCTTTACCCTCACATTTTAGCTTATAGGCAAAAGCACTAAAATTATAATTCCCTTGAAAGCCTGAATGGGCAGTGTAAAGGATCCATGCATTTTCCTCCGAACTCCAGCTGAAACTAAGTGATTATAGCTCCCAATCCCCCAAACATGAGTCAAAACTTCATGAAGGGGTAAACATGATCTCTTTTACTGTGGGCTACACGCCCGGTATTATCAGGTCTTCCTCCTGGTGGACAAAGGTAAAACAGTAGCCAATCACAGTGGCTATAGCATAAGCACTCCCCTTACACATAAATCACTCCCTCTTTTCTATCCTGGAGATAATTAACTTAAGGTAGCACAGAGAGCCTATATTATCTCCAGGAAGAAAGAAACATGGCTTCTTTGTTTTAATAAAACAGAATAAAAATGTATAACTTTGTTTTGACACAATATAAACTTGAAGTTCCACATATCCCCAGATAGCTGAGATCTGAGTGCATATTCTAGGCGAATAGCGCTCAGATCCCACGAACGCAGTTCTCAGAATCGTCGACTGAAGTCTGTAAAATAGGGGATTTCGTTACACAGCTCCCCCTTAGTCCCATGGAACGGCATACCTGCTTAGATCCTAACGGGTCGGCTAAGGGATGTCCGGTAATCCAGAAACCAACCAAAATTACGCCTTTTCCAGTTCAGTTTGCCGGGATAGGCCATCGGCATTGGCATTCTGTTTCCCAGGGCGGTACTGCATTGTGAAATTATAAGGTTGCAGCGCCAAGCTCCATCTGAGTAATCTGGGGTTATCGCCAGCCACTCTGTTGAGCCAAATTAAAGGGTTGTGGTCAGTCAGCACGGTGAAAGAGCGTCCATACAGGTAAGGCTGTAGCTTCTTAAGTGCCCAGACTAATGCCAGACACTCTTTCTCCACAGTGGCATAGCTGACTTCGCGGGGTAATAGTTTTCTGCTCAGGTACGCCACTGGGTGATCCATGCCATCGTCTCCCACCTGGCTCAATACTGCTCCCAGTCCAAACATTGAGGCATCCGTGTGGACGAGAAACCTTTTAGTATGGTCCGGTGCCGCTAACACAGGAGATGCACTTAACGCTGCCTTGAGTTTCTGGAAAGCCTCCTCACACTCAGTGGACCAGATTACTTGTCGGGGCAGGGACTTTTTAGTGAGGTCTGTCAAGGGCTTGGCCAGGGTACTGTAATCCGCTACAAATTTCCTGTAATAACCTGCGGTACCCAGGAATGCCATGACCTGAGTTTTTGTCCGTGGTTGGGGCCACTGGGTGATGGCCTCAATTTTAGCGGGCTCTGGTCTCTGTTTCCCTGACCCTACTCTGTGGCCTAAATACTGAACTTCCGCCATGCCCACGTGGCATTTCTCAGGCTTCAACGTGAGCCCTGCGTGCTGAATTCGGTTGAGCACTACTGAAATGTGTTCCAGGTGGGCTTCCCAAGTGTCACTGAAGATAGCTATATCGTCCAGGTAAGCACAAGCGAAGCCCTGAAATCCCTCTAGGAGCCGGTCCGCCATCCTTTGAAAAGTGGCTGGCGCATTCTTCATCCCAAATGGCATCACCTTAAACTGGTATAGGCCAAATGGGGTGACAAATGCCGACTTCGGAATGGCCTCAGGCTCCAAGGGGATTTGCCAATATCCCTTGCACAGATCAATAGTGGTCAAGTAATTCCCCCCAGCCATACGGTCAAGCAGCTCATCTACTCTGGGCATGGGGTAGGCATCGGTAATGGTCCGATCATTTGGTTTACGATAGTCCACGCAGAACCTGGTGGTACCGTCCTTTTTAGGAACCAGGACTACTGGGGAAGCCCAGGGGCTTTGGGACGGTTCTATGACCCCCAGTTCTAACATATCCTGTAGTTCCGTTAACATACTTTCCTGTACTGCCTTTGAAATTCGGTAAGGCTGCTGCCGCAGGGGTAACTGGCCTGGGGTCTCCACTCGGTGGACTGCCAGGGTCGTATACCCTGGGGCTGCAGAAAACATGCCCCCAAATTCCTTTAACAGTTGGGAAACCTGAGCTTGTTCCTCGGGACCTAATGCTGGCCCCAACTGTACTTGGTCTACTCCTGTGGGTTTCTGGGGAAGCATATCTGGTAGAGGGATACCCTCACTATCCTCATATGCTGGAGCGCATACCGCGGAGACCTCCTCTGGCCTCTCGAGATATGGCTTAAGCATATTTACATGGAAGGACCTCCGGATCCTATTATCGGAACAGTCTGCCACAATGTACGTGGTATCACTGATCCGCTCTAGGACCGTGTAGGGGCCCTGCCAGGAGGCTTGCCACTTATCTGTTTTGATGGGTTTCAGAACTAGGACCTTTTGTCCCACTTCTAATATACGGTCCCTAGCTCCCTTGTCATACCAGTATTTTTGCCGCTTTTGGGCGGCTCGCAGGTTCTCCCGAACTGTTTCGGTCAGAGTCTGTAGCCGGTCTCTAGTACAAATGAGACTATAGGGGTACCTGCTTGTTCCATATCACCTTCCCAATGTTCCCGCACGAGATCCAGGGGTCCCCGGACCCGTCTCCCGTATAATAGCTCGAATGGAGAGAATCCGGTGGACTCCTGGGGGACCTCCCTATAGGCAAAAAGTAAATGAGGGAGGAATCTTTCCCAACTCCTGCAGGTCTCTGTGAACGTGATGAGCATTTGCTTAAGGGTGCCGTTAAATCGTTCACAGAGGCCATTGGTTTGGGGGTGATAGGGGGAACTTAATATGGGTTTTACCCCACAGCTCTGCCAGAGTTGTTGGGTAATCACCGCAGTGAATTGGGTTCCCTGATCGGACACTATCTCCCTAGGGAATCCCACCCTAGTGAACACCTGAACTAGTGCTTCCGCTACCGTCTCTGCATGTATATTCGACAGAGCTATAGCCTCGGGGTAGCGGGTAGCGTAGTCTACCACAGTAAGAATGTATTTCTTACCGGATGGACTGGGTTTACTGAGTGGGCCAACTAAATCAACCGCCACTCGGAAAAATGGTTCCTCAATAATGGGTAGGGGGCGTAGCTTTGCCTTGGGGTGATCCCCTCTCTTCCCTACCTTTTGGCATACTTCGCAGGTCCTACAGTAATCTTGCAAATCTCCCGTGACCCCTGGCCAGAAAAATGACTGGGTGAGTCTGTCCCTCGTCTTTTTAATGCCTAAGTGGCCGGCTAGGGGAATATCGTGGCTAATCCGCAACAGTTCTACCTGATACTTACGGGGCACTATCAACTGTCTTTTTTCTACCTGGCCCGCTCCTGTCCCTGTCCCCCCAGTCACTCTGTAAAGTAAACCCTTTTCCCAGCTAAACCTTGCCTGATCTCTGTCTCCCTGGGGTTGTTCTACCTTCCTCCTATACCCTTTAAAGGTGGGATCCTCCCGTAGTGCTTGCCCGAAGTCTTGAGGGGTACCCCAGTAAGAAGTCTGGCCAGGGGGGATCGTCAGAGGGTTATCGCTTACCTGGTCATGAGTCGAGGGAGAGGCTTCCATAGCTCTGGATTGCTGCCGAGTGGTAACCGGTAGGGCTCCTTCGGTACTGCAGGCTGCCAATTGTGACGTCAGGCATCCTAGATCATTTCCCAGCAGTACTTCCGCGGGCAAATCTGGCATGATGCCCACTTCCACCGCCTTGGCCCCGGTACCCCAATTGATGTGGACTCGGGCCGTTGGTAACTTGTGAATTGCCCCTCCGGCTACCCTTACAGCAATGGTACGTCCTGTGTGCTGGGTCGGGGCGACTCGGTGTGGCTGGACCAAAGTAATAGTAGCCCCGCTGTCCCTCAGTCCTCGAGCCTCTTGCCCATTGAGTTTTACTGACTGGCGGTGATGTGCCCTGTTATCCCCAGCCGCTTGTACAGGGTTTACCTCATGTAAGGTGGCCCAATTTTCACTATTGCCACTGGGTGTTTCTTGAGGCAGATAATTGTAATCCTCTTGCACACAGTGTGCGGTGGCTTTTGTCTGTGGTATCGGTGCCCGTCCCCAGCGGTCTGTAGTGCGTTGTGGGCAGTTAGGTTTGATGTGCCCCACTTGTTTGCACCCATGACACATCGGAGCAGTCCTTTGGTACCCTCTGTTTGTGGTATTGCCCCCTGGTGGTGGTACCCTCTGTGGCATAGTTGGGGGGCCAGAGGCAGGCCGCGGGCTCTGGACCCCTCGGTTTCCATCCATCCGCCTGCTCTCATGAAATTCGTCTGCCAGCCGTGCTGCCTCCTCTACCGTTTTTGGCTTTCTGTCCCTGACCCAATCTCTCACCTCCGCTGCGGTATAATCAAAAAATTGTTCTAGCAACAACAACTGCACAGCATCCTCTAAAGTAGTTGCCTGATTCCCCTGCATCCAATTGCTGGCAGCGCGCTGCATACGAAATGCCCACTCCGTATAGGAATCTTTACCTTGTCTTCTGAGAGCCCTGAATTTCCTTCTATGGGCTTCAGGGGTTACAGCGTACCGGGCTAACAAAATCTCTTTTATCTTGTCATAGTTTTGTATATCCCCATCTGGCACAGCTCTCAATGCTTCGGCTGCTCTACCTGATAGTTTACTACTTACTACGGCAGCCCAGTTAGCTCTTTCCAAATCTTCTAACACACATTGTCTTTCAAAATCTTGCAAGTAATTGTCAATATCCATCTCACCTTCCACAAAGCTTTTAAATGCAGCGTAGTTAATTTTCCGCTGACGCCCCATTGTAGATCCAGATAGCGACAATATATCCACTGGAGGTGATCTGTCTCTGGCTTCTCGTGCTTCCCTGGCATTCTGGGTCTCAGTAGCTTGTGCCAAGATCTGTACCACGATCTCTGGTGCAGGGTTAGGTCCTACCAGGCTGAGTCTCCATCTCACGTCCCTCTGGAAGTCTGTTTCCTCTGTATTCGCCATTTGTGGTTCGCCGGTTTGATCGCTCTCCAGTAGTTCGGCTATTAGCGTGGCTTTCGTTTTGTTGCTTGTCGCTATGCCTCGAGCTTCCAGCAGTTCCTTTAGTGTGGTTCGTTTCAAGCGTTCGTATCTATGCGCCATTCACCAGTTTCAGTTCGGTATATCCGTTCGGGAGGAAATCCCCACCACTTGCCACCAGTGTAAAGGATCCTTGCATTTTCCTCCGAACTCCAGCTGAAACTAAGTGATTATAGCTCCCAATCCCCCAAACATGAGTCAAAACTTCATGAAGGGGTAAACATGATCTCTTTTACTGTGGGCTACACGCCCGGTATTATCAGGTCTTCCTCCTGGTGGACAAAGGTAAAACAGTAGCCAATCACAGTGGCTATAGCATAAGCACTCCCCTTACACATAAATCACTCCCTCTTTTCTATCCTGGAGATAATTAACTTAAGGTAGCACAGAGAGCCTATATTGTCTCCAGGAAGAAAGAAACATGGCTTCTTTGTTTTAATAAAACAGAATAAAAATGTATAACTTTGTTTTGACACAATATAAACTTGAAGTTCCACATATCCCCAGATAGCTGAGATCTGAGTGCATATTCTAGGCGAATAGCGCTCAGATCCCACGAACGCAGTTCTCAGAATCGTCGACTGAAGTCTGTAAAATAGGGGATTTCGTTACAGGCAGTATGCTGCATACAGACCAAGAAAAGATGTTAACAAGTTTACAAATTACTTGCTTTATGTGATATCTGCAACAACCAAAAAAAACACATTATTATTAAACTGGTGAAGTGCAAATCATCCTTTGTTAGAATAATCCTTGAGAAGATTGCAATTTTTCTGTTCAATGGACTGGGCATAAACCATACTATATAAGAAGTTAGTAAGTGGTATTTTTTTTATTTTTTATAAACAGAAACCATATATAAAAACAGTAACACAACAGACCCACAGACTTCCTCATGCATTGTGCTACATAAAGGGAGACCTGAGAGGAGCTTAAACTATGTGATGGAGTCCAGGATATTCTATGGGGGATATAAGGACACCAGTAAGATCGTGCTTAATCTTGGGTTTTATTAAATAGCTTCGAGGACTGGCGCAGTGCCTACTGGCCCTATGCTATCTGCACTCCTCTTAATTTATTAGACGAGGACAGATAATTATTTTTTAAACAAAGGTGATCTCTTCACTGCATGTGTGATCTGGTCAACTACATATATTTAAAGCTTTATTATTGACCCCTGTGTGGTGAATAGAGATATACCACCTCACAATTATTTTGCAACTCCCCCCCCCCCCCCCCCCAGTCACTAGCTCTGCACTGGCCAGAAGGACATAGATCATCATGTCAGCTGAGTGTGAGAGGCTAAATAATTAGAGAATTGAAATATGCTTAATATATAAAAAGGTTGTGATGAATTTCAAGCACTTCTGCAGTACTATTTATAAAACATAATCTAGTGAAGACTTGATAAAGCACAAAATGTGAAATAATGCAGCTTTTACTTTATTACCTTTGTGACAAAGTGCCCCCCAGAAGTTGGTGTCAGACAGATTTTTGAAGGTTTCTCTTCAGGAGGTCTGAAGGAGTTAACTCCTGGAGCAGTTAATCGGATTCACCTGTTCACAGCTGTTAAAAAGTGGAACTGAGAGAGGGTGTGGCTCTTTTATGGACTGCAGCCAGCTGTGTGGCAGGCCCTGTTTATGGACTGCTGCTAGCAGTAATTGAGACAGGCTTTGTTTGAGGCCTACTAATAGGACTTTAAACGACTTTAAAACATTTTTTTACTAATTATTTTGTTTTAGCTCTATCCATTTTAGCTGGATGGAGGATCTGGTTAGTGAGGGAACTGACTCTAAAAGTAAAGCAAAGGAAGCTAGGCTGGTTATCTTCTAACATTTTGTTTTTGGTGTGTCATATTGTTATAATGGCAAAATATATGAAAATAAAGTTGGAAAAAGTTTTAAAGCCTCCTGTGTAGTTGTGTACGGTTGTAAGAGGGTTAGAAAATTACCATAAACAGACAAGAGTATGGGAGTCTACCACTCTTGGAATATGAATTATGTCGCTGAATCTGTCTAACATTTTATTTTCTGTCTACCTACTTTGAGGTCTAGAGGAAGCTGCTATGTGCTTTATTGGAAATATAGCAGAGAAGAGAAACTGAATAAAGAAACTGGGACCCTGCAGTGAAGAATTATTGAATATAAAAGGGATGTATTCAAAGACTGATTATTTTTTATACTTTCTAAAATTATTTTGCCCATTATCAAGTGAAGTTAATCAAAATAGCAAGCTATACATATGACAGTTCAGTGACCCTTTTAGAATAAGTTCCAGGTGGTGCTATATTCACTATATGGGAATTAATACTTGTCAATGACTTGGATGGGAAATGCAATGTGTGATCTGGAAGACAGAGACACACAAATATCAACTATAATAGTTGTTGAATGTGTGTAACGATCCATGGGAGCGTACACACATCCATACAACTATTGAATTTCCGTACATTATAATGTCCGTACATAGAGACACTGGGGAGGGGAAGGGGGAAAGAGACACTGGGGAGGGGGGAAGAGACACGAGGGAGGGGGGGAAAGAGACACTGGGAAGGGAAGGGGAGAAAAAGACGCAGGAGGGGTGAAAGAAACACAGAGGAGGGGAGAGGGGAAGAGACACAGGCGAGGGATGGGGGGAAGAGACACAGGTAAACATTAACAATTATACTATCATTTTTGACGGTCAATTTACTAGTATGTATATATTTCACTTCAAGCTTCATCTGGAGACATAGGTGTAGCTGGTGGAACACAAAGGTCCTTCGGAGAACCTGAGATTTTTAAGACGCTGATTTAGGACTGAAAGTAGCATCATTATATAATGTTTTTAAGTTATTTTTTACTCCTGTTTCGAAAGTTTTTAACCATTATCGTCTTCTCTGACCGTATGCATGAACAACCAAATTCACAGGGCGAAACTGAAAGAGTGAGATACGCTTCAGACATCCAGAGATAAAGCAAGGAGACTACATATGACACCTCTCACTTAACTCTGAATGTACTACATTAGAGCAGCCTTTTTTGTGTGTTTCTCCATAGTGAACCATGAAAGTTTAAAAAGACCAGAGAACATACCACCGCTGATCTACATCTACTTACAGATAATATTGGGGAAATATTATTTAAGGAATCTTTTGTATCTTGGGTTAAGTTGCTTGTTAATTGTATTTAATGAAATATCTCTGCTATCTATCTACCATGAAGCTCAGTTTATATATACTGTATATATATATATATATATATATATATATATATATATATATTTATATACACACACACAATATTCCAGAAAACAAAAAAAAGAGCCTTATTTTATACAATAAGAGGTGTAAGTCTATAGAGTATCATCCCAGCTGAGGTGGGAGAGTGTATCACATATAATAGTTGTCAAACTGCGAGTCGTCATCACGCGAAGCGAGAGACGCAGTTCTGGCCGCAAATGCTGATCTTGCAAAGCGAGTGTCCGAATTTGTGGAGGTGGTGGCTCTACGGCGCTTCACTCACGGTAAAAAAAACCCCAGAAAAGCGGGACTTTGGAAAAAAAACAAAACACGTTGCTGGACTTAGAAAAAAAAGTACGACCCGCGGGACTTAAAAAAATAAATAAAATACAAGGTCACAAAAATACGAAGTTAATGGCCGAAATGCGTACATCCAAAAACACCAAAAATACTACAAAATACAAAAAAACAGAAAAAAAACTCACACACAGCATGGGGGGACAGCCACGACATCTGCCAGTGAGGTTGCATGTGATTTAAAGTTTCATTTAAGGACTTTCGGAATCTGAAAATCAGATAAGCGAGAAAAAAAATGGCGGGCGTAAAAAATGAAAATGAGGCTACACGACCCCGAAGCTCGTAAAGCACCCCCAGGCACGTACGACTTTTGCCAGGGACATACGAGGTACAAAAAATACACAGTTAGGAAGCACGGAAAATGCTTGCGAGCCGCTTAGCACGCCATTTTACAACACTAACTTGCAACTATTAACATTACAAATCTAAAACAGCGTTTTACACAACTAAACCAATGGTTTTCCCTCGAGCACGCAGCCTATTTCTAATGCACAGTTGGGACATTGATGACACTTTCTCCTCAGGGCAGCAACAGTCCAACTGTACATTTTATGCTGCAGGAAAATAAAAACAGATTGTTAGCTCTTCAGGCTACTGATTGCTGCATATATCAATTACAAATAGGTAAAGTATATTAATTTATTAAGTAAATAATTAATTATTATTTACAAAAATAGAGATATATCTGTCTTTGTGATGAGCGCCAAAGGCGCTCAGAGGAGTAAATGTAAACGAGAGGAGAGGCTCGCAATGAGTCCCGTAGGTGCTCAGCGCGAGGCTCGCAATGAACGCTGAAGGTCCTCAGAGTAGAAAAAGCTTTACATTGTGTGTCATGGCTTCAAATTTTATTGCCCCGTCATTTTTGAAGGGCAAGTTGCTAGTACATTAAATAAAATATAATAAAAAAGGGAGGAAAGAAATAAAAGAGCCTGATGTTTCAAAGCAGGTAGAATGAGATCAGACGACAAGGGCTAAGCAGTTGCATTCTGGGAGAGTTCTTATTAGTCATATTACACTTGGCACTCACAGAGTTAAACACAGGTTTGTTGCCCTGTCAACAAACAGGAGTATAATAGTCTGTTGACCGAAGCTCTTCAGATGGATTTTGTACATTCCGTCCCCTTAATACAGATCACAGAAAGGCGAGTGTTTACCTTGTCGGTATCAGTCAGATCTGCTTGGTGTGACACACAGCACATCCATGTATGACAGACATGAATGGCATGTGACCGGCCCGTGTGACTGAACATTGGTTCCCTCAAGGTTATGGCTCCAAGCTTTTATATTTTGTTCAAATGATTGCAATGAAAAACTCCTTTACATTGTCCATTTACTAATCATATGGGGCCCTATTCTACTGCCCAAATCATAAATGTATACACACTTAAAACTGCTAATTGCCACAGATACTATTACTTTCTCGCAATCCAAATACGAGTTACCTGCCCACAATCATTATGGGCCAGACAAAGATGCAAATTTGGCCTTAGATCTCCATTGGTTTTAGCACAGCTTGAATAATACAAGCTCTAAATAATTCAAGTTATACAAAATCGATATTCTATTATACCCATAGTGCTACATCGCAAATAAAGTCTGACCCGCAATTGAAAAAAGTATCACTTCTGTCAAAAATATTACGAGTACTAAATAGGATTTACAGTATAAGGGTCTTTTCAAACACTTATTAGAGCTGTAGCAGCAATTAAACGCACAGTATTGTACTATAAATGCATGGTAAGCAATGGAAAGACATTAGATTTAATTGCACAACAGTCTCAAACCCACAAATATGCAACTAAAAAATATTATTTTTAAAAGCTATTTTTGAGTAATATTGATCCCAGACTCAAGGGGTTAATACATATCATGAAATCCACATAGACTAGAACAGATGATCTAATGCATTTTATAGAGTGCAAGATTGCGAGCCCGATCGGCAAATATTACTTATTGGCACTAAATAAATCTTTGCCTCCGATTGCAGATTACGTCTAACTTCCATGTTTTACTGATGCCATGATGATGGACTCATTTACTATTGGCTGTGTCTAAGAAGTAAATTACATGCTTGCTTAAATATTGTCACATCATATGATCATGCTCCCCGAAATCAGACTTAAAAAGGCAGGGTTCAGCCTTGAGATCGGAATTTGCGAGCTGGAGTTAATAGAATACATCTAAACATTTATTTAAAAACAAAAAAACACCCACAGCCAAATGTATGAGTTTGAGGCATTTGCCGGCCCTAGTACCAGCGCTGGTCCCTGAGAACTTATCTGCAGGAACAAAGAGGGATGAGGAGAACACAACACTTTGAACATAACTCTAACGTGTCATATTTATAGATAAATGAACTGATCTACAATTGAAATGTATTCTATTCAAATCAGTACAAAGTTAAATTAAAATGTAGCGTGTCACTTATAGTATAACCTTATGTATTATATATACCCGTGTATACTCGAGTATAAGCCGACCCGAGTATAAGCCGAGGCACCAATTTTACCACAAAATACTGGGAAAACTTAGTGACTCGAGTATAAACTGAGGGTGGGAAACGTGCTGCCCCCTGTGTCCCGCTTGTGCCCTCTGTGTCCCCCACTTGTGGACCCTCTGTGCCCATTTCTTGTGTCCCCCCTCTCTCTCCCCTGTGTCTATTCCCCCTCTCCCCCCCCTGTGTCTCTTCCCCCCTCCAACTCCACTTTGTCTCTTCCCCGCCTCTCCCTCCCCTGTGTCTCTTCCCCTCCTCTCCCTCCCCTGTGTCTCCTCCTCCTCCCTCCTCTTTGTCTTTTCCCCCCCTCTCCCTCCCCTGTGTCTCATCCCCCCCCTCCCTTGGTTCTCTTTCTCTCCCCTCCCTTATCATCCTCCTCATTCTCCCTCCTCAGCCCCCCTCCTCATTCTCCCTTCTTATCCTCAACCTCCCTACTCATCCTCCCTCGTCATCACTTAACCCCTCTCTAATTACCTCCCCTTCTCCCTTTCCCCTCTCTTACCTTCCATCAGCTGCTCCTCCGCGCGTCTTCCAGCTGGGTCAGGACCCGGCATATGCTAATGACGTGACATCACAAGACGCGCAGAGGAGCAGCTGATGGAAGGTAAGAGAGGGGAAAGTGAGAGGTAATTAGAGAGGGGTAAAGTGATGAGGAGGGAGGATGAGGAGGGGAGTTGAGGAGGGGGGTTGAGGAGGGAGGATGAGGAGGGAGGATGAGGAGGATGATAAGGGAGGGGGAGGGAAAGAGACGCAAGGGAGAGGGGGAAAGAGACACAGGGGAGGGGGGGAAGAGACACAGGGGAGGGAGAGGGGGGTAGAGACACAGGGGGAAAGAGACACAGGGAAGGGAAAGAGCAGCAGGAGCAGGGTTACGCGAGTATAAGCTGAGGGGGGCTTTTTCAGCATTAAGAAAAGGACTGAACAACTCGGCTTATACACGAGTATGTACGGTATATTAGAAATGTTCTTAATCTCCAAGCACAGTCATCATGAGCATTGGAAAGTAACCAGCCGTCCCCCAGAGCAAAAAGGCTGAGAACCACTGACCTTGAAAACACTAACAAAATAGTAATAGTTTAAATTAAAGTTCATGATGGTTTTTAATTATAACAAAACATTAATTGGTAAAAAATGATGCCTCTATAGGACCCGGGGGCATCCATGATACATTGGAGAAAGTTGTATGTGTTAGAGGGGGTGTTTACATTTCTGGAGGACAGAGCTTGAATTTATTCATGTAAGCGTCTTGCTTGCTTTTGCATGGAAAGGGGACAGGTGTTAAGTTCCAAATGGTCAAATGACTAAACAAATCTCCCCCATCCATCACTCTATTGTTTAGAAGATATAAGTTGCCCTCATATGTAAAAGATGACTGATACGTTTTTTTATGTAGTGTATTGAATAATAAAAATTGACAATGAGCAAAATGTTGTTAGCAAAAATGTTATACACAAATAGTTTTTACTGCAGGGAAGGCATAATAGAAACTTTTAGTTTTAATATGGTTCAAGAGGGAAGCACCTACCAGAAAAAGAGAAATTAAAGACGTTAAAAAAACAAGTTGAAGGAATAATGTATGAAGTACTACTTTATGGAAATGGTAGTGGCTAAGAGGTACAACCTTCAAGTGGCGGTAGTAAAGACAAACGCACTAAACAAATTCAAGCATTCCTGGGATGTGCATAAATCTATTTTGAGGATTTATTAAGTAGATATAATGGGTATACTAGATGGGCCTTTTGTTTGTTATCTGCTTTTCCAGGTTACATTGTTTCCAATTAAGTTTAATAAAACACATTTAAAGTGAATAATTGTTTAGTTTGATTTAAGCCACTTTATTAATCTTACCAATTCCCTGTCAGTCTTCCTCTAATGTCATAGCTAATTGGCTGGATGCCCCTTGACCTCTCGCACAAATCCATTGCATCCTCTCACTCTGGCACGGCAGACAGATAATCTGCCAGAATGATTCACATTGGATTCCAGTAACTATCTTATATGCGCCAGCTGACTACCCGGGAATAAGATCAGTTTATGAAAAGGTGATTGCTGCTATTTTTGGAACTCTATTTTTATTACAAAATTCCTTAAAAAGTAAGAAAATCGTTACTTGTTTGTGAGGTATATAACAGACTAAGAACATTAGCAGCTGTGCAAGCCATGGATATAAAAACATTTTTTTAAATAGAAAATCGAAATGTTTGAAAACAATTTAGGACTAGAGGACTCCATCTTGTCTTTGTGCATCACTTACTTGATTGCAAAGTTTTTTTTATCTCAATTGAGTGAGGGGTGGGGGAAGGTCAGGGCTATTTGTTAGATAACTGGATCTGACTGAAAATGGGAAACAGCTCATAAAAAAAAAAAAATCTAAACTAAGGGGAGCTCCTCTTACAAGAATCTCACCCTATGAATGACACATTGTGGCCTCCCCTCAGCCTGTATAGACTTTCTAGGGCTCTGGTTGGCTGACATAGCTGTCACTATCACATTTAAGCCAATTAGCTTTAAGGGACTGCAATTCTCACACTCTGGTTAGTATTAATACTGGTCAATATTAACAAATCATAGAAGACTACCACCCCTATTCTGATTTTTTAAATCACTGTTTTTTCAACATTTCTATATCTGAGGACCTGTTAAAACGGATAAATATTTCATGGACCCCAAAGGCATAAATAAAAAACATTATTTATACAGTATTTTGTGTATTAGTTTTTAAATCTAATATTATTACAATAATAATAACTTGTGTTTAATGTAAAAAATCATTAGTGTGCTTTTTAAGACTAAAGTGTAAAAAAATTATACATCAAATTACTAACCATACACTTGTAGAATGTGGACCTTTGGGGTAAGTCTCCACGCTAATCCCCGATTCCTGATAGAAGACTCATTCACTGCCAAAGTCCAGCGTGTGACGTCATGATGCCAAAAGCTTCCACGGAGGCCTGGATACCATGTGTTAAGGGGCAATAACTTTTACGCGAACTGGCACCAGTCCACGGACCGGTGGTTCAAAACCAGTTGTTTAAATGATATCCAGTCAGAACAGTGTACACTATTAGAATCTCTGATTGACCAATGACTTTTTAGCGACATGTACTAAAATACAAAGTCAGAGGTGCTCAATCAGAGAACGAACTGACATTAATAGGTAAGTTCTATGGACATAATAACCCAGGCTGAGAGCAACCTCTTTTAGCCACTTGTGCCCTTCACAGGGAGAAATATCCTGTAGTATATTGGTCTGGTCCCACTTGCTAGAGTGACCCATTCCCCAAATACCAAGTAATTCTATTCTGAAGAGGAGAAACAGCAAACCCCAGACGTACGTTTCAGTCTTCATTGGGCCTCGTCAGTGAGGTATAACTGAACACCCTAAGCCACAGTGAGCAAGGGGTCCATGTCTGAAGTCCCCTATACCTCTTAGGGAGATTAATCCCTAAGGGTAATTTGCATAAAAAAAAAACAAATTCAGAGGTGCTCAATCAGAGAATGAACTAACCTTAATAGGTTTGTTCTATGGACATGATAACCCACTCTGAGAGCAACCTCTTTTAGTCTCTTGTGCCATTCACAGGGAGAAATATCCTGTAGTATATCGGTCTGGTCCCACTCACTAGAGTGACCCAGCCCCGAAATACCAGGCAATTCTACTCTGCACAGGAGAATTAGCAAACCCCAGATGTACGCTTCAGCCTTGTCAGTGAGGTGTAGCTGAACTCCCTAAGGCACAAGGGGTCCACATCTGGAGTCCCCTATACCTCTTAGGGAGATTAATCCCTAAGGGTAATTTGTATAAACAAAACAACAAAGTTAGAGGTGCTCAATTGGAGAACATATTTCAATATCAGAGAACATATTTAATATTTTATAATAGTGAAAAGGAACATTCAATGGCTGCCATCATCTTTGACTAATAAAGGTGAAGACAAAAGAAAAAAAAGAAAGAGATAATAACAGAGTGAAACAGGGAGAGATATACAAAGATAAACACTGAGCCATGGAGAGATAGCGACAAGGAGATTGAGATAGAGGCTATGACAGATGGAGAGAGACAGAGAGAAAGAAAGACAGGAAGAGACAAGCAGATAGTAATAGGAAAAACAGATAAAAATAGACAATTCTTGAGAGATTGTTATGATTCCAGAAGAGGCCAATTAAATAGCTGTAACTTTTGTGGGCTACATTACGGGCTTCATTAAGTACAATTTTGACAAATTAATGAGACCCAGAGATTCTAAGCATTTCATAATAAAAAAAAGTACACAAAAGTATAATATATACCTAATAATATCCAGAATCCTTCACTTAATGTGCTGCATTATACAAAACCCTATGCTTGTTTCAGTGTTACATTGATATGTAGTAGACTCTCAGTTAAACAGAACTCAATCAACCAGAAAAAATTGAATACTGTACTTTAAATACAAATTTTTCTTTTACAGGGCTCAACAAATGCCAGGAGCCAGGTTGTGATGCCACAAAATGCTTACAGGCACCTAGATTTCATCCACTGTATGTCTCTGCAATTCAATGTTACCAGAAGCAGACAGGCACGAGTGACTGAGCCAGGGCAGTGTTGGCATTACATTCCCTGGAATCAGCACTGCCTCCTCCAGCAGAACGTACCTGTGTGTAAGTGAGGAGTGAAAGCTGCTGCTGCTAGAACAGCCCTCACTGACAAATATACTTAGTAGAGCATCATATGTGCAGCTAATCTAGGTCTCTTTAAATAGTAACACTAAAGCAACCAGAACCAACATTTATCTGGCATCTACCAATCCCTTTGGGTGCCAGTTAACTGAGAGTCTACTGTATTACACAGTTTTCTAGCAAGAATTGAATTGTGGTGCATCAATAGAAATGGCATAAAGGCACATAGTAATTTACTCACCATCTATCTTCTCTTACCCCAGATTACCACTCCTCACCCGATTCCATTTATCTATGTGCAGAAACCCCTTCTGGATCACTAACTTGTTGTGGTGAAAGGGCTTGTGTACTTCAGTGAAGCTGTGAGCTATACAATGTAGGGTCACCCAAGATGGGCACTTCATAGCAGTGAGGTCAGACAAATCACGGTCTACTAAAGAAGGAACTGGCAACCCCAGTATATTTGCTATGAAAACATTATGGATAGGTACACCCAGACACAAGATGTGCCTGGCTTGCTGTGGTCCATAGGGTCACGGAGAGTTGGACATGACTGACTGTAAGAACAACAACAAATTAGTGCAGAAAACCATGGTATTTTTTATGGCATTATTGTGTGTACCAACAAAGCAGAGGACACCCTACATTATTTTTAGTTTTGCCAGGTGTCAGCAGAGACAATATGACAGTTGTCAGAGCAAACGTCTCAGGGATCTGCAGGCATTTGTGCTGAATCTTGGGGGTCCAAGCAGTGGGGAGGCCTTATGGACACCTCTGAGTATTGTGGTCTCTTAAAGAGCAGCTGAAGATATATTTTGCCTACCTGCCTGCTATTTAAGATTGCCCATTCTGCCGTGTGCATCTCTCACTTGATTTTGTACATTAGATAAGCAATATTTCTGATTTATTAAACTCTAATTAGGAAAGTTTTGCAAATTCCATGCTGCTTGTTTATTTCTCAACAGTTGCACAGATACAGCCGTGTGGTGGCTCCTGCTAGCCACTATTACATCAATCCGTAACCTTAATGGCAACAAATTTGTTATTGCATGCAAAATAAAGCTCCCTGTGAAATCACACTCTGAGCATGGGGACTCAGGGCTCCCTGCCAAGATGGCTTTACCAAAGTCTTTTCCGGTGTTGATCTGAGTTCATCAGCAACATCGCTGAGGAATTAGGGCAGAGGAAGGAAGCCGTTCACTGCTCTCTAGTGAAAACCTCTATGACATTCATAGCAGGCCTGTGGTTACCATGATGGCGTGTGCTGCATGTTGTATCTCCAGAATCGCATGCGCAATCAGGTGGAAGTCACTTTGTTTACTTGTTTATTATTCAGATTTTTTTTTTTTGACGAAATAGAAAATGTGCAGATTTAGAAACCATGGAACAGACGTCATGTTTTGTTCATAAATAGTTATTATTCTGAAAACAGCGATTGTTTTGGTTTGTTTGTTATTCACATTAAAGATTGCCAAAGAAACGATAAGTCAAATAAAAAAATACAGGTAAAGGGAAATTTGAATGACATATTTTTTCTCTTTAATAACAAGCCAGCTAAATATCCTTGAAGAAGTAGGTAGATAAAAAGACCCCCAGTTATTGTACACATGCAAATGAATATACTTATAATTGGTTGTTTTAAAATATGAGTGGGTATTTTAAACAGAAATGATCCATAGAGGTCATCCCTTTCTGGAAAATATAAAGCACGTGAAGAGGGCAAAACGTTCTCATAGTGCAGTAACTTCTTTAATTTTTTAAGCACTGATTAAAATGGTACTTACAAAACAATTCATTCTTGAAGCACTAGATAAGGCACCAAATTCCACATTCACACCCAACAGGTACATACAAAGCTTAAGTGTCTCTGCCCAAATGAAAAATATAAATAGTGAGAGATAAACAAAGGGGGGGGGGGGGGTTCTATGCATTTCCTCCAAAAAGGACGTCTTCAGGATATATTTTTACCAAACCAAAAGGATTGATAGACAGATAGATATTGTTATCAAAGGGGTTTATGTGAGTCACAGACTTTGTAAAGCTCTCTTCCCCCAGGTTGGAATGCAGGGGTTAACATTTCAGCTCAGTTAATTAGTTGCACCTGGGCAACCCTGATTTAAGACTGCTCTTGGAGTATTGGAGGGGCTGCTTACGGACTGATTGATTGCAGTTTGTCTGACCTGGACAAAGACACACACAGTGAGACAGAAGCCTGCAGCTTATGATCGCTTGAAGCGGAGTAGAGACCTGGACATCTGAAAAATATTGGTCAGTGATTTATAACAAACGATTGGATTTGTAAGTCCATAAAGCAATCAATAACATTCCAATTCATTAACGTTTCCATTATTAAGCCTGATAACGCCTTAAATCAATAAGCAATTTAGAGTCATAATCTGAATCGCATCCTAAATAAGGACTTGATTACATGTCCCTATGGGAGTTCTAATGTGAAAACTTACTGAGCTATTAAATTGGTCCAACAAGCTAACTCATTTAGGAACTTGCATTTACATAGCCAAGTGGTTTATCACCTAAAGGAGATTCGTTTATGAGCATTTGCAATGGTCATCACATGTGAGGTAAACAGCTAAGTGATTGAAATAGTGAGTGAGAGACGATAAACATGTCAGGGATGTCAATATGATGTGAAGAGCATGAAACACGGCTATGATGAACAATATCACATGTGGGAGGAACTCCTGAGAGCCACAATGTCCGCAACCGCTGTCAATGAAACAACTATTCACTGGACATGGACAAGCCTGAGACTCTGCAAGTTGACATGCACCAACAATCATACAAATTCATCACCAATCATACAAATTCACGAAATATACACTCAGACTCAATAATATGGCCTACGTCACATAGCAATGTTTTGTAACTCAGCTACGATATACAACCATCAATGGCTAGCCATTTTGCACTGAAACACACACAATAATATGTGATTACTAATAAGATAGAATAAAGAGGCCACTTCTTAATAATAATGAGATACATTCATGGTTTAATATAACTCTGAGGCCAAACCAATGGTACATCAGAAGGATGACAAACCAAATTATGTTGATCCCCAAGCAGATAACATTGTAATTCACTGATATTAATATTATGACACCTAATCCTTGCCTAGGCAACCCATAAAACCAATAATAGAAAAGTTAACATACAAATACTAAGAGATGTTATGCTTATGAGAATTAGAAACGAAGGGCCTTATTCAATTGAGATTTGGCCAATTGAATAGGGCTCTATATAAGCACATAGCATATTTTTTACAGAAGTTTTTAGTTAGTTAAAACATTGCTTTTGGATAGAAGTTCACTAACTTCTGTAAAAAATATGCTCTGTGCTTATATAGAGCCCTATTCAATTGGCCAAATCGCAATTGAATGAGGCCCTAAATATTTGATATTCATCTTCTACACCCTACCAGCAATGCAGGAGCAGCCAATGGAGGAAGATATTGCTAAGGAGGATGGGAAAAATACATTTTTTGAAGTGTTGAAGAAGTAGCAGGACCATCGGCCACCATGGACTCATTTGAACCCTCAGCCCCCTCTCCCTACAGATTGAGCCTCCTTAAGGATTCTCTTGCTGGGAAGTACCTGTGTACACAAACATTAGCCTGGGGTCTACTCCAGCTCCTAAAGAAGCACCACACAGAGGCACTTCCAATTCAGCAGCATTCACTCCCCCACATCAGTGGTGGAGAAGGAACTTGATCTCCAAAACCAACCTGATTGTTTTGAACACATTCACTTGACGAGTGATTATGAGGTCTGTCCTGGGATTGCAGTCAACAGTCCATGATTTAAGTATGTTTCTGCTTGTGTATTTGAGTTCTCTTTGATTGAACCCAGGTGAGTAACTCTATCATAGTTATTGTATTGGGACTTGTTGAAACTTAGTTAGGCGTCACGTAGTTAGGCGTCAGAGTTTAATTGTGTAAGTAGGTATTTGTAACTGACATTGTTATTTCGTTTATTGTCGTTTGGCATGTCTAATCTTTGAGGGTTAAGGTAACCATTATAAAGGCTTATGTTGTGCTTTGTGATATGTAGCCCTGGTTTTTATTTTATTAGATTTCTGCAAAATGATTTTTTAGGCTGTTTTTTTCTGGCCCTGGATTTGAAGGCGCTCATCGCAAGGCCTGCAAGTTTCGGGTTTGCCGAGGTCTGGGCTCGCTATGAAACACGTAAAGTAGTGCGGGGAGAGTACGCAAGCCAGAGTGGGGAGAGGATCAAAACGGCTTACGAGTTACGGGCTTGAAAAAAAATGGCACAAGGCATGTAAAGTAGAGAGGAGGAAAGGCTCGCAATGAGCGACTTCGTCACGCAAGTTAGAGGGGGGGAGGATCTCGCATGGTGTGGCAAACAACAGCATTGCAAGGCTTCACATTTTTTTGCCGTCATTTTTGCCGGGCAAGTCGCTAGTATAAAATAAAAATGTTCTGAATATGCTGCAAATTTATATTAACTTTTTATTAAATTAACTTATCCTATGGGTTCTAAATGTTGTAATAGCAATGTCTAAGAGCCATATTCTATTAGCTGCTCACAAATGCATCGAACTGCGGGTGTTTTTTTTATAATGTTTAGATGTATTCTATTGACTCCAGCTCACAAATTCCGATCACAAGGCTGAACTCGTAAACCCTGCCTTTTTAAGTCTGATTTCAGGGGGAGCGATCATATGATCTGACAATATTTAAGCAAACCCGTAATTTACTTATTAGACACAGCTAATCATGACGTCAGTAAAACATGGAAGTTACACGTAATCTGCAATTGAAGGCTAAGAATTCATTAGTGCCAATAAGTAATATTGGACGATCGGGCTCGCAATCAAGCAATCTATAAAATGCATTAGATCATCTGTTCTAGTCCATGTTGGTTTTATTATATGCATTAACTCCTTGAGTCCCAGGATCAATATTACTCAGAAATAACATTTAAAAAAAATATTTTTGAAATGCATATTTGTGGGTTTGAGACTGTTATGCAATTAATTCTAATGCCTTCCCATGCTTTTAGAGTACAGTATTGTGTGATTAATTGCTGCTACAGCTGTAATAAGTGTGTGAAAATGCCCTTGTGAGTCCTATTTAGTACTCGTAATATTTTTGACAGAAACTTGATACTTTTTTCATTTGCGTGTCAGATTTTATATGTGAGCTAGCGCTACGGGTATAATAGAATATTGATTTTGTGTAATTTTAATTATTTACAGCTCGTAATATCCTAGCTGTGCTAAAAGCCAATGGAGTTCTAGGGCTGGTTTTGCATCTTTGTCTGGTTCATAGTGACTGTGGGTGGGGAACTCGTAATCGGATTGAGAGTAGCTAATAGAATATGTGACATTTTTCAGAGTGGTTTTAAGTGTGTATACATTTATGAATTGGGCAATAGAATACCACACTGTAAGATTTTTTTTTTGGCTTCCTTTCTTCCTGAGTAAAATTTATTGATGTTGCATAAAATGTGTCTGTACTAGAACAAACACTAGGTGGCGCATTAGATACACACTGGAAGCCATTTAAATCCACACACAGCATAATTTGATAAGAATCAAAAGAGCAGCTGATTTTTTTTTTTTTTTCAGTTTAAAGGCCACTGTAATAGTCTAGCTTTCATGACTTTTTTTGAATTTTAATAGACGGAAAAGTTGTTTATACTTTATAGTTACTACTTATCAGTTATGGGAGCTATACTGTGATCAAAACTCAGTATATAGCTGAATAACCAAATATACCTGTTGATGCTTATTAGAATTTACTTTTGTCTATAAGTACGTCCAGGGACAATTTATAGGACCATTGTAGTTTGGTATCATACAGTGTTCCTTAAGAGAAGCCCTGAAATCATCATAGGTGCACAACACATCAGATAGAGAGTGGGAATACATATCAGAAAAGCGTTTACCTTGCAAAATTGCTGCTAAACTATCTAAGTTATGAGCTTTTAAAGTTTGTGATTCTAGGCTGTTTAAGATCTCCCCTGATCTGGCAGAATTAATTGCATCAGCCAGTGACAAATTATAATCGGGTGTGCAGGTTGTGAAAAAAAAATGTCATTATTAGCTCTGTATTACATGATTTGTTTTTTGTTTACCTACAAGTCAGTAAGTAGCTGTTTAGTCTAGTTGTAGCCTGGGGTTTGATTCCTCTCCCTGCTAGTTCTTTGGGATCTATCCTGTTATAGTTGCGGCACAGGTCCGCCACTGTAGTGCGGCGACCAACCGCTAGATGATGCTGCCGAAATTTTGCAGCGCTGCCGATATGTTAGAAAAGTTCTAAGCTTAGAATGGTAGCCTAATCCTTAAACTATCTCTAACCCTCCCCCTAACCCTAACAGCTTATCTAAGCCTTGACTTTATGATACGGCGCTGGAATATCGGCAGCACCATCTATTGGTTGGTCACCGCACTGCAGCGGCGGACTGGTGCCATAACCATAACAGGATAGGACCGTTCTTTGTTTTTAGTAAATTTTATTTTTTTCTATTTTCTTTTGGGTTATACAATAAATGACACAATTCACATTTAAGTAAATATGCCACTGAACATTTTGAGCCACATTCAATTGACCGATTTTGAGCTCTGGGAGCCTGTAAGTGTGGTCGCAGGGAAATTTGCTATTCACTTGGCATCTTTTTGCGGGCTCCGATCGGGTTACGAGTTACAGGCTTAAAAATATTGCGTCCGCCAAACTCGTAACTTACAGCCTTCAGAGCCTTTAATCTTTCACTTTCGCAAGGCTAAAATCGCAAATCGCTATTCGATTGCTCAAGCTTGCAAACGTATCCACTCTCGTAAACCGCAAATGGACGAGGAAATCCTACATGTGCTAGAGAGTACCCGCAAAGGGGTTAAACACCTATTCGTAGCACTTTAAATACAAATAAAAGCTCTATCCTGCACTGTAAATAACGGGGAAAGCGATGACAGACATTAGAATTAATTGCACAACAGTCTCAAGCTCGCAAATCGGCAGGAAATACATTTTCATTTTATGTGTCATTTCGGGGTTAAATCGATCTTGGGTATCAGTGAGTTAATACATATCAGGCCACCCATATGGACTTGAACAGTATTGGCATACATTTTCATAATTCTGTATTTTCCATGTTTTGGTAGTCTGATCGCATATCGGACCCCGAATCTAATTGATTGACAGGTAACCTCCATGTTTTACTGACGTAATTCGGACAGTCTCATTTCCTATTGGCTGTTTTGAAATGGGAGGTTATGGGCTTGCTTAATTGATCATGTTCCCGCCCTCATGTGCTCCAAAAAAGTGCATGGTTTACGATTGTCGCTTCAAGGCCGCAACCTACGAGCTTGAGCAATTGAATAGCCTCGCAAACGAAGACCAATGGAAGCCCGTAACTCACTTGTAGACGTGCAGTTGTCTGCGATCAAGTTACAGGCTTGGAATTGAATGCAGCCTTTTGTTTTGTAATTGTAATATTCTTTTTCAGACTATTCTACAACAAATTAATATTTAATCTCCTGTTAAAAAAACATGTTGAACAGGATGCAATTCTAAGAATTATTAGGTAAGAATTAAATGTATATCTAAAAATCTAAAAAAAAAATAGTTTTCCACACCCCCAGAGCTGCTTACATAGGCACAGTGTACCTACCAATAGAAACACAGTATTTGCATACAGGTTTTAACACTTTACTAACCTTCAAGCCTGCAGCAGCTCAATGCAAACAACTACACAGCAATGTCTTACTCCTCTATTTTCTGTTCCCCAGTGAAAGCAGGAATACGCATCCCATGATTCATCTGTGCACATACTGGATTTATAGATGGATACAATGCTGCCTGTGATTGGTCAAAACAAATTATTCATTTTATGATAATTTTAGAAGGGGTTTTCAGGGATGTTAATCCTGAAAATATGCCGCTTGCAAACTCAAGAGATTTAGAAAACATCAGGGTAAGTTTGTTAATGTTTATTTTGGTATTTTTTCAAAATACTGATCTTCCTCTATCAGATGCATTTATAATCCAGGAAACTTAGATATGCCTTTAATCTATTTTTTAATATTGCTGGAAATGACAAGTCACAGATTGATACACACTTCTGAACCCAGTGTCGTTGTAGCTCTACCTTTTTATATAAATAGTCATTTTTAGTTTTAAGCAAATAAAATAGCAAACATATATGAGACAAATAGGAGTTGCAATGTTTTTAAAACATTTATTTAAACAAAATAACATGTTATTGTAAACAAGAAAAAAAAAGAAAAAGTAGGATTTGAAGCCATGACCAAAGGCATTAGCCCACACTGCAACAAGTCTTACCATAGAATGCAGTGAGTATAGAAATCAAGAAAACTAAAATAAAACAGTGGCACAGTTATAAAATTATTAAGCTATCCAGATTGTTGTGAGAGGGCTTCAGGGGTATTCAGGAGACAACTAAAAATGGCAATAACCAAATCAATTTTTCATCAATTAAGGAAAATACACATGATTTACCACCTTCTGGCCAAAGGATGCAGTGTCCATATGGAGATTTCTGTAAGAAAAGCAGGTGTTCTACATAGCAGTTTTTATTTGGATATATTTAGGTAGGGTACTTGCTAAAATATTTTCCCAATAAATAAACACAATGAGACTATGCTTTACCCTTTTGCATTGAAGGGATATATCCCTCCATATTGTATGCCTTAAGGTCATGGGAACATTTAGAATCCAATAGTAACAATTATATGAATTATGGGAGGACAAAGCTCTGCTACAATGTTGCAAAACCCCATGTACAGCAGTAAAATTGATGGCTTCACAATTCTCAAGAAAGGTGAAGTTAAAGGGACAATATTACATGATGTTGTCAGTTTCCCATGCAGCAGGTTTCTTCATAGTTACCAACACAGGCAGAGCTGAGGATCATTGTTTCATCACCTATTTCAGTACTTCTAATAGAGTTTTTTTACCTAGGAATTTGCAGCAATATTGTCAGACATTGCAGAAATGTATTTCAATGGATTACTAACTTCTAAGTGTTTTATGTAGCACATTTTGGGGCCTATTCAATTGTTCAAATCGCAATTGCATGAGCCCGTGATTGAGTCTGTAAATGTTACTGATTTTCAATTGGCTACTTTTAGCTACTTGCATTCGATTTGCGAATTACAGGCTCAAAGTCCCTGCGGTTGACAAAAACGTAACTCCGTCCTATCTCCTCCTTTTAAAACCTGTAAATGGCAAATGTATCAAAAAATTATATGAGTATTAGTTAGGACTTGCAAGTGGGTTAAACACCTGTAAAAGCAAATAAACACACCCTACTGTATTTTAAAATACTGGAAAATCAATGAAAGGCATTAGAAGTAATTGCGCAACAGTCTAAAGCTTGCAAATCTGCAATAAAAAAAAAAAAAATATTTTACGTTTTATTTCCGTGAATCAAGGGATTAGTACATATCATGAAACCTGCATGGACTAGAACAGTTGCTACATTGATTTTTATTGATTTCTACATTTCTGGATTGCGAGTCCGATTGCAAATCGTACTTCTAAACACTACTTGATTGTAGTTTAAACTCCATGTTTTTCTGACGTCATGATCAGGGTCTCATTTGCTATTGGCTCTGTCTAAATAAACTGATGGCTTGCTTAACTAATCATGATCATGCCCTGAAATGCTACAGGTTCATGGGTTGCTTGTGGTGGCAGTAAGTCTGTAATAGCGGGGCTTGAGTCAATTGAATACATCTATATATGTAGAAAATGTGTAACCCGCAGCCAAAATGTCGGGTTTTATGTAATTACAGGCTTGGAATGAATTGTTTGTGTATGGGGTGAATATTAAAACGGCAATTTTTTTGCAAAAAAGGAGGAATCCCTGCACCCTGATGAAGGCGTGTTTCAGTAATGTACCTTTCTATCTATTCCTGTATGGGGACAAGAGTGGCTACATGTTTTTATTGTTCTTATGCTTATTTTAAAACGCCAAATTAAATACATATACGTGTTTTTTTTGTTCTACATATAGCACCACGTTTATCCACACAAATCTCCTATAGTGCTGTGTAAGTTTTTTATTTGACAGGTGTGGGAATATTTTGTTTACAGGTTCTGCCCAATATTTTCAGCACGGGTACTTTACTAAACAACACCTTTTAGGGATTAATCTAAAGAATGCATTAGAGCTCAGACGGAAACTGCCTTTGGAAATTCCCTGTCAAATAAATAGTTTTCATGTATAAGTCTCACCACTAATATTTCTTAAAGCCTAATCTTATGGACAATATGCCTGTAACTTAAATTGTGTTTTTAATATTTGGCTAATATAATGCTTGTTGAAAGGCCCTGTACCTCCTCACCTTCTGACGACAATATAAGACCTTTCTCTTCACCCAAGTATTTGGGTGAGAAATATATTTAACTAGTCATGGAGCTTAATTAAGGTTGAATGAATTTTATTTTTGTCATCTTTATACTCTTATCTAAAGCACAGGCTACCAACCCCTTTCCTCTCTGGCTATGATTTGTGTCTCTCATCCCCTATCAATACCTCTTCTCGTGCTTGTCTACTGATCAGACCTACTCTTGAGAATCCCTTACCTCTCTTCATTAGACTGCCCCAAGTCTTCATTTATTCAGTCGTTCTCTAAAAAACCCTCCAGTTCAGAGAAGCACGCCACTTAACTCTTTCATTCTGTGATGACAGAGGTATCAATTACCTATCTGATCTTAATGGGCCACTCTTTGATGAAAAATATATATACAAGTATGAAAAAAATGAGTAAATATAAGAGCATACTTAGGCATGAAAAATGACATACCGTTTTTTTTAAGTAGAAAAAAATAAATTTTGAAAGCTTTGCTGGACCCTGGAGCATGCATGATACTGTGGTGAAGGATACATGTGTGGGCAAGCTACTTACTACTGAACATGAGGAGGAACTGAGTAGATATCGGATTCCAAATGGTCTAATGATTTAACAAGTTAATTTCCCGGTTTCTACTCCCTAGCTCTCCTGCTCAAAAATATCAGGAAGAATTCAAATCAGACAACATGGAAGCATTCTATATGCAACCAGAAGCTTAGAAAATTAATGTTTTTTTCTAATGGACTTCTGTTTATGGCTTATCTTCTTAAATATGTAAGATTTTTCCTAAAATACTGTGATCCTTTACAGCATGAACTGTCAGTGTTGTAGCCAAAGCCCCCCAATGCAATGGGACACCAAATTCTCAGATTTTTTTATTTATGCATAAATCATGCTGTTATGCATTTATCGTTTTCTTCATAAGAAATTTGTCAGGAGCTATTTCGTAATAAATCGTAGCCAAATAATAATTATTTAATAGTTACAAGTACCTTCAGGACTGCTGTACCTCATTACCCTTTAGCATTAGATAGTTATTTGTATATCCAGGAATCCCTTTTCTAATTAACACTCTGATGATCGGTGCCAAGCAGCCATCTTGGATGAGGCAAAGAAGACCGAAGAAGAGTGACATCTGCTCCTGGAAAGTGTCAAGTGTAGGACTTCTTGTGGGAAGGTGGATCTGTAAAGCAGAAGTAATATGGAAAATGGTGACTGGTTACAACTATAAGTATGAGTTATATATCACTGGGCACTAAATACCCTGTAAATAAGAAATTCATCATTATATTTAATACTTAGCATATATGTTTTATACCCAATATATTCCAAGGCATACAGGCAAATAAAACATGAATGAATGCATACAACAATTTATGTCCATTAAGCTATTAAGGAAATTATGGTTATTAAGCAATAACTTTGTAAGTAGTTATTTAACATTTCCCAGTTCTTCTTGCTGTCAATTATTAACTAGAGATAAGCTTCAGCTTTTTCTCATGTGCTCTAAATATGAACAAATAAAACTGATAAAAAAGCCAAAAATCAAGTTAACTCTAAAAGAAAAATAGAACCAACAAGGAAATGTGTTTTTTCCTTCCAATGTGGTGAAGAGTATTTGCCAAGTTGACTTTTGCTAATGGCTTAAAAGTAAACACTCTTCAGGAGTGAAAGAGTTAATAGACGGAGCAAATATTACCACAAAGACACATGAGTAGGACTGGGTTTTTGGGAAGGTATTTGAACTTCCAGACTATATGAAGAACCTCTGCCAAAATCAACAGTGAAGATACTTTGAAGGTCCCACCTGTACGTGTATGAAAACCATGTGACAGATAATCAATCCAAACAAATGTCAAAAGGTTATAAGTTTGTGCAAACCTCTACAAAATGATTTTGACAATTGATCCTTTAAAATATATCATCAACGTAACCAACACAATATCACATATAATAGGGGTGTTAAGTATTAAAACATACCAACATTTCCTGCATTTAAGCTAGTTGTACTGAAAATGCAAGTAATATAAATATTTTTAATCCAAAGCGCTATCCTTATTTTTAGGTACCAAATGAAGGCTCCCAATACTACATATAGCAGTTAATAAATTAAAGGTTGTTTTATTTTTTATGCTTCTGTTATAAATGTGTCTCTATATACCGTATATACTCGAGTATAAGACGACCGGAGTATAAGCCGAGGCACCTATTTTACCACAAAATACTGGGAAAACAGTGATTTGAGTATAAGCCTAGGGTGGGAAATGTGCTACCCCCTGTGTCCCTCTTGTGCCCTCTGTGTCCCCCTCTTGTGTGCCCTCTGTGACTCTTTCTTGTGTCCCCCCTCTCTCTCCCCTGTTTCTCTTCCCCCCTCTCTCTCCCCTGTGTCTCTCCCCCTCTCCCTCCCCTGTGTCTCTTCCCCTCCTCTCCCTCCCCTGTGTCTCTTCCCCCTCTCCCTCCCCTGTGTCTCTTCCCCCTCTCCCTTTCCTGTGTCTCTTCACCCCTCTCCCTTCCCTGTGTCTCTTCCCCCCTCCCTTCCCTGTGTCTCTTTCCCTCCCCTTCCTTTATCACCCTCCTCAATCTCCCTCCTCAACCTCCCTCCTCAACCCCCCTCCTCATCCTCAACCTCCCTCCTCATCCCCCTTCTCATCCTCAACCTCCCTCCTCAACCCCCATCCTCAACCCCCCTTCCCCTCCTCATCCTCAACCCCCCTCCTCATCCTCAACCTCCCTCCTCAACCCCCCTCCTCATCCTCAACCTCTCTCCTCACCCCCCTCCTCAACCCCCCTCCTCAACCTCAACCCCCCTCCTCATCCTCAACCTCCCTCCTCAACCCCCTCCTCATCCTCAACCTCTCTCCTCAACCCCCGTCCTCAACCTCAACCCCATCCTCAACCTCAACCCCCCATCCTCATCCTCAAAACCCCCCATCCTCATCCTCAAACCCCCCATCCTCATCCTCAAACCCCCATCCTCATCCTCAAACCCCCATCCTCATCCTCAACCCCCCCTTCCTCTTTCTAAACCCCCCTCCTCATCCTAAACCCCTTCCTTACTTTAACCCTCTAATTACCTTCCCTCTCCCTTTCCCCTCACTTACCTTCCATCTGCAGCTGCTCCACCGCTCCTCCGCGCTCCTTCCGTCTGCGTCGGGACCCGGCATATGCTAATGACGTGACGTCACATGCGCGTGTCACTTCATTAGCATTGGTCGGGTCAAGACGCAGCCGGAAGGAGCGCGGAGGAGTGGAGGAGCAGCTGCAGATGGAAGGTAAGTGAGGGGAAAGGGAGAGGAGGAAGTAATTAGAGGGGTAAAGTGAGGAGGGGGGTTCAGGATGAGGAGGGAGGTTTAGGATAAGGAGGGGGGTTTAGGATGAGGATGGGGGGTTGAGGATGATAAGGGAGGAGGAGGGAAAGAGCCACGGGGGGAAAGAGAGACACGGGAGGGAAAGAGAGACACAGGGGGGAAAGAGAGACACGGGGGTGGTGACTTGAGTATAAGCCGAGGGGGCCCTTTTCAGCCTTAAAAAAGGGCTGAAAAACACAGCTTATACTCAAGTATATACAGTAATTAATTTACTTTATTATGATTCATAATATTAATTATGAAATGAAGGCTACCAATACTGCATATAGCAGTTAATAAATTAAAGGATGCTTTATCTTTCATATTTCTAAAAACAATTTGCCCATTAAAAGTTTTAGGGTTTGAAAATAGCAAACTATAAACAGGACTTCAGTATCCCTTTAAGAGAAATATTGAGTAAATGCGCCCCATACGTTCCAGGAAATAGTGATAATTATTTATGTACATGGTAATCATAAGTGCTTGTAAAATATGCAAATTATTCATAACTATGTAAAGTTTATCAAGGTTTATAGTTAAAAAATTCCCACAGACAGTAATGTAAATTTGTGGAGATATTGCAAAGAGAACATGGCATCAGAATTAATTTTTAGTATTGTATCAATAACCAAGCATGACACTCACACGCAAAAATATAGTTAAGTAAAATATGCTAAAAAATAATTCTGGGTGTTTATTAGCTACTTAAAGACTAATAGGAGTTTTTTTTTAACTCCCTCTAAGAGTGTTTAGCACTGTATTAATGTGAAATTTAAGAAAAATATATTTTTTTAGTGGGAAAATAATCATCTTTATTTACATTTATTTACTAAAACAACGACGCACACTTCAACATTTAAAATCAATTAAAAGAATGGGATAAAACAACCCCTTTTCTATTTTGAATATTATCTAGAAATCAGGCTTTTCATCAAAATAATTGCAATTTTTGTTTAAAATGTAATATACATAGAGGGCCTCATTCTATTATCGGCTGTAGGCGCTGCAGGGCCGCAAGGACCAGCCGCAAGCTATTTGCCTATTCTATTCCCTTCTGGCCGGGGACTCCGGCAGGCTTGTACCCGGCGTCTTGTTATCCCTTGCGGCCGCACGCGCCGGAGGAAAGCCTTTGATCTTAAACGGCCACAAGAGTTTCAGCCGCAAGAAAATCCTGGTTGCTATTCAATTGCTCCGGGAACCCTCTCTGCAAGGCTCTTTTAATTGATTTTAAATGTTGAAGTGTGCGTCGTTGTTTTAGTAAATAAATGTAAATAAAGATGATTATTTTCCCACTAAAAAAATCTTTTTTTCTTTAATTTTGTTTTTATTAGCTACCTATCTCAGTCCCTTCATTTCCCTTTCTCATTATTAAAATTAGATTAGAGGCATATCATAAAGAAAAAAATCTGCGTGTGGAGGAAGACTGAGTAGTTGGTCAACATGAACAAGTAAAAATTCATAAGTCATGTAATAATGCAGCGGAGATCCAAAAGAAATGGGCTGCTTACGTCTGTTGAGTGACTGACACGGCAATAATGTCTGACTCTCGAAAAACTTTTCTTTTGCATGGAATTAGCAATATCATGAAACAAATTAGTGAAATAAGCTTACTAAAGAAAAAAAAACACATTTAAGGTGAATAAGCTCACCAAAATAATGACCTATATCAAAGTCAGCTCCAAATTATTCTTCCACCCCTACCAGTTTTCATTTATAATTAGTAAGCAATGCTGTCTGCACAGCCAATCACAGCACACATCCAAGGATTGGTTCCTCCATTTCTCTAATAATTGATTGAAATTTCTCTCCCATAGCACACGCAGAAGGTGGAAGAAACATTTGAACTTGGCTTCTTTGGTTGACCTCTTTAGAGTGATCTTGCAAAAGTTATTTTGGGTTTGTTCTATATACTAAATCTTGTTTTGTATAAAGCTTTGCTTAATCCAAAAAGGATTACAGAGCTTCAAAGATTATTCTCTATGATACTTTAAGAACGAGCATAGGTAGAAGGGATTGATCTCATATTTTAGTGTCAATACTGTACACAACTTTGCAAAATAAATAATCAGTGGTATTAACAGTAACAGTGCTAGGAACCTGACAGCCTTGGAACTAAAGGGCCTGGAGGCCACCCCAGCCTGCTGTGGTTGGGCCCCTTTGACCTGGCAGGACCGGTATGGAAGGAGGTGGCTAGCTGGGGGAGGCGGAGCCGTTATAGGCTGGTTTGGCGCCAAAAGTCATCAGTAGTCCCCCAGCTAGCCATGAGGGAAGATACCCACCCACCCATCCCTAAAGTATTGTTGTTTAAAGTTGATATGATTGTAATTGGGAAAAAAATAAATAAATATATAAAAATTAAAGAAAAAAAAGTTTAAGGATTGTCTTGTTTTAGGGAGCACTTGTGATTGTTATATTGTTTATGTGTACATTATATGTTAACAGATTATGTTTATGTTGTTATCACAGTGGGGGGTCGTAGGGGGAGTCGCCGGGACAGTGATAAAATGGGTAAGATCCTACCCTACGGTGGTACGGATGTGACAACATGGTTGGCCCTGGATGAGGCTTCAGGGCGTGGGCCTACTGTCTCTGGCCAGGCTCCACCCCTCACATGGTTATGTTTATTTATTAATAGTTATGGTTATTATGTCTACTTGTGTTTACCAATAAACGCTGTGGCCAGTCTTCCTCCCAAGAAGTAGTCTGTGTCTAATCATTAAATTTAGCCTATGAAGTAGTCTAATCGTCATATGTTAGAGGTAATTGTGTTTAACCCATATCCGTACATACCAACTGGGCCTTGCTTAGGTCATGTGCCAACAGCACAAAATTGTCAATCTGGCATTTACATATAACTTCTGTTCATGATTCAGCGCAGGTAAGGTTGGTAGCAGACATTTGGGGCCTTATGTTTTCTGGGCATGTGCGGTTTGTGGTGGGTGTGTCACAATGTTACAGTGGACATATTAATTAAATTGAGTGTGGTGATATTACTAGCGCCATCACTGTGAACCAGCACAACATATCTCTCAAATAACGAAAGAGGGACAAGTATTCTTAAAAAAGTATGCACTATTTGGTAGTGTTACCAGAATGCTGTATGATGTGTAAGCCAGGGTTAGAGATATACACAGTTAGTTTGTGCACCCTTCTATGTTGCACACATGTATTCTGTAGAGATTACACTCCAGGCTTCTTTATTTCTTCTGGTTTTAGGACATGGTCAGGTCAGGGCTGGAAAACAGGGTTTATTCCTTTAATGTGTGTCTGTCCCAGGGTATTTCAATAAAAAATATGTCAGGATACAATTCCTGCAATTTCAACACAAGCTTCTCTATTCTGTGTATAGGGTCCCGCAGACAAGTTGCCACCAAAGCATTTCCTCCTGCATGAAAAATAATTATTTTAGGGCCCCAAACAAGCGAACATAACCCACAACTGTTTGCATCTAAATTAATTTTGCTTTGGAGGGAAGCCTAAATGAATGCCCTCATTCCAAACGGCTGCTGCTCTCCTGGCCCAGAAGATGAAAGAATAGCCTATGATCCACAAAATCAAAGGTGAACCTAAAGGAGTGAAATTAACATTTCAGGGGGAGGGGGATATAAGTTTTAAATCTAGCAGATTCCCAGAGGCCAATCCTCCTAACCACATTATCCTCCATCCCATCATTAACAGCCTTCGTAGCAGCTCCAATCCTGAAGTAACGAGTACCAAACTCCAGTGGATCCAAGCTCAAGGATGTAATGCAAGGAAAAAAAAACTTAAAAAGCTTTAGTAACGTCCTCACAGCTGTTCATTTTAAAGAAAAAGGCTAAAGCTGAAAGCATAAACGCCAAGGAACTGGGAAAACTGTGTCATTGTAAAAACTGCTCCAGTCACTCCATACCTTTTGATAAAATGCCCACGTTGCTGGGACCAAAGGATTCCTGCTCCAGTCATCTATTCTTGATATCTGAATTCCCAAAGCTGTACTGGCGTTGGTGCCCTGTTGATTCACTGTTGGTATTACTTGATGGAACCAGCACCACTAAAACCAGGAAATAATTATGCAGATGCTCCCCCAGAGCAACAGAAAGACGACTATCGGGAATAATTCTAACAATGCTACATCTGGTACCATCCCGATGGATGCACCAATGACGTTGAAAATATGTCCCATAGTCTGTTGAACACGCTGCATCCATGTTTTGAGATCAAACTGGGTCATGCATAATAAGCAATTGGGCGTTAAAATGCTTGAGTAACAGTTACCACAATTGCAGATTTGCTTTATACTTTGCCTTATCTTGCATGTGATGGTGAGGGAGTTTTAGCATTTAGGAGGACAGGAGCGTCAGTTAGGCCAAAGTGGGTTGACCTGGAGTTTCCTTGAGGTAGTCTGTGATTTAGGGGGTACATCAGATGAGATGATAAGATCAGATCGGGCATTGATTGATGCCACCAGTGAGTCTAACCATCCATTGCTGTGCAGGGAAACTTGAGCACAGACCCGGGTCAGTAATATAGCTAGCATGTGGGAAGACATGTTGCTTCTTGTCTGCGCTCCCACCTATCTGCCTGCACAGAGCAGGAGCACAGGGGTTTAATCCACTTCAAAGTACTTGCTACCCACACCCTGCGTCAAACCTTCTCTTATCTTCATCCTGATCAAAAGCCCCTTCCCCTATTGTTTAGGGGCTGACTTTGTGGACCTAGAGCAGGATAATTCTAAAAACACCAATGCAAAAGATATATGTTATGACTCATTTTCCACTATTTTTAAACTAAGAATGATTTCCTGCTTTGGAGGCAAATTATAAAGACTGCCCAAGGAGACAGTATAGGGGGAGGGGGCATTTGACGGGGCTAGGTGCTGGGGAGTAAAAAAGGGGTTGTACCAGGGAGGAGTAGGAGCGGTGTTATATAGGGGAGGTTTCCTGCCTTGTGTCAGATCAGTTGAGGATATCACAGCATCCCTCCCTGCAATCATGTGAATGTCACTGCACCACCTTAGGTCGGAGTCCATTGGTTGGTAAGGTATTCGGTTCTGGTTGGTCACGGAGGTCTAATGGACACGGGGTTCCATTGGGCCTCTGGGAGGGTGAGCTCCTTCTGAGGGCAGGTGTTCAGCTACCTCTTGTTATCTTGTTCTGGTTATCATATGTTTGTGATAATAAAGCTGTGGCCTGGTTATACCCATACCTTGGTTTTGTGTCTTCATTTGGGTATTATGCACACACATCTTGTGTTGAGTAATTACACATACAGTGTTATTTTGCTAGTACATTGATTGGTACAGCCTGGGGTTTAAAAGTTAATGGAAATATAACCAAGGAAAGATGCTTGCAAAATGAAGACAAGTTTCACTGGGTATCGGAGAGGTCAATAAATAATCCTAGAGTCAGAGTAATTAATTAGACAAGGAATTTTTACATCACAATGCCATTCGACATCCATTCTTTTTACTCTGGTGGAAGAGATGGACATCTTCTAAGAGATATAAAAATGCAAGGAATAGACCCCTACGTATTTTTTAAAATATCTATCGGAAAGTGTTACTGAATATTACAGACCACAAAGTGCTGCAGCATTACAGAGATTATACCATGATGCTATGCAAGGTGTTTGAGATCCTTACATCACCAGAATCTCACAAGTTCATAAATCAGACCATTGTTACTGCCCATAGCTCAATCTGGCCCTAGAAGGAAGTGACCTATAAAAATATTTTCTTATGATATAATGGATTAGCACCCAGTTTGCCAACAGTTGGCATTATTATCCAGCATTTTTCACAGTGTCTACATCAGGAAATAATGAATGCAAAACTAATTATTATAATAATTACACAATGCTGGGTAAATGTGAAAATTACATAATATATAAAGCAGGATAATATATCTCAACAATTAGGGCAGGTTAGATGGAGAGTTACTGTACCATCAGTATTTAATCTTATTCATGGAGATGCTGTATTTATGACAAATCTATAAAAAAAAATGTTTTGTCTCAACTCCTGCTTAAAATAATAACTGTGACACCATGCAGAGAGAATATGTGCAGAAAGCACAGGGTATACCAAAATCAGCATGGGGAGCAAAACAAAATATGATATAAACATTTCTCTTTCAACAAAGGGATCCCATTCCCCTTCACCTTATCCACACTAGATGCCATGGTAATCACTGTGAGAGATCACTAAAACAACTCAACCTCAACTTACCAATATAAACTGAATTAATGTTTGGTGTGCCTTACAAATAAATGATCCAATAGGTATTTGCAAATGGATATAAGAACCATGTGACAGCTCCAGTGGGTTGGTCTCTAAAGGAGTCCATTGTCCCCACAGGTAACAGACATTACAGCCTTCAAAGATCTGCTTCACAGCCTCTGCAAAACATAAGGAATTTAAAGGAAAAATTGATTTTACCAAAAGACGTTAATATGAGTCAAGTCAACCCCTAGGAAAGACAAGCAGCAACATAGATCTAGAATCCGAGCATTCTCCTTTTGTCTCTCAAACTAGACACTGTCTCTTCTATATGCAGAGCTGTTTCAGCAAAAGATGCAGCATTTCTCAAAAGGAAAACACTTTTTCCAGATGCCTTCCAATTCAGATGCAGAACACAACTGGTTACTTACGTGGCCCTTTACACCAATGATAAACAATATATTGCAACATTTTCATGGCCTCACTCCTTGTGTCTTTTACACCCAGTTTGCCAAAACAGCATGCATGAGACCAAAGGCATAATTATTTGAAATTACTAAAACGGACTATGTAATGCGTGATGTTCTTCATGTTCTTCATGAGTGAATATAAAAACAAAAGAAAATATGTATACTAATGCAAAAATAAGATGTTGTAAACTCACTACAAAGAGGCACCACAAGGTCCAAATGAGTGTTCCACCTCTGTCAGTTCTCCCATTACAAGGAGAATCCTATGATGATGTCTCTGCTAATCACTGGGGTTCATATATGTCAAACATGTGTACATGGGGAGAACGGAGGATGGGAGGGGATTTCATTTTAAATTGGAGCGTTTAGTATTTGGTACCTCATCCCTTTCTCTACACAGAAGTAGACAGTCACAGGAGAAACTGCAAGCCCAGCTCCTGTAGAAATGTAAATACACATCCTAAACACACAACTATAAAAAAAAAATGTGGATATCTCAAGAGACCGACAAGGTCAAATTCTTTTTTTTCTAACAAAAACTCGATTTATGACATTTTATGACCTTTCTTGCCCAAATCTGCTCTTACTCAGACTTAAATGTTTCAGACATATATATGTTGTCATCATACAAGGTTCCTCTAATGCACTGGTTCCTCCATTTTTTAGACAGTCTTCCCAATTTAAAGAAGGGGAAAAAAAAGCATTACAGGTACTGTGAATATCCTAGTGATGGTATGTCTTTGATAGAGACAGGATTTAAAGAAGCACAAATTGTACAGTGACTCACATCTGTCTAAAGAGTCCTTTTCCTGTATCAGTGAGATCATTCATAAACTATCGCCCACTCACTGTAAATATCGATACTGTATGAGCGTCACAGGATGAGAGCGCTCACCTATCATTCATCTGATCTTATCTTATCTGTCCTTCTTTCTATTAGAATTTGTAAATATTAATTTACATTTGGGAAATGAAACTAAAGAGCTGTTTTTCCCTGAAAGCTTAAAGGGTAACTGTGATCATATAATGTGCTGTGAAGAACTACACTTGGGATTTTAGAATGTATAAAATACTGCCTACAAATTATTGTCTTTATATGCAATTATCCTGCTGTGTAATCTAACATTTTGGCTTCAGCAGATGAACTTGTATATATTTTTTGCTTTCTAAATACATTTTGCCTAATTATTATGTTTAGTTATTCCAAAAACAATAGAGAAAAAAATTACCACAGTGGTCTTTTAAAGGCACATGGAATTTATCATTACCTTGAGACTGCAAGTTTGCGAGTTTTCAAACGTGTAAAGCGCTACGTACGTTTGATTTTAAGGTCAAAGTCAGGGCCCTCCGGTATTTTGCATTGTGTTAATATTGTTTTTGCCTTGTACATAACCCCTGTATAGCGATACAGAATATGTTGGCTCATTACAAATAAAGGATAATAATAAAAATATGGCTCCACCACATTAGAAAACTAAGTGTAAAAACATTTTAATTTGTTTAAATTCATGCATGTCCCCATTTTATTTGAGTTTTTATATTTCTCAAAAAATGGTTGTGTATAGCTTCCTAGATTCAATGCTCAAATAGTTCAGATCATTTGCTGCATCCCAAAAAATGCTAGTCCGTTGTTTGGACTCTTTACACACTCTAATCCCAGAATATATGAGCGTTTAGAAGAAGCTTGTAATTTGGGATCCCTTCAGGACCCGAGAGCTTGTTCCCGTAGTCTTAATAATTCCGGCGATGAATAAAAAAAAACAGTGGAAAGAGAGTCAAATTAATAATATATATGTTGACGTTTTCTATTTGATTTTGATTTCTCTGCATGGCTGAGAAGTATCCATAAGTATCCATGGTCCACTAGTAAAGAGTAATATAAACTTATTTTCAATTTATTGTCTTTAAAAAAAAGATTCCATCCATCTTTTCAGACTGTGGCACAACCTGAAGGTGACTAATTACCTTATAGTAATATGCGACACTTCCTTCTACAGTCTGAAAAAGAAATACATTTTACCCAACTACAGTGGTTCTGTAAAGCCTTTACAGCTGGACCACGACAACACGACATGTTATGTATTAGAAGTATTTCTTGGTATATTTAAAAGTTGTATTTAAACCATTTCAGAGCTGTGTGCTTGGGTACAATTGGAGTGATATTTTCTAAGATTTGTTATTTTATTGAATTTTTGGTGTAGCACCACATGTATTATTATTATACACATAATGTATATAGCTACCTAAAAAAATAATAGCACCTCTCTGCATGGTGTTTGTGCCACCGGTTCACTTTCACTTTTTAGCATCCCTGGTGCCTCCTGGCTCTGTTATACCACAGGAATAAATGATATTGCGTTCTAGGGTCCTGACCGCCAAGGATGCCAATTGGATTTGATTAGGATGGCACATAGCCCAGATCTGGAGTATAAAATGTTCCAAAGGATGCTGTGTTGCCATTATTTCTGATAAGTTGGATGGAACATTCCAATGGCCTCCTAGTGTTCCTCGGCTCCAGAACTTGTCTGTGAACCTACAAACAACTAGAATAATTTATTTTAATATTCTTAGATCTTACCAGGAACCTTTAAACTCTTTGAGCTTGGAACAGTTTCCAGTAATGTATTATTTGTTTCTGGACTCGATAATGTATTTATGTTCATGCTAACAATGACCAAGTTATAGGATTTAAATTTTACAAATTCTTAAGAAAGACTTATTCGAATCAAATTACTGACTGTAATAACCACCTAAATATAACCATATGGACCACTGTTAATACATCTTAAAAACAATTACAAATACAGCCCTTCTACAAGAGACACAGCAGAGGAACATAATAAATTAGAAGCTCATGGGTCCGAGAAGTCATTTTTTCACCAAAGGAGTTGGATGTCAGGTGGTATAAGAACAATTCCTTCATCACTAATTTTGTTTCTAAACGTATTACTGCCCAACATCACATTATTGTAGTAGGATAGTTTAATGTGACACCAAATCTTATGTTAGATCGAAGTTATCATTGTTGTAAATAATTGAAAAGCTTTGATTTGTGATATAAAAAAGATCAATTACAAGATGATTATATTAAACATAAATGAAACCTTTTAGATGTGTGGAGCACTTAGCACCCAATAGATTGGGAAGTTTTGGAGCTTCGGAGGTTATAAGAAAAATGAACAGAGAAAAAGTATCAGAAAAATAAACGTCATTTTGATCTCTGTATGTTATAAAAGGAACAAATGTCATGTGATTTGTGTAAAAGTACATTTGTACCGTTTGGCAATAAATCCAGCTCCTTTTTGTTAAAAGGGAGAGCGGTATAAAGGATATTATACTAATTAAAAGGGCAGAGAAACATAATGTAGACTCTTAGCAGATAAGAAGGTGTTTATTGACTCTTATAAAGATCTTTACACTCAGGAATGTGTAGATGAAAACACAAACAATAAATGTTAGGAAAGAGTGAGGTTACCACAAATGTCATCAGTACACTTGGAAAAGTTAAATAGTAAAGGAAATTAGAAAGGGAATTATGGACTCTCTGAGTGGAAAGACTGTACGGTTTACCAGCTGAATATTATAAGATTTTGTTAAATTAAATTGTTCCACACCTACGTAAACTACCGTATTTAATAATCTATTAAATGGTCAAGAGGATTTCTCCAAGGATTTTTTCAATACTAATATACATAAAAAAGTTAAGATGCTGAACTATCCGGACCATATAGACCTATTTCTTTACAAAACTTTGAATATAAAAAAAATTATCAAAATTTGGCAAACAAGATTGAAAGGATTTATTCCTTTATTAAAACATTTGGACCAAACGGAAAACTCGAGGAGGAGCCTATGGGCCTGACCGGAAGTGTGCGAGTTGCCGCGTAATGAGGACAGAGGCTGATGGAAGGGCTGAGCGATAAGAGCAAACAGACCCTGATAAGGATATTGCCTGATACATCCCGTACTGCCTGATACACCCCTGACATTGCTACAACCAGTACTCCCACAACAGACCATACAAAGGATCTTTTTAACGGCAAGTCTGAAGGGCTTGAGGTTTGTGGTTCCGGTCGGGGAGCAACCGTGGATGCTGAAAGCTACCAGGGGTAATCCATAGGACAACTGGCTTGTATGGTTTGTCTGCGCACGCGCCAACTTTTTTTTTGCTGCTCGTAACTTGAAGTGGAATAGCATTAGGGCTCTGGCTTTGGTCACTTCAGATGCAGAGTGAGTACCCGTAAACCGAATCCACTGACGACCTCGTGGAGGTGGGCTAATTACCCTTTTCCAAGGGAGCTGAACATTTTGGGCCACTGGCCACCTACAACAATTTGGTCTGGTATACAACCACCTCTTCATCATTTCAAATAAGGTGACTACTGAAGGCATGGCATGCGATGAGAAGTGCTGAGTTGTTATCTCCCATGATAATATCTATAATTCAAGCCACTAGAAGCCCCCTCAGCAAGATTGTAGGTTAATTGCCATTAAAGCTCTACAACCTCGTTTTACATTTCACCATTTGAACAAGACGTGTCGAGGTGAGCTAAACTCCCCTTATTTAAAGGGGCTGCAACACTATTTTCATCTCCAACATACAACCAAAAGACCAGCAGTCAACTTGACACAAGCCAGATCTATTAAAACAGAAAGCATTCATCACGATAGATCAAAGCTAAGTATTTTACTGTCTTATTTACTTTCAACTGTCTTTTTTTCTACTATTTATTTAATAATTGCTATAAAAACTGCTATGGCTCTTTTTTACCATGTTCTTTAAGCTGCACACAATATGAGTCTTGCACTCTTGTAGTGCTTAAGTGAATTTACCCAAGTGGTCATAAAGCATGGGATTTTTTTTTCTCGCCTGAATTATCTCGACCCTGAAAATACATTTATTTACTTTCCATTTACAATTGTTTCATTAATCTGGAAGGAATTGAAAACCATTATCCTGATATATTAAAGCTAATTACTTTACTGTCTTATTGACTTTCAACTGTCCTTTTTACAGTACTTACTATACAATTGCTCTAAAAACTGCTATAGTACTTTCTGACCACGTTTTTCAAGGTGCACAATATACGAGTCTTGCACTTTTGTAGTGCTAAAGTGAATTCACCTAAGTGGTCAAAAACTACGGGACTTCCTTTTCATAATTGAACTACCTTCTCTCTTTAAAGAGCTTTGTTAATTTTCAGCTTTTAATAGATATATTAACTCATAAGGAAGACCAATTAATAAGCCCTTCCATTAATTCATAGTCGTTATTTACACCATTAACAAATTTGCTACCAGCTAGACTTTTGCAATCTGTACATAAGAGGAAGGAGCTTCAGTTACTGTGATCTTTAAAAGTCATACTACTGATACAATCAATTATGCCTGGGAGAACCAAGGTGAAGGATAAAAAACAACCACCAAAATCCTCTACTTTTTTTTCATCCAACAATGCACATGTTGTTTTACACCCAGATTCCCCGGATATTATTAAAACATTAGAATAAAACACAACTGTCCTCTCAGAAAACTCTCAGATAAGTGATACAAAAATTCACACTGAGGACCAATTAACCTTGTCCAAGATGAAAGAGATTTTACATGAGTTCCAAATTAGCTTAATGGCTGATTTAAAACAACAAATCAATGCAATAGCCATCAAGGAGGTTAATACTAAAACATCAGAACTAGAAATCAAATTTGACAAATTAGTAATTATTCCCAATTCTCTATAAACACAATCCACAAAATTAGAAGATAACCGAAAAAAGTTAAATATCAAAATTTCAAGCTTGGAAGATAGATCTGGAAGAATCTCCAAAGAAGTTTTAAATGAAGATCTTAAATCATATTTGACTAATTTATTCCTTAACTTGGTTCCTGTTTTGTCTCAAGATGACCTCTGATTGGAAGGTTTTCACCAAATTCCTAGACTTTTACATCTTGACAACACCCGATCTAGAGACGTCATAGTGAATTTTTCCACCAAACAAGCTATAGCAAAAGCGAGCTACAAGTTGAAAAGCTTTGAAGCTCCTTACGAGAACATAAAAAAATTCACAGATTTATCAGCTTCTACACTGCTTAAGCACAGAGATTTTGCACCCATAACTCAAACTATGAGACTAAAAAACTTGATCTATAAATGGACTTTTCCTGTGGATTTGCTTATCCTAAAAGACTCCATATGGCATAAAATAAACTTGCCACTGGAAGGTCAAGATCTACTATGTAAGTGGAGAATCCCTATCGATATTCCTGCTATATCAACACAAGCCCCGAAGCTGTCGAAACCAGACTGGGTGAAGAAATAATTAGCAATCTATGCTTAACCTTATTCATCATGTATAGACTCATTGATCCTTTATGTCTAAGTAGTGAAATTTATACTTTTAAGCTGTATCCAAGAGGAGAAACAAAAGGTGTAATTAGAAGAAAGCCAGACACCTCCATACATCTGGAAATCATGTGGGTGAGGGGGGATAGCAAGCCATTTGCCTAGAAGGATGGGCTAGAACTGGGGGCAGTCTTTGGTGTTTTGGGTCATCTTTCTGTTTTTTTATATATCTTTGTAACAATAAAAAAGTGGCAATCTGACTTTGGACACACTATACACAGGTTGTGTCAGAGTCTGCTTGTACTAATCCAAGGTACATGGTGTGTGATTCTTAGATCCTAAGAATAGGGATCTGATGGTGCCGGTCTCTGCAGTAATGATGCTGTCATCTGAAGTTTCTGCTGGCGTCGAGATCTGAACAAAAAGTTGGGACCGTAGAGAGAGAGAGATTTGGGGTGAGCGTGGTCCCCCAAATTGGCAGGTCTTGACAGCTGGTGGCAGTGGTGGGAGATCTCAAGCATTTTTATCAGCAGCAAGGATGGCTACTTACAAAGGCAGAGAGAAAGAGAGCCAGATGACAGAGGCAAAGGACTGCAGAGGAATGGCCCTTCTAAAGCAATGGATGGCGTTCCTGGGGTTGTGGCAGGGCCATGAGCTGTCAGGCTGGCTGAAGAAACTGGTATGGAAAGAGATTGCCTTGGAGAAACAGTATCATGCCAGGATAGGGCCTGTTGGTGCCCTTGAAGAAGATCTCTATGTTCAATTGGAGCTAATAGATGGGCTTTGGGAGATCGTCTATGGTGATGGAAAAATAACTTATTCCTTAACCGCTGTCATGGTCTGGGACTAGAACCATGGTCCCCAGAGGCTAATTTGCTGGAACCCCTGATTCAGCAAGAGCTGCAGCTGGAGGCTGAGTATGTTGAATTGCTGGATGAGGTATCCATGGAGGGGTTTTGGCCATCCAGTTGGGAGGAAGTCTGTCAGGCAGACAGGGAGGAAGAGGATTGGTTACCAGAGGTCTGGGGAGAGGATATTGTGGACTCTGACCAGGGCAATACCAATGTGGAGGTACAAATGGGCCAGGCCCAGTTAATTTTTGCTACAACTGGGACAGATGAGGAGGGTACCATACTGTAACAGAACCCATCACTGTTTTACCCTGGTTATTGTTGTTTATTTCTTATGGTTAAATATGATCCTACTGTTATACTGTATGTATGTTGGTTAATGCTCTGCAGAATATTAGCCCAGACTATTGCAGCTACTAGGCTAATAGATAATCCTATTACAGAGACTCCTCATAAGATAAGGAAGTCTATTGTATAAAGTGTTTTCATTCTCAGACATAAGAACAAAGAAGGATGATCTAATCGATGTCTGATTGTATCAAAGTTGCCAGGTAGCCTCAGGGAGGTGTGACCCACCTATTGTCCCTCTATGTGTATTGTGTGGCCAACTATGGGGGATGTGGATTGCCTGTGGGAAGAGATGGGTATATATAGTTCTGCACAACAAAATAAAGTCAGTATTCATTTGACTCCCAAATTGTGTGTCCTCCAATATGGGAGGTCGGGAATGGTGAGAATGTAGTGCTTCTTGGATATTTTACCGTATACCAGCGGAGATATTGGATTTGTGTTCCAACTCCGTTACACATACATTATGGGTACATCTCAAAACCAGTGGAGTCTGAACCAGAGATGGATTGTGAACCTATCATGGGGTTCCCGTGGATAACTACAGTCCAGGAACCAGCCATGGGTACAGGGGCGAACACAGAGAACAACCTTGGGACTGTGTCAGACCAAGGGGGCCAGCCAGACCCAAATGGCTGGGGCACAATTGCTAATAACAAGGCAGTTGAGAAGACAGAGAATGTCTGTAAAATTGATGGCCCAAGGGGATGTCTGGATGAGAGCTGTGAGGTCCTGCTAGGGAACACAGTGACCAAAGATCCCAAGGGAGGTGAGTGCTGTGCCCAGGCGGTGGTTCCAGAGAGAGGGAGATGTGATGTTCTGGTCCAGATACCACATAGATATTTGGAGTCTTTAGACCAGACCACAACACTGGGTACCGGCTTCCAGATCCATCCAGTAAATTCCCCCTTGGAATTACTATTTTTCTGGGCACTCCAGGGGAGTGTTTTACCCATGCAGTGGGGCAGAAGAGTGTATGGGCCCTGGTTATTGGGGGGTGGGCTGGCAATGACACCCTTGGACTGTATTGATTACCCTGGCACAGAGGACAGTTGTCAGAACCCAGGTCAAGCAAACAGTCTGGATAGGAGCAGCTATGTTCACTGTGCCCTGGGAATGGACTTTGGGCCTAGCATGGAGCTCCCGCTGATAAAAAATGTCAGAGAGCTAGCCACAGACAAGGGGGCAGGGGAGGTTATGATCCCTGAGATCCTGCCAAACAGAGACACTGCAAATCATTTAAAGAGGGACCACATTCCTTATTGTGTGCCCAATCCAAGCGAGATGGAATACAGCGCACCAACTGTGGTCCAAGGAGATGGAGAAATGGAGTCCCATGCCCAGACCATTGCTCCAGGTGCGAGGGGGTACTGTGCCCAGACTGCAGTGCAGGGGAAAGTGGGATACAGTGCTCAGGTCATGTGTCAACACAGGTGGGGGAAGACACCCAAGGCTCAGGTTTCTGCTGCCAGCCAGTACATACTGGCAATGCCTGCTTTTGTTCCAAAGGAAAATGAATATGCTCCTGGCCTAATAGCCAGGGATGAGTACTTGCCCTGGCCTGTTGAGGTTGTGCTGGCCAGGAATCCACAGGACTTTCCCCTTGCTTTTAATTCTTGCCTGGAGTTGGTAGAGGGGAATAATGACAAGAATCTGCCATGCACACCGAGGATCAGGCCCCGTGCTGGTGGAGGCCTGAAGAAATTATTTTCCACTTTGGCGCAAATGGAATTGGGTGGTCCTCTTGTTTCAGCCGGACAGATGGGGTTACTGCGCAGGATTGGGGGGCTTGTACCGGTATTTGACCCTTCAAGATGCCTGCTAGCCTGGATGTATCACGTTCTATGGATTATAATAGGGGTTTACAGGATGCCATTTCCTGCCCACCCCACTACTTGTTACGTCCTGCAGCCGCAAGAAAGGGGGGAACCACAGAATGCTTCTCCTGGGATGGTATCTCTAATCGGCAGAAATGCCGGCATCCATCCAATTAAAGATGGACGCCGGGATTCTGCATTTTAAAATGGGGGCAAGCTGTCATGAACGATTTGGGGCCATGATGGGACCCCTTGCAACCCACAAGTCTCTCAGCTATTTGGAATGCTGGCACGCTGGGTGTTAATGTCAAGAACTATTACAACGGACCTGAAACTTGTGAGGACTGACTTGACTGTTTTTGTGTGTAGTATGGACCACAATAATTAATTTGGTGGTTACTAGATCATGTTATATGCACTGTAATAATGCATCTGTGATAGAAGTAGGCCATAGGATGCTAGAAGTATCTAAAAAATACTGCAGCCCCTTATGTGACAAATGATTAATCTTCTAAGGAATCTTTATGGCCCTGCAAACGGCCATGTGTAAAGGCTCTGGCTTTATTCAAGAAAGGGGGAACTAGTTTTATGGCTCTGTAAGAGGAGAAAAAAAAGGTGTAATTAGAAGAAAGCCAGACACCTCTATACATCTGGAAATCATGTGGGTGAGGGGGGATAGCAAGCTATTTGCCTAGGAGGATGGGCTAGAACTGGGGGCAGTCTTTGGTGTTTTGTGTCATCTTTATCTTTGTAACAATAAAAAAGTGGCAATCTGACTTTGGACACACTAAACACAGGTTGTGTCAGAGTTTGCTTGTACTAATCCAAGGTACATGGTGTGTGATTCTTAGATCCTAAGAATAGGGGTCTGATGGTGCCGGTCTCTGCAGTAATGATGCTGTCATCTGAAGTGTCTGCTGGTGTCGAGATCTGAACAAAAAGTTGCGACCGTAGAGAGAGAGAGAGATTTGGGGTGAGCGTGGTCCCCCAAATTGGCCGGTCCTGACAGCTGGTGGCAGCGGTGGGAGATCTCAAGCATTTTTACCAGCAGCAAGGATGGCTACTTACAAAGGCAGAGAGAAAGAGAGCCAGATGACAGAGGCAAAGGACTGCAGAGGAATGGCCCTTCTAAAGCAATGGATGGCATTCCTGGGATTGTGGCAGGGCCATGAGCTGTCAGGCTGGCTGAAGAAACTGGTATGGAAAGAGATTGCCTTGGAGAAACAGTATCATGCCAGGATAGGGCCTGTTGGTGCCCTTGAAGAGGATCTCTATGTTCAATTGGAGCTAATAGATAGGCTTTGGGAGATCGTCTATGGTGATCCTGAATGTGGCATGGGGACTGTAAGGAGGAAAAATAACTTAATTCTTAACCACTGTCATGGTCTGGGACTAGAACCATGGTCCCCAGAGGCTAATTTGCTGGAACCCCTGATTCAGCAAGAGCTGCAGCTGGAGGCTGAGTATGTTGAATTGCTGGATGAGGCATCCATGGAGGGGTTTTGGCCATCCAGTTGGGAGGAAGCCTGTCAGGCGGACAGGGAGGAAGAGGATTGGTTACCAGAGGTCTGGGGAGAGGATATTGGGGACTCTGACCAGGGCAATACCAATGTGGAGGTACAAATGGGCCAGGCCCAGTTAATTTTTGCTACAACTGGGACAGATGAGGAGGGTACCATACATTATGGGTACATCTCAAAACCAGTGGAGTCTGAACCAGAGATGGATTGTGAACCTATCATTGGGTTCCCGTGGATAACTACAGTCCAGGAACCAGCCATGGGTACAGGGGCGAACACCGAGAACAACCTTGGGACTGTGTCAGACCAAGGGGACCAGCCAGACCCAAATGGCTGGGGCACAATTGCTCATAACAAGGCGGTTGAGAAGACAGAGAATGTCTGTAAAATTGATAGCCCAAGGGGATGTCTGGATGAGAGCTGTGAGGTCCTGCCAGGGAACACAGTGACCAAAGATCCCAAGGGAGGTGAGTGCTGTGCCCAGGCGGTGGTTCCAGAGAGAGGGAGATGTGATGTGCTGATCCAGATACCACATAGATATTTGGAGTCTTTAGACCAGACCACAACATTGGGTGCCGGCTTCCAGATCCATCCAGTAAATTCCCCCTTGGAATTACTATTTTTCTGGGCACTCCAGGGGAGTGTTTTACCCATGCAGTGGGCAGAAGAGTGTATGGGCCCTGGTTATTGGGGGGTGGGCTGGCAATGACACCCTTGGACTGTATTGATTGCCCTGGCACAGAGGACTGTTATCAGAACCCAGGCCAAGCAAACAGTTTGGATAGGAGCAGCTATGTTCACTGTGCCCTGGGAATGGACTTTGGGCCTAGCATGGAGCTCCCGCTGATAAAAAATGTCAGAGAGCTAGCCACAGACAAGGGGGCAGGGGAGGTTATGATCCCTGAGATCCTGCCAAACAGAGACACTGCAAATCATTTTAAGAGGGACCACATTCCTTATTGTGTGCCCAATCCAGGCGAGATGGAATACAGCGCACCAACTGTGGTCCAAGGAGTTGGAGAAATGGAGTCCAATGCCCAGACCATTGCTCCAGGTGAGAGGGGGTACTGTGCCCAGACTGCAGTGCAGGGGAAAGTGGGATACAGTGCTCAGGTCATGTGTCAACACAGGTGGGGGAAGACACCCAAGGCTCAGGTTTCTGCTGCCAGCCAGTACATACTGGCAATGCCTGCTTTTGTTCCAAATGAAAATGACTATGCTCCTGGCCTAATAGCCAGGGATGAGTACTTGCCCTGGCCTGTTGAGGTTGTGCTGGCCAGGAATCCACAGGACTTTCCCCTTGCTTTTAATTCTTGCCTGGAGTTGGTAGAGGGGAATAATGACAAGAATCTGCCATGCACACCCAGGATCAGGCCCCGTGCTGGTGGAGGCCTGAAGAAATTATTTTCCACTTTGGCGCCAATGGAGTTGGGTGGTCCTCTTGTTTCAGCCGAACAGATGGGGTTACTGCGCAGGATTGGGGGGCTTGTACCGGTATTTGACCCTTCAAGATGCCTGCTAGCCTGGATGTATCACGTTTTATGGATTATATTAGGGGTTTACAGGATGCTATTTCCTGCCCAACCCACTACTTGTTACGTCCTGCAGCCGCAGGAAAGGGGGGAACCACAGAATGCATCTCCTGGGATGGTATCTCTAATCGACAGAAATGCCGGCATCCATCCGATTAAAGATGGACGCCGGGATTCTGCATTTTAAAATGGGGGCAAGCTGTCTTGAACGATTTGGGGCCATGATGGGACCCCTTGCAACCCACAAGTATCTCTGCTATTTGGAATGCTGGCACGCTGGGTGTTAATGTCAAGAACTATTACAACGGACCTGAAACTTGTGAGGACTGACTTGACTGTTTTTGTGTGTAGTATGGACCACAATAATTAATTTGGTGGTTACTAGATCATGTTATATGCACTGTAATAATGCATCTGTGATAGAAGTAGGCCATAGGATGCTAGAATTATTTAAAAAATACTGCAGCCACTTATGTGACAAATGATTAATCTTCTAAGGAATCTTTATGGCCCTGCAAACGGCCATGTGTGAAGGCTCTGGCTTTATTCAAGAAAGGGGGAACTAGTTTTATGGCTCTGTAAGAGGAGAAAAAAAAGGTGTAATTAGAAGAAAGCCAGATCTCAAGCATTTTTACCAGCAGCAAGGATGGCTACTTACAAAGGCAGAGAGAAAGAGAGCCAGATGACAGAGGCAAAGGACTGCAGAGGAATGGCCCTTCTAAAGCAGGATTCTTTAGTATTAAATGAAGATAGGAAAAATTACCTCATCAATCAAACAAAGGAATTTTTTGAGTTTAATAAAAATTCAGTCTCATCTAAAAGCATGTTATGGACAGCCTAAAAAGCATTTACCGGAAGCATCTTAATCAAAATAAAATGCCAATTCACAAAACAAAGAGGCGAACCGTTGCGCAAAATATTTATTCAATTGTATAATCTGGGAAAATTTTAACAAACTAAATCCAAAAGATACTATTTCTATGGAAATCAAAAATATTCAAAATTAAATAAGATCAATCAATTGCTTTCTGATAAGGCTATATGGCGATCTCAGCAAAAATGTTATCAATAGGACAAAAAAATAAGCACATTTTTGGCAAACAAAATTGAAGAAAAAATCAAATACCAGAATTGAAGGGCTGATTAGCAAAGAAGAATGGATCACTAAACACAATGACATTTCTAAAGCCTTTGCCACTTATTACAAAAAACTATATAATTTATCACAAAAGACTTCAGTTTAAAAAAACTCTCAACGGAAGATATCCAAAACTTCCTTAGGGAATATACCGTATATACTCAAATATAAGCCGAGTTTTTCAGCCCTCGGCTTATACTCGAGTCACCCTGTGTCTCTTTCCCCCCGTGTCTCTCCACCCCGGTGTCGCTTCCCCCCTCTCCCTCTCCTGTGTGTCTTTCCCCCCCTCTCCAGGGGGGTTGAGAATGAGAATGGAGGATGAGGAGGGCTGTTGAGGAGGGTGGTTGAGGAGAGAGGGTGAGCAGGAAGGATGAGGAGTGGGGTTGAGGATGAGAAGGGAGGATGAGGAGGGCTGTTGAGGAGGGGGGTAGAGGAGGGTGATAATGGAGGGGGAGTGAAAGCGACACAGGGAGGGAGAGGAGGGGAAGAGACACAGGGGAGGGAGAGGGGGGACACATAAAAGGGGCACAGAGGGCACACAAGAGGGGGACACAGAGGGCATAAGAGGGACACAGGGGGCAGCAGATTTCCCACCCTCGGCTTATACTAAAGTCACTAAGTTTTCCCAGTATTTTGTGGTAAAATAGGTGCCTCGGCTTATACTCGAGTATATACGTTAAGTTACCAAAGATTTCTGAAATTGATTTAGTGTCATTAAATAAACTGATTTCAGAAACAGAAATTATTGATGCCATTAAAAATGTAAAGCCCTATACAACTCCTGGCCCAGACGGTTACATTAATTTATTCTATAACTATGTAGCCCAGCCTTGATAGCTGTTTTAAAAGATATATTCAAGGAAATAAAGGATGAAGGCAAAAAAACAGCAGAAATGTTAAAAGCTACAGTTATTGTTATTCCCCCCAAAAATCAAGATTCCACAAATGGTTCTATTAATAGAGTAAACAGGATGGGAGAGAGAGGACATCCCTGCCTAGTACCATTTATGTGTTAGCTATAGGCCAATTTCACTGAGAAATGCAGACTTGAAATTGTATTCTAAAATTCTATCTATCAGACTGGGAAAAATGGTTGAGAATTTGATATCAATAGACCAATCAGGCTTCATCCCTGGAAGACAGGGTGCTGACAATGTCAGGAAGGTAATTAACTTAATAGCCATTGCCAAAAATGTGTGCAATCCCACCCTATTCCTGTCTTTGGATGCAGATAAAGCATTTGACAGGGTGGGGTGGGAGTACACGAAACTGACATTGAATGACATGGGCCTAGGTACATTTGGCACACATGCCATAGGGGCTTTGTATTCTGGCCCATCGGCCTCGGTAGCCGGAATCAACTTAAATTCCTTTGGATTTGAAATCTATAATGGTACTAGGCAGGGATGTCCTCTCTCTCCCATCCTGTTTACTCTATTAATAGAACCATTCGTTGAAGCGATTAGGAGTTCAACTGAAATAAGTGGTGTTGAAGTGGGGGGGGGGGAGAACATAAGACCACCCTATTTGCAGACGATATTATGTTAGCATTTACCCAACCCAAGGAATCACTTACCGAATTACAAAAATTGCTCACCAGATATGGTTACATTTCAAACTATAAGTTAAACTCCTTAAAATCTGAAATCCTGACAATTAATATTTAAATCAAAACTAAGAAAGAACTAGAGGCCAACTTCTCATTTAAATGGGATGTCAACTCTTTTAAACACGTGGGCATTACCTTTGGTGAAGACATGGTGGTCAGATGTCCTCTATTAACTCTAGAAAGGTTTTTGCCAAATTCGAAGAAACCATAAAAGCCTGGAGGGACTTGAGGTTGTCTTTTTTTCGGGCAGATTAGCTAGTATCAAAATGGTTATCTTACCAAGAATTAACTATATTTTTCAATGTATACCTATAAGTTTTCCTTCGGTTTGGATCACTCAATTCCAGATCTTGATTGATAAATGTATACATTCCAGCAAACATATAAGGTTGAAAAGATCAATTATGGTTAGAAAATGTAGTAATGATGGTATTGCATATCCATTGATTAAACTCTACCACAAAGCCATTATGCTTTCACAGATGTTGAAATGGTTGGAACCCAACAACAGGTACTCTTGGTGTCAGAAAAATCCTTCACTTTGGAAAAAGATCGGAGCGCCCTGATTTATCTAGAAAAATACCAATGTAACAGCTTAATGAATGGGGCTTATCTTGTTGAGCACAGTCTGAAATACTGGCAACGTTCTAATAGGAAACAAGGCTATATACCATTTTCAAGTCTATTAATGCAAAGGTAAATATCCAAGAGATCAAAGAACTGGCACTTCAATATAGTTACAATGAATCCATAGAGCCCCTGAAGAATCCGTCCATGTGAATAGGGAAACGCGAGTCAGGCTCCCAGTAGCGCTGATAGTGGAGAACGGGATGCTCCAACACAATTTACTACCAGTAGGACCTCTGATCTATATACTTTCATACTCATCACCACCCCTGACCTGAAGAATAGGTAGGGTAAGTCACTTATGCCACAGGGATACAATTCAAGGCATCTAGTCGGGCATTAACTTTTTTATTTTATCTTTTCCATATGGTCATCTAGCTTGACAGGTCTTGAGGTAGGTGATGAATTATATACAATCTGTGGATTTATATATTCCCCTTGGGCTACTAATAATCTATCTGTGTATTGGATCATTATATTTTATTGTATGTATGCTCATTTCTATATGCTAATTACGTATTACAGCTTTAAAGGCACCTATGTAGGAGACATAGCCATAGGCTTGACCTTTCCTGTATATATATATATATATATATATATATATATATATATATATATATATATATATATATATATAGTGAATACATATCTATAGTGCTCATTCTACAGGGAGTGCAGAATTATTAGGCAAGTTGTATTTTTGAGGATTAATTTTATTATTGAACAACAACCATGTTCTCAATGAACCCAAAAAACTCACTAATATCAAAGCTGAATATTTTTGGAAGTAGTTTTTAGTTTGTTTTTAGTTTTAGCTATTTTAGGGGGATATCTGTGTGTGCAGGTGACTATTACTGTGCATAATTATTAGGCAACTTAACAAAAAACAAATATATACCCATTTCAATTATTTATTTTTACCAGTGAAACCAATATAACATCTCAACATTCACAAATATACATTTCTAACATTCAAAAACAAAACAAAAACAAATCAGTGACCAATATAGCCACCTTTCTTTGCAAGGACACTCAAAAGCCTGTCATCCATGGATTCTGTCAGTGTTTTGATCTGTTCACCATCAACATTGCGTGCAGCAGCAACCACAGCCTCCCAGACACTGTTCAGAGAGGTGTACTGTTTTCCCTCCTTGTAAATCTCACATTTGATGATGGACCACAGGTTCTCAATGGGGTTCAGATCAGGTGAACAAGGAGGACATGTCATTAGATTTTCTTCTTTTATACCCTTTCTTGCCAGCCACGCTGTGGAGTACTTGGACATGTGTGATGGAGCATTGTCCTGCATGAAAATCATGTTTTTCTTGATGGATGCAGACTTCTTCCTGTACCACTGCTTGAAGAAGGTGTCTTCCAGGAACTGGCAGTAGGACTGGGAGTTGAGCTTGACTCCATCCTCAACCCGAAAAGGCCCCACAAGCTCATCTTTGATGATACCAGCCCAAACCAGTACTCCACCTCCACCTTGCTGGCGTCTGAGTCGGACTGGAGCTCTCTGCCCTTTACCAATCCAGCCACGGGCCCATCCATCTGGCCCATCAAGACTCACTCTCATTTCATCAGTCCATAAAACCTTAGAAAAATCAGTCTTGAGATATTTCTTGGCCCAGTCTTGACGTTTCAGCTTGTGTGTCTTGTTCAGTGGTGGTCGTCTTTCAGCCTTTCTTACCTTGGCCATGTCTCTGAGTATTGCACACCTTGTGCTTTTGGGCACTCCAGTGATGTTGCAGCTCTGAAATATGGCCAAACTGGTGGCAAGTGGAATCGTGGCAGCTGCACGCTTGACTTTTCTCAGTTCATGGGCAGTTATTTTGCGCCTTGGTTTTTCCACACGCTTCTTGCGACCCTGTTGACTATTTTGAATGAAACGCTTGATTGTTCGATGATCACGCTTCAGAAGCTTTGCAATTTTAAGAGTGCTGCATCCCTCTGCAAGATATCTCACTATTTTTTACTTTTCTGAGCCTGTCAAGTCCTTCTTTTGACCCATTTTGCCAAAGGAAAGGAAGTTGCCTAATAATTATGCACACCTGATATAGGGTGTTGATGTCATTAGACCACACCCCTTCTCATTACAGAGATGCACATCACCTAATATGCTTAATTGGTAGTAGGCTTTCGAGCCTATACAGCTTGGAGTAAGACAACATGCATAAAGAGGATGATGTGGTCAAAATACTCATTTGCCTAATAATTCTGCACTCCCTGTAGATATGTTTTTACTTATAGCCTATCACTTATTATTGCAGTAGTATATCATAAATAACAGTGCTAATTACAGATAGGTTCCTCACTTACTATCTATCACTGTTTATTGCAGCAGTATACCATTTTCATGGTAAAAATATTACTGGCTGTCCCATAGACTAGTTAATTTAGCACTTTATCATCTTATATAGAACTATATACGGAGGTTCCACCATATATACCACTTGTCCAGTAACTATAACTTAGGACCCTTGTCCTATATAGGACTTTACCCTTTATCAATACGATTTTTATAGGGATTTAGGGGTTCATCTTCTGCTTTCCAGTAGATGCCATACCACCTGACAGCAGTAATTTATCTGCTGTCCTAGGACCTTGTTACAGCGATGTTCTTGATCCTACTTTTCAGTGGAGTTTTTGTAGGCGAGTGGCAAGCTCCCACTATACTGAGAGGAGTTTATTTATTTAGTAGCAAGGCTGTCCCTATTCACGAGTCAGTCTACTACCCATTTTATTGTGTGGGCTTTGTTTCATTGATTATTTGTATGCATTTTTTGTCCTGTTGCTCTGTAGAAAACAGTGCACAATTTTACAATATTTATTAAAAGTTACATTATAAACCAATAATTACCTCTGGCTCTATGGTTTCGTTGTAACTATATTGAAGTGCCAGTTCTTTGATCTCTTGGATATCTACCTTTTTATATATACTCTCTACTTTGGATTTAATTCCTTCATAATTATCTTTACAGATAAGGCTATACAGCTGTATCATTTTTATCTAACTTTAATTGTCTATTAATGCCAATTAGCACAATTTTTAACATATTACAAATCGCCTTAATTATTGGTTGGACAAGAAAAGGGATCTTTTCTCGCTGACTTGTATTCTAATGGTGATTTGACCACTTTCGATCATATTAGATCTAAATTTGACATCTTCCAAAAATGTTGGTTAACTTACAAACAAATAAGATCAAACATAAATTCCATAAAAATATTAGGAATAAGTTCAATCCGGTTGAACTGCTTATTCAAAAGATGGACTACTCTCATATCATTAGAAGAGAAAGAAAAAGTGGCAACTAATAATGTGAAAGACCAGACAAGATAATCCCCAATCATATACCGGCCAATGAATATATATCTTCCATCAGCTCATAAGGTTGACCACAAGATTGCTTGATAAACCAACTTGTTATAGGCCATGGGCATACAAAATCACAGCTGATGTGGGCTATGTGCTAAAGTGTGTCATTAAAAAATAATAAAGCATAACGTTTAATAATTATACAAAAAAATGTGCATGTGGGCAATCTGGGACTCTATTAAGTAATCTGGGATGTTTAAAATGTTCCTTTCCGGTAAACACAATTGTTGTCATTTTAGCATTTCTGGATGTACCCTCTTTCAGCTATAATCTTCACTTAACAATGCATGTATGGTGTGAGTGAGGTATGCATATTGTCACAATTATCTGGATGTAACCCAGTGACTCAAAATGCAGAATTTGTCTTGTTTCTGTGGGACCACACGTAAAGTGGATGGTGGCAGTGTGATATACGAAAATTACATGGTGGCTGATAGAGATATCCGGAATTGGCAAGGTGCATCAATCACCAGGGTCAGCACGTATAGACTACATATTTGCTGTGGCTTCACTGCAGCTGGCTCTGTTACACTTATTGTCAAAGTATTTACTCTTCCTCCACCAAGTCCAGTTTCTAGTTCTGGCCCAATTACACTGGAAATGAGGATTGAAACAGACAAAACCTATAGCAAGTACTATACAGACGGAGATTATCCCATTGTGAAAGCTTTAAAAGAACCAGTATTTGTGGAAGATGGCATTCTGTACAGAAGTGACCCGGCTTTAAATCATGTTTTGGAACAATGTTGGGCTACAACATCCACTAACCCTCTTTCTGCAACCACAGTGGCCAATTCTGGTTGACAGATGCCTATTTACTGGTGATAATTATAAAACTCAGCAGGTGCCTATTGGAAGTTCAGCAAGTCTATCTCTTCCATCTTATTATGAGCGTTTTATTATAAGCACTTTCACATTTATGGACACATGCTCCCAGCAAGCCCTTGGTGGACTGGTATACTTGCACTGCAGTGCTTCTGTGTGCATACCTTCTCCATCAGACTCCTGTGTCACATCTAGTGGATACTCTAAAAAGAAAAGAGCTGTTTACTGGGATTTGGAACAAAGTGAAATATCCTTGGTAGCCTCAAAAGGACCAGTGGATTTCCACATGGAGAATAAAGCAATGATAATCCAGGAAGACACTCTGGACTACCATGATAACCTGTTGCTATAGGTCAGAGCAGTTGTTGCTGTTGTTGGCGTTGTGGCCAGAAATCAGCTTTTGTACTGGGAGTTGATGCTAAAAAGACTTTTGATTGTACAGTGCCTTGCAAAAGTATTCACCCCCCTTAGCATTTTTTGTGTTTTGTTGCCTCACAACCTGGAATTAACATGGATTGTTTGAGGATTTGCATCACTTAATTTACAGAACATGCCCACAACTTTAAAGATATTTGTTTTTTGTGACGCAAACAACAAATAGGACAACATAACAGAAAAAGTCAATGTGCATAACTATTCACCTCCCTAAAGTCAATACTTTGTAGAGCCACCTTTTGCAGCAATCACAGCTCCAAGTCGCTTTGGATAAGTCTCTATGAGTTTACCACATCTTACCACTGGGATTTTTGCCCATTCCTCCTTGCAAAACTGCTCCAGCTCCTTCAAGTTGGATGGTTTGCGCTTGTGAACAGCAATCTTTAAGTCTGAGCACAGAATTTCTATTGGATTGGGGTCTGGGCTTTGACTAGGCCATTCCAACACATTTACATGTTTCCCCTTTTCCCCTTAAACCACTCAAGTGTTGCTTTAGCAGTGTGTTTGGGGTCATTGTCCTGCTGGAAGGTGAACCTCCATCCTAGCCTTGAATCCCACACAGAGTGCTCCAGGTTTGCTCAAGAATATCCCTGTATTTAGCACCATCCATCTTTCCCTCAACTCTGACCAGTTTCCCAGTCCCGGCTGCTGAAAAATAGATTAGGGATGGTGTTCTTTGGGTGATGTGATGTGTTGGGTTTGCACCAAACATAGCGTTTTCTTTGATGGTCCAAAAGTTCTATTTTAGTCTCATTAGACCAGAGCACCTTCCTCTATACATTTTGAGAGTCTCCCACATGCCTTTTCGCAAACTCAAAACGTGCCTTTTTGTTTTTTGATGAAAGTAATGGCTTTCTTCTGGCCTCTTTGCCACAAAGCCCAAGTCTATGGAGAGTACCACTTATTGTCTTCCTATGTACAGAGAATCCAGTCTCTGCTGTGGAACTCTGCAGCTCCTCCAGGGTTACCTTAGGTCTCTGTGCTGCCTCTCTGATTGATGCACTCCTTGCCCGGTCCGTGAGTTTTGGTGGGCGGCCGACACTTGGCAGGTTTGCTGGGGTTCATCAAAGATTTGTTTATTTTTTTATAACCTAACCCTGACTTGTACTTTGCAACAACATTGTCCCTTACTTGTTTGAAGAGTTCCTTGGTCTTCAGGGCAGTGTTAGGTTAATGATGCCTCTTGCTTAGGTGTTGCAGTCTCTGGGACCTTTCAAAAAAGGTGTGTATAAGTAATTACAAATCATGTGACACTTAGATTGCACAAAGGTGGACACCATTTCACTAATTATGTGACTTCTGAAGGTAATTGGTTGCACCAGAGCTTTTTATAGGCTTCATAACAAAGGTGGTGAATACATACACACATGACAATTTTCTGTTTTCTATTTCTAAAAAAATAGTTTTATATATATATTTTTTTCTCATTTCACTTCACAACTTAGACTATTGCGTTCTGATCCATCACATAAAATTCAAATTAACAAAACATTGAACTTAAGGCTGTAATGTAACAAAATAGGTAAAAAGTCAAGGGGGTGAATACTTTTGTAAGGCACTGTATATCTTGGGATACTTTGCATACTGTATTATAGAGATTAGGCAGACGAGACAACTTTTCAAAAGCTATTAAAGGTATATATTCTTGTCCTTTAGCATTAATTCTAGTAATGGAGATACCACTGGTAATTTTGTTTTACAACAAGGAACTAGTCAAGGCTGCTCTATTACACCATTATTATTTGATCTTGTTATTGAACATTTAGTGGTTAGACTTATGAGTTACGATTGTACCCACATTCCAGATATAATGCAATATTGATAAAGCCGTAAATATGATATTCTATTACATGCAAGTTCCATTATATGTATTAACACATTGATTACCAGGATCGATATAACTCGGAAAATAAACATGAAATCAAGTATTTTATTGTGCCGATTTGCGAGCTAGTGAATGTTGTGCAATTAATTCTAACATCTAACATCACTTTCCCTGTTAATAAAAGGAAAGTAGAGTGTTTAAATATGCATTTACAGTGCTCTGTACATGTCATTAAGCCCTTTGCGAGACCTCCTTGGTACCAGTAACTTGTTGTTCGAATTTTGTCATTTGCGGGCTTGACAGAGTGGTTAGCGAGGGGGAATTGGAGCAATTGAATAGAGATTTGCGATTTTAGCTTTGCGGGTGTGAAAGACATCGTAATATAAATACAATATTTTGGATAATTTTCAGGATATAGGATTAATGTAGTGCTACGGAATATGTTGTCGTGTTACAAATAAACAATGATAATGTAGCTATGTGAGAAATGTTATGGGTAATAAGAGAAGTGGAAATGTAAAAATAGTTGTATCTACCTTGGTGTTAAAATAGCAGTAAATCCAGATAAATGGTATAAAATTAATTTTGTTCCAGTTATTGCTAAAATAAATTAGGGTTTGGACTAATGCAAAACTTAACCTTTGTCCCTTTTTGGTAGCATTCCATATATTAAAATGTTTATTCAACCAAAAAGTTTGTACCCTATACAAATGCTTCCTTAATTACTGTTCTGATGATAATGTTGATTCTTAATTTGTGGAATAAGACAATTTCCCCTACTATTACTAGATTAAATTATGTTTTGCAGGAGCCATTTGTGTTAGAATGTCTACTTTAGGTGAAAAGAAAATTAGAACTTTGTTATTTTAAAAAAATGGAAGAAATGTCTGGCTGCTATTACTAATGCATAATTTTGTATATTTATTGCTGGAAAATGAAGGCATAAATAATTGGATAGACATACATTCTGGTTGTTAACGGGAAGTGGTGGGGGAAATAATAATGCATGGGATTTAAAAATGGATTCTATGTAAATCTTGTTATTTTTTCTTTTCTTCTGTAATATTTAAGTTAGGGAAAAGAGATATAGGCACGCTAAACTATTTTATTAGACAGATATCCTCTAAATGAAGAATAAATACACTGTCTTATAATGTCACACACATTTATAAAACCACATTAAACAAAACTTGTGGGTGCTCATAAGATAAAATCTGTAAAATAGGATACCATCTCCCTGTTGTGGTCTGTACTCCTTCCCTATTGTGTTTCTGATCTGAAGTCTTCAGCATTCGCAAGTGGGAGGTTTTAATCTAAGGTCACATAGACCTGTGAATATAAGAACTGTCCTCTTTACTAGCAACAGGAAGTGTAGCCTTGAAAACTTGCAATCCAGTCCTACTCAGTCCATTCAAACGGTATTCATTCAATTAACTTTAATCTGTCCTTAAATCTTCACTCTATCATAAGATTCCTCTCCTTCATTGTATCATAGGGGGCTCATGGAAAAGCTTTTGTGCAGAGGGCTGACCCAAGAGTTTTTGGTGCCAAGTACAATTTTTCATTTATAAAAAAAAATAGAAATAGAGGCATTGAAACACATTAGAATTAATTGCACAACAGTCTCAAACCCACAAATATGCAATTAAAAAATATTATTTTTAACTGTTATTTCTGAGTAGCATTGATCCTGGGATTCAAGGGGTTAATATATATCATGAAGTCCACATGGACTAGAACTGATGATCTAATGTATTTTATAGAGTGCTTGAAAAAGGAGGAGAGAGAAGTGAGTGCATATTACTTATTGGCTCTTATTAATTTGGCTCTTATTAATTTGACTCACAATCCAGAAATGTAGAAATCAATACAAATCAATAAATAAACTGTTCTAGTCCATGTGGGTGGCCTGATATGTATTAACTCTTTGATTCCCGGGATTAATATAGCACAGAAATAAAAGATAAGAAAAATAAGTATTTAGTACAGATTTGCGAGCTTGAGACTGTTGAGCAATTAATTATAATGTCTTTCATTGCTTTCCCAGTATTTTAAAGTACAGTGGTGTGTGTTTTTTGCTTTTACAGTGTTACGAACAGGTGTTTAAACCACTTGCGAGTCCCCTCGTAGAATTGTTTTATACATTTGCTATTTACAGGTTTTAAGGCAATTACTTGTTGAATTGTTACAATTGAATATGGATTTTACGTTCTAGCGATTGCAACATTTACATGCTTGAAACATCAACGGAGTAGATAAAACAGCCGCAGGGATTTTGAGCCTCTGTAACTCCAATCCATTTGCAAGTAGCAAAATGTAGACAACTGAATATCAGTAACTTTTACGGGCTACAGTAATTACAATTTGGCCAATTGAATGGGGGCCTTAGTTTTTTTTACTAAGATCAGTATGCCTCTAATTTCCCATACACACTGTCTGACCTCATTCTTAAGCGTAAGCCCAGTCATTGGGTGAAGCTAAGGTTACTTTAAATCAGCTAATGTTATGGGGAGTGGTGATAAACAGCAACAAGAAGAGTCATATTATGACTAGAGACATCACATGGATCTGTTTTGACTCTGACATAGCACTTATGCCTCAATCTCTGTGCTACAAAATTATGCACTAAGGACACACAGCTGAAGCACAGAAAAAATACTGCATGAGCAGAGCTACTGCCATTAAAGGTGGTGCAATGCACTAGGGCCCTCCTCTGAGGGAGGGCTCCAGTGGAGAGGAGAGGAAGGTGGAAAAGTAGCAAAGAAGGATGGAGAGTATGAGTGAGGGAAGGTAGCAAAGGTATGAGGAAGGAGAGAGAGATGGAGAAGGAGGGGAGAGAACGAGGAAGAAAAAAGGATGAGAGATAAGAGTAAGAGAGTGAGAGAGAAGGAGGAGAGGTGAGAAAGGGAGGGGAGAAGGCAAAAAAGGTGGGAGAGGGATGAGAGAGGGACAGGAGGAAAGGTGAGAGACAGAGAGAAAAAAAGAGAGAGGAGAGAGAAGGGAGTGTATATAATATATATATACAGGAGAAGGGCCCAGGGGGCCCAACAAAAAAAATATTACTAATAATAATAATAATTTATTAATAGTCTCTAAATGCAAAGAATTAGTATGCTCCTGAACATTTAATTAGTGGCTCAGATATTTTAATTAGCTCAGTTGGGCATATCTAAAAATCCTGGCCTCTTTGTGTGGTATGATGATACAGTTTACAACCACGTCCTTATCTCTACATTGTTTATACCCACTCCTCTCATCTTTGCAGCCATTTTATTTGCATAATACTTTCCCAGACTATTTGCAAATGCCTTCACTTCCATACAATAAAACCTTAATCCTATATGCCATTTATAGTCTTCAGTATTTCTACAGCAACCATTCTGAACAAGGAAACACACTTTACATATTAATTACAGTTCTACAGACTTTGTTGGCAGCCATTTTATGACAGATGATTAATGGTACCAGACAAAAACAACTGAAGAGGTATTGTACTTGGGCCATGCTCTTATCAGGAAGTAACCACACCTTAGTCATAGACATGTAGGTGACAATAAAGAATACACCTACACACACTTCAATTCTGAGAAAATCTATGTGTAGGAAAAACCTGACTGGCTAAGCAGTCAATATGTCCGAAACACACAATAGTTGTTTCTTCAAAAGGACACTGTACAATGATATATATATTATTATTATTATTATTATTATTATCGTTTATTTGTAACGCGCCAACATATTCCGTAGCGCTATACATAAGTTAAGTTACAGGCAATGACAAGTTCAAGATTCACACATTGCAAAGAATGGATAGCCCTGTCTTTGAGCTTGGAATCCAGTGTCCATAGCGCTTTCCATAAAGCACCGCGCAGGATTGAAACTCGCAGACTTATAATCTAAAGGTTGAAGTGTGTATGTGGTACAGTAGGGAGAGACTAGTGCTGAGCATGTTAGGGAGGAAGGTTATAGGCTTCTTTAAAGAGGATAGTCTGGTGAAGCGAGGCAAGGAGTTCCAGAGAATAGGGGCAGTGCGAGAAAAGTCCTGGAGGCGGAAGTGAGAGGAGGTGACAAGAGTGGTAGAAAGAAGAAGGTCTTTAGCAGAACAAAGAGGGTGTGTGGGGGAGTATTTGGAGAGGGGAGCAGAGATGTATGGGGGTGCGCTGTTGTTGAGGGCTTTATAAGTTAGGGTCAAGATTTTAAACTTTATTCTGGAGGCTAAGGGAAGCCAGTGAAGTGATTGACAAAGAGGAGCTGCCAACACTGAACAATGTGTACTGAAGATGAGTCTGGCGGAGGCATTTATTATGGATTGAAGTGGGGAGAGGCGAGTGATGGGCAGGCCAACAAGGAGCGAGTTGCAATAGTCAAGACGAGAAATGATGAGAGAGTGTATTAGAATCTTAGTAGTGTCTTGTGTAAGGTAATGGCGTATTTTGGATATGTTTTTAGATGGAAAAGACAGGATTTGGTTAGAGACTGTATGTGTGGGATGAAAGAGAGGGCAGGGTCCAGTAGAACCCCGAGACAACGGGCTTGGGAGGTGGGAGTGATGATGGGAGTGATGATGGCATAGTTGAGAGATGTGAGGAATTGAAGCTGTAGTAGAGGGTGGGAAGATTAAGAGTTCAGTCTTAGACATGTTGAGTTTCAGATGGTGGGCGGACATCCAAGAGGATATACTAGAGAGGCAGTCGGAGACGTGTGCTAGAAGAGAGGGGGATAGATCTGGTGCTGAGAGGTAGATTTGGGTGTCATCTGCATAGAGATCGTACTGGAACCCAAAAGAGTTTATTAGGGTGCCGAGTGAGGATGTGTAGATGGAAAAGAGGAGGGGGCCTAGGACTGATCCTTGGGGTACGCCAATAGACAGGGGTGAGGAGAAGAAGATGTGCCGGAGAAGGAGACGCTAAATGATGGTTCTTGGAGGTATGATGAGAACCACAAGAGAACAGTGTCTCGAATGCTGAGGGAGGAGAGAATGTGTAGTAGAAGCAAATGGTCAACTATGTCAAAGGCGGCAGAGAGATCCAGAAGATGCAAAATAGAAAAGTGGCCTTTAGACTTGGCGGTGAGCAGGTCATTGGTGACTTTTATGAGGGCTGTCTCAGTGGAGTGTTGGGGCCGAAAGCCGGATTGGAAAGTGTCCAGAAGAGAGTTAGAGGAGATGAAACTGGTAAGGCGGTTATAGACGAGCCGCTCCAGCAGTTTGGAAGCCAGGGGAAGTAGAGAGATAGGGCGATAGTTAGATGCAACGTCAGAATGATGAGGGTTTCTTGAGAGTGGGTGTAATTATGGCATGTTTTAGAGATGATGGAAATGTGCAGTGTTTAGGGAAAGGTTGAAGATATGTGTGAGAGCTGGGATTAGTGTAGTAGAGAGGGGAGGGATGAGCTGAGATGGAATAGGATCTGAAGGACAGGTGGTGAGGTGAGAGGATGATATTAGGATGAAAACTTCATCTTCTGTTGCAGGGGTAAAGCAGTTCAGAGTGGCTGTGGGAATGGAGAGGGGAGTAGATTGGGTGTTGTTGGTTAGTTGAGAGAGTGAAGTGTGTGAGCCACGGTGAGAGGAGAGTTCATTGTGGATAGATTGAATTTTATGTGTAAAATGGTTGGCAAAGTCTTCAGCTGTGAGACAGGAAGGGATGGGGGGAGGTGGTGGGTGGAAGAGAGTATTGAAAGTGGCAAAAATACTTTTTGTATATATATATTACTAGTCACTTGACCGTCAAAAATGCTGGTATAATATTGTCTTAAAAATTGTCTGCGTCCTCTCCCTCTCTGTGTGCTCACTTTCTCTGTCCTTCTATCTCTCTCCCTCATTCTATATCCCCCTCCCTTCTTCTCGCTCCCCCTTCCTCTCCTTCTCACTCTCTCCCTCCTTCTATCTCCCCCTCCCTTCTTCTCTCTTCCCCTCCCTCTCCTTCTCACTACCTCTCTCACTCTCTCTCATTCTCTCTCTCCCCCTTTCTCTTTTCTTCTCCTTCTCTCTCCCTCTCCTTCTCACTCTTCCTCTCCTTCTTACTCTCTCTCCCTCCCTCCCCTACTACCTTCTCTCTCCTTCCCTCTTCTCTCCCTCCCTCCTCTCTACCTCCCTCTCCCACGCAATTTGCGAGCATTACACACAAACTTGCAGTATGACAACTATATTATTGAGATATATGTAAATTTACATACTTATAAAATGTTATATATTTTTTAATCATTTAGCTCATGTTAGGGCACTATGGTGACATGTGCTGATATGAATATCAATGAGGAGGGATGATCTTTGTGTCTGATTAGAACTAAGTGTAATTTCATTTTCAAAATAAGATGTCTGTAATTAGATTTATTTTCTGATAATAACACCAAATTGAAAAATCTGCTTATTTAGACTTCTTACAGAGCTATACATATTTTTAATTTGTTTTATAAATATAAAAATACTATAGTTTCTATTTCTTAGAAGAGTAGCTTATATCCCTAACTAGTTTCATTTTCATAATTGAATGTGACCGTGGAAAGGTATATAATGTCACACTCAGCATTATTCATTTAGTATAAGGAATAAAAATACATAGGGTGTACTCTTTTTGTGGTTAAAGGTGAGAGCATTATGTGAATGAAACAGGATGTGGGGTCTGTGACCTAGATTTTAAGTTAACAAAAAAATAAATCAGATTTATTTAGCCCTGCTGTGTTATAGAGTAAAATACTATTTTTAACAATAGTGGTGCCAAAAGTAGTTTTATAAGCATTAAAATGGTTTGTTTAATTAATGAAACACAAACTGCATTTGGATGAAATGGGGGTTATTTCTACTGAAAATTAAAAATAAGTTTCATATTTCCATATGTATTTAATACGTATTTGTGGATACTTTGGAAAAGGCTTATGGTTGTAGCTTTATGTGACTTCTGTGAACAGTGGCTGTGAAGGGTTAGCCCTCCAGTACAAGCTCGAGGAGGGGTATAAGACCCTTCCACCTAGCCCACCCATTTGCCCTAAGTAGGTGTGGTTATTTGCCACTTCACCCCAGTGCACATTTCAGAATTTAAAAATATACTCACCTAAAGGCAAAGGAGTAGAGTTGTGGATGTGAAACCCACTGGCACTTTAAGAAATTTAATCCATTTGCTGTTGCGACCATTACTTTTGGGATCACCAATCAACTAAAGCTGAGGGAATCCCAGGGATTTCCCTGATTATTTATTTATCTATTGTTTCACCCTGATTGGGGCAGGGAAGGGTTATATTAATTTTAAAATAGTGTCCAAGCATTAGTAAAATTTAAATAAATTCTTCTTCTATTAATATTTACCACATTGTAGGTCTGTGATGCTGAATAGGTCATCCTCTGGTTTTAATGGTGGCCCAAACATGACCCAAAATTGCTCAAAATCCAGCCAACTTGTGGCTGGTTGCAATGTGCCATGTTGGGCTGTCTTTTTAAACAAAAAATAGCATTTAGTAAATCAAATGATGACTTTAGATGCTGGATATCAGGTCATCCAGCCCATTGTTGGCCAATGCTTAGTAATTACTTCCATTGAAACTGAGGGGAGAATAAAGAAGAGAAAGTGTTAGTATGTACTAAACAATAAGAGCAAGATTCATTTGCAAGCCCGCATCTCACGGGATCCAGGCTGTATGTCTGCGGGTGTGTCGTGGGATGCTGTTCGTCTCCTATTCCTTAGCTATTCAATTGCTCAAGTCTGCAAGTCACTGGCCCAAAGCCAACTCCATAAACCATGCACTGGTTCGTAGCAGTTCAGGGCGGGAACATGATCAATTAAGCAAGCCCGTAATCTCCCATTTTGAATCAGCCAATAGAAAACGAGACATGAGTCATTATTATGGCATGTCAATCAGTTAGGTTTGGGGGTCTGATATGCGATCAGACTCGCAAACCCGCAAAATACAAAATAATAAAAATGAATGCCAATACTATTCTATTCCATATGGGGGGCCTGATGTATATTAACTCCTCCCGAGATAGCTAAAACTCGGAAATTAAACATAAAAATACATTTTATTTCCTGCCAATTTGTGAGCTTGAGACTGTTGTGCAATTAATTCTAATGTCTGTCATCGCTTTCCCCGTTATTTACAGTGCAGTATTGATTTTTTATTTGCATTTACAGTGCTACGATCAGGTATGTAACCCCCTTGCTGGTCCTCTCTAGCACTCGTAGGATTTTCTCCTTCTTTTACCATTTACGTGTGTGAAACCATTTGCGGGCTTAAGGAATTGTAGCAATTAAATAGCGGTTTGTGATTTTAGCGATCGTTCTATTGCGGAATTGAAAGATCAAAGGCTTTGGGAGGCTGTAGGTTACGGGTTTAACCATCGCAAAGTTTTCAAGGCCATAACCTGTAACCTGTTTGGAGCCTCCAAAAAGACGCCAATTGAATAGCAAATTAACTAAAGTACCTACTATAGTTATATCTCTACAATTAAAGGGCCGCTATAGTCCAAAATTTATTTTATGCATTTAAAAGATCAAATTTTAAACATAGTTGACGCGATCTGCAATGAGCGCTGAAGGCGATCATCGCGAAGCCCAGAAAGTAGAGGGGCTCATCGCGAGGGCTGCAACTTAGAGGAGGGGGGGAGAGGCTCGCAATGAGCATCAAAAACTGCAAGAGAGGCTCTGCCATTTTTTTTTCAAGCGCGTAACTCGGAAGTTGTTGGGAGGCCGCCAAAAGACGCCAATTGAATAGAAAATTAGCTACCAACCTCACTTATGGGCTCCCTGCCTCCTCTTGAGGCAGGGAGTCCAAAAGTGAGGTTGAAGGCTAATTTGCTATTCAATTGGTGTCTTCTGGTGGCCTCCCAACGGCTGCCGAGTTATGGCCTTGAAAAAAAAATGGCAGCGTTAAATCCGTAAAAATGTTTTCAAGCCTGCGAGGCTTGGAGCGATAGTGATTTATGATTCAAGCCTTGCAGGCTTAAAAAAAAGTTACAGGTTTAACTGCCGCCAAGCACGCAAATGTTTTCAAAGCCGTGAGAGGGGGCCAAAGAGAGACAGGGGAGGGAGAGGCTGGGCTGGAAGACACACAGGGGAGGGAGATGAGGGGAAAAAACACAGGGCAGGGAGAGGGGGTCAAAGAAACACGGGAGGGAGAGGGGGAAAAGAGACACAGGGGAGTTAGGGGCTTGTGCATGCCGCAAGTTAATTTGCTATTCAATTGGGGTCTTTTTGCGGGCTCCAAATGGATTATGAGTTACGGCCTTAAAATCTTTGCAATGGATAAATACGGAACTTACCCCCCCCCCCCCCCGAAGCCTCTGATCATTCAATTCCTCAAGAGTTACGATGGCAAAAATTGCAAACCGCCATTCAATTGCTTCAATTCCCCAAGGCCACAAATGTTTTCCCACCGTAAATGGCAAAAGAAGGAGAACAGTCTCAAGCCCGCAAATCGGCAGTAAATACATTTTATTTTTATGTTTCATTTCGGGGCTAAACCAAACTTGGGTATCAATGAGTTAATACATATCAGGCCACCCATATGGACTAGAACAGTACTGGCATACATTTTTTTTTTTTAGAGGGTTTGCGAGTCTAATTGCATATCGGACCCCAAAACCTAATTGATTGACATGTAACCTCCATGTTTACTGCCGTAATGATGGCGGTCTCATTTTCTATTGGTTGATTTGAAATGGGAGGTTACGGGCTTGCTTAATTGATCATGTTCCCGCACTGAAATGCTACGAACCAGTGCATGGTATACAGTGGCAGCTTTGGGCCAGTGACTTGCGGGCTTGATCAATTGAATAGCTCCGTAATCAGAGAAGAATGGGAGCCCGCATCACACCCGCAGATATACGGCTAGGATCCTGTGAGACGTGGGCTTGCACGTGAAGAAACTGTATACAGTGAAAGCAAATTAGGAAACTAAAATAATTTACTGGGAAGATAATTGAAGCATTTGGAAGCTGTAGTTCACATATCTGAACATTGAATAATGAAATGGTTACAAAAAAAGGATCTATAGTTCATGATTTTGTCCTAGGTCTGCCTTTTGCCTATCTTTGACTATAGACTGTGATCACTACGTTGAGTAAAATATTCTTCTTTTGGTTGATATTGTCCGGTGTGGAGTTTGATGTGCGCATCTTTAGTAATTTTGACAGTACAGCAGGATCTGGTTTTCTTGTCTAAAAACACAAGAACTGCTTTTCAGTAAATTCTATTGCTCAATTATTGTATCTTTTGCAGCTAATCAGAATGTCAGTTAGGTCCACACCATGCCTCTCAGCCAATCAGAATGTCAGTGAGGTCCACACAAAGACTCTAAGACAATCAGAAAGTCAGTGAGGTCCACACCAAGCTTCCCAGAATGTCAGTGAGGTCCACACCAAGATTTTCAGCCAATCAGAATGTCACTGAGGTCCACACCAAGCTTCTCAGCCAAGCAGAATGTCAGTGAGGTCCACACCAGGCCTCTCAGCCAATCAGATTCCATGCACCCTAACACACTTTTTTATGTTTATTTCTAAAATTACATATCTACTGTATATGATACATATAATTAAAGGGGCTTAATAAGAATAAAACCAATTTTTTAAGACATTATCTTGATAAAATCAGCTATGTCATAGACTATTATAAAATAAACATACTTTCCCACATGTATTTGAGCTATGTCTGTTACAAGCTGCATCACATGAGGAATATCTTATAATGCATATTTATATTTTAGTGGACCACTGTAGATTGGGAAAAACTTTATGTGTTTGTAAAGTTTCTAACAAATTAACAAAATTAGCAGTTATGTAAGCCCAGTTCATAAATGCATGCTTAAGCTTTTATTTTAGTTGACACTTTATGCTGTATTGGAGACTGAATAGGTGTGTTCTCCTAATTTTTGATATCTATTCAGGAGTGGATGGAGTGGGGGGAGGTCATTGCTGGATTCACGTAATATTTCAGCACATGATATCATCCCCTCCCATAAACTCAATAGAAGCAGACGTCAAGTAGACGTTCAAGCCCTGCTTGCCATGTTCTGTTATTAGCCTAATTCCCATGACACTTCCTAGAATCCTTAGTGGCAGTGGAAACACTATTTACTGAGAAGTTCTCTGGGTAAAAGAGGTCTTCTGAGCAGCTTGAGATATGGAAGTGGGCTCAGAATGCTGTTTTCTTTCCTTATTGATCATACAGTGGAGGAGTTTTCAACCCACCATTAAGGGTTAAGATGTTAAGCTATTATGCAAAATCTCTTGAAAGTCCTAAAAAGTATCCAAATATCTGACAAATGAAATACCAATAAAGAGTTCACCCATACACATAGAAGCTTGTTGAGGATTATGTGCACTATAAACAGTGTAAACTTAAAATGTAACTTTATTTCATATTACGAAAATAGATCAGTAGGCTACAAACACAAATTAAATTATTCTTGTTAGGACAAAAGCAGAAAATGGTAAAAGTAACAAAATGTTCAAAATATATGATATTTATGCAAAGATGAACACTGTGGTCCTTTAAAAAGCCCCACCTGTGTACTGAGTCAGGATATATTGGGGGAGAATAGGACAGGATTTTATTGCTATTGCAGCTTAAAGGAGAATCAGTAATGTATGACATAATGTTTCCATGAAAAAGTCCCCAAATAAACAATTGTAATATACTCACCCTGATGCTTGCAAATGTATTCATGTTTCTGCCACTTGATTTTGAAAAATTTTGTTAAATTAGCATAAAATTCATAATAAATTTTGGCCAATCACAGACAGCTTCAAATGACTGGGAAGTATTTTTGTGCAGCAAAGCATAATGGGACGTCTAATCTTGTTTCCCCTGCGCAAGAAAGCAAGGAGGAGCTCAGGTATTGCTATATGGATTTCTACACTGTGCTGCTGTTGGCTTGAAAGTTAAAAAAACATATCCAAATGCAGTGTTTCTATTGGTAGATACACTGTACTTATGTATGTACTTATGTATGGGGGTGTGGAAACCAATTTTTAATAAAATAAATCTGTATGTGTATAAGATGACTCAATGTAATGTGTGTTTCTGATATAAGCAGTAGGTGTTAGACTATAAAAAGGAAAAATCAGGGAAACTTAGATATACCTTTAAGCAGAGCTACATCCATTATATTTTTATACATTTTTTAATAACATTAAATTAGACACCAGACTTTGGTATGTTCCTAAGTTAACTCTATAATTTTATAAACTTATATCTTACAATAAAGTAATCATACACATATGTCCCTAAACATATAATGTTTACAAAATGTTATTTACAGTATATTTTTTCAGTACATTCTAGTTTTTATCAGCACAAGAATTTGTTTTGTAAGTATATTTGTCTATTAAACTTATTTTAATTTAATTCACCGCGTACCGTTCTACATGCTCTGCATTTCTTTTTAACTTTTTTGGTTGTTTTATCTATATTAGGACATTGCGCTAGTCAGTTAATATTAGATAATGCTCTTACTGTATGGGAAGGAAGCTGGCATCATCACCACTTACAGTTACTCAGGAGAGGAACTAGCTCTTGGTTGCACAATTTTATACTTAGAAATCTGAAAAGCCGCAACTAAATTCAATGTGTATCACCAGAACAGAGACAGAAAAGGGAATTGGGAAACACGGACAATGGCCAGATATTCAGTGACTCAAACGTCCTCTATCTCTACAATTCCTTCCCTTTTTAGAAATGTAAGCACAACCCACAGCGACATTCAGTGCAGGAGCCATATTATATGATGTGTAATTGGAATGAAGTTTAGTATTTACCTGCACTTGATAATAGCAATAATGACGCAGTGTAAGCTACCATTTTGATTTCTACTGATCAACTTCCAGAAGTAGGGGGAGACTTTGAATGCGGGAGAAGCTTCTATTTTCACAATGAAAATGTGGCATCTAAAACTGATAGTGCTTTCATTTGGTCTAATGGAAGGTGCATTAGTTTACAAAGACAAACCCTGAGAAAAAAGCAGACCGAAACATTGCAGAAAAGAAAAAGTAACAAAAGTAAAAAGTAATCACATGTATAGTTGTGGATCTGAGGGGTTATTCGGAACGCTTACAATGTTGGTCACGCTTTGTGAGTCCGCTCAGCGTGGGGCTCGCGATGAGCGCCAAAAGTGCTCAGAGAGCCCACAGCCTCACATTATGTGGCAAACAGCATTGCCAGGCTTACAATAATACTCCCGTCATTTTTGACGGGCAATTTCCTAGTTATGTATAAAAAAAATCTTCTATCAGATGCATTCATTATCCAGGAAACTTGAATATGAAAATTAAGAAAATAATTTAGCTGACTTTGCTTGTGACATGGGAAATTCCAGTTTAGACAGCTAGTCTGCTCGTAGCTTGAGACAGAGGATGATCCAATAAAGACTTACTGTTCCATCTTTTGTCAAGTGTGCTCTCTGAAGATGCTGTTTACAAAATAACTGAATAGAGACAGGGCCGGATTTACATTTTTGGAACCCCTGGGCAATGAACTCTAAGGCGCCCCTGTGCATATGTAGTGTGCACTGCTGTTTTTTGCTTAGTGAATGCTTACACACACCACACATACATAACACACATCACACATATGTATTACACACTTACATCAAACATACCACACACATTACACACATACATAACACATCACACCTATATCACACTCACATGGATCACTCACACACATATATCACACACATACACACATCAAACACACACATACATATCACACACAGGGCAGGATTTACATTTTTGGAGCCCCTGGACAGTGAACTCTAAGATGTATATGTAGTGTGCACTGACGTTTTTTGCTTAGTGAATGCTTACACACATCACACACACATATCACACATGTAAGATGCGATGTGTGTATGTGATGTGTGTGAGACTCATCACATACACACATACACTCATCACACAGACATACAGTACATACATCACACATCACACATCATACACGTTCCACATACACATTACACACTTACATCACATACACACACCTTTTATATGTACAGTAAACTCCTGGTTATCCTGCACCTATGGGGACTCCCTATTGCTGGATAACTGTAGTTGCCGGTTAATCGGGAGTCACCGAATTTAAGGGTCTAAACGACCCTTAAACCCCCCAAAACCCCTGAATGCCTTTAAAAGTGCATTGGCACTTATACTGGGCTATTTAGGGCCCCCCAAAAAAACAATTAGAAAAAAAGTTAGCTTTTTTTTTTTTTTTTTTGCAGTCTCGAACTGCTGGATAGTGCCGTTTATGCCGGTTTAGCAGGAGTTTTTTTTTAAAATGGGCAATTAATGACGGCGCCGGTTGCTTGAGAGTGCAGGTTGATTATGTGCCGGATAACTGGGAGTTTACTGTACTTTGTTTTCTAGAGGGCAGCTAGCCAGAATATAAACTTTACCTTTGTCATGGACTCCCAGGACCGGCTCCTGAAGCTCCTTCTCTTCATGGGCAGGAGCAGCTCCACTGCAGGAAATGGACTCCCAGGATCCGGCTCCTGAAGCTCCTTCTCTTCATGGGCAGGAGCAGCTCCACTGCAGGAAATGGACTCCCAGGATCCGGCTCCTGAAGCTCCTTCTCTTCATGGGCAGGAGCAGCTCCACTACAGGAAATAGACTCCCAGGATCCGGCCCCTGAAGCTCCTTCTCTTCATGGCAGGAGCAGCTCCACTACAGGAAATGGACTCCCAGGATCCGGCTCCTGAAGCTCCTTCTCTTCATGGGAAGGAGCAGCTCCACTGCAGGAAATGGACTCCCTGGATCCGGCTCCTTCTCTTCATGGGCAGGAGCAGCTCCACTGCAGGAAATGGACTCCCTGGATCCGGCTCCTTCTCTTCATGGGCAGGAGCAGCTCCACTGCAGGAAATGGACTCCCAGGATCCGGCTCCTGAAGCTCCTTCTCTTCATGGGCAGGAGCAGCTCCACTGCAGGAAATGGACTCCCAGGATCCGGCTCCTGAAGCTCCTTCTCTTCATGGGCAGGAGCAGCTCCACTGCAGGAAATGGACTCCCAGGATCCGGCTCCTGAAGCTCCTTCTCTTCATGGGCAGGAGCAGCTCCACTGCAGGAAATGGACTCCCAGGATCCGGCTCCTGAAGCTCCTTCTCTTCATGGGCAGGAGCAGCTTCACTACAGGAAATGGGAGGTCTGTGGGAGGAGCCAGCTCCGGGATCTTGCTGATGCAGGTAAAATGTCCCCTACTCACTTCCTGTGCCTGCAGTACTAATTAGTTCCAGGAAGTGATAATGAGGCGCCCCTCTTAGAGGCCCGTCTGTAGGCTAGGGTCTATAACACCTAATGGCAGATCCAGCCCTGAATACAAATCCTATTTGTCTGCAGTCAATACCAAATCCCTGTTAGAAACAAAAACAAAATGTCTGCCATCAAAATGTATTACAATAGTTAAAGATAAAATCGGTGTTTATTTATATTAAATGTTGTTAGAACATTTGTACATTATCAATTCAAGTTCTTCAAAAGAGTATACTATTATTAGGACACTTCATTCATACTTTAAGTGGCTTTTTAATGGGCATTATAATTTGAACCCCCTTCTGGATCGCTACCTTGTCATGGTGAGGGGGCTTGTGTACTTCAATGAAGCTGTGAGCTATACCATGTAGGGTCACCCAAGATGGGCAGGTCATAGCAGAGAGGTCAGGCAATTCACAGTCCACTAGTGAAGGAACTGACAACCCACTCCAGTATGTTTGTCATGAAAACCTTATGGATAAGAACAACCAGAAACACAGATAGATGTGCCTGGCGAGCTGTGTCCATATGGTCACTGAGAGTCAGACATGACTGAAGGACTGAAAAACAACAATTATTTTAACATATAAATGCAAATTTATTTTAACATATTTGTTTCCTTTCAGCACATTAGATTTATTATGTATACACTGTCCTAGTATGTATTAAGTTTAATATTGAAAAAAAATTGATTTTGTGATAACATTTCCTGAATGTGTAGGGTTTTTTTTAAATACAATTTTAATGAGTTTTGTATATTTAGAAAAAAGAAAATGAAATATAAGGTTTTTCTAATCTGACCAGTGTGTTTTATCAATAGGTTAATTCATCAGCTGCCTTGGGAGCTGCAATCAAAGGGGCGCCTGTCTGACTCATCATGCGACAAAGAATAAACCTCCACTTGTCACAAATTCTGTGCTGTTTCCTGAGGTTTTATCATCAGTTTATGTTGTTAGTGGATGAATCTTCACCCTAGAGAAAGCCTGGGATCAGTGGTTCCCAAACCTCTCCAGCAGACAGGCCATGTTTTAGGTTTAACATGGTTTGAATACAGATGAGGCAATTAGAGTCTGTTGAATGCTAATTGCTTCTCCTGTATTCACACTGTGTTAAAACTAAAACATGGTCTGTCTGGTGGGTCTTGAGAGGTTTGGGAACTGCCGCCTTAGATAATGTCCTCCTTATAAGTATATAAAACATAGACACCTGCTTGGAGAAAATAATGTCAGAATACAGGGATCCTAATGTCATAAATAGTATTGTATAAATCAGTCATACAAGGAAGTAAAGATAAGCTGATAAGTAGAGTAGGAGAATTCTTGGTTTCCTAGTATGTGCTTTTCATGTCTTCTTCTCTACTAAGTCACATATTTATTTCTAGAACAAATAAATACTGCACCAGTAATACAAAGAAAACTGAAATGAAAGACCAGGAAAACTGGCCAAAGCCTGAAAAATATATTTTATTTCCACATGGCATGGTGCTGAGGGACAGGGAGCGGAGATTTGACTTGATGTGCAATATTGGATGACCTTGATGGCGTCCCTTGTTTGCTGGTGCCATAACAAGGAAGAGCTGGACCATTCCAGGGCTGTGGAGGAGTAATGGAATCCACTCCACATTGGCTGTGTGACAGCAGGCAATGGGTTAATCTGGGTGTCATTTTCAGTAATTTGAATGTGTGGCTTCCCATCATACTCAGGGTGGACACGGATTACTGAAAATAATATGAGGAAATGAGACTTTTTGCCTAATCAGTCGACCTGAGGTGAAAGAACCACAAGACTTGCAATCAGAGCTAATACGAAGAATTACTATTTGTGGAAAGTAATATTATAATGAGAGACTTGGCCAATGGGCTTCTCAATCGGATTTTCAGAATCACAGCAATTCTGATTTTTCCCACAATATTGAATATGAAAGAAATTAATATATACTGATAAGTGAAAATAGTAATTGTAAAGTAGAGCAGCTGCCTAGGGTGCTTCACTTACAGGAATGCCTGCCTGGCTGGTCATGTGACACAGATATGGATTATTCTCCCTCTATTATTTATACCCAAAATGATTGTGTGTGTATAAGATTCTACGTTATATCTCAGAAAATAAGCGTAAGAAAAAAACGCTCATGTGTTAATATTGACAATATATCTATATTTATGCATAATAATTAATGTCTAATTGTGTCCTAACAAATAAAATGTATTTGGCAAAGATACTGGAGTGGGTTGCCAGTTCCTTCTCCAGTGGATCACAATTTGTCTGACCTCTCTGCTATCTTCTGCCCATCTTAGGTGACCGTACATGATATAGCTCACAGTATCACTGAGGTACACAAGCCCCTTCACTACAACACAGTAGTGATCCAGAAGGGGAGCACAGTTGTATAAAGCTATAAAATAATGATATTTTCCTCTGAGCACCTATAGGGGGCCGCCATATTGTCCTCCTCCTATCCCTTAGCATGTGAGACCTTATCAGTAGACCTCATACTTCTGTGCATTTGGAGATGCGAGTTGTTACATTAATATAATGGTTATTTACCTAGACTGTGCTGTTTGGTGCAGGGAAGTAGTTGTACGCTCAGCCACCAAAACTGAGCAGTTTGCAATAGATGGAATGATCTCCATCACCAAAAAGATCTGGGCCATTATAGACACATTCTAAAGGACCACTCTTTGATGATAATAAATATATATATATATATATATATATATATATATATATATATATATATATATATATATATATATGTGTGTGTATATGTTTGATACTTCTTAAAGGGACATTTACATTTCTACAGGAGCGGGGCTTGTAGTTTACTTTGCAACCGCGTGTTTCTGAGAATGTGTGAGGGAAAAATAGTGATATAGCAAATCTCCATTTGTTGACAGATAAAATAAACACTGCACCTCAGGCTCCAAGCACGAAGTGCTGAAGTCAGAAAACAGGATTTTCTAAAGGTCTATTGAAATTAATATAAGGAAATGTTCCTAAAATTACAACAGATCTTTAAAAAATAATTTATACAAATATAAACCCAAACTACTTTGTTGCTTTAAAATTTAAAGGACCACTGCAGTCACATGTTTAAATATATACAATTTTGAAAAACTACATTTGAAAACAGGCTAAATGTATTTAGAATGTAAAAAAACAACAAAACCCAGACAATTATGCTGCAGTGTAATTTACTATTTACTGTTACCTGCTGAGGTGACACAAAAACGGGAATGTACAGTTGGAATGGGGCAGCTACAACTGGAAGTGCTTTCAGAATGGTCTTTAGTTTACAAGGACACACCCTCTAGAGAAAGTAGCAGACAGAATCAGGTCAGAAAATAAAATGGAACCACACATGATAATTACAAAAAATAAATCAATTGTTGTGTTCGTTTTTTGCCTTCATTTTAATACTAATTATATTTAGTACCTTCCAAAGACCACAGTGACCCTTTAAACAAGTGTTATACAGATGAAATAATATGACGTTGGTATCACTGCGTAGTATTAATGAGATAAGATAAGCAGCGAGACGTTCACATGGGCCGGGAGGGGATTATTATACAGGCAGAATGATACCGAGCTGGTGTGGGAGGAGAGGTGTGAGATGTACATGTCTTAACACCACTTGATGAAGCACTTTAATGTGGTGATTTAATTAATCAACACACACTAACTTCATTACAGGGTGTTGATATCAGGGCTCCGTATGATAATCCCCACACTGACTGAACATGAGGCCTATCTAGAGGACCATTGAAGTGCCATATACAGTATATAGTATTCCCCTTTAAGAACTTTACTTCTTAATAGTTTAGAACATATAAAATAAATAGCCTATCATTCTTAATTTTCAGTCTTTGTTCCTAAAAGGGTTAAAATCCAGTGAGCAATGTTGGGTTCAATGCAATACTGCCTTTTTGCATAGTCACTTGAAAATAGACCTAACTAGAAGAGTAAGTCCCAGTAGGATAATCATTCCTATATTCCACAGGCAGACTTCACCACACAATACAATGCTCCTTGACACAAGAAAAGTCAGCTAAATCTAATATTTCCTTTTGAGAATGTTTTTATTCTCATGGTTTACAAAGCTGCTAATGTTACTATTTACAGTAGTAAGGTTTTACCCAAACTATGATGGTCCTTAACTTTATAAGGTTATAGAGAGAGCTCCCAAAAGGTCTAGGCTATCCAGAGTTTCTAAATAGGAAGATTCCTTTTCCCCAGTATAACGAGGATTATTCAGAGGGTGAGGATGAACCAGCACCAGGGGAAGAAAACCCAACAGAATTTACCAATTATCTAGTAAAACCCTTTATTTTAGAATTAAAACATGCTGGATATGCATGATACAGGGCCTAATCTCACCTCTACTAAATATTATGCAAATCATACATAATACCCACCTTTCCATTGATTGATAACATCACTAATATAGTTGTTTGTGTGTAACGTTAGCAAATTGCGAGTTGCGCATGTGCGCTGCGCATTGCAAGACTCGCAATGGGCGCCGAAGGAGGAGAGGGAGGGATAGAGGAGGGAGGAAGAGAGGAGGGAAGGAAAGAGAAGGAGAGGTAGGGAGAGTGAAGGGAGGAAGGGGGGAGAGAGAGTGAGAAGGAGAGAGAGAGGGAGAGAGAAGGAGAGGGATAGAGAGAGTTAAGAAGAGGGATAGAGAGAGATGGAGATGAAGGGAGATATAGAAGGAGGGAGGGAGAGAGAGAGGGAGAGAGAGTGAGCACAAAGAGAGGGAGAGGGCGCAGAGAGAGAGAGGGTGCACAAACAGACAGAAGACACAATTTTTAAGACAATAATATACCATCATTTTTGACGGGCAAGTGAATTGTTAAAGATATTATTCTACAAGAATAGACTCACATTGAAAAGTATGTTAACATTCAGGGTAGAATTTCAAAACCTTATCTATTCTCCAAAGAACATTCTAAAACTTTGGTTTTTGCTCCCAAGATACAGGGGGGAAAATTATTTGACCCCCTGCTGATTTTGAAAGTTTGTCCACTGACAAAGAAATGACCAGTCTATAATTGTAATAGTCGGTGTATTTTAACAGTGAGAGACAGAATAACAAAAAAACCCAAGAAAAACGAATGTCAAAAACGTTATAAATTGATTTGCAGGTCAGTGAGGGAAACAAGTATTTGACCCCTTCGTCGTAGTACTTGGTGGTAAAATCATTGTTGGCAATCACAGAGGTCAGATGTTTCTTGTAGTTGGCCACCAGGTTTGCACAAATCTCAGGATGGATTTTGTCCAACTCCTCTTTGCAGATCCTCTCCAAGTTATTAAGGTTTCGAGGCTGATGTTTGGCAACTTGAACCTTCAGCTCCCTCCACAGATTTTCTATGGGATTAAGGTCTGGAGACTGGCTAGGCCACTGCAGGACCTTAATGGGCTTTTTCTTGAGCCACTCCTTTGTTACCTTGGCTGTGTGTTTTGGGTCATTGTCATGCTGGAATACCCATCCACGACCCATTTTCAATGCCCTGTCTGAGGGAAGGAGGTTCTCACCCAAGATTTGACAGTACATGGCCCCGTCCATCGCCCCTTTGATGCGGTGCAGTTGTCCTGTCCCCTTAGCAGAAAAACACCCCCAAAGTATAATGTTTCCACCTCCATGTTTGACGGTGGGGATGGTGTTCTTGGGGTTATAGGCAGCATTACTCCTCCTCCAAACACGGCGAGTTGAGTTGATGCCAAAGAGCTCGATTTTAGTCTCATCTGACCAAAACACTTTCACCCAGTTCTCCTCTGAATCATTCAGATGTTAATTTGCAAACTTCAGACGGGCCTTTACATGTGCTTTCTTCAGCAGGGGGAACTTACGGCCGCTGCAGGATTTGAGTCCTTCACGTCGTAGTGTGTTACCAATTGTTTTATTGGTGACTATGGTCTCAGCTTCCTTGAGAACATTAACAAGATCCTCCTGCGTAGTTCTGGGCTGATTCCTCACCGTTCTCATGATCATTGAAACTCCACAAGGTGAGATCTTGCATGGAGCACCAGACCGAGGGAGACTGTCAGTTATTTTGTGTTTCTTCCATTTGCGAATAATCGCACCAACTGTTGTCACCTTCTCCCCAGCTGCTTGGCGATGGTCTTGTAGCCCATTCCAGCCTTGTGTAGGTCTACAATCTTGTCCCTGACATCCTTGGACAGCTCTTTGGTCTTGGCCATGGTGGAGAGTTTGGAATCTGATTGATTGCTTCTGTGGGCAGGTGTCTTTTATACAGGTAACGAGCTGAGATTAGGAGCACTCCCTTAAAGAGAGTGCTCCTAATCTCAACTCGTTACCTGTATAAAAGACACCCGGGAGCCAGAAATCTTGCCGATTGATAGGGGATCAAATACTTATTTCCTTCACTTACCTGCAAATCAATTTATAACATGCGTTTTTCTTTTTTTTTTTTTTTGTTATTCTGTCTCTCACTGTTAAAATACACCGAACATTACAATTATAGACTGGTCATTTATTTGTCAGTGGACAAACATTCAAAATCAGCAGGGGGTCAAATATTTTTTCCCCCCACTGTAGATGCATCAATTATTAAGCTGTCCAGAAGGGTACACTTCCCCTTGGATATCTCAACCTTTATTAAAAGATACTATATATAGGAAAATAGACATTACATTTAAAAAGGCCCATCTGACGGCTTGGGCAGCTTCAAGACCAGTCATAGCCCTTAATGCAGTTTCCAAAATTCTTAAGGTCTGGATTTCAAATATTGAAGAGGCACTTCATAAAGTACACAAAAGATCAAGTATAACTGATTTATTCAGAAGAATTATTTGTTGTTGCAAACAGAAGAGCATTGTGGCTAAGAACTTGGAAATATGATAACATTTGTAATACAGCCCCATGTTCTTTGCTGTGAGATGTATGATAGAACCAAACATTTAAAAGAGAGGCGACCATAAAGAAAGTTATGCTTGCTAGAAAGATCTTGAAAGATCTTCCTATAATAAACATTCTTATCAGATGTTACAATCAAGGTGGCACTTCAACCCAAGTCATCAAGCTTTCCAAAACTCATTTAATTGATTCAAACTGAAATGGGTACAGGGCAAAAAACATTTTTTTATCACTACACAGCTAAAAAAAAATCTCCTTTGGTGGCAGAAAAAAACTAACATCTATTTGTACGACTAACCCTATGCCCGGACACACGTTACAACGGATTCCAGTGGCCAAATCTGGGAAGCCATCTCAGAAGACACATATGCTCAGTTAACATGCACCTACCTAGATTAATATACTGCTTTATTATTCTTATTATTATCATTTATTTGTAACGCGCCAGCATATTCAGTATTGCTATACATAAGCTGTGATCAAGGCAAAACAATATTATCACATTACAAAAGATGGAGGGCGATGTCTTTGAGCTTAGAATCCGGTGACTATAGAGCTTTCCCCAGAGCACATTGCAAGAATGAAAACTCGCAAACTTACAATCTAAAGGTTTTGAGTGTGGTACAGGAGGGTAAAAAATGCAGTATTGTTTTAATTTTCTTATATACAGTATATGCCATTGCATGGATCTTGTGACAATTATAAACTATATATATATGTGAAAAAAAGTTAACAGGTCAGACTATTTTATCTACCTAAATGGTGGATACAAAATCTCAAGAATACTTGACTTCCTTTAATGAGTATTAGCTATTTGTAAGAATTCTGTAAGAGCTTATTATATTATTCAAGATTCCTTGTGGCCCTTTAGGTTTTTTTTTAAATCACAAGATTAAAGTACCACCAAACAAATTAAAAATACATATTGTCTGAAAATTTAGCATAGTTAAGCAGGAACAATACAGTTCGTTTTTATTTATATCCCTGGAGAGATCAATGTTACATTGGTGGAAGCTGTGTGTGTGAGAGGGGCGGTTACATTTCTGGATAGATGCGGTTGCAGTGAATGATGCAAGGTGTCTGCTTTAGGATCAGTGAGAGGGAATAGGTACTGTGTCCTATCCAATTATCTTTACAAGACTCTCGTTCCCTCCTTCCCACTTTCTCTCCAAAACACATATCATCGACTCTGAGAAAGTGATATAACAAACACAAAATGGCTTCCTATACTTAAAAAAAAAGATTTTACCCCAAAAAATGCTTTATGTGACATACATGACATACACCTCTGCTAATATTGTTAGTTTGGTACATACTTGACAAACAAGTGCAGTGGCGGCTGGTGACTTTTCAAGTTGGAGGGGCGACAGGGCGAAACAAACCACACCCATTTTTATAACTCCTCCCCCTGATGTCATAATGACCTTTATAAGCCCCGCCCAATGACCTTATGCTTGTAAAGCCCATTGAAATACATGATCTGCAATGCAGAAATGTCAAGAAGTAAAGTAACAATGTGTTAAATTCATTGGTATACAATATAGATTGAAAAAACTCATGTGACAAGACTACAGCAATATCATAATTGCACCTATACGTATTAACAGAAAAATTAAAGGAGTGACACCTACCATTAGTCGGCTCTTCTTCTCAGGGTATTCACGTTCATTAAGTTGACCAATGAGTAGAAACAAATCTGCAGCCACATAGGGTTTGCACCTGGGGTTGAAAGAAAACAAGCAAATCAATCATACCATTCAAGAACAAAACCATACTTAAAAAACATTAAACGACCAAGTGGAACCATATAGGCCCCAAACATACCTTAGAAGACCAAGTGTGACTATATAGGCCCCAAACATACCTTAAAAACCTTAAATAACAAATTGGGACCATATAGGCCCCAACCGCACCTTAAAAACCTTAAATAACAAATTGGGACCATATAGGCCCCAACCGCACATTAAAAACCTTAAATAACAAATTGGGACCAAATAGGCCCCAACCGCACCTTAAAAACCTTAAATAACAAATTGGGACCATATAGGCCCCAACCGCACCTTAAAAACCTTAAATAACAAATTGGGACCATATAGGCCCCAACCGCACCTTAAAAACCTTAAATAACAAATTGGGACCATATAGGCCCCAACCGCACCTTAAAAACCTTAAATAACAAATTGGGACCATATAGGCCCCAACCTCACCTTAAAAACCTTAAATAACAAATTGGGACCATATAGGCCCCAACCGCACCTTAAAAACCTTAAATAACAAATTGGGACCATATAGGCCCCAACCGCACCTTAAAAACCTTAAATAACAAATTGGGACCATATAGGCCCCAACCGCACCTTAAAAACCTTAAATAACAAATTGGGACCATATAGGCCCCAACCGCACCTTAAAAACCTTAAATAACCAATTTTGACCATATAGGCCCCAACCGCACCTTAAAAACCTTAAATAACATATAGGCCCAAAAAAAAAAAAAAAAATATATATAAATAAATATAAATATATATATATATATATATATATATATATATATTGATAGATATATATATATATATATTGATAGATATATATAAAAATTTATATCAATATATCACAATAAATAAATATATATATATATATATATATATATATATATAAAAATTGATATCAATATATCACAATAAATAAATAAATATATATATATATATATATATATCAAATTGATATATATATATATATATATATATATATATATATTTATTTATTGTGATATATTGATATTAATTTTTATATATATATATATATATATATATATATATATATATCCAAATATATATATATATATATACGCATAAAAAATACACATAAATATACATAAACATATACATACAACAATATATATTAATTGATATTTATTATTTGATTAATTGATGTTCTTTATTACTAGGTATATTATATTGTTCATGAATTTCTATTACACTTTATTTGTTATACATATTACAGTGCTATTTTTTGGCTATACATGTTACAGGATATTATCCTGTAACATGTATATCACATAAAATAGCCCTGTAATATGTATAATACATACAGGGTCAAACAAGTTCACACTAACCTTTTTTACCCTTACAGGCTTCCATACCTGCTTGCTGATTTGCAAATTTTTTGAAGACTCTCATTGGTTGAAATCGATGTCAATCAAAAATTTCAGCCAATCAGAGTCCTTCAAAAATTAGTATATATAGCAGACCGTGGGAAAAAAACAATTAATCGCGGGAGGGGCTCCTTGTAGGAGGAGCTCTTTTAGTGTGTTGTTTTTTTTTTTTTTAGAGCGTCGGTTTTTCTTTTGTGGAGGCCTCTTTCAATGGGCCAGAATGGATGGATGGACAATGGCTTCAATCAAGATTGGATTATTTTTGACCATTGGCTTCAATCAACATGGATTATTTTATTTTGACCATTGGATTCAATCAACATGGATTATTTTATTTGACCATTGGCTTCAATCAACATGGATTATTTTATTTGACCATTGGCTTCAATCAACATGGATTATTTTATTTGACCATTGGCTTCAATCAACATGGATTATTTATTTTTCATGACTATATCCAGAGAGGACAGAAGGCCAACGCTGGAGGGGTCAATTTTACAGTTAAGTATGTGCTGTTGTTTATTTTATTTTTTATTAATGTTTGTTTAAAGCTGTTTATTTTTGTATAAAATGTGTTACTAACTGTACTAACAATGTGTTTGCTTACTGTTTAATTGTAATAATGTTTTTACTGTATTTTTTTTTCCCTTCCCTTATTTTTATTTTATCTTTAGAAGTGACAGGCACATATACATGCCTGTTACTTCTAAAAATGGAATAAAAATAGGGGGGGGGGGGGGGTAGGTAGTTGGTTCATCCAGGGTGGGGTCGGTCACGGTCAGGCGCCCATCGGTCGCCCATAGGCCACGATCAGGGGTGGCACAGGCCTCATGGGGGTGAACATCCACCCCCATGTGGCCTGGTCAACCCCGCTCACTGCCCGAATACCCGGGGTAGCATAGGCCGCATCGGGGTGGTGCCGGGGGCCCGGTGGTGATCGGGCCTCGGGGGTGGCATAGGGCGGCAACATGGAGGTCATCAGGGGTGGCACAGGCCTCATCAAGGGGGTGATCCGATCACCCCCATGTGGGCCTGTGCCACCCCGCTCACCACCCGACTACCCCGATCCCGTGATCGGGGTAATCCGGCGGTGGCATGATGGCATAGCTAGGCTAGCATAGGGCAGGCCTGATCGGGGGTGGCACAGGCCACATGGGGGTGATGGCTGGGGTCGTCGGTGGTAGTTGGTGGGTGGCTGGGTAGGTGGCACTGGCAGGCCAGGCAGGCATAGTGGGGGACTGGGGGTAACTGGTCACCCCTAACTTTTATTAGGGGCTACTAGGGGTTTTGGTTTGGCCAGGGTCAGGGCAGGTGCCAGGCAGAGGCAGGTGTAGACTTACTGTGTTAGGCAGGCAGAGCAGATGAGTCGATTCAGCCAGGGAGGTCTCTCAGTCTCAGCGTGACCAGGGTCAGGAAACAGAAAGGGGGAAGGGACAGGGAACTGGTGGTTTTATTGACTGTATCAGTCAATCAAAATGATAACTCGAGGCCCTATTTGCTGGTGGGCGCTCAGGGCTAACGGTCTGGGTGGGTTTAGATTGATCACTTAGTAACTGGACAGCCTTCCATCATTGATTGGTCAATGATGGAAGACTGTCAGTTATTAATTGATACATTTATGACCGCCCATGCATATCGTCACTGTGATGGTGGGCGGCATGCATTAACGGTCAGGGGGCCAGGCCAGGACTCATTGAAGAGAGAGAAGAGTCTAAAGGTTAGTGTACACAGTGTATAACTATTGTAATTTGATCACACAGGGTGCAGGCAGGGGGCTATATAGATACACAGCATTAGTTAATATAGCGCAAGGATTATTTTAAAGTGACAGTGTCCCTTTACTAACTTTACTTCATTTTTAATACTATTTAGACTTGAAATGATGATGTACACCTTATATTTATTTGTTTTTGGGTTATACTAATACATTGTTGTGTTTTTTTTATTGCAGGGTGAAGAAAATATTTGGGGGGGCGTTTGCCCTGACGCCCCAATGGACGGGCCGCCCCTGAACAAGTGTCTTTTTTTTTCTTTAACTGCTGTGGTCCTTTAAAACTTATTGGATTACACTAGGTATATAATATATCCAGGCATTTAAATTACTTTTATGTACTTTATTTTATAACAAAAAGTGTGTAAAAGCTCTCTGCAAAACCATCCAAATAGAACCTGTTGGGTATGCCTTCTGTAGCTCATGAAGACACAGTATGGTTGTTCTGGGTGTGCAGTGTCTACTACTAGCCAATCAGTAACTATGTCACATTCTGCAATGTGCTGCTGATAGGTGTCACTGATTGGATCATTTGAAACACTGCATGAACTGCAGAGGGCATATATATAGATATATTGTTGTCATAGTGAAATCATGAAACCTTCTGTATTCCTTTAAAATATACTCTTTTATAATACTACACTTACAAAAAAGGTAAAATGTTTTGGAACATAAATTACACAACCGCCAATATATTACTTTTTATATACAATTAGGCTGCTGTTTAATTTACCATTTTGTTTTTATTTTATTATCAACTTGCTGAAGATGGAGATTTTGAATGCACTGGAACTGCAAGATGAGAAAGTGGCATCTAAAACCTCCAGTGCTATAAAAACAGGACTAATGAAAAGCAAATTATTTTATATATTTAAGGACACACCCTCCAGATAAACTGGTTGACCACATGATCTATCACTAATGACTACAGTTTATCACATTACAGGGATATGTAGTAACTAGTTCCCTGACTAATAAGATAACATTGGCACCTGTATTCTCTGTACAGTGCCGCAGGGTGGCGCATGAGGGATACTCAGGCCTGGTACAATAAATACCATCATATTGTCTTATAGAAGTAATAATTAAATGTGGTAATATGAGCATTTATAGAAGTGCTTTCAAAATTGCCGGTAAGGGGCAGTGATAGATATCATGTAAGAAGACATGACCCCAGCAGGATCCATTCTGCGCATTCAAACAATAAGTGACACTGAGAAAGAACATTATGGGTAAACCAACGGGCACAGCCAATTTATTAAACCAACATATATATGTACCAACATGGCATAACAAGTGGGAGGAGCCCAACCAGGGGCAGCAACCTCTTGACCCTGGGCGCCTGCCCATGGGTCCTCCTACTTTTGCGCTGCACCCGCCCAAGAGGTAGGGGCAAGCCCCTTTTTAATTATACCCCTGGCCTGGGCAACTCCCCATCCCGCCACTAAGCAGTGCAGGAAGCAAAACCTTACTGCACTGCGCTCCCCCCCCAAAACCCCCAAGGCTCGTTGCACACCCTCCTTGCATTCCAACATGAACATTTCCATCCCACATTTGCATCACCCTCAAACTCAGGGTGGCAGATAACCAGGAATCCCATCTTGTTAGAAAAACTGGCCAATAATTTATTGAATTTAACTCGAGCACCATTCAAATGGACAGGATCTCTGGCATTCCGCCACACCCTCCTCCTTACTATGTCTGACCAGATGACTACAACTCCCTCGAACCTTGCCTTCCACAAAGCTATCTCTCTTTTCATATCCCTGACTAAACGTTTAATGGGCGCTATCCCTAAATCGTTCCCCCCGGCATGGATTATGATTAGAGATGGGCAGCCAAAACGACGGGCATGTGAATCGACCAACTCACAGACACCTTTCCATCTCAGCCCCCGAATGCCAGCCCATCGCACCAGTAGATCCTCCTTTAGTAAGCCAAGTTGCAGGCCGATAGGCGAAACTGTAGCAAACTGCTCTGCCCAATATATGTACGAATGACCCAGTATCCAGAGTTGCCTTCCAGCGCCTGTAACAGATATAACACAGTTAGCCGAAAGCAGCTGAAGGTCTTACATAACTTCGCCAACGCCTCGATTCCCACCTTCCAATTTTCCTGATCACCTCCTCCGGCAGCCCAACACTAGCCGCAACCGTGGCTGCCCCAATACGGAAGGAGTGGGACCCAAAATTTGCAACTTCCAAACCCAGGTGGTGCAAGCAGATTTTAAGCACCTTGGAGAATTGGAAGTGAGAAAGCTCAAGTCCATTCTCATGTATTAAAAGTGGCCCCGGATAATCCGGTCTTACTTGCAGAAAACTAGTCATACACCCCACAGGACAACAATCAGTCCCTGTCCTACCCAACACAATCTCTCTCCCCTTTCCCTCCTGGTCAGTTTTGGACCTCCACAGCCACATTGACACCCTGCCCTCCTGTAAGCCAATGTCTACCAGCTGCAGGCCCCCGGGACCTCGCCTGCTTGCCGCAACCAGTTCCCCGACTCTAAATGCTCCAAAAAAGGCCAGGGCAAAGGATGTACGAAAAAGCGAAGACACGTAAGGGGAGCAACACACCTCTGTCAGCACATCCGATATGCGAAGCAATAGCGAGAACGTTATAGGTCGCCTCCAATCCTGGGTCTGCCTGCCTTTGAACATGCCACACACGACCTGCTTGACGATAAAGACATTAGTCAGGTCCCGCTGTCCGGCTAGCTTGAACATGAATGCCAAAGCTGCTGTCTGCCGCACCACCGTGGTCTTTGAGAGCCTTTCGCTCTTACAGTGCAACAAAAACCATAACAGGACCCAGGGCCTCCTCTCTTCTGAGTCAGCACCCCCGACCATATCCACCAGTTCCTGCCACCTCTGCCAGACTTTCCTGTAAGCCACCCATGTATTTGGCGCCAATGGGTACCTCACCAGTCACCCTACCTCAGAGCTCCATACTCCCAAACTTCCTCTGGGAAGCTGTCGCCCTGTTGCTTCGCCCCAGGCACCAGCAGTCTGAAGCATTCCCACTGGAAATGAGACAGGGCATAAGCAATACTGCTACGTGATGCGGGCACGTGCCTGGCCCGGAACCATAAGTTCCACTGCAAACAACACAACACCAACTGTCGAACCAAACGTATAACCGGCACTGCTGTTGCCTTGGCGCCATTACTAGAACGCACATCTGCTATACTGTCTGACTGGTACACCACCTGCTGATCCCTCAGCCCTGAACCCCATATCTGAACAGCTGCGACTATGGCAACGAGTTCCCGAAACAGTGCGTCCTCCGTTAGACCCGCCTCTGTCAAGGCCGCGGGCCACTGCTCCGTGCCCCACTTCCCATTGAAAAAAAAGGGCCGCCGTCAGCCTGTGGCAGACTTTGAAAGGCAGAATCAGATGAGACAGTGGCAACCGGGACTGGCCTTAGCACTAAATCCCCCCCCAGGGACTTCTGGCTTTTTAGCTGCCCCTTTAGCCCTGGCAGGACCCTTACCACCCTTTTTGTGAGGGTGCGTTGCTTGAGGAGTGGGGGTGTTGGAGATAATGATTTGACTCAGTGGTGTCTCTTAGGTTTAGGTTAGGGTTTTTCCATTTACTGGCTATATGGTTTTTTACCGCTAAGAATATGGACTGGAGTAACCTATCCTGGGACCTGGACAGTATGGGGGGTCTCTGTCCCAAGAGACAAGTTTCGATGGTGGGGGTTATTTGGGTGAGAAAGAGTTTTGAGGCTATTTCGGTTGTCTCGGACCAGATGTCCTGGGCCTTCGGACAAGTCCACCATATGTGGATGAAGGTCCCCTTCTCTGGACATCCCCTGAAACAGGTGTCGGGCTCTAGAGGATTCATTTTATGAAGCCTAGCTGGGGTAATGTAAGTCCTATGGAGCACTTTTAATGAAGTTTCCATCAGGCTGTTATTGTAGGAACCTTTCGCTAATCTCTGGCTAATTTGTCCCCATTTCTTCAGATGCCATGTCTGGCCCAGGTCTTCCTTCCATTTTATCAAGGGCTTAGGCTTACTATTGCTTTGCGGGTTATTACATTTCTCGTAAATTATGCCTAGTGTACCTTTAGATAGCGGGGCGTCCGAGCACATGCGTGTCATCCAGTTTGCTTGGGGTTGGCCTAGTGACTTCCCCAGAGTCCATATAAAGTGACTAAATTTACAAAAAACGAAATGTTCCTTTAGGGGGAGATTAAAGTTGTCTCTAAGGTGTTCGAAGTTAATGAGTTGGCCCTCTTTGAACCAAGCCCCCACCCTGTCCAGCCCATTGGAGGTCCACCAGGCCACTGAGTCACTCGGGAGATCCTTTGCAAAGAGGGGGGAAGTGGTAATCAATAGGAGCGGAGAGAGGTCGGGAGTCAGGCGCCTTTTTAAGTTCGAACAGGCCCAGCATCCCAGGGACAGTCTAATCATGGGGTTGGAGCAAGTGAGTGGCTGGCGGTGGGACTTTGGAAGCCATACTACCGTGTCCCACCCCTGAGGGTATAACTGTTGGTTTTCTATTGCTACCCAGATGGGTTGGTGTGCCTCTGAGTGCGCTTGGGGTAGAAAAGAGATCCGGGCCGCCATGTAGTAGAGTTTAAGGTAGGGAAATGAAAGTCTGCTGCTATTTTTGTGCCTAAACATAGTGAGTTTCGGGATTCTGGGAGTTTTATATCTCCATATGAACCTCATAATTTGCTTTTGTAGGTTGTCCAGGTCCTTGATGGGGACTTTAATTGGGAGTGATCTAAAATAGTACAGGATTCTGGGGAGTATATTCATCTTGGCCGTGTGGATCCGGCCAGATCAGGAGATACAGAGTTTATTCCATCTCTCTAGGTCAGCTGCTATCTCTTTGAAAAGGGGCGGGTAGTTTGCCCCATAAATGTCCGCGATGTTCGGGGTAATTCTTATTCCCAGATACTTTAATTGTTTTTTGGGCCAGTGGAAGTTGAATGTGGTCCTAAGCCTCTCCTTCTCAGGTTGTGTAAGGTGGTGCCCTATAATTTCTGATTTATCTTTGTTCACTCGCAGCCCGGAGACAGAGTGGAATTTGTCCAGCTCTTCCATCAGGGTCGCCGTGGACGTGAGTGGGCGGGTCAGAGTGCAAAGTAGGTCGTCAGCAAAGATACAACATTTATACTCTTGGCCTTCTAATTGTAGCCCTTGGATCGCTGGGGAGGCCCTAATACTTTGAGCTAGTGGCTCCATAGCGAGGGCAAAGAGTAGTGGGGAAAGAGGGCAGCCCTGTCTGGTCCCCCTCTGTATGTCTAATAGCGAGTTCTCTGGGCCAGAAAGTTTCAGGATTGCTTGTGGAGACCTATAATATGTTTTAAGGAGGTTTAGGAAGTTCCCTCCAATACCAAATTTCTGTAGAACTGCAAATAAGTATGACCATTCTATCGTGTCAAATGCTTTTTCGATGTCTAAGGCTAGAGTACAAAGGTTTTTTTTTGAGTGTTTGGCCAGGTGTATGATGTTTAGTACTCTCCTAATGTTCTCTCCCGCCTGCCTGTGAGGGATGAAGCCTCCTTGGTCCTTGTGGATTAGATTAGGTAGGAAGCTGGAGATCCTTGTTGCCATCAATTTAGCCAGGATTTTGATGTCCCCATTGAGCAGAGAAATAGGCCGGTAGATTTTAACCTCCGTAGGGTCCCTCCCCGTCTTGGGAAAGAAGACCATAGTCGCCTGGTTGAGCTCCGGCGACATCTGTTCTCCCTTCAGGATAGCATTGTACATTAAAACCAAGTGGGCAGTCAGTATATCTACAAACTTTTTATAGTAAAGATTTGAAAAGCCGTCGGGCCCGGGGGATTTGCCTAGTTTGAGTGTTTTAATGGTGTCTCTGACTTCCCTTTCTGTAACCTCTGAATTGAGTAATTCCAACTCGGAGTCTCCCAGAACAGGGTCCCCCTAGGTTGCCTTTCAGGGAGTCCTCGGCTACCTGTGTTTGTGAAGTGTATATCTCTTGATAGAATGTTCGGAAGATACCCTGGATCTTAGCCTGACTATTTGTGATTATGCCCGTTTTAGTTTTGATTTGGGTGACCCTTGCTTGCTGGAATCTGGCATTCAGCCTATTGGCCAGTAAGGGGCCCGGTTTGTTTGCCTGCGCGAAAAATTTGCTCTGGGTTTTCCTTAGGGCCTTCTCTGTTTGGGCTGACAGGATGTTGTCTAGTTCTAGTCTGATCAGGTCTATCCGCTGGCGGTTTTGGTCTGACTGCTGTTGCTGATTTAGTTTTTCTAGGGTGGCTAGTTCCTTGGTCAGTCGGTTCTCCTTTTCCCTTACCTTTCTTTTATATGCCGAGGCTAGCTTTATAAAACTACCCCTTATAAATGCTTTGTGTGTTACCCAGAACCACCCAGCTCCCGTGGAGGGGCTGGAGTTAGTGGAGACGAAGTCCCTCACGTCTCTGGAGATATGGTCTAGTACACTTGGGATTGACAGGAGCCTATCATTGAGCCGCCATGTGTATGGCGCTACAAGATTGGGGGCTAGGTTCAGGCCTAGTGTGACCTGACTGTGATCTGACCAGGGGCAAGGGACTATGTCCGAAGAGATGGCTTGATCTAGCAGAGAGGCGTCTATAAAAAAGGGTGTCTATACGTGAGTAGGATTTGTGTGGGGGGGAATAAAACGTATATTCCCTCTCTTAAGGGTGGAGTCCCCTCCAGGCGTCTACCAATCCCAATTTTAGGAGCAGATTTTTGATTAGCTTGATTTTGTCTGGGGGTCTAAATTCCCCCTGTTTCCGAGACCTATCCTTGTCTGGGTCTAGCACTAGGTTAAAGTCCCCGCCTATAATAACTTTGCCTAAGTCCTGGGATTCTAGTGTCTCCAGAAGATTTATAATTGCGTTGTGGGGGGCTAGGGTAAGCTTTGTGTTAAGCAGATTGCTCGTGATAATCACAAAATTACCCTCTTTATCAATTTTTTTGTGGGAAACTTGGAAAGGAAAGTCATATGAATTAATATTGTTGCGCCCGCCCTCTTGGTTTTTTGGCTAGAGGTGTGAAAGGTTGGGTAGTCTTTGTGCAAAAACGAGGGGGACTTCCCCTGCGCAAAGTAAATCTCCTGAAGAAAAAGGACTGCAGGCTTGTCCTTCTTGTACGTTATGAAGGCTTTCCTTCGCTTGTTGGGGGAGTTAAAGCCTCTTACATTGTGTGTAGTGAACGTGTAGTGTGGGTTAGCCATGTGAGTGTGTGGAGGTCTGCAGGGACCCCATTTAAGCTGTTACTCCAGGTTGCTTGGTGGAGAGCCGGTCGCCAGGGATCCGCGCAGGCCAGGGCAAACCCCCCTGAAGAGATGGGCGAGCCAAGTTGGAAAACCTGTGGGCACCCCCGGAAGGGGTGGCGAAGAGAGAGACTTTAGTCAGAACATTAGAAAGGGCGCCCTTCACCCTAAGGGTACGACCCCTGAACATGAGATACAATGCTAGCAACTTTACCATAAACAAATTTAACCTAACATTACTAAACATAAAGTCCCGTATGGGGCTCTAACAGGCATTGCTGAAATTACCTCAAATAACAGTAAAATACAAAATCTAACAAAGTTGAGCTTGTGTTCTCCTCTAGCAGTCAGCTGTGGTATTTCAAAATTAGCATTGGGCCTTAAACTGTGGGTTAGTGGGAGTCCTAAGCTTTATGTATACATATAACTATCTAGGCTATCTTGGGCCTAGGCCGCCCTTAGTTAAACACTGTGCATTGTGGTCTACCACTTATGCTAGAGATATATAGTGACTGCAGCTCCAAGTAGAACAAATAAAAAGAAAAAAAGTGCAAACAAACGTCTATCAGTCCCAATTTAGGTGAGTCTTGACGTGCTTGGAAGGTCAGTTATGTGGTCTGGGCTCAGGGTCGGCTGAGTGTCTCTGGTCGCCCCCGATCGGTGCGACTTCTTGGCCGTTTACCAGATTCTGGCCAGTCTTGCTTCAGGCGCCGGTTCCGGAGCCAGGCCTCCCTCAGCTGGGTCCACTAAGTGAAGGCGGTGTAGAACTTTGTCCCTTGATGTTGGAATGAAAGAGAGAAAGGGAAGCCCCATCTGTATGGAATCTTGCATTTGATCAAGGTGGCAAGGGCCGGTTTCATTGCTCTGCGTTTCTCTAGTGTTCGTGGGGATAGGTCCATGTAGATTTGGAGGGGAGCGCCATCAGAGCCTTTGATGCTAGGTAATTTTCTTGTGGCATTCAGGATCAGGTCTCTGTTTTTTTGCCTCAGGAAGCGAACAATTATATATTTTGGTAGTTCTTGATTACGTGAGGCCCCAAGGGCTCTATGGGTTCGCTCAATTTCCCAGGTGTTGTCAGCCACCTCTGGTAGGATATAGGAGATCACCGCTCTGAGATATTGCAGCAGGTCGGGTACCGTGTTTGGGACCCCGCGTACCCTGATGTTGTGTCTCCTCGATCTGTTCTTAAGATCGTCCAGCTTGTCGTCTAGGAGAGAGACTTTTGCCACCAGATTGTTGATTTCCGCTCTCTCAGTGGTGTCTCTGAAGGTGCAGCCTGAGATACAGGGTCTACACCTTCAACACCCTTGTCACTCTCTCTCACGTTGCTGGTGAATACCTAAGCCCTGGCCTGCCGCATCAACTAAAGTGCCGCCCCCCCCCCCCCCCGGCAAGCTGCCCCCGACCGGAATCAACTGTTCAGCCTGCCTGCCAGAGGGGCGTTGGTCTCCAAAGTCGCCCAAGCCGCCAGCCACCGCAGACTGCTCTTGGGAAACTGCAGGGGAAGGGGCTATGCAGTCCTCTAGTCACCTAACTCCGTGGCAAAGGACCTGAGAGCGAATCACCCCTAGTAGGCGATCCAGCTCTGCAACAGCCTGGGCATCCATCTATCCATCTAAGGATGGTCAAAAAAAATTGGCCAGGGTCAGCTACCTACAGTAATGGACCTGCAGCGGGCAATAAAGACTGCAGGGAATAATGGAATACCAAATCTATAAATACTCCAAATCCCACTAAAACTGTAACCCCCCTTCCCGAAACAAAAGGGGGCAGGATAAAAAAAACAAATTACCCCCTTGAGCAGGCTCCACTATAGGCCCTAACTGACCCTCCTTTAACTAACCCCAAGAGAGCTCAGTGATTAATGCTGCAGCAGCCAGAAGTGGCCTGGTAATACCCAGCTAGAGGAGTCTGGCCCCCTAATAAAACTATGGGAATCCTCCTGGTTAGCAGGAATAAGTGCAGATATCAATATCTCCCAGAGGATATGACAATATATATATGGTGCACAGGCCCAACATACAAGCCAAGGAAGCCAGACACAGGACCACAGGCAACAAACCAAACAAAGACAAACCCACAGCACCCAAAGCACACACAGCACCCAGGCACACACAGCACCCCAGGCACACACAGCAACCCAGGCACCCACAGCAACCCAGGCACCCACAGCAGCAATGCCCACTAAACAACCAAAGCCCAGCCCAATATCACACCTGCCCAATATCACACCAGCCCAATACCAATACACAAGAGGTTTACTGCCTCCGATGCTCTCCGCACGCTGGCCGGCTGCAGAGTGAGCCAAAATGGCGCTGGTAGGGATGTTATAGTGGTATGCTACACGTATAGGCACCTGCTTGTAGAATGTTAGGTTTAGGGTTCTTGCCCCTGGTAGAGCAATATGTTAAAATGAACTGTGTGATGTTGTAAGGTGCATTACTGCAGGAGCCAATTCACTTTCCTTGCAGTAGGGTGGTTTATGGCACATGCACTGATCAGAATAATTTAGCAATACCCTGTAACTGCCCTTTACACCCATACTTAGCCGAGGCCATCAGGGTCGTTTGTGATTGAATGGTATAATTTAAATGATAAAGGATTGGCATGGCTTATAGTATAGCTTCGTTTGGCGTGTCATGGATTTTTTACATCTCCTCTGATTGATAATATACAGATTACCGTATTTATCGGCACATAACACGCACCGGCGTATAACATGCACCTCATTTTAAGAAGGGAATTTCAGGGGGGAAAAAAAATTCAAATAAAGAACTTTGAAGCACAATCCTCAACCTCCCTCCTCATCCTCAACCTCCTCCTCAACCCCCCCATCCTCAACCCCCTCCTCAAACCCCCCATCCTCAAATCCCCTCAACACCCCCATCCTCATCCTCCTTCCTCAACCCCCCTTTCCTCAACCCCCCTTTCCTCAACCTCAACCCCCCTCCTCAACCTCAACCCCCCTCCTCAACCCCCCTCCTCATCCTCAACCCCCCTCCTCATCCTCAACCTCCCTCCTCAACCCCCTCCTCCAGAAAGAGAGAATTTGTTATCTGGGGTTTCTTAAAAGTAGGTGAAGTGTAAATTTCCCAGTTACATCAAAAATAATAAAATGAATAAATTCACTTAGTTAAAATATTTATTAATATAAAATAATTTTGTCCAAAGAGTCCATTTAAGTATACCACGACCATTAGTAACTGTTATAGACAGATTATTAGAAGGTAGGACATCCATCAAATCAGTGTAAAACTAGATACAAATGTTACTGTGTCACCCTTTTCAAAACCTTCTACTTCTTAAAGGTGGACCCTGTGTGCACTGGAAGGTAAACCAATGGTCCTCAAGTCAAGAAAGACACTGTACTAAATACTATCTAGTACTATAACATACACATTTTTCCCACTGGAAATCATGTACTTTTTACCATAAAGTAAAAAACTGAAGTATATGTCATGTAGACAATACAGAAGAGGAAAGTTCCCCAGACAACACCCACTGTGACTCATTGACTCTGTATCTGTTTTTAAAAACAATGAAACTCTAGGACCAAAGTAGGTTCACAAGATGTTTGGGTCAAGTCATCAGATAATGTCTTGGAGTCTCCTCACTACAACCTCATGCACAAAGATTTGTAGCGAAAAACAACAACATTTGTATGCTGTATAAAAGATTCTAAATATATGAAAACACAACTTAGGATCACTGAAGATTAAAATGACAGTCCGCCCACAGGAATTTGCTTTAATTTTAAAGAGCATTAAAATATGGCTATACATTGTACAAGCAATTTTTCTCTTTAGTAAATAATTTCTGAAATATTTAGAATTGATGGTTACAGTATGTGCAGCTTAGTATGCTGATATGAGAGTGCTTGATAAGGCTGGACGAGGTGTCTAACTGCCAGATAACATTGATGGTCTTTATTTTGGACATTACAGAGACAGACAAGCCATGGGCGTAGGAGCCCAAAAAAACTGAGGGGGGATAATTCAATTCTACTCCCAGGAGAGGGAGCAGGGGTGGATCTACCGCTGGTAGACACAATGCAATGCACTGGGGCCCTGCTCTGGGGGGGGGGGGGGCATTGCTGCAGTGCCCCTCAAAATATTTTATGGAAAATGCATACTGCTCCATCTAGTGGCCAAATCTGATAATGCACAAGTTTAATTTTGTTATTTTTTTTGTGCCCTATTCATTTCAATCTGGGGGGAATTCCCCCCCCCCCCCCCCAGTTCCTTTGCCCCTGAGACAAGCAGACTGTAATTCTAATTAGCACATCAAATAAGTTAATTAAGATATGTGAGCCATTTTTATATGATTGCAGCAAAAAATAGCATTACATTTCCCAAGACCTATTCAGTTTTGAGAAAAAAAATGGATAATATAAACTATAGCTAGTTTTTTTTATACTCATTAAGGATAACCTAAACAAACACTTGATTTTGGGGTGGTAGAGTCTCTTTAAATAAAGCTTCTGTGTTTGTGAACTATAGAAATAATTAAACAACTTAGCAACTATGTACATTATAAATGTAACAAGGGGACTCTTTATTTGTTGGGAATGGAAAAAAACGTTTTTATTATTTTTTATTAAACTACATGGGCATCTAACATGTTTATATTATATACGAGGAGAAGATGCCAGGGAAGACCACAAATTACTTGGATGCACTGGGATCCTCCATTTACAAGTTCTGACACTGCCTGTAACCTGAGGATGAGGGTTATCCTACTGGGAATTATTCTTCTGTTTAGTTCTCAAATGGCTATTTACAATCAGCCACATTAAATTCCAGCCCCGTAAGTGCAACTTGAGGCTTGCAATGGCTGCAAGCATGACGAGTTGCAGATTTATGGTGCTATTAAATTAAAAGGGGCTGCAAGTTACGAGCTGGAGACGCAAACCCGTAACTCATTCACCGAACACTGGATTTGCGGCCCTGCGCAGGATCAATTAGTCAAACCCGTAGTTCCGGGTTTAGACGTCACTGAAAAATGGAGGTTGGATTTCAAAGTCCTACGTGCTTCAATTACAATTTACAATCGGACCCACAGTCCAGTTATAATGCAATATTCATAAAGTACACATGCGAGTTACAGTATATGTATTAACACATTGATTGCCGGGATCGATATAACACAAAAAATTAACATGAGATAAAGTATGTTTCGGGGATGATTTGCAGGCTTGAGAATGATGTGCTATTAATTCTAAGACATAACATCACTTTAACTTTTATTATTAGTACAGTAGTGTGTTTTTATTTACAGTTAAAGTGCTACAAATTGGACTTTACCCCCCTTGCGGGTCCTCTCCAGCACTCGTTTTGCTTTGGGCTCCATATGCGTGTTACAGGCTTGCTCGTGAGTGACTTTGTTGCATTTTAATAGCATGATTGGAATTGTAGCGCTTACGGGCTTGACAGATCAAAGGATTTACGGCCGCGAAGTTCAATGTTGCTCAATGTTCAATCGCGGAGGCTTTTTTCGTCCTTGCTGCGCCTTAACCCGCAAGTCGTCTGCTGGTTGCTTTAAGAGGCTAATTTTATAGCCTTAAGTCTTGCGAGCTATGTTACGAGCTACGATTCATAAAATAGTAGCAATTTAATGGGGCTAAATGTCTTTTAACCGTTCTGAAGAGAGATCATACTTGAATCTACAATGCATATTTAATCCTGGTAGGAACAAAATAAAATGTATGTTGCCCTTAAAGCAAAATTTTATTAAATAATTAAAAACAAAAGGCTGTATTTGTTTTTTTTAAACTTTATAAAATATTTTGTCAATTATTAAGCCAAGTTCTTTGTAATAGTCATTAAAAAAAATACCTTTAAACATGTTTTTTCCTTCTGGATATCTACCTTGTGTTGAAGGGGCTTGTGTACCTGAATGAAGCTGTGAGCTATACCATGTAGGGTCATCTAAGATAGATAGGTCATATCAGAGAGTTCAGAGAAATCATGGTCCATTGGAGAAGGAACTGGCAACTCACTCCAGAATCTTTGGCAAGATAACCTTATGGATAAGCATAGCAAGAGACATAACCATATATGTGCCTGGCATGCTGCGGTCCATAGGGTCACAGAGAATCTGACACAACTGAACAACAAACATGATTTTGAAGAGTGAGAAAAGAAGGAACAACCAAGTATGTGCAATATCTATGTCTATGAGGTCATAGCTTGGCAATGTTGAGGACATATATTCTGCACGTACAGCAAATACTTCCTAATAGGCTCAATGATCATTACTTCATCAGAAAGAAAAACAATGGGGATAAATGTCCTGTCAGGAGGAAAGTTAGGTTTAGTTTCATGATGTAGAGTAAAGAACAAACATAGATCAGGTAATCCATAACATGCCAAGAGGTTTGGCCCTGGCAGCTACTCATGGAGTATGTTGATATTGGGCTGGGACGTGACTACATAGATACAAATGAATGAACATATTAAGAGCCTCATTCAATTGAGGTTTCGGGCGATCTGGGAGCCCGTAAGTGAGGTCGCAAGCTATTTTGCTAATAACGGTGGAAGCGATGACAGACATTAGAATTAATTGCAAATCGTCAGGAAATTAAATTATATTTATTTGTCATTTCGGGGTTAAATCTATCTTGGGTATCAATGAGTTTATACATTACCGGTCCGCTTATATGGACTAATTCTTTATTTATGGGATTTGCGGGTCTGAACGCATATCGGACCCCCGAACCTAATTGATTGACACGTAACCTCCATGTTTTACTGCCGTAATAAAGACGGCCTCATTTTCTATTGGCTGATTTGAAATGTGCGGTTACGGGCTTGCTGAACTAATCATGTTCCCGCCCTGAAGTGCTCTGAACCAGTGCACGGTTTACGGTTTCGGCTTTGGGGCAGTAACTTGCGGGCTTGAGCAATTGAATAGCATTGTAATCGGAGACCAACGGGAGCCAACAACACCTCTGCAGACATACGGCGGTCTGTGATCGAGTTGCGGGCTTCTAATTGAATATGGCCCTAAATGTCTACTCAGGTGTGTTGAGGTGGAACAGATACACAGCCTTTTTAAATTGTGATTCGGCCAATTTATTAGGTCTCTATATAAGCACTTAGCATATGTTTTTCACAGAAGTTTTTAGTTAGTAAACTTCTATCTAAAAGCAAGGTTTTCACTAACTAAAAACGTCTGTAAAAAAAATATGCTATGTGCTTAAATAGAGCCCTAATCAATTGGCCAAATTACAATTTAATAAGGCTGATAATGTTTTGTTAGTAGCCCTGACTACTAGGTGTAAAATATTCCAAAAGCTCTTTACTACAGTAAAGTGAATGCAGTCTAAGGTATATACTGTAAATATTACATTAAAGTGGCATTGTACAATGGAGAAAAAAAAACATATATGTTTGAAAACTTTATCTCTGGGCATAATGAATGCAAGGAAAAGGTAAAAAAGCTAGTTATTACTTAGAAAATGTTTTTGATGCATCTGATGAATCCCAAAGACGTCCATGAAGTTGTGTGTGAGAGAAGTGGTCATGTATACTTCTGGAGGGCTGTCTGCTTGCTGCTCAGAGTTAAAAATACGAAGATTATGGCAAACAGATGGGGAAGAAGTGGAGGCAGTGACAGGTTTTATTTTTTCTGCAGATGGTGACTGCTGCCATGAAATTAAAAGTCTGGACAAGCTAGTAAAAAGTAAAGATATTACATTATCAACAAAGATCTTCAAAGTTAGGACTATGGTATTCCCAGTAATAACATAAAGATGTGAGAACTGGACCATAAAGAAGTCTGAGAGCTGGAGAATTGGCACCTTTGAATTGTGGTGTGGGAGAAAACTGCTTGGGCGCCCTTTGCAAGAAGATTAAACCGACCAATACTACCAGTAATAAGGCCAAACTGTTCCCTGGACGGTTTGATCATGAGGCTAAAGTTCAAATATTTTGGCCATGTCATGAGAAGACAGGATTCCCTAAAGAAGGCTCTAATACTGGGAAAGATGGAAGGCACACAAATAAGGGGTTGGCAGAGGCATATAGATGAGTTAATTGAAGCAATGAACATGAGCTTGATGGAGGTCTGAGAGACAGATGTGCCTAGCGAGCTGCGGTTTGTCGGGTTCAAGTAGAGTCTGATATTAGGCTCTCATACAAAGATGTCTAGTGTATTGAAGGATGTGCATTTGGGTACTTGAAAACCATTACAACTAGTCATGCCAAGTTATCAAAAACTGTCTGTTGAATATAGATGCTTAAAGGACCAGTGTAGTGTGGGAATAACTAACAAACTAACAACATTAGAGTATAAAAGCATTTTGAGTAAAATTATAATTTTAGAATCCTCTTTCTCTCTCTCTCTCTCTCTCTCTCTCTCACTCGTCTCCCTCCCTGTCCCTCACACCATGTTTCCATTTTTCTTTTAGCCCAATTGATACCTGCACACAAGCCAAACTGCTGAACTTCTGAGAGCTTCCTACACACTAGAAGGTATGGAGAGACTATGGAATTTGCTCCATACCTGGAGCTTACTACTGTATGTTTGTTATTATATTTGGGGAAATAGAATTATTTCTAACAATATTTCAACCCTTTACAAATGCTTGCTCTATCCTGCTTGGCTCTCGCCACTTTCCCCCACACTGACCCCATGTTTAGCTTGCATAATTTGCTTAAATCTCTTCCTTCTCACGTGTCCTAATCCTTTCCTATCTCTCAATTTTCTCTCTCTCTCTCTCTCTCTCACTCCTCTCTCCCCCATGTCCCTCATACCATGTTTCCATTTGTCTTTTAGCCCAATTGATACCTGTACACAAGCCCCACTGCTGAAATTCTAAGAGAACTTCCCTCCCTCCTTGCCCCTCAGCCACCCACCCCTATTAAGATTCAGTTTATAGAGACATGGGAATCACCTGACTTCCCTACTTGCAGATTGTATTATCTCACAACTAGGCGCAGTCACTAGACAACATATTACACATTAGATCCCTTCACCTCAGATCCCTTCTCTGTCCCACTAAATTAAAAACCTTTCTAACTTTCGCTTTCTTCCTGATCCTTGTTATTCCCTATGTTACTCTTCCCCGGGTCTCTGCCTCTTCATTCCCTTTAGATTGTAAGTAGTGAGTTTCCAATCTTGTAGGGTGCTTTGGAAAAAGCACTTCCTACAAAGATTTTAAGCTCAAACCAGGCCCCTCTATTTTCTCAAGTTTGTTAATATTGTATTTTCCTTTTTCTTATCCCATGTACAGCAAACCTATAGATTACCCTCAAGGACCAGATCTACCAATGTTTCCATTGTCTTTTGTTTTCACACAGAAGCAGCACAAAGAATTAATAACATGCTTGTAACCCTGGGGGTTCCCAGACAGTTCTGGTATTGAAAGAAAATGTGGTGTACTCAGATGAAATAAGTCCTAGTTAAAAGCAGAATGAGATCATTGTTCAAGTTGGTGAATATCGCCACTGGAAAACAAAGCAAGAATTGAAAAGGGTTTTGGTGGATTTCCTAAATCATGGATAGTAAATTAAAGTGTTTTTTATACTGTAGGTCTCAACTTTAGAATTGGTTCATTTTAACAGTTATGAATCTATAGACTGGACATAGCGGGAATATAGTTATGATGGCAGGATCCAGTACTGATCACACCATGTGAAGTGGGCTAAATGTTTAAAAGTAAAAATACATAATTTTAAAGGTCCACTAAAGTGCTATATTTATAGTATGTTCTTATGAAGAACTTGACTTGATAATGTGCAAAATATTTTCACAAAGTTTAAAATAAGCAGATACAGCTTTTAATTTTAACTGTTATATTAATTTTCTCTTTGATCCTAATGGAGTTAGAAACCTGGGAGAAAAGTGCAGAACTTTTTATTCAGATATGATCTATTTAGTACTGGCTCTTTTACTTAGCCACTTGACAATACAACTAAATGGAAGAGTAAGAGTAAGCCCAAATAGGATAAAAAGGATAAGCCTCACACCCAAGCTACAGACAGACTAGCTGGCCAAGATGTAATCCCCCATAACACAAGCAGATTCTGTGTGGCGCGGAGGCTGGACATGCTTCCTGGGTCAGCACGTAGCGTCGCGTGACCCAGCGGAGTCTGTGAGGCCATCAGCCAATCAGTTGCGTCGGGGGCGAGTCGTGCGTCCGCGTTTCGCGCCGTTTGGCACAGCAGTGCGGTCTCCCGACTGAAACGGACGGAGGTCTGAGGTCCTGCAGCAATAGAGTGAAAGTAGGAAGGTTAAATACTGAGATTTGATACCCAGCATACTAGCACATAAGGGGCAATACTGTCAGGCTCTGCATGCTTGTTTGTGTGATTCTTTTTTCCCCGTTTTTGTGTTGTCTTGTCCCTGTCCTTTCTGTGCTGTGGGTGTGTGTGTGTGTGTGGTTTCTTACACTGTTTCTATGCTGTCTGGTGTGGTCCCCTTGTGTGCCCCCTTGTGTGTTAATATGGATGCAGATGACATAGAAGCCTTACTGGCCGAGGTCAGGACCCGGGAACTAAGCCAAGGGGTCAGGTGGGTGCAGGACAGGCTGGGACCCCCCATGCCTTCTGCGCTTGGCCCTCAGCACATTGAACAGGAACAGCCTGCGGTGGCTGGTGGCCTGGTCAATACCGGAGGTGCCAGTGGGACATATTCCCATCCCATCAGTGTAGGGCTAGCAGACCCCCGTCCATCAGTAGACAGAGCCACAAGAGAGGGGGGGCTACGGGTCAGGGCAGTCAGGACCCCATACCCCTCAAGCAGGTGAGAGCCAGGCCCATGGGCGGTGAAGTTGAGGGCCTAGAACTCCGGCCACCACTGATCACTTTGCCTAAAGGTCCTAGGCCGCGACGAAGGTCAAGGAACAACCCGTTATCACCCCGTAAAGCGGGTGCAGGGGGTAATAGAAAAGCTGGGAGCCCTAAAAAAGCTCCTACAGACCCTCATTTCGCCGACCATGCGGTCCTTATGACTTCTCGTGCTAACAGTGCTTCTGGTACTTTACAGGGACGCACACTAGGCAGTGAGCGGAACATGGCGACGACGCAAGAGAGACGGGACAGAGTGGTCAGCGAAATGAACAGCCAGGACAGCATGGTCATAATCGAGGACGTGCCAGTAACAGCGGCTGTGGCGAGGCCGGGGCGCCCCACTCGAGCGAGCAAGGGGCGGCAGAGGCTCCGGCGCTAGCTTACTCCAGCCGCGCAAGCATAGGTGACCAGGACCACTCCTCAGGGGAGGAGCGGACGGTATGGGCACAAGCATGCAGGTCACGGAGAGCTAGTGACTGTTCCTCTTGCACCCACAGGTCTGGAAGGAGATCCAGATCGAGAAGCAGGAGATCCTGAGGGTGCAGCTGTGCCTGCACTGGATCAGAGAGGAGGAGACCGCGGAGGGCCAGAGTCCCCTGAGCATCAAGAAAGACGCAGGGATACCTTGTTGGCTGTTTCCACTCCAAGGCTTCCGGAAGCAGGTGAGTGCACAATGTTGGGTCGCGCAGCAGAAAAGGGAGAAAGTGAACCCCTGCACAGAAAGGCTGGGTTTTTGGGGTCTCTTAAGACCCTGTTAGCTACACACAACATTAAGGTCAGTGAGCAAGAAATGGGCTCGTGGATAGGGGGGTTAGCGAAGAGCACATGGTCCGAGCTATCTACTAGTGGGGCGGCGGGGCAGGCAGCGCCGGCCGCGAACAAAGGGACGGTCGGGCCACCCGAGCTGGTGGGGGTCCCGGTGCGACAGCAGGCAGTACCAATGCAGGAGTTACCAACGCAGCCATGAGACCCATAGTCTTGTGCTCCCTTCTCCCCATGTCCAGACAACTGAGAGGGGCCCCTGGGAGGGAGATGATCGTCGTAAGTCCTTTAGGCGGCTGCCCAGGACGTTCGATACCTGGCTTCAAGCCTTCTCCATCTGGGCCTGTGTACTATGCAAGCGACACCCTGAACAGAGTTCAGGGTTGTTCGTTTACATAGACGAAATTCTTAACGCCCACAAAGTTTATGGGGGCATGGCTTGGTGGCGGTATGATGAGGAATTCCACCAGTACTTGGCCTCCAGGCCAACCATGGCGTGGAGTGACAAAGCGGTGGCATACTGGTTGAACATTATGACACTGATGCGAGTCACGCCGCCCCCTTCCCCGCCATGCTGCCGTGGCTAAAACGCTACGGTAGTCTGGCTGGCAATGCCAACGCCGCGCTCCTCCTAGAAGAAGGGTTCCGGGAGGGCTTCCGAATTCCATGCAAGATAGATATACAAGGTCTTTTGGTTCCGAACTTGCGGTCGGCTAGGGAATTCCCAGGGGTAGCAGCAAACAAAGTGCTGAACGAGGTCAAACTGGGCAGGATGGCAGGGTTATTTGCATCCCCTCCTATTCAGGACTTGGTCGTCTCTCCGCTGGGGGACGTCCCCAAGAAGAAGAAGGGAAAATTTAGATTAATACAACACCTTTCCTATCCAGAGGCCGTTCGGTAAACGACGGTATCTCAAAAGACCAGGCTACTGTGTCTTATGAATCCTTCGACCGGGCGGTCGAGATGGTCAGGTGGGCGGGTGCCGGGGCGCTTATGGCTAAAGTGGACATTGAAGCAGTATTCAGGTTGCTGCCGGTTGTTTCGTCGATGGCAGCTATTTTATCGACCTATGCCTACCCATGGGGTGCTCAATCTCGTGTGCTTACTTCAAGGCTTTCAGCAAATTCTTGCAATGGGTTGCGAGCCTGGAAGCGGGGTACAGGAGCATTACGCACTACCTCGATGATTTCCTGTTCGTCGGTCCAGCCGGGAATGACGCTTGCCGGTTCATGCTGGAGGTTTTCACCAGAATCTGTCAAGATTTCGGGGTACCACTGGCCCATAACAAAACTGAGGGCCCCACGACTAAGTTGACCTTCCTGGGGATTCGGATCGATTCCACGACAATGGAATGCAGTCTTTACTGGGGAAAAGTGGTGGACATGCGAGCGGAGCTCAGTGCGCTGCAAGGCACGCTTAGAGTGTCCCTGCGACTGTTGCAGTCCATTTTAGGGAAGTTAAATTTTGTATGCAGGATTATCCCCATGGGGAGGATATTCTATAGGAGGATGTCGCTCGCTACCGCCGGCATCGCAAAACCACATCATTTCATTAAAGTTTCTAGGGCTATGCGGGAGGACGCGAGGGTATGGTCAGCTTTCCTTGCCGAATTTAACGGCCGTGTGCTTCTTCAAAAGAAGAGCGCCACCAACGCAGAGTTAGAGCTTTACACGGATGGATCCGGACCGGTTGGCTGCGGGGCATATCTCCAGGGGAGATGGTGCGCCGCGGTCGGGCCGGAGGAATGGGTAGTGGCAGGATTGACAAAGAACCTGACATTCCTCGAGTTATTCCCCATTGTGGCAGCAGTACACATCTGGGGTCCGGCTTTCCGGGATCGGCGGGTTTTATTCCACTCAGATAAGATAGGGATGGTGGAGGCTGTAAATAACATCACGGCATCATCCATACGGGTAGTACGATTACTCCGTCATCTTGTACTATGCTGTCTCCGCCTGAACATATGGTTCCAGGCGAGACATGTTCCAGTGGTAGAGAAAGGGATCGCTTATGCCCTTTCTCGGTTTTAGGAGGAGCGGTTCAGGGCATTGGCCCCTCAGGCGAACGCCCTGGGGGAATGCATTCCCGCGGAGCTCTGGGAGCTTGGAGCTGCCAGGTGACGAGACTCGTTAGACAGTCTGTTGCCCCGGCAACATGGACCGCCTACAGACGCGTGTGGGCAAAATGGGATGGCCTAGTCGCAATAGCCGGTGGTACTACGACCAAAGATAAGACCATAGGGATCCTGCTTTGGTACCTGCTGCGGTGCGCCGAGCAAGCCGAAACAAGAGCCGTAGTAGGGAGACAGTTCGCGGCGCTGGCTTTCATGTTTAAGCTGGCCGGGCAGAGGGACCTTACAAAGGAGTTTCTAGTGCGCCAGGTGGTGCGCGGAATGTTCAACGGTGATCGCAGGCCGGATAACAGGCGGCCGATTACCTTTTCCTTGTTGCTGAGAGTGGCTCAGGTGTTGGTGGTGGTTTGCAGAACCCCCTTTGAATCTCTACTTTTCCGTACGGCTTTTTCCCTGGCGTTCTTCGGAGCGTTTAGGATAGGGGAGTTAGTCGCGAACAGTAGACACGGTTCTGGGGGACTGCAAGTGGTGGATACCTGCCTGAGGGAAGGCACGGTAGTAATATGGTTACGGAGGTCTAAGACCGACCAAGTGGGAAAAGGAAAAGAGGTGGTTCTGCACCAGGTTGGCACGGAGTGTTGCCCCTATGCCTGTACAGAGAAGTACCTTACGCAGCGGCCGGCGGGACGGTGTTCACTGCTGGTTCACGCCGATGGGATGGCGTTCTCCCGTTATCAATTAAAAAAAGTGTTAAAAAGCGCATTTTAGCATCTCGGGCTAGATCAGTCAGAGTTTGGGACACACTCTTTCTGTTTTGGGGCAGCCACGGAGGCAGCCAGGCTAGGTTTGCCCGACGCTGCAGTAAAGCGTTTCGGTAGATGGGAGTCAGAACGCTTTCGTTCCTAAGTGAGGCCGAGGGCAGTGGTCTAATGGATGTTGCTTTCTGCTTTCAGGAGGACAGAAGCAACTGTGGATCGTGGGTCATTCATATGTGTACTGGGCCCACAGGTTAGCCGCAGTTTCGGAAGGAAAGACACAACAGGGCTTCCCTGTTACGGACTTGCACGTGCAGTGGTGCGGGATTCGTAGGCTGCGGTGGGCGCAGGTGGACGGGCTGTTGGACACATATGCACAGCGTTACGGTCAGCCCTGCGTTATATTGATTCATGCCGGCGGGAACGATCTGGGAACAGTGCCCATGAGGAGGATGCTAAAGGTCATGAAGAGAGACGTGGAAAAATGGACGAAGAAGTTCCCGGGTACGTTTATGATTTGGTCAGAGATGTTAAAAAGAAGATCCTGGCGTAACGCTCTTGACCCTGTCAGTCTGGATAAATCAAGACAGAAGATCAACCAGCAGCTGGCAAGTTTCGTTAGGAAGTTGGGGTTCGTTGCCATCCGATATAAGGAGTTTGAGCTGGTCGGTGCCGACGAGTTTTTCGGTAAAGACAAGGTACATCTTACAGAAATCGGGCTGGAGTTACTGATGTTGGAATTTAGGGAGAGCGTTGTATGGGCCTTGGCTTTGATAGACAGCAGGGGGGATCGCGTGCTCCGTGGCGGGAGGTGAGTTGCCCGGCCCACTGGCCTAAGTGGGCGTTGGCCCTTCCTCACAGGGCGTGCTTAATATAGGCATTGGGCTGTGGGCAGGGCCCAAAGCGTGAGGTCACTGTCCGTGGCCGGGCTCCTCCCCCGGAAAAAGTATTACTGTATTTTGTGAACATAAAGTTATGTGTTGTTATATATAATTGTTTATAAATAAAGCTGTGGCCCGTTGTTTCTCCCAATAACGTGTCCGTTATTCATCATCTAAGCCTAAATGGATCATGCATGGGTCATGCTAAAAATAAGATTTTCTCTAAAAAAAACTGCTAATACTGTTAATCTTTTCCATACTTCACAACCATGCTAAGGCCCCTATTCAATTGAGCAATTGTAAGTTACTGGAGCCCGTAAACTAATTTGCTATTCAATTTGCGTCCTTTTGCTAGCCGCAAACTATTTGCAGGTTAGAAGCTCAAAATCCGTGCGATTGCTAACATCGGAACTCCGACCCAGCTAAGCCTTTCATCTTCCAAGCACGTGAGTGTAACAATCGCAAAACACTATTAAAATGCTACAATTGCTCAAGCCCGCAAATATTTTCACACCCGTGATTGCCAAATATGGAAGAAAATCCTACGGGTAACAGATAGGACTCGCAAGGGGGTTAATCACCTATTCGTAGCACTGTAAATGCAAATAAATAATCAATACTGCACTGTAAATAATGGGGAAAGCGAGGAAAGACATTAAAATTAATTGCACAACATGCTCAAGCTTGCAAATCGGCAAACAAAAATTATTGTTTTTTATGTTTCATTTCCATGTCACATCCATCTCAGGAATCAAGGAGTTAATACATATAGGGCCACCCATGTGGACTAAAATAGTATCGCCATTAATTTTTATTATTTTGTAATAATATAATTTTGGACTTCTAAACGCTAATTGATTAACGTTTAACCTCCATTTTTACTGACGTAATTATGTACTACAGTCTTATTTCGTTTTGGCTGTTTCTAAATCGGTAGTTACGGCCTTGCTTAATTGATCTTGATCATGCTCTGAAATGCTACCTACCATTGCATGGTTTACGGTTTCAGGTTTTGTCCCATAAATTGCGGGCTTGTTCAGTTCAATAACTCTGTAATTGTAGCAAAATTCAAGCCCACAGACTTACGGCATGTATAACGTAAACTGCGGGCTTGCAATTGAATAAGGCCCTAAGTGTTTACCAATCTACAGTTATCTTAAGGAAATATAATTGTACTGTAAATTGCATTTTATTGTGGAAATAAAATTACATTAGATTTGACATATACATCCAAAGTCCACTCTCAGGTGACAAATCAATCAGCCTTTCAAATCACCCCCTTCTAATTATATCCCTTGTCTCTGTGGTTGAAGATAATCATTGGTATTAACTCTGTGTGTTTGCACATGCTTAATGTACACACCAACTAAAATGCTGGACATTGTTCTCAGTTTTCATCCACTTCCTGTCAGTTTGAGCATGTGCAAACTGTAAAGCAATGATTAGAAATCAATATCAATGATCAGACTAGTATCAATTAACCTACTTAATTTGAAGGGATGGGTATGTATCCCACCCAATCCTCCAATGACTGTACAATCAGATAATATTGTATTTGATACACAGCCAAGTTAAGGGGAATGTATAGTGAGAATAGTTTGTAGGCCCTGATTTATTGTGGTAGATGCACATTTATATCTACTTGCACCTGCAATTGTAAAAATAATACATTTCCTTATGTGATACTCCCCATTCAGGAATGTGTGTGTACCCTTTTCCATTTGCCAATAAACATCATAAAATATTTCTACTACTCAACGTGTTTCTATTACACATCAGTAGATATTCCTAACAATGACGTGAATCAATTGCTCCAATTGGCAAACACTTCAAAGAATGTTAAATATTGCAAGAAGCAGCATGCACAGAGCTTTACTGTAAGAACTGTGGTTTATTGCATATTGCCAATAAAATGTAATTATCTATCCTAAAGTATACATTTCTGGATTAATGAAACAGCGAAAGATTTAAGTTTATGAATGACACTAGGAACTTGCCCGTCAATAATGACGGGAATAAAATTGTAAGCCTGGCAATGCTGTTTGACACACAATGCAAGGCTATGGGCCCTCTGAGCCCCTTTTGCACTCATTGCGAGCCGCAACTTTCCTGCATTGCAATGATCACCTTCGGCGCTCATTGCAAGCCTTTCCCTCTGTGTAGTTTATGGGCCTCGCACTTAAGTGTTACTGTCTTTGGTTGTGTTAGTACCTTGGGTTAAGTGTTACTGGGTTCGGTTAAGTGTTACTTCCTTGTATTAAAAGTTAGTGGCTTGGATGAAGTGTTACTGGCTTTGGTTATGCGTTACTGCTTAGGGCTCGTTTTTACATCCTTCAGGCTAATTTTACATCCTTCGGGGTAGTTTTCCGTCCTATGGCCTTGTTTTCGTTGTGTTGTAATTTTTCGGCAGCCATTTTTTTCCTCGCTTAGGTGATTAGGTGAAAAATATGCCTTAAAGTAACTTGCAACCTGACTCGCAGGCTTCCTGGCTCTCCCCCTGGGCTGTTTGTGTGTAAATGAATTTGAGGCATATTTGTTTTTTTTTTTAGGTCTTTCCAGTTCTGTGGCTCAGCCGTTAAAGTCTGATTTTTGAGAGGAACACAGTGTATATACGGATTTCGGTCCTAAGTCCTACGGGTCGTAAGTCTTGCATGCCTTAACCGGTTGCCTCATAGTTGCAGCCTAAGTGGCGCGTGCTTGAATTGTGCGCCTCGCTTTGCGAGGCTCACGTGCAATGAACGCCTTCGGCCATCATTGCAACCTAAGTCCTGCGTGGTTGAACTGCTTGCCTCGCTTTGCAAGGCTCACAGTGCAATGAGCTCCTTTGAGTACAGCTCACTGAGGAAGTAGCAAACTTTACGTCGCAACGCAAACAACACGACACACCAGCTACGACCCTCGCAAACTTCACCTCGCAACGCAAACAACATACGAGACACGTTAACACACATTACGACCTCGCAACACTCGGACGCAACTCGCGAATATTACAAAATTCAAAACACAATAAATACACACAGCACATACATAAAAAGCTTACCTACAGCAAGAGGGAGCATCCAGGACCTCAAAAATGCAACTTACACCTTGATTTCACTCAAAATAAAAGAGTTTAGACACTAAAAAAATCGCTAAGTGACAGAAAAATTGTCCACCGAACAAAACGAAAAGGAGGCTACACACGCAAACACCATACGAGACACGTTAGCACACATTACGACCTCGCAAAAATCGACCGCAACCCGCGAATATAATTTTTTTTTAAACACAATAAATACACACAACACATACATAAAAACCTTACCTACAGCAAGAGGAACCATCCAGCACCTCAAAAAAGCAACTTACACCTTCATTTAAATCAAAATAAAAGAGTTTAGACACTAACAAATTCTCTAAGCGACAGAAAAAATGGCCGCCGAACAAAACGAAAACGAGGCTACAGCACTCTAAACACGCAAAACACCACAAGAAACTTGCAAAACACCACAAAAGACCTACGGATATTCCGCTAAGACGCATACCACCCATTACCCGCCATTTTACGCCAATGCGAAAGTACACGACTACGCTAACGGTTTGTTCTCGCACACACACACTATTACACTGCACACATTCAGCACGCTTACACAGCAGCTCCACAACACTGATGCTGCAGCAATATCAAAACAGATTGCCAGCTCTTCAACACAATGCTTCAAAATAGGTAAAGTTTATTCATTTATTAATGTATTAGATATTTCATTATTACACACCAAACAGCATTAGCTACCTTACAATTTCATTGCCGTCATTTTTTGACGGGCAATTCTAGAGTCACATATATAGTTGTGAGCATTGAGGGTTGTTGCTAACGCTTGCGGACAAAGAGAGGGCTGCAGTTGCTGGCATAGAGCGCCAAAGGCCCTCCTTGCGCTGGTGGAGATGAGCGCCATCCCTACGACCCGCGACACACAACAGTGGGGCGGGGGGCGGGTACTGGTGTGAGCCAGGACATCTGGGAATGAGATTGCACGAGAATTTAAACACAATTTGCCCAGTTTCAACACTCAAAAAACACGTAAGCAAACAGGAAAAATGGCGGCAAAAAAACAAAAACATGGCTACACGACCCCTAACCACGCAAAACACCTCCAGGCACACAAGACTTTTACCCAGGAACATACAAGGTACAAAATACACTTTTAGGAAACACAGAAAATGCTCCAGACCCGCGTAACATATACACATTTGCAGTCATTTTACAACCCTAACTTCCAACTAATAACATTACAAATCTAAAATGGCCCTTTACACAACTAAACAAACAGTTTGCCCTCGCAGCCTATTTATACTGCACACTTGCCACATTGCTAACACTTACACCTCAGGTCAGCAACAGTCCAAATGTACATTGTATGCTGCAGGAAAATCAAAACAGATTGTTAGCTCTTCAGGATATTGATTGCTGGATATATTAATTACAAATAGGTAAAGTATATTAATTTATTATTTAATTAATTCATTAATTATTATTAAAAAATATATTTATATACCATATTACAAAAGACCCAATCTCAATACTTTACGTTCTCAAACAAACCAGATAAAATGCTAGCCAGAAAGGTCAACCAACAAAGGGCAGACTCCTTTATCCCCAAACTAAGGGTAGATAATGAAAAGACTGTTTACAAGCCAAATGACATTACAGAAGCATTCAAAAAGTTTTATGCTGACCTATACTCAGCTCCTGCTCGCTCAGGTTCGACTGGCCATATATCCCAAATTGATAAATTCCTATCCTCCATTAGTCTCCCAAAACTTGATGTTGAACAATCGGATCTATTAGACAACCCCATAGATTTGAGTGAAGTCAAGAGAGCTATAAAAGAAACAAAACCACATAAAGTACCAGGCCCCGATGGTTTTACAAATTTTTACTATCAGCAATTCATAGATGTGTTGGCCCCGCATCTCCAACTACTGTTTAACGACTTATTGTCAGGTGAACCCATGAGGGCAGAATTCCTGGAAGCTAAAGTAATAGTAATACCCAAGGAAGGGAAAGACCCGTTCCAATTTAAAAGTTACAGGCCTATATCACTGATCAATTGTGACATTAAACTTTATTCCAAAATTACACCCCGACCAGGTTGGGTTCGTTCAAGGTCGGGAAGCGCCAGATAACACCAGACGCATATTAAATTTACTTGATGTAGCATCTCTCCAAAACAAGCCTTTGATGCTGCTCTCTTTGGATGCAGAAAAGGCCTTTGATAGGATAGACTGGGCATATATGACTAGGGTTTTACATAAGTTTGGATTAAGCGATAAGTTAGTGAGGGGCATACTAACACTGTACTCAGACCCGATAGCATATGTGGCTTACCAGGGGTTTAAATCCCGAACATATAAAATCACAAGAGGAACAAGGCAAGGTTGTCCCTTATCCCCTCTTCTTTTTGCGATGTGTATTGAACCCTTAGCCGCTTCGATAAGGGAAGATGCAAATATTAAGGGGATATGAGTGAAAAAGACAGAACACAAATTGAGTCTATTTGCGGATGATGTCCTACTTACGATCACTGAGCCTTTAACTAGTCTCCCTAACCTCTTCCATGTTCTTGGACTCTTTGGCAGCATTTCTGGCTTCAAAATTAACTCAAGTAAAATCGAAGCATTAAACGTTTCTCTACCGAAACAATTGGAAACCCAAATAGTAGGGAATTTTTCCTTTAGATGGGTACAAAGCCATATTAGATAATTAGGGGTTCTCATTCCCAAGCAATCTGGATTGACCTACTTAGCTAACTATCCGGCACTTATAAAGAAACTTCTCAATGATATTAAAACATGGTCCACATACAAAATTTCGTGGTTAGGGAGGATCCATGCCATTAAAATGAGTATATTGCCCAAACTGCTATATTTATTCCGTACCATCCCAACGGCTGTGTGCTCTAAAGACATCCTGGCTGTACAAGGGGCAATCTCTCGCTTCATCTGGAATCTTAAAAAAACTAGAATAAACAAGACAACCATGAGGGCGCCCAAATCTAAGGGGGGGCTGGCCCTACCAGATCTACTGAATTACTGCAGAGCTGCCAGATTGGCCCAAATTACCAAGTGGTTTGGCAAAGAACAGCTGCCAATATGGGTAGAGACAGAAAAAAATATTTTGGAAGACAGAGGCTTACACATCCATCAGGTAGGATGGCTTAGTATGCACTCTAAATTGGGTAATGTCTCTTTGACCAACTGTATGATCCAATCCATGGCAGTTCTGACTCAGACGAATAAGAGAACACAGCTGATAGAAAAAGGTTCATGGCTTACCCCATTGTGGATGCACCAAAAAACAGTATTAACGGATAGACTATTGCAGTTTGGGTGGTGGATAAAAAATAACTTTACATTGGTTGCCGATATGTTGAGAAAGACCCAGCAATGGTCAGTAGATACTTTCAGAGAAGTGCATAATTTACCAATAAGAGAATGGTTTAATCTTGCTCAGGTGCATGCCAATGTATCCAAAGTAACTAAACTGAATGCCAATGCTAAGACCACTCCGTTCGAGAAATGCTGTCTAGACAATGCGAATGGTAAACGGAACATTTCTATAATCTACAATTACCTAATTGAGCAGTCCTCACCACTCAGATTGCATCACCAACATTCGTGGGAGTCAGAACTTGCCATGGAACTAACTGATATACAATGGAGTAGGATACACAAACAAGCCACAAGTTCCACATTGAACATAATTCTAAGGGAAAATAGTCATAAGACTACTATGAGATGGTATTTAACGCCAATAAGGCTAAAAGTCTCCAATCCCTCGCTAGATGGAAAATGTTTTAGGGAATGTCCGGACATGGGCACCCTTAAACATGTTTTATGGGAATGTCCCAAGATTGCCCATATTTGGCTGAAATCTTATGAAATCTTACAGAAACTATGGGGATGCCAGATTCCCCAAAAGCCGACGGAGGCCCCTTTAGGCCTGCCCATAGAAGGCCTTAGTAAACAGGCTCAACTCCTATCACATCAAATACTTTTAGCAACTCGAATCACGATAGCTAAGGCCTGGAAATCAGAGGTAACTACATATAGCGTAGTTCTAAACAGACTTAAATTCATATATGACATGAGCGTTATCTCGGCTGAGTTGGATCGGTCATACAAGAAATGGGCCTCATGTTGGGACCCATGGATCCTCAAGATTGGGTGGTAAGTATGCAGGGACATAATAATAAAATTTAGGCTGATCTTATGGGGAACAACTCTCAAGCAAATTCTACCTCTCCTTAGCACCTTCTCTTCCTTACCTCCCTCTGTTTTTTCTTTTCTCTATTCTCCTCTTCCCCTCTTCAGATGGATCTCTGTAAGATTATAGATATACTGGATCGTGCTCTAAATACTTAAGTAGTTTGAATAGAGGAAAAAAAAAAAAAAAAAAAAAATGCAATAATTAAAGTTAAAATGTTATTTACATGTATACATCTTACTTTTGGTAAAGAACAGTACCTATCTTATGGATGTGTTATTGATGAACGATCTGTGTTAATATATTAACCAGTTATTCGCAATAAAAATTATTTAAAAAAAAAAAAAAAGAAGACAAGAAATGTTTTAAAAGGTCACAAACTTTTATTTATGTATAGTTTAGCGATATTTGACAGTTTATTGATATACTATGGGAATTAGTAATCATTGTTTTGTACCATGCACTGTTGTTACATATTGTATGTGTCCTTGATGACCTGCTATCCTATATTGTATTGTTGAAACCTTGTCTTTAATAGAAAAAGATTTGACAAAAAAAATAAATATATATTTATATTAAAAAAAAAGAGCAGGGGAGAGGCTCGCAATGAGAACCAAAGGCGCTCAGCGTGGGGCTCACAATGAGTGCTGAGGGTGCTCAGAGGAGCAAAAGAACATGATGGGAGAGGCTTGCAATGAGAACCAAAGGCGCTCAGTGCGGGGCTTGCAATGAGCGCCGAAGGTGCTCAGACGACCAAAAGTACACAAGGGGAGAAGCTCGCAATGAGCGCCAAAGGTACTCAGAGGACCAAAAGCCTTTCTTTGTGTGCCAAACAGCATTACCTGCCTTACAATTTTATGATCGTCATTTATTGACGGGCAATTTGCTAGTATTGATATAATAAGCAGATGCATAGGTTTGGTGTTGTGAATTGCTTTTAGTGGCTGAAGAGTGTGAGATCCAGCATTAGATAGAAGTGTGCTTTATAAAAAAAATTGTGTTTGGGCTAATTACTATTACCCTCCACTACATGCAAATGTATTTAAAAGTACAGGCTGCCTAAAAATGTGATAGTGGACAACTTAATATTGTGGGCACCTAGATATTTGAACTAATGCGGATAGACCAATTATAAGCTCTAAGATGTACTTTGGTGTGATCTGAGACTCCTTTTTATATATATACTAGCGAATTGCCTGTCAAAAAATTACGGCAATAGAATTGTAAGGCAGGTATTGCTGTTTGGTGGAGACGCACGGTGAATGGGTGTTGTGTTTTTTTTTTTTTTTCGTGCCTATTTTTTTTTGTTTTGTAATGAAATAATTGACACATTAATAAATGAATATACTTTACCTATTTGGAAGTAATATATGCAGGAAGCATTGTGCTGAAGAGCTGACAATCTGTTTTGCTGTTCCTGCAGCATATAGTGTAGGTTTGCACTGTTGTGGAGCTGAGGTGTAAGTGTCAGCAATGTGTGCAGTGTGTAGTGTAAATAGGCTGCGTGCGCGAGGGGAAGCCATTAGTGTAGCTGGGTACTTCCGCATTGTGTTGTAAAATGGCGGCTGTGTATGATGTAGCGTCCTTGCTAATGGTGTATGTTGTACCTCAGACAATCTGTGTGTGTTTGATGGTGTTTTGTGTGTTTAGGGTCCTGTAGCCTCGTTTTCGTTTTTTCGGCGGCCATTTTTTCTCTTGCTTAGGGGATTTTCATGTGTGTAAACTCTGGAATTTGGACTTAAATTGAGGTGTAACTTCAGTTTCAGAGGTCCTGGATGCCACCCCCCCTTGCTGTGGGTAAGCTTTTTATGTATTTGTTGTGTGTATTTATTGTGTTTTCAATGTTTTTATGTGCGAGCGGTTCGGGCGTTTAGGTCGTATTTTTGCGAGCTCATAATGTTTTTTTTCTAAGTCCCGCGGCTCGTATTTGTGGATGGTAAGTCCGTAAATTTTCCAGTGTAAGTCCCGCCTGTGGCTTATTGCAGCCGACGGGGAGCCTCCACCTCTGCAAATGCGGCCCCTCTCTTCGCGAGGGTCCACGTTTGCATGCCGAAAGTCGTAGGGGGTCGTAGGGATTAGAGCCTATGGCGCTCATAACCAGCGCAAGGAGCGCCTTTGGTGCTCCTTGCCAGCAACTGCGGCCCTACGCTACGCGAGCCTGCAGCGTTAGCAACAACTCGCATGCTCACAACTATATATGTGACTTATATTTTTGTGTGTATTTTTGATTGTTTGCTGCTGTGCGCGGGTTGTCCGTTAAGGTCCATAATGTTTTTTTTCTAATTCCCGCGGGTCGTAATTGTTTTTGTGTAAGTCCGCAATTTTTTATTTTCTAAGTCCTGAGGCTCGTATTTTTTTAAACTCCCGCTTGTGTGGTAATTTGCAAGGGGTTGTGAGGCGCCGTAGAGCCTCCACCTCCACAAATGCGGCCCGCGGCTCATTGCAGCCAACGCGGGAGCCTCCACCTCCGCAAATGTGTTCGTATTCGCGGCCCGAAAGTCATATGGGGTTGTAGGGATGAGCGCAAGGAGCAAGCCCGCAAGCGTTAGCAACAACCCACACTGCTGACAACTATATATGTGATATGTATATGTATTTTTTGCCTTATCAATAAAGTTAAGCTGGGCTTATAGTTGCTGCTTTTTTCTCTCTCTGTGTTTATTTAGAATTTCAATTACATATGCAGCTCCAGCACTCTGATTCGTTATATCCTGGCAGATTAACTTGAAAGGTGATATCACCAGAATAACATTTATATTTGTTTATATCCCTTTTGCGCTCATTGCAGCCCAACTCCTGCGTGCTTTAACTGCTCGCCTTGCTTTGCAAGGCTCGCAGTGCAATGAGCGCCTTTGCCACTCAATGCAGCCTAAGTCCTGCGTGCTTCAACAGCTCGCCTCGCAGCGTAAGTCCCGCTTCAACAGCTCGCCTTGCTTAGCGAGGCTCGAAGTTGCGGCCCTATGGGCTGCAAGTGCATTACCAACATCGTAAGCGTTCCAAACAGCCCCGCTGATCCACAACTATATATGTGATTATGAGTGACATTAAAATATACTACATACCTACTGTATCTATTTTAATTCAAAACCTACCTTTTCTCTAGAACCTTTGAAAAATATAATAAAACCACACATTAAATTGTTACTGAGCTTTAATTTATGGGAAGTTGTGATATACATAGGAGAATTAAATCAGGTTACTAGAATTAAGCAAAGGTTAACATTAAACCTACATAGAATTTGGCTCCTTTGAATTGTGGTGATAGAAAAAACTGCTTAGAGTCCCATGGACGACAAGAAGATCTGATCAGTCAATACTACAGGAAATCAAGACAAAAGGAAAGTATGATCATGAGGCTGAAGCTCAAATATTTTGGCCATTTCATGAGAAGACAGGATTGAAAGCACACAGAAAATGGGGAGGCAGAGACAGAGATAGATAAATGAGATCAGTGACATAATGAACATGAGCTTGATGGAGCTCAGAGGGACAGTGGCTGCCACATATGCCAGCCATGCTGTGGTCCACAGGGTCACAGAGAGTTGGACACGACTGAACATCAACAACATTAAACAGGCTGTGAATAGTTAATGTGTGTGGACTATGATCATAATGTTGCCATATTGATTGAATAATTAGAAATTGCATAATTACATAACATTTTCACAATCCTAACAGGATTCTAAGATACTGCTTATCATGCAGGACAGTGAAAACTAATTAATAATACGGAATACTCCCCTATATGTCACTTTATAACGTTTGCCTCTCTTCACCCATTATTAACTTACCCTACTGCCACGTATATGATTTCTCCCATGGTTCCCCCACCCTATAGAATTATCTATCTAGTTTTTTCAAACTTTCATCTATTTTTTAACACTCCAAACCCATCTATTTAGACAAGTTTACGACATTAAACAAGATCTCCTATAAAGTAAATGCCTCTTTTCCATAGATCCTGCCTCCTGTCGAACAATTCCCTCCTTTTGTCCCATGAGAGCAGTTCTAGTATATATGTTTTCCATGCATATCTTATGTATCACATATAATAGTTCTCATAGTGTGTAAGGTTACAAACTATGTCAATGGGATATGCGCATTGCGTGCTGCGAATGGCGCATACGCATTGCGGCCCACAAGGGGGAAGAGACCGGGGAGAGCATGGTTGAGAGACATGGTTGAGAGGACAGGAGAGAGACAGGGGAGAGGGTGGGAGAGACAGGCGGAGAGAGACAGGGGAGAGAGAGACAATGGAGAGGGTGGTAGAGAGACAGGGGAGAGAGAGACAATGGAGAGGGTGGTAGAGAGACAGGGGAGAGAGATACGGGGGGAGACACTGGGTAGGCAGAGGGGGGCGGAGAGACACAGGGGAGGGAAAGGGGGGAAGAGACACAAGGGTGGGAGGGGGAGGGAAGAGACACAGGGGAGGAGGAAGACACAGGGAAGGGAGAGGGGAAGAGACACATAAAATATTAAAGAGATGGGGAGAAGGTGACACGGGGAAAGAGACACAGGGGAGGGAGAGGGGGGAAGAGACACATGGGAGGGGGAGTAGACACAGGGGAGGGGAGGGGGAAGAGACACATAAAATATTAAAGAGAGGGGGAAAGAGACACAGGGGAGGGGGGAATAGACACAGGAGAGGGGAGGGGGAAGAGACACATAAAATATTAAAGAGATGGGGGAAAGAGACACAGGGGAAAGAGACACAGGGGAGGGGAGGGGGAAGAGACACATAAAATATTAAAGAGAGGGGGAAACAGACACAGGGGAGGGGAGAATAGACACAGGGGAGGGGAGGGGGAAGAGACACATAAAATATTAAAGAGATGGGGAAAGAGACACAGGGGAAAGAGACACAGGGGAGGGGAGGGGGAAGAGACACATCAACCATTAAAGAGAGGGGGAAAGAGACACAGGAGAAAGAGACACTGGGGAGGGGGAATAGACACAGGAGAGGGGAGGGGGAAGAGACACATAAAATATTAAGAGACACAGGGGAAAGAGACACAGGGGAGGGAGAGGGGGGAAGAGACACAGGGGAAGGGGGAAGAGACGCAGGGGAAGGGGGAAGAGACATATAAAATATTATCCCATCACTTTTTACGGGTAAGTTACTAGTTCATTATAATACCTGATTAATTTGGCTAAAGAATATGTTGGTAAAGTTTGCATGGGTGAGGCTGGTGTTTATATTAATGGAATTAAAGCCTTGCAAATAAGATTGCAAGCTACTACTTCTAGGCATGTGTGTGTGTGGGGAGGGGGGATCAAAATTACAAAAAACACCAATCATCCAAGACCCCCACTTCTTCCACATCCCTCCGCCAATGTTCAGTAAATTAGTACATGCTATCAGAGGTGTTCAAGGCAGACATGATGAAAACTTGCATTTTATAAACTATTCAAAAGCTCAGATTTTCTGTGAAAGTGGTTATTGGTTACATACTTGACAAATGTGAAGTTTGTCTTAGAATATAGTGATTCTTTAATTAATTTTTTTTTTACATACATCAACAAACTTTTTTCCCCAACATTTAGCACAATACAGTAATATGCAGAATCGATGCAACTCGCCTTCACAAATTAATAAATAAATATGACCTTTAACATAAATTAAAAATGTTATTTTTGTCTTCCGATAGAGTATCTGTAACAGTAATATACCAAATATATCTTTAGTTAAGTCACAGCTATGTAATAACAAAGACTTATCTATCTCCTTCCTGAATGCTATAAATACTGTGAGATCGGTAAGGAAGCTGTACCAAGTGGCAGCCGGTCCATACCAGAGCTGATAATTGCCTGCATGTTCCTTCTTTGTTTTTTTATTTCTCTTGCCCTAAATATTACTGGCATACAGTAATTATACACAATTATTATTTATTGTGGTATAACTATCTGCAGCGCACATTATAGTTTTTGTATCAGATTAGATAATCTGGGGCAAAAAGAGGGCACTCAAGTGTTTTTCCATCTTGGATAAGAATAATATCCGTCATTATGTCGATGGACTCAACAATAAAAGGGTTTGCTGGTCTTTTAGAAAAAATGATATGATGTCCATGTAAAACAGAGAGATTGATGAGCCTAAACTAGCTTCCCAAAATAGATGGCATCCTGTTCTGCCAGCAAAATGGTTATATGCAATAGAATTCTGTATTTTTTGTGTTCCCTTAATTGTAAAGGTACATTATGATACACTCTGATAACATTTATTTAAATGGACATGGAAATCTGGGTATTTCTAAAAGTGTTTTCTTCAAATATTGCTTTCAACGTGCAATAAACTGATTAAAATGTTTATTTTTTTGAGGGGCTTGACCTTCTCAGCCAATGAGCAGTAATGTAGATGCATACTACAATATGTTCTAAGCATTTGCTTTTAGTTTCTAGGATCAGGTTCTCAGTTATAAATGCAAAAATATGCTCTTGAAATGCACAAAAATATTTATATGAAAAATGAATGGTTTGAAGTGTACAAAATTACGGTATATTAAAATGAGACAGGGATGGGGTAATTTACTCCTCCTCTGTCCTGACATATTACATGATGCAGAGGATGAAAAAGTCTTGGAATTCTTTTACCCACAAAGACTCATTTTTCTTGTGTTTCATTACCACCCTTGTGAATGTAAAATTAACTAGGTAAAACTGATAAAAAAAAATAATATATGGAAACCAAGCTAACATCAAAATATATCAATTCAGTAGTCATATTTTACTTTATATTAATCTCTGTGTTCTTTTTCTTAGCTTAATACAATGTATTTTTCATGCAAAAGAGAAAACTTTTGTATTGGATAAAACATGTTTCTTTATGTGTATGACAGTAAAGACTAAAATGGCCCATTAATTGAAAATAGTATTTTGTGGCTTATTATAAAACACTGAGAAGAGAAGTGGTAACGCATTTAAAATAATATATTTAAAAAAAAATATATATATATATTTTAATGTTAATTAAAATAGGAGCCATATTCAGTTGAGGATTTGGGCAATCCGGTAGCCCATAACTGAGGTTGAAAGTTAACCCAAATTGATAACGTGTTACAGTCTTGAAAAAATGGCGATGGTTAAACCCGCAACTTAGAACCCCCCGAAGCCTTTGATCTTTCACTTCTGCAAGAGTTGTGATAGCTAAAATTGCAAATCGCTATTCAATTGCTCTAATTCCCCAAGGCTGACCTTGCGTTAACATGTAGCACAAAATCCGACAATGCTAGAAAGGACTCGCAAGGGTTTTACATGCCCTTACATATGCTCCCCCTAAAGTACCCTCTGCTCCTACCCCCCCCCCCATTCCTAAAGCAAACCCTTATGATGCAGGGGTCCCCATCAGGACCCCGTGGCATTTAAAAATGTAAGTCTTCCGCCGCGGGTCGTTAAAGGGCCCGTGGCACACAAATAGTTAACCTTGGTCTCGGGGGTACTGTAAGTACCCCTGCGGCACCAAACTTTAATCCCCTATGCTGCGGGGTCCCCATTGTTTAAAATTCAAATATCCTTAAAGGACCTTATTGGGTACAGTTAGGGGTATTTGTATTTGTAATTATCCCCTGCCTAAAATTAACCCATCACTCATGGGGCTCTATTCAGACCCCCATGAGCCTCTAGTTATCCCCATCAGTCCCATAAGGGTCTATATAGACCCTTATGGGACAATAATTTTACCCTGACATTAACACTATAAGTGCCATAAGGGTCCTCCAGAAACCTCATGGCACTAAGTCTAAGCACTAACCTACACTACACTATTATCCACCCCAATAAACTAATAAATGTAAATTAACCCCCTCACCATACCTAATTAACCCTATCACTAACCACTTAACCCTGTCTAGACCCAGTTATCCCTATCTAGTCCTATTTAACCCTAACTGTACCTAATTACCACAAACTGAACCCAATAAACCCTAACTGTACTTAATTACCCGTAACTGTACCTAATTACCCCTAACTGTACCCAGTATGTAGATTTAATAGTTTATTGGGGTGGATAATAGTGTAGTGTTGGGTAGTGCTTAGATTTAGTGTCATGACGGTCCTGGAGGACCCTCATGGCACTTATAGTGTTCATGTCAGGGTAAATTATTGTCCCATAAGGGTCTATATGGACCCTTATGGGACTGATGGGGTTAATTAGAGGCTCATGGGGGTCTGTATAGAGCCCCATGACTGATGGGGTTAATTTGATCAAGGGTTAATATAGGGACCCTGCAGGGGTCCTGATTGGGACATTGCAGCATAGGGGATTAATGTTAGGTGCAGCGGGGTTAACTATTTGTGCGCTACGGGTCCTTTAAGGACCTTTATGGTCCTTTAAGGACCCACGAGGCAGGATATTTGAATTTTAAATGCAGTAAATATATTAAAATATCAACCGTCACAATTTATGGTCTCCATACTGATACATATTTTATATTTTTTAATATTCTGTATTTTAGAATAAAATTAGTTCTTTTAGCATTTGTGTTCTTTTTGTTAGAGATAGTAGACATGAAAGGAAACATAGATTATCACAGGGTACATTTTGTTCTCTATAGAGCTCCATAACTCAGCTGGTGCCATGCTTTACAATGCATTAAAGTTTATATAGAAGACCTAAAAATGAGTAAAAACTCAAATTTGTTTAGAAAAAGGAAAGTGTATGCCATGTTTGTTTGCGGCCTGTCACACATCTTACTGCCGCTGGAGTTATCATTTTGTTGCGGATAGTTCCTTATTGCAAGTTGTAAGTTATTGAGGTCTATATTTGACATAAAATGTATGTTTTAATTTCCTGGATGTTAAGGACATTAATATATGTTTTCTAATATTTACAAAACTTGTTATAACCTACTTTAATTGGGCTTTGTTTAATGGTAATGAACTATGAGTCACTTTAATTGCTTCTAGTATGCAGACAGCTGTATAATTATACCTGTTATTTTAAATATGTTAATAATTATATGTTAAATATATTATGTGCTGATCTATATCACTTCTCCAAGTTTCGCTGCCATATCATGTATTTAAACAGCAAGATGTTGGCTTTGCAAAGGTTAGTAATGCTAAAGTTAAATAATTGAATATTTAGATATTCTGCAAGCTGCTTTTGCAACAATGGCACCACCTCCTTCTTTTCAATATAGTCTCAGGACTCTGCACCGTCTGACAGACTGGTTGACTGAAAGTGACACCTTATAATCAGAGGGAGGTCCCGTCTGTGCTGCAATGCTGCATTTCCTTTTTTTATTTATACCTTTAATGGGACACAGTCTTCAAATTCGCTGCAACACATTTAAAATGGATTTAAAACATTACACAATGTTTTCTTTAATAACTATAAACATGTTCTCTTAAAGGACCACTGTGGTCAGTTATTTTCTATATGGTCTCCTGAATAACTTGATTGCAGACAAACTGTTTCTAGAAAGCAAAAAAAAAAGGAATCTGAAATTTGTATGGGCAGTTATTCTTTACTGTAGAGATCCACTTTAATTTCTTGCCTGCTGTTGCCTGTTACAGTCTCAGGTGGATGTGTCCTTGTAACCTAAAAGAGATTCCCTTTAGTCCTGCTAAAAAGCACTGGCAGTTATAGCTGCCACATTCCTACATGAGGGTGTTTCTTTAGATGCTCGCCCCGGGGGGAGGAAGGAAGCATGGTCCTTCCTGGCCCGATGGCTGGGTGGCCCATGGTGGTCTGCCTCATGGATGAAGCACATGTGGTCGCGAGGAGCAGCCTGGAGCAGTTACAGCTGGGCCGCAGCAAGGGCGCACCAGCTGCGATAAGGCTCCCAAGGCAGGTGAGCCAGGTTACCTAATCTCCCCACTACCCTGTACCGGGCGCCGTCCAGCAGTTCTGGCCTGCACTTGGGATATGGTGGGGGCCTGGAGCAACAGCTGATGCTTGCTGCGGGCCAGTCAGAGGAGTTGGCGGCAGTAGTTAGGGCTAAGGTCCCTCGGGATTATGGGTATTGTAGTCATGAACATGCAGGCATGCCGCTTAGCGTTGGGGAGCGCTGGCTGCGTGTGGGGAGACTGGGGGCAGCTATGAGGTTGGCAATAGGGGTTAATGCCCTAGCAGCAACATCCTCTAGCACTTACTTGCCCCCATCGTTGGTTATGGGATAAATTTATTTGTGTGCTTTGTTAGCAGGGTGCATGTAACGGATCTACTGGCACCCCGACCGGGTACCTTCGTTGATGGACGCGTCCTAGTTTGCGTCGAGGCCTACAAGCACCGCACCGGACACCACACTACCACAGACTCCACAACCGCCGTAGCTTAAAGCTCCCAGGGAGTATGCAGCGCATAGCAATCCCCAGTATGATATAGCAATCCCCTCCAAGAACGAGACGAGGCTACGTTTTGAAGGGTCAAGTAGTAAACTTTAATGACAGGGGATCTCCTTTTATGCAATGGTGCCCTCTGAAGGGCTACACCCACATAATTATCACAACAGCCAATTATATACATGGTTCAACCCCCACGTCTCCTCCCCTCAGATAACAGGTAACACAATTAAAACAGACACAATTTTAACCACATTCTGGATGTACCCCAAAAACAGGGGGTACACCTTTAAGTCCAGCACCGTTCAATAGCTCACCCAGGGGAACAACATATTAAAAAATGTCATGAATCAGACCAGGGGTTCAAAAGTTAGTAAAAGTATCTTTTACACATAACACACAGACATTTCACATATCCCCCATAGTTGGCCACACAATACACATATAGGGACAATAGGTGAGTCACACCTCCCTGAGGCTACCTGGCAACTTGCATACAATCAGACATGGATTAGATCATCCTTCTTTGTTCTTATCTGAGAATGAAAACACTTTATACAATAGACTTCCTTATCTTATGCGGAGTCTCTGTAACAGGATTATCTCCCATGCCAAGGTCTGCACTAGTCTGGGCCAATATTCTGCAGAGCATAAACCAACATACATGCAGTATAAAAGTAGGATCATATTTTACCCATAATAATCATAAAACAGGGTAAAACAGTGATGGGTTCCGTTACACACCTCCCCCGTGACCATAAGCCGGCATACACGGTCTGATCCCAACGGATCGGCCAGTATTTGTTGGTCAATTCTCTAGTTTGACAACCCATCAGCATTACTGCAATTCACATTTACTCACATTTCACATATCCCCAGATAGCTGGGATCTGAGCGCACAAAACTACTGAATAGCGCTCAGATCCTATTCACACAGTTCAATTGCCATGTAGCTAAAGTCTTTCCCATAGTCTTTCATTATATGAATGGTCTCCATGGCATAGCTATCTGTGGTATCATGGTTCACACAGGGCAAGTACCGAATGACCCCCCCTGTATGTAAAGGGCCAGAATGAGTGACATACAGTATGGTATGGCCGAATACTGTGTTTAAAGGGCAATATGTCCCAGGGCCATAGTCGCAGGGCAGGAGGCTGGCAAACAGTCCTCCCCAAGACAAAGTGGCGAAGGGCACTTCGTCACAGTGCACCTCTTAATTGTTATTAGTGTAGGTGGTGGGTGCCTTTTTGCTGCGTGTAGGACTCAGAGTGATGTCACCGGGACCTTCCTGTGCTCTCATGCTGTCTGGGAGCAGCAGTATCAAAAGACAATAAAAGCACCTCCTTAATTTAATTACATTATAAAGAATTTAGTAAGCAGCAGTACCTAAGTAGCCCTGGGTATGGTACCATTCTCTATAATTCTTCGTATCCATCAAGAATTATCCGCAGTAAACCTATTTCATAATAGTGAGTATGAGAACGTGGTCTAGTAATTTTAATACCTAACACTACTGTCCCTTTCGTGATTTGTACAGTAGCATGTAATAATTGCTTTAATGGGCTACAGATAGGATTTTTAACCTTGTGTGTTCTCTCTAGTATCAGTGGCTTCTCCAATTGCGGGTTAAGGGAGTTGTACGCTACTACGGCACCAGGAAGGGTGCTTCTATTAGCATGCTTTTTAACCATGCTTGGTTTACCGCCCTTATGAGCTGCCTGGCACATGGGCCATAAGCCTATATTGGGGTAAGGTTACCAGGGGTTGGTCCTAAGGGGCGTGGTTATGTGGGGCGTTTAGGCCTTAGGAGTTAGAGGGCCAATTCCTCTCCATGGTATCCTCTTTAGTTGTGGGCAATGCCCCCTGTTCACGTTTAGTACCACGGCTTACTAATCAGGCTTCATTGCCTAAACCGCCAGGGTATTGGTGCCGTCATAAATCAGATGCTGGTATGTGGGTCTAGACGAGGCATGTCAATATCTAGGGATACTTATGAACATGGCGTCCGGCAGTTTGATATGTGTGCTGTAGGCCGTCGGCGCGTTGCTGGTGGCATTTATATACAGGTGTTTGTCATGGGCCTGCCAGATAGGTTTTATAATAGATAGGTTATGGTGCAGACAGCTTGTTATCAGTTTCCGGGCTAAGTTTCTGTTCAAGGCGGTACATCTGGTTTTAGTTATTGGGGACATAATTCCCTCGGTCTCACAGGGTCATCTATGTACCTCAGCGGGGTCATTTCGGTATGTAGGCTGGGTTAGGGTTCAATGGTCAATTGATCATTTGGGGTATTCTCCTCCAATATGGGGGGAACTTGGTGTGGCATTACAGCAAATACAATTGTGGTGTAGATCGGAGGGTCCACTTTTTCCCCGCTACAAGGGTCAGGTTGAGTGGTATCCCCTCTTGGGTGGTGTTATTATCTGGGATGTCCAAAGGGTTTACCCACCACTGCGGGGAGGCATCAGTGGTCCTCTTAGAGTGATACGCGGCTCATGGCAGATAGATATGGGAGCAGTTTATCGTTGGTTTTGATAATTTCGTGGCAATTTACCTTCAGTTATGCATCGTTTCACTCTGGGCTACGTTGTCTGAAGACACCGGGCTCTGGACCGATAGAGGAGAATATGGTGAAAGGAAGCATAGGTACCAAGCTGGGGGTTTGCTAATTCTCCTGCCAGGGTAGCATTGCCTGGTAGTTCGGCGCTAGGTCACTCTTTTGAGTGAGACCAGATTGATACACTACAGGATATCTCTCCCTGGGAAGGACACGAGTGAGCAAAAAGAGGTGGCTCTCAGAGTGGATTAATTGGCAGGCTGGTACCCCCCCCCCCCCTGTTTCTAGGGTGCACTTTAGACTGCTGGACACAGTGTGAGGATGAGCAGTTTCTTGGGCACTGGATACGTGTTGGTACGCGAGGGGAATAGCAAGATTGAGGGTCCTCTTTAAAACAGGACCCAGGGTGAGTGTCCCTTAAAGTTGGGGCGTCAGGTAGCAGCCGCGAACGCTCGGAAAGGGGCTGGGCTCATAGCACCTTACGTAGCGAGGTATGGAACAGAAAGCGGATAAGGGGAACAGGAGGTACGGCAAAGGGATGGCAGGCGATTGGTAGCCTTGCCCCAAGGGCTGGAGATACCACGGTTCAAGAGGGAGCTCTGTGCTCAGCGAAAGTTTTGGGGTCTGTGCGGCCATCTCTCCTTTCCGCGGGTCTGCCGGTAGCGAGAGGTTGGTTGGTATAAAGACAAGGCATGGTGGCCTCAGATGCCAGGTCTTGGGATCCAAAGGGTGATCACGCGACCAAACAGCTGGTTTGAGATCCAAAGGGTGATTGTGTGAACATATGTCCGGTCTTCGATCCTGAGGGTGATCATGTGACTGAGCTGCGTTATACCATGGTGACGGAAAGAGGTCTGTGACAAGTGTGAAACCTTGAGGTTCTGTAAAGCCAACTCTTCTTGCTGGTAGGGAGAGGGCGGCTGGTAAACAGACAAGGTATGTAAACTCCGGAGCATTGGTCCTGGGATCCAAGGTGATCATGTGACCGTACATAGCGGCCAAGATTGACCAGGCGGAGGATGGAAGGTAATTCGCACTGCAACAAGCACACCGATGCTCCCACTTTGTGACGTGAGGACTTTCTTGTGCCGGAATGCGTAGTTGGTATATCACTGGTACGGAAGAGGTTGTGACATGTGGGAAGCCTTGCGGTTCTGTGCTGCCATCTCTTTCCCGTTGGTCGGAGGGTAATAGGAGGTTGGTTAGAAAACAGACAAGGTATGTCAACCTCAGGTGATTGATCGGGCAATCCAAGGTGATCAGGCAACCAGTTGGCAGTGAGGATCCAAGATTGAGCAAGTGGGCGAACAGTGGAAGTTTTGGTGCGAAAGGCACACCGATTGCTTCCCACTTCATGGGTTTATGGCTCTCTTGGTCCTCTCCTTCCTTGGAATAGGATTGGATGTCTATGGTTATGATGCTACAGCGTTGGAGACGGCAGGCGGCGTTGGGCGTATTCCACATTGGAACTGGGTACCCAATCGCTTGGTGCAAAACAGCTACCGTAGCAACCCTGCGGGTTGGGAGAAGGTGGTTGCGAGAATCGGAAGGTTACACGTGGTGATGTCATTGGCTGTAACCTTCCCTAAGCGTATTAGCCATGGCAGCATTGCGTCCAGCGATACCGGCGTCGTTCCCTTTTCTAGAGGGCTCACAATTTCTGCCCGGTTTCCCTTGCTTTTCCACATCTGAGCACCGAGTGCTCACCTCCACAGCTCGAGCAAACGTGCCTATATCGACAGTTACGCGCCCACTTGCAAACTCCCTCATTGAAGGAGTAGAATGCCCGCTTAACTGCTCCACCCGGGGTGGCGGGTTGTCTGGGCCCGCCTGCCCCACCTCGAAAGGGCGCCACCGCCCATATGGGGCTCATTTTATTCAGCCAGTGCGCAACGACTTTGTCACTCCACAACATCCCCGTCTAGCGGCCATGCACTGTGAAAAACTCTTGTCATACCTCCACCATGCCATACCGCCATAAATGCAGTGCGCTCCCTGTATCTCGTCGTGGTAAATGAATAGCGCTGAACACTGCTCGGGAAACCTCTCGCCGATGACGCACACCAGGATGGAAAATGCCTGCAGCCAGTTCTCAAATGTCTTAGGTATCCTCCTAAAACCCTTCCGCTCCATCTCGCCCGACATTGACCCTCTATCTTGCGTATCCACGAATCTTGATGAGGGTAGTAACAAGAATATTTAGATGAATTCCCTCTTCCAAATCCGCTCTTTTACTTCCAGTGGTAGATGAGCGCCTAAGCTATCCAAGCTGCATAATACCGTCAACCTGACTGAGCTGTCGGATATCTTGACTGCGCCGGGCGCTGTTACTGGGTCCGCTGGGGCAGGCGGTGAGACTACCTCGAACCACTCGCCCGGGAGGCACAACCCTTGTCCTGTACTGTGGTACCTTGCCCTCCCGGGGCCTGTCTTGCCAAACCTGCCTAAATCTTCATTGCTCAGGTTAACATCATAAGACCTCAAGAATACCTTTAACCCAGCCAAAAATGTCTGTGTCTGTACGTACCTGCCACTACCAGTGTAGCCCAAAGTGAGTGTCTCCCCTGTATTATGCCTGGCGGGCTCCTGACGTGGCCTCTGATTGGCTGGACTGTTCCTGCCTCGGGATCTCGGTCGCCTGCTCTTCGCACTAGTTGCACACAACTCCCTCTCTGAACTGGAGTCCGCCCGGACGCGCAGTAAGACCTGCGGCTGTGGGAACGAGATCTGCCCCTAGATGATCTGTCAAGGCAAAAAGAACCATGTGAGGGCTGTCCTTGCCTGCAATACCCATTGCCCAGTCCACTCCCCTCCAGTGATGACTGTCGGCTCTAACCTCCCGAACGGCTCTACAGTCCTTTTTGGTAGCCCTGTCAATAATTAGGTCATCTACGGCCGTCGCCCCTCCCGGCTGAGTAACCAACCGTCAATGCTTTTCGCACGGGTGGGTAAGTGGCCTGCTTCCTCTCGACTCTAGGCGAGGAGAAAGAAAAAGGGCTGTACCTTGCTGTTGGTCTCCTTGTTCTCACGGGATGGGGGGATCACCTTGTTTCATCCCTCCTTATACTCTCCATCTCTCTCTCTACCTCGTTTCTCTTTTTCCTTAGCTGCCATGATTGGGATGGCGGCAAGCCCTGCAAAATCAAGGTTGGCACGTTATCACCACTCCGGCTCCCTGACTTCAGCTCTAGGTTGAGGTGTCGGAGCCCTGGTGGAATTCCTTTTAATGTTACCCCTCTACCCTAGACTCGCTCTGCGGTGGCCGCACGGATAAAGAACCCCCGCTAGAGTGCCGTGGGGGTTTGTTCTGGGGCTTGCTAGTTGGCCTAAAGCCACTGCCGGTAGCATGGCTGCGGCCAGTTCTCCTTACCTTCTCCCTCGGCTGGTTCTGAGGCCTAGAAAGCCCCTGCACAATCCTGTGGGGAGGAATGCCGCTCCCAATGCCCTTGGGGGAAACAGCCACCACGGACTGCTCTCCCGCAGATAAAGGAGGTTCGTCTCCCACGATAGGAACTGCCGCAGGTGCTGCTGCAGCCTGCCCACAGCCCAGACGGTCTTCAAGCCATCTCCCCCCATGGCTGACGGCTCTTGACCGCACCTCCTCCAAGATGCGCTCTAATCCCACTAGCTTCCCCACATCCATATCCGCAGACATAAAGAAAGGACAATGAGGGATGATAAATGAAAACAACCCACGCAAGCACTCACACCTCTACACTATGCTAACTGAAAGGCCCAACACAGGGGTATGGATCCCAGCTGGCAGGCACAGCTGAAGCAAAGAAATCTAAAGGAAATCTTGCAGATAAATGCCCCACAGAATAAGAAAGAGAAAAATACCTAGCACAAAATATAAGTACCCCCCCCCCTGACACTGAAAGATATAGCCAGATGAAATGAGGGAGAAAGAATAACAAATAGAACCCGCACTGCAACTACTCTATACTATATGTGCATTTAAATATGATGCTCAGCTACCACCACCACTTTGTTAACTCCCAGCGGCTGAGCTCCACGATGCTGCCTGCTTCGCTACCTGCCGCGGAGTGTGGCAAGATGGCGCCTGTGCTCACCTAGGGGGCGGAGCAACCACAACCTCTTGCGCGAGGCCCGCCCCCGCCTCCTCCAAAGTCAAGGGACCCCACTGCGAATACCAGCTCACTGGTTCCACCCTGGGGGTCCTTCACAATGCTGCTTTCACTTGTATTTCAGCCGCAGGGCGTATCTGACGTCTTTATAGCCCTCCATAACTCAGCTGGTGCAGAGCACTGACCCATTCCAATCCTACCTGTTTCAAAAAGTAGTTCGTACAGAGTTTAAATATAGTTTAACTTTTCAAAGTCATTTGTAAATAAATATTTTGTAATGTTTAAATCCATGACAGCAAATGTGCAACCTCATTGCTTTTTTTAATTTACTTTAATTATCTTTGATAAATTTTCCCATGAATCCTTGGCGATTGTTTACTTGGATGTTCTGATCTCCTAGATAGCAATCAAACTGGCCTTATACAAAAATACAACAGGGTGGCAAAACACTGTGACCCAGCAGGGCGTTCCCACTCTATGAATGAGGGTGCAGAGGCTGCCAAGTCTGCAGTGACAACATGTTAAGCAATGTGTTTTCTGCAGAAAATTGGGCCCAGTCACGGAATATGTTGGCAGGGGTACAACAAACCCTTAGGTGCCAGAGGGGACAACCACACAAAGAACTCACTAGCAGGTCAGGGGTTAATTATATAGACATTAAATAAGTGCGTACATTTAAAGGGAATCATTGAGCATTATATACTGAAATCAAAATAAAGTAGAAAATGTATATTATATATGCATTTAAAGCCCTTGTTGGTGTTTTAATTGTTATTAATTGCGTCAGTTTAAGCGTATACAGCAGTCAAACTGTTTATTTACCTGGAACAGCACCGCAGGATTTATTGAGCCTATGGAGTCAAGCTTCCAGGTCCCCAAACGACCATAAATTACAAGCTCCCTCTATGGTTATGTATTCTGTACAATGTAGTAATATATTTAGCATGTTTTTCCTTTTTGGGTTAGAATGTCTAAAGAATGCAAAGGAATAAAGTGGTATTTTTTGGTTGCAGAAAACAGAATGTTCTGTAGTTTCAGTGAACTTGTGGCTATATTAAATTCAAAGCCCGTAACTCGATTGCAGACAACCGAATGTGGCTCCCGTTTATCTCAGATTATGATGCTATTCAACTGAAGGACGCAAGTTCCGGGCCCCAAACCAAAACCGTAAACCATGCACTGGATCGGAGCACTTCTGGGCGGGAACCTGATCAATTCAGCAAGACCGCACCCTCCCATTTCAAATCGGCCAATAGAAAATGAGACTGTCATTATTACAGCAGTAAAACATGGAGGTTGCAAGTCATTTAATTAGGTTCGAGGGTCCGATATGCGATCAGACTCGCAAACCCGCAAAATAAAGAATTATGAAAAATAAATGCCTATACTGTTCCGAAATGACACATAAAAAATAATTTTATTTCCTGCAGATTTGCGAGCTTGAGGCTGTTGTGCAATTAATTCTAATGTCTATCATCACTTCCCACATTATTTACAGTGCAGTAGTGATTTTTATCTGCATTTACAGTGCTACGAATAGGTGTTTAACCCCCTTGCGGGTCCTCTCTAGCACTCGTAGGATTTTCTCCTACATTTGCGGCTTACGGTGTGAAAACTTTTGCTGGCTTGGGGAAATTTAGCAATTGAATAGCGATTTGCGATTTTAGCCTTGCGAAAGTGAGAGATTAAAGGCTTCTGGAGGCTGTACGTTACGGGTTTAACCATCACAATATTTTCAAGGCAGTAACTCATAACCTGTTTGGAGCCCGCAAAAAGATGGCAATTGAATAACAAATTTACTTGCAACCTCACTTACGGGCTACCGGATCGTTCGAACCCTCAATTGAACATGGCCCTTTGTTTTCAGCAGGCTCTGAAGCCTCTAATTTGTTAAATCTAAATCCTGACTTGTCTGGGGATCACTTGGGAGGAGTTTGGGGATCACAGCTCTAGATCATTCCCTTTTTATAGACATCACCGGCTGTGATTGGAAACTAGTTGTTGGTTCTGTGATGAGACAATAAAGTTGAAATGAGGGGCTTGTCTGTCTTGTACATTAATATTAAAGCTATAGGGCACATAAATGCATTCATAGTTTACACATCTGAGTGGATGGGCATAAAACTAAAGCATGCGTTGCATCATTGTTCATTTGCATGGCCTTAATATTTGAATCTGCTCAACAGATGCAAATATATATATATATGTTTATATATGAGTGTGTGTGTCACTTCAATGGTTTCCTATTATGTCATGGGTATATGGTATTTAAAATGCTTTAGATAACTTACATTTTATGTGTTACACACTGCAGTGCTGCCCGGCTGCAGTTATGTCATTACATTTTTCAAATGTTCAACTAATTATAAGATATTTATAGTCCTATGTTGTGATATTGTGTTTGCTGATGTGCAACACTTTGTGCAGAGACTGTAAGTTTACCAGTTTCCATCATGTGTCGGTGCTTTCGGGACAAGCTCTATATACGTTTGATTTTAAGCTCAAAGACAGGACCGTCCATTCCTTTGCATCGCGTTAATATTGTTTTTGATTTGTACATAACCCCTGTATAGTGATCCGGTATATGATGGTACGTTAGAAATAAAGGATAATAATATTAATAGCAGGAAATAGCTTCTAAATGCATTAGACCGGTATAGACATTTTGTGTTTGTTATATTTGTGTTATTTTAATGCTATTTTTGTAAACTTTTTTTCATGAAAATAGATTTTGACATATTTAAAACATGATGTTAGAATTCATGGTACGGTGCTGTGCCTTTAAAGGTCCACTGTAGTTATGGAAGAGCTTTATGAAGTACGTAACAAACCAATAACATGACCTAAGCAAGGCCCAGTTGGTATGTGCATATAAGAATGTATACCCCATCACCCATTGAATATAAAATTAGACACAGACCACTTCTTGGGAGATAACTGGCCACAGCGTTTATTGGTAAACACAACATGATGTAATAACCATAACGATAAATAAACATAACCCGAGGGGAGGAGCCTGGACAGAGACAGTACACCCTACGCCCTGAAGCCTCATCCAGGGCCTACCGTGTTGGAACATCCGTACCACCGTAGGGTAGGATCTCCCCCATTTTCCACTGTCCCGGCAACTCCCCTCACCACCCGCCACATACCCTCCATGGTCCACATCTGCTCATGATCCATCCACGCCGGGGCCACGCCCAGCTCTGGGCTAAGACCGACAAACAAGGCCACTCACCCGCATGGTCTGATTTACTAATAGCCCACGCTATTTCCACCCGATACCTTCCAATTCTCAAGACCACATTCTCTGAAAGCCCCCTAGGGCTGTTACGGTGGCTGCTTCTGCACCAAGCGAGTGGGCAGCAAGTTCCATGCGGAATATGCCCAAATGCTGCTGGCAATCTCCAACGTTGTAGAATCACTCATAGAGAACCAGTCCCATTTCATCAAGGGAAGGTGCAAACCAACCTTGCGATTGGCTGGACCAAGAGAGCCGTAATCCAGGAAGGGGGGAGCAGTCAGCGTGCCCAACACACTGTAACTACCTCCTTTCCCCGCCTGCTCAACTTGGCCGTTGCTGCCAAATGGTCACATGATCACCCTGGATCGCCAGACCAGTCACCTGAGGTCGACATACCTTGTCTGTTTACCAACCAAACTCTTGCTACCATCCGACCAGCGGAAAGAGATGGCAGCACAGAACCGCAAGGATTCATGCTTGTCACAGACCTCTTTAACCGCAGTAACCAGCCATATGGTCATATGATCACCCTTTGGATCCCTAGACCAGGCACCTGAGGTCGCCCCACCTTGCCTGTATATTAACCAAACTCTCACTACCGGCACACCAGCGGGAAGGAGAGATGGCTGCACAGCCCGCAAGGCTTCGCCCTTATCACAGACCTCCTTCCCGAACAGTGGTATCTCCGGCCCTTGGGAAAAGGCTACCCGTCGCCTGCTGTCCCTTTGCCATACCTCCTGTTTGCCTTTACCCCTTGCTTTCTCTATCCATTCCTTTGTCAGGACCCATTAACCCAGCTTGATTTCCGATGGGCCACACTGCTACTTGCCCCCCCCCCCCCACCTTGGGGGACTCCTCCTCTGAGCCTACGGATAGCGTACCCAGTGCCCAAACTGTCCAACCTCCCACCCTGGCCTGGCCTGCAGTCTGAGGCTCGCACCTGAGAAGGAACGTCCTCCATCCTGTCTTTTTGACCTTGTATCTTCATAATACTATATGCTCCTCTATCCGTACTGAGCACAGGGTTTTCAACAACGTAGTCCTGAACAAGCAACTACATACTGAGAAACAGCCTGCACCACCACTGCAATCACTGCCTACTCTACTTACTGCCCTTTGATCCACTGACAACCAGCCGTGTATAACTCTAGCAAGATCTACGAAGCCAAATACCTTACAGCACATACCTATCACAATAGCTTATGATACCACCTTGAATGATCAAAACAGGGTCCTCCATTTTTAGAAGGTTGTTAATGCTGTATTTTCCCTTGTTTTTATCCCCTGTATTGCGCTACGGAATATGTTGGCGCGTTACAAATAAAAGTTAATAAAGTTAATAAATAATCAAAGCGTGATACAACCGCCGGGGATGACAGGAGTGACAGCCCTTGTTGCATATAGACCCAAAAAAACACCTCTGTAATAACCCATATATACGCCTCAGTCCGCACGTTGCCAATCCCGGTACAAAGAGTTAATAATATCCTGGAACTCACCTGGAAAAGCATATAATACCCTCTGACTTTTTTTTTTTTTAATCCGAGACAAAATCTGACAATCCCTTATACATATCTCCATTACCATACAAAAAAAAAATATACATGTGATAGACCCACTGAACACGCACACCGCTACCCACCAAATGACGCAATCATGGTTTACAATCTTGCATCTCGCTGCATAACCTACACTACCTCTTACCAGACAGACCAGGTCCCCAGATGCCGTTACAGCCAGATTTGAAAAGAGCTAGGGCATAGCATCAATCTGGGCATGTCCTTGCTGACCGCTCCTCTTACCATTCAAAGGATGTATAATACCTGCTCACGACCGTTTGAGCATCATACCGTCGTGTCTTACAAACTGCAGAGGATTATAAGATGAACCAGGACGAAAACCTCAAGATAGGATACCACTAAGCAGGACTCTCCACAGCAGGACAAAAGAGGACCACCCGAGCGCCCAACCACCTCTGTATATGACAAAAGAAACTGCTACCAGCGGATCTAATCCATCAGCTACCCTGCCAACACTATGGAAGAACATGCCTGTGCAGAAAACGACAATTTACGAAAATTTACACATAAAAAACACTTGTCCACCTTTAACATCGGTAGCCTAGAGCACCTATGTGTATAATATCAGACGCAAACACCTCTACTATAACTTGGAACTGACCAAACACCTACCCTAGACCCACCTTCAGGAGTCAATATAACCACCCAAGACCATAGCGGATAAGGCATAAGAGTAAACCGTGAAGGAGTATACGACATACCCAAAAAGGGATAATTCTGCTGGAATGCCACCCGGCCTCCTTCCAAATCCCACTACAAACCTGAAACTAGTGGTATGAGAACTGTCTACCTGATCAATGGAACCCACGACGATAGAGATGATGAACGGGGAATGAGTAACCTACGGCACAGAACGGAATGCAATAAAATGGTAAAGCCTCCCAGCATACCGGGAGGCCTATACCCCTAACGTACCCTAGAACCACAAGCACAACCCTGCCAGGAACATGCAGGAATGACCCCGCAAGACGGCCAAGATGAAAATGATACCAATGAGAACGAGTACAGGCAAATAGATTTACCCCATATAACTAACCTCCCGGAGGACCGCCTATGAAGGGAACTCAGTCCGGACACCGATCCAACAGCACAATAATCTAAATATTATCAAACATACCTGGCAGGAACCAACCCAACAAATACTTGCTATGCCCAAGCCATCAGACGCCAAACTCCCCACTATCCCTTGATATGGACCTCTATAAAGTAGACTGTTTATAAACAGCCCCAATACCCCGATGTCAAGGCGGTTAAGTATAATAAGCGCGCAATGTCACTAAACAACCTGGGCACCAACCTGTCTAAGGAGGACACTATGGGGAGGAATTGGCCCTATAACTTTCTAAGGCCTCTCTGCCCTCCTTTCCCATTAAGACAGCCCCTGGTAACCTGATATATAGGCTTATGGCCCCAATATGCCAAGCAGTTCCATAAGGGTGGTCCACTGACAATCCTTAAGGCACAGCACTAAGCGCTGTACCCAGTGCAGTTGCAGCAAGAACAACCGCAAATCATATGATCGTTCCAGACCGCAACTGCTACAGTCTAATCTCACTATAAATCGCCCCAAAATCCCCTGGCGTACAACCCCTTAGCCTGCAATTGGAGAAGCCAACTGCCACCGCCAGAATTAAAAGTCCTATCTGTCCCCCGTAACTCCAGTTATGAACACACTATTATACAAATAACACAAGGGAAAATGATGAAGTATTAAATAATCACACAACGTCCTCAGACTCGTAGATAATAATATGAAATAGATTTATTGTGGATGAAAACCGCAGTATACAGAATATGTCAATATATATAACAGCAGTCCCCTAGACTTGACTATCATATTGACAGAGAATACTGCTATTAATGTGACCAAGTGCTGCTTACCTACACTGCAGCTCCCAGACAGCATGGCAGCCTGAGAGGGAAGGAAGGCCTGGTGACATCACCACGAGTCCCAGCACACAGCAAAATGCACACAGACTTCACTAATATGATAATGTGCACTCTGACTACCCCACATAATCTATACACATAAATATATACAAAACACAAACATATAAACCCATACAACAAAACACATATGCAAATACACACAACACAAATACACAATGCACATGAACCACACAATACCCAAACATAACCAATATACCTACCCAAGCATAAATACATCCACATATATCTCCAAATACATACATATATATATATATATATATATATATATATCCACATATAGATACAAACAACAACAAGCACATATAAATCCATATACATAAACACAGAACCAAAAGCACACATATATCCATATACACATCTATATATATATATATATATATATATATATATATATAAATATACAACATAACCACATGCACATATATATATAAATATCCATATACACACACATATATACATATACATATCCATACATAAATATAATACTCAACAACAACAAAAAACATACCCAAACACATATAAACATACATATACACCCACACACATGTATGCACCCCTAAACATATATACATATATATATATATATATAAGTGTATAATATATAAGCCTACTACAGAGTTATATAATGCAGTTCATAATACATGCTGCCTTGATAGCAGGGACACAGCTTACCCTCCCCTGCACACCCAGAGACAACACAGCCCTCACAGCTGCAGCAACCAGATCTGTGGCCTGAACCAGCTCAGCAGTGTTCACATCAGTGCCCCCCAGCACTCACATAGCCTATGACAAGGAGCACTAGCAGCTCCATCCTCTTCCATGGCTAGCTAGGGGCCAATCCCTCATAAGTGCCCCCAGCACTCCACCCTGTGCTCCCTAACACTCTGGAGGCCATAAACAGGAGCTGCACCAGCAGCACATCTGCTCCCATGGCTAGCTGGGGGCAAACTGGTGGAAATTGGCGGCAAAAGCCTATAATGGCTCCACCTCCCCCAGCTAGCCACCTCCTGCCCCTCCCAGGTCCTGCCAGGTCAGGTGGTCCCTCCTTCCAACCCCAGGCAAGCCTGAGGTGGCCTACGGGCCCTTCATTAGAAGGGCAGATGGAGCTCAGAAGGGCAGTGTCTGACAGATACGCCAGGAGTGCTGTGGTCCATAGGGTCACGGAAAGCCGATCATGACTGAACGACTAAACAACCATAACTTGTTTCATGAGCATTTCCATATTAAACTATGAGTATGTCTGTAGGATGGGTAGAAGGGCTATTATACTGAGACTTGCTCTTCTATTTAGTTTTATTGTCAGAAAGACGCTTTCTAGCAGCAGTTCCACAATACAGTGGAATAGGGGTCTTTTCTCCCACACATGTAATCCTGATTGGAATAAAAAACATTTTCAAGCCAAGGACATACTATAAATATAACATTTCAGTTGTAATTAAAGCTAATGTTACCCTGTGGTGAAAATGCCTCTTATTTAATTTCAAGGTCTAATTTTACAATATTATCTTTGCTTATAAATCTTACACTAATGTTAAAGACGTTCAGTGGAGGTTTTATATATATATATATAGTTTAAATCTAAAAGTCTTAAAAAGTTTGCTGGGGCTCTGAATTTATCGTCTTCCATGTGTAAAATGTGTAACGCCATGTGAATTATAAAAGGCTGGTCCTGCTCAATTGATTACCAATTATTGGCAATGTTCTCCCATGAGCGAGAGATATCAGTCAGCCCTTAAGGGATGGATTGCAGGACAGGAACAAATTGCAAACTTCAATTTTAGTTTACTGTAAGAAAATGCAGTTTTATAACATCCGACTGATAAAGATCTTGTTACCTATCATTTGTAATTATACCATATTCTGACAAATTCACCACAATGCTCAGAGTCTGTGAGACTTCAAAGTCTATTTTATAAAAACTGTTCTATGGCAAATAGATGATACAGGGAGCAACAACTCTGAGAACCTTAGTGAGTCAGGCCCAATATCCATCACATAGTAGAGATTTACATAAATTATTATTAGACTAGTAACCTGCCTGTTATAAATGACTGCATTTATCTCTCTCCTTGCCTCCCTCTCTCTACCCCTCTGTTTCTCTCTCGACCCCCTCCTTCTCTCTACCCCTCTCTCTTTCCCTTCCTCTCTGCCTCCTCTCTCACTCCCTCTCTCTCCCCCTCCTTTCTCTCTCTCTCTCTCTCACCTGCTCTTTCCCTCCCTATCTCTCTCCCCCTCCCTCTCTCTCCTGCTCCCTCTCTCTCCCTCCTTTCTCTCTCTCACCTGCTCTTTCCCTCCCTATCTCTCTCCCCTCTCTCTTTCCCTCCCTCTCTCTACTTATCTGTTTCTCTCTCTCCCCTCTCTCTTTCCCTTCCTCTCTACCCATCTCTCTTTCCCTTCCTCTCTGCCTCCTCTCTCTTTCCCTCCCTCTCTCTACCCCTCTCTCTTTTGCTTCCTCTCTCCCCCTCTCTCTTTCCCTCCCTCTCTCTACCCCTCTGTTTCTATCTCTCCCCCTCCTTCTCTCTCCCCCTCTCTCTTTCCCTTCCTCTCTGCCTCCTCTCTCTCTCCTCCTTCCTTTCTCTCTCTCTCTCACCTGCTCTCTTTCCCTCCCTCTCTCTACCCCTCTGTTTCTCTCTCTCCCCCTCTCTCTCTTTCCCTTCCTCTCCCCCCTCTCTCTTTCCCTTCCTCTCTGCCTCCTCTCTCTCACACCCTCTCTCTCCCCCTCTGTTCTCTCTCTCTCATCTGCTCTCTCTCCCCTCCCTCTCTCTCCTGCTCCCTCTCTCTCCCACCTCTATTCCCCTCATTCTATCTATCTCCCCTCTCTTTTCCTCCCTCTCTCTACGCCTCTCTTTCTCTCTCTCCCCCTCCTTCTCTCTCCCCCCTCCTTCTCTCTCCCCCTCTCTCTTTCGCTTCCTCTCTTCCCCTCTCTCTTTCCCTTCCTCTCTGCCTCCTCTCTCTCTCTCTCACCTGCTCTCTTTCCCTCCCTATCTCTCTCTCCCCCTCTCTCTCCTGCTCCCTCTCTCTCCCACCTCTATTCCCCCTCATTTTATCTCTCTCCCCCTCTCTCTTTCCCTCCCTCTCTCTACCCCTCTGTTTTATCTCTCCCCCTCCTTCTCTCTCCCCTCTCTCTTTCCCTTCCTCTCTGCCTCCTCTCTCCTCCCTCCTTCTCTCTCCCTCCTTCTCTCTCCCTCTCTTTTCCTTCCTCTCTCCCCCTCTCTCTTTCCCTTCCTCTCTGCCTCCTCTCTCTTTCCCTCCCTCTCTCTACCCCTCTCTCTTTCGCTTCCTCTCTTCCCCTCTCTCTTTCCCTTCCTCTCTCTACCCCTCTGTTTCTATCTCTCCCCCTCCTTCTCTCTCCCTCTCTGCCTCCTCTCTCTTTCCCTCCCTCTCTCTACCCCTCTCTCTTTCGCTTCCTCTCTCCCCCTCTCTCTTTCCCTCCCTCTCTCTACCCCTCTCTCTTTCGCTTCCTCTCTCCCCCTCTCTCTTTCCCTCCCTCTCTCTACCCCTCTGTTTCTATCTCTCCCCCTCCTTCTCTCTCCCCCTCTCTCTTTCCCTTCCTCTCTGCCTCCTCTCTCTCCCCTCCTTCCTTTCTCTCTCTCTCTCACCTGCTCTCTTTCCCTCCCTCTCTCTACCCCTCTGTTTCTCTCTCTCCCCCTCCTTCTCTATCCCCCTCTCTCTTTCCCTTCCTCTCCCCCCCTCTCTCTTTCCCTTCCTCTCTGCCTCCTCTCTCTCCCCCTCCTTCTCTCTCCCTCTCTTTCCCTTCCTCTCTCTCCCTCTCTCTTTCCCTCCCTCTCTCTACCCCTCTGTTTCTCTCTCTCCCCCTCCTTCTCTCTCCCCCTCCTTCTCTCTCCCCCTCCTTCTCTCTCCCCCTCTCTCTTTCCCTTCCTCTCTCCCCCTCTCTCTTTCCCTTCCTCTCTGCCTCCTCTCTCTCCCATCCTTCCTTTCTCTCTCTCTCTCACCTGCTCTCTTTCCCTCCCTCTCTCTACCCCTCTGTTTCTCTCTCTCCCCCTCCTTCTCTCTCCCCCTCTCTCTTTCCCTTCCTCTCCCCCCTCTCTCTTTCCCTTCCTCTCTGCCTCCTCTCTCTCCCCCTCCTTCTCTCTCCCTCTCTTTCCCTTCCTCTCTCTCCCTCTCTCTCTCTTTCCCTCCCTCTCTCTACCCCTCTGTTTCTCTCTCTCCCCCTCCTTCTCTCTCCCCCTCCTTCTCTCTCCCCCTCCTTCTCTCTCCCCCTCTCTCTTTCCCTTCCTCTCTCCCCCTCTCTCTTTCCCTTCCTCTCTGCCTCCTCTCTCCCCCTCCTTCTCTCTCCCCCTCTCTCTTTCCCTTCCTCTCTGCCTCCTCTCTCTCTCCTCCTTCCTTTCTCTCTCTCTCTCACCTGCTCTCTTTCCCTCCCTCTCTCTACCCCTCTGTTTCTCTCTCTCCCCCTCTCTCTCTTTCCCTTCCTCTCCCCCCTCTCTCTTTCCCTTCCTCTCTGCCTCCTCTCTCTCACACCCTCTCTCTCCCCCTCTGTTCTCTCTCTCTCATCTGCTCTCTCTCCCCTCCCTCTCTCTCCTGCTCCCTCTCTCTCCCACCTCTATTCCCCTCATTCTATCTATCTCCCCTCTCTTTTCCTCCCTCTCTCTACGCCTCTCTTTCTCTCTCTCCCCCTCCTTCTCTCTCCCCCTCCTTCTCTCTCCCCCTCTCTCTTTCGCTTCCTCTCTTCCCCTCTCTCTTTCCCTTCCTCTCTGCCTCCTCTCTCTCTCTCTCACCTGCTCTCTTTCCCTCCCTATCTCTCTCTCCCCCTCTCTCTCCTGCTCCCTCTCTCTCCCACCTCTATTCCCCCTCATTTTATCTCTCTCCCCCTCTCTCTTTCCCTCCCTCTCTCTACCCCTCTGTTTTATCTCTCCCCCTCCTTCTCTCTCCCCTCTCTCTTTCCCTTCCTCTCTGCCTCCTCTCTCCTCCCTCCTTCTCTCTCCCTCCTTCTCTCTCCCTCTCTTTTCCTTCCTCTCTCCCCCTCTCTCTTTCCCTTCCTCTCTGCCTCCTCTCTCTTTCCCTCCCTCTCTCTACCCCTCTCTCTTTCGCTTCCTCTCTTCCCCTCTCTCTTTCCCTTCCTCTCTCTACCCCTCTGTTTCTATCTCTCCCCCTCCTTCTCTCTCCCTCTCTGCCTCCTCTCTCTTTCCCTCCCTCTCTCTACCCCTCTCTCTTTCGCTTCCTCTCTCCCCCTCTCTCTTTCCCTCCCTCTCTCTACCCCTCTCTCTTTCGCTTCCTCTCTCCCCCTCTCTCTTTCCCTCCCTCTCTCTACCCCTCTGTTTCTATCTCTCCCCCTCCTTCTCTCTCCCCCTCTCTCTTTCCCTTCCTCTCTGCCTCCTCTCTCTCCCCTCCTTCCTTTCTCTCTCTCTCTCACCTGCTCTCTTTCCCTCCCTCTCTCTACCCCTCTGTTTCTCTCTCTCCCCCTCCTTCTCTATCCCCCTCTCTCTTTCCCTTCCTCTCCCCCCCTCTCTCTTTCCCTTCCTCTCTGCCTCCTCTCTCTCCCCCTCCTTCTCTCTCCCTCTCTTTCCCTTCCTCTCTCTCCCTCTCTCTTTCCCTCCCTCTCTCTACCCCTCTGTTTCTCTCTCTCCCCCTCCTTCTCTCTCCCCCTCCTTCTCTCTCCCCCTCCTTCTCTCTCCCCCCTCTCTCTTTCCCTTCCTCTCTCCCCCTCTCTCTTTCCCTTCCTCTCTGCCTCCTCTCTCTCCCATCCTTCCTTTCTCTCTCTCTCTCACCTGCTCTCTTTCCCTCCCTCTCTCTACCCCTCTGTTTCTCTCTCTCCCCCTCCTTCTCTCTCCCCCTCTCTCTTTCCCTTCCTCTCCCCCCTCTCTCTTTCCCTTCCTCTCTGCCTCCTCTCTCTCCCCCTCCTTCTCTCTCCCTCTCTTTCCCTTCCTCTCTCTCCCTCTCTCTCTCTTTCCCTCCCTCTCTCTACCCCTCTGTTTCTCTCTCTCCCCCTCCTTCTCTCTCCCCCTCCTTCTCTCTCCCCCTCCTTCTCTCTCCCCCTCTCTCTTTCCCTTCCTCTCTCCCCCTCTCTCTTTCCCTTCCTCTCTGCCTCCTCTCTCCCCCTCCTTTCTCTCTCTCTCTCTCTCTCTCTCTCTCTCTCTCTCTCTCTCTCACCTGCTCTCTTTCCCTCCCTCTCTCTCCCCCTCCCTCTCTCTCCCCCTCTCTCTCCTGCTCCCTCTCTCCCACCTCTATTCCCCTCATTCTATCTATCTCACCTCTCTCTTTCCCTCCCTCTCTCTCACCCTCCTTCTCTCTCCCCCTCCTTCTCTCTCCCCCTCTCTCTTTCCCTTCCTCTCTCCCCCTCTCTCTTTCCCTTCCTCTCTGCCTCCTCTCTCTCCCCCTCCTTCTCTCCCCTCTCTCTTTCCCTGCCTCTCTCCCCCTCTCTCTTTCCCTTCCTCTCTGCGTCCTCTCTCTCCCCCTCCTTTCTCTCTCTCTCTCTCACCTGCTCTCTTTCCCTCCCTATCACTCTGCCCCTCCCTATCTCTTTCCCGCGTATGTGTACTTTGCATGGCTGTGCCGTGCTTGCGCAAATGGGGAAAACTGTGCATGTTGCCAGATTTTCGCTTAATTTACAGATATCAGTTATGAGTAACGTCTGCTCACAACTGAAAACTATTATATGTGATTGTTAAAGCATTGCATCCAAATGTACATGTTCAATGTTTACATAAGCAACATTATGATTATTATGCAATTGGTACCTAAGAACACATTGCATAACCTTAATTACATTTATATGCAGTTCTATCTCACATTTACTTACCTGAGAAGTGATTCACATTAAAGGGTTACAAAATACTAATTACAATTTGGGATATAAAAGAATATACACATTTCACTGATGATTCCTGATTTTTCTGGCTCTACCTTTTATGTAATGTCTTATATTATAGTGATACTTATCACACATACAAATAAATATAACTGCAATTGGTTGTTATTAGAAAATGTGACTGTAAAAGTTAGATAACTTACCTTGAGAGTTGGGCATTTAAGCATAAATGTTATCTATAGAGGAACTTCCCCCTATCTCCTTATCAATGGTCATTAATTAACTATCACAGTAGAGGTTAATAAAGAAGACAAGTAAGTCCATTTGATAAAGAAGACAAGTATGTCCATTTGATAAAGAAGACAAGTATGTCCATTTGATAAAGAAGACAAGTATGTCCATTTGATATACCGTACATATGTTTAATTACACAGAATTTCACATTAAATGTGAAATTCTCCGAGAAGGTAGTTCTGACCCTAGTTAGAGAGAGGGAGGCCAGTATAGATACTTTATACATAAAATAGCATCAGATCAGTTGTCTAACACTTTCACTAATATTTATCACAACAACCAGTTGCAATTATATTGATTTATTTGTTTATTATACATTTCTACAACCACTGGAACCTTTGCTTTGTCACTTTAAAGGTTCCCTGTTGTCAAGTGATTCCTGTATGGGCCAAATTTCTTTTAGCATCTGATCTTGACTGTTTCTCAGGAGAGTGTGTCCTGTAAACTAATGAACATTCTATTAGACCTAATGAATGCACTAACAGTTCTAGATGCCACACAACTTCTTGTGCATTTAAAGTTTCCTCTAGCAGTGAGCGCCCGGCTCATGACATAACCTCATTGCATCAGCCTGGAATGCCGAAAATGTAATGAGACAAGAGTAATTGACAATAAAATAATAGTTGCAAAATACTGTAGTTATTGCTTCATCTATAAAAATAGCAACATGAGCACCAAAAACTAACTACAGGGTTACAAAACGGTTGGATTAAACTTCTTATATTTTCTGCATCTGGGTCTCCAGTCAAAGATCTTCAGGAATTGTAACTTCCTCTGAAGTCATAGGGCAGGGAATGATGGCATTTTGTTTCAAATTACCAAAAAATAATTTATTTTATAAATAAGATTGTTGGGAATTATTGATATAGAAAATAAAATCTTAAAGAATCATTTTTTTTTAGATTGTTTTTAACAATATAACAAGCAAAATATGTTTAGAAGATAAAATAAAATCACCTTTTACATTTTGCATCTGGCAGAAGTATCAAGTTCAATGTCTCCTCCAACCTCAAGATGTTGATCAGCTGAAGCCAAAATGGCTGATTCCGCAGCAGCATAATCGCATATAAAAGATAAATTAGAGGTGCAAGCCCGTAACTCCCCTGTGACTCTTTCCCCCCACTCCCTCCCCTGTGTCTCTTCCCCCCCCCCTGTGCCTCACCCCTCCTCTCTCCCTCCCCTGTGTCTCTTTGCCCCACTCCCTCCCCTGTGTCTCTTTCCCCGGTTAGTTGGGTACCAGATAACCCAGATTCTACTGTATATATATATTCATCATATGGACAGAAGGCGGAAAAAAAAACCAGAGGCTTCCACAATTCTTTTAATACCTTCCATCCATTTATCAAACTTAAAATGGATTACTCTGCAGAACAGTGAACTTTCTGGACACTAATATTTCCATTAAAATGACCACCTTAACTCATCTGTGTATAGGAAACCTACAGAGAGATGCAGTTACCTCCACAACTCTAACTTCCATCCCTCACATATCAAACAAGCAATTATCCATTGCATATGCTCAAACACGATATGCGATAAACACTTAACCCGCCTGGCAGTATATAGAATGTTAAAGCGGTACATTAAAAAATAAATACTGACATAATCATACCGCCCTTTCCCCCTTATCCTCCTCCCTTTCCATCTTCCCTCCTCCTCCCCCGTATCCTCCTCCTCACTGCTCCCCTCTCCAATCACCTCCCTTTGCCCCTTTCCCTCCTCCTTTTCCCCGTATCCTCTCGCTCCTTATCATCCTCCTCCTCCCTCCTTCCCCACTTATCCTCCTCCTTCCTCATCCCCCCATATCCTCCTCCTCCCTTCCCTCCTTCCCCCATCATCATCATCATCCTCCTCCTCCTTCCCCCATTATCATCCTCTTCCTCCCCCCACCTCCTCTCTTCTCCCCCTTATCCTCCTCCTCACTTTCCCCTTATCCTCCCTTTCCCACCTTATCCTCCTCTCCCACTCCTCCCTTACCCCTTATCATCCTCCTCCTTCCCCAGAATGTCCTCCTCACTTCCCTCCTTATGCTCCTCCTCCATTTCTCCTTATCCTCCCTTTCCCCTTCTCCTCCTCCCTCCTTCTCCCTTTATCATCCTCCCTTGCCCCCTTCCCCCTTTATTATCCTCCCTTGCCCCCCTTATCATCCTCCCTTGCCCCCCTTATCATCCTCCTCTTCCTCCTCCTTCCCCCCTGATCCTCCTCCTCCTTGCCCTAACCTCCTCCTCACTTTCCCCTCTCCAGTCCCTATCCCCCTCTCTCCTTACTTTTTAATTGGATCTGATGAGCTGTCTTCTCATCTATTCCCCCGCAGCATGTCTTCCAGAATATACTAATGACGTGACCTCACAAGCGCGTCACGTCATTAGCATATACCGGTCAGTTCTCTGCCAAAGACATGCTGCGGGATGAGAGATGAGCAGGCAGCTCATCAGATCCAATTAAAAAGTAAGGAGAGAGGGGGATAGGGACTGGAGAGGAGGAAGTAAGGAGGAGGTTAGGGGGAAGGAGGAGAAGGATCAGGGGGGAAGGAGGAGAAAGATTATTGGGGGAGGAGGATGATAACGGGGGAAGGAGGATGGTGGAGGAAGAATGGTGTGCTGGGAGGGCACAGGCAATTTTGGCAGCACTGGGCCCCCTCCAGATCCTCCATGCAGTAACCCCGAGTCATGCTCAGGATTACCGTTTAAGAGGTTTAAAACACTGTCAGACTCCTTCAGGAGAAAGGGTTACAAACCCCATGTTATCACTCAGAAAGTAACCTCTGCCATCAGAACACCCCGGCAAAACCTGTTACAGTACAAGACTAAAGAAACAACTTCACGTACACCACTGGTCACCACATACCATCCGTTCTAGAAGAAATACTGGATTTACAGCAGCCACTACTAACTACATTTAGTCCCCAAACCTCCCATTCTTGCATTTAGACAGCCACCAAACCTGGGCCAAATAATGGTCAGCAGAATATTGGCCAATGAAGAGCATGACAAAGAAAATGGCATTGACTTTGCAATAAAATTAGCTGCAAGCTATGCCAACACATCGGTAGAGAGGATACAGCCATACTTTTCCTGATGCATCCTTTCAGTAATTCTAAAGAATTGATAAAGAGAAGTATATTCTCGAAAGCTTGTCAGAATAAATGAATATGGTTGTCCAATAAAAAAGGTATCACCATATACTGCAATAATCTGATTATTCAACTAGATTACTGGACAAAGTGTGTAAATATATATACACACATGTACATAGTAAAGCATTAATCTTAATTTTAGCTGACTCTGCTTGTGCCTAGAGCTTGGTATGCTCTTTATAATCCTGTTAAGTAATATAGAATATGAAAAGAATGATTTTCACTCTGTAGTGCAACCGCCTGCTACTGAGCATGTGCCAAATGGGAGGAGGTGTCAAATACTAAGCTCAACTCATTCAACAATGAGAACACCTATGTCTGAAACTAAAAAAGGAGAAGGGGTTCCTGAATTTATTTAAACTCTTCAGTATAACATTTCTTCAAATAGATTTTGTGGATGGGTCAAATGCTAAAAGGTGAACTCACTCGCCAATGGGGCCACATACCTTGTCCAGTTCCCCTGCATGAGCTAGAAAAACATTGCAGCACAGCCCTTCAAGCTCCAGGCCTGCAATCAGAGCTGTTGAGCGTAGGGATATGGACATTATCAACAATGCCCTACATCATCCAACAGACCAGTAAAAACTCAAGTGGAAAATTTTTTTTTTATTTTTTTTATTTTATAAGCACTTTTATATAACCTATTTATTGCTTCAGCTGCCTGACTCTTGGCAGGTTCTACAAGCAAAAAAATGGCATTAAAAGTCTCATTGCTGTAGTCAAATAAATGGCAGCTTATTCCTTTGGGTTCTTTAGCCATTTCAATCTCACAGGTAAACACTGCAAATATGACCATTTTAGAAGGAAATGGTAATTTGTGGTCCATAGAGGGCCTGATGGAATGTGCCTATAAGTTCAATTCAGTCATGCTCCTTGAGGTAAATCCACATTTTTGTTTCAATATTTTTTTTATTAAAGACAATCACAGATGTTGCGTCAACAAGGTTACATGCATCCTGTTCAAGTTAGATTCCTGTATGTGATATACAAAGAATAAAGTCAATGTTAACCCAGGAATCTAGCGTTTGACACAATATTAGGCCATCTCCTCAATAGCCTTCAAACTTGCCCTCTCCCCTCTTTCCCCGCTAGCTTTAGTTTCAATCATTTTTTATTATCATACAATGATCCCATTTGAGCTTGTAGCACCCTCAACAATGAGGAGAATTATATCCCATTAGTAGTTCTATAAGTTGGAGTACATTTAGAATCCTTTATGATATTGAAGGTCTAGGGGAGAGAGGAGAAAACAAACCACTAAAAGCCAAACAATTATCCATTCCAAGTCCCAAAGACAGTCCACAGATTTTTTGACTAGTTCGTACCTACCTGCCCCCGTTTTAGGGCATGATGCAGTCAGCCATCCAGCCCACGTCAGGTATTCTCTTTTTTCCCCAGTCTCAACCAGTAAGGGCCATATTCCTGCTCGGATATATTTCCTGGTTGCCGATTTTGTCCGGTTCCCCTTCAAATAATGACGACCTTAACCAGTTTCCCCAAATTTCTACAAATGGGGGGAGTGTGTTGCCTAAAGCATGTGATCGCCTATCCTGAATCATTATGTAATTTACCTTATTAATGACTTCTGTTATTCTCAGATTCGGTGACCTCCACTTCTGGACCCTTTGTTGAGGTCATTAGGTATTGTATCCATTTGTTTTAGTTTCTTGATATCGACTTAATGCTTCTCCCTAGCAGGCAAGTTTCAGTTGAGGGAACAATTGAGGTATGCAGAGTTTCTGATGCTAATTCTAAAGAAGCTGACCATAGGGATCTAACCACCACACACTCCCACCATGTGTGTAAAAAGCATTGTCTAAAACATAAGGGGGAATTCTGAGAATTAATTGTATGCATTTTAACCGGTGTGTAATACGCTGTGTGCAGAATTTTAATTGATGTTTCCTGCAAACTATAGCTTAGAGGGCCTTTCATAAGAGTCAAGCATGTTGTTTCCCATGTGTGAGAGTCCCATTGGATGCCAAAGTCCTCTTCCCATTTTACGTTAAATGAAGGTTTATACTTAGTTGGGGGAGCATTTAAAAAAGCGTATAACATGCTTAGCGTTTCTTTAATTAAAGGTGCTTTGATACACATAGTGGACAACCAGCTAGCCTTAGGATAGCCCCACTTCCCAATGAGTGCATTGACCTGATGTTTGACCTTGCAAAAATTGTAGTGTTCCCTTAAGGGGATTTCAAATCTGGTCCTGAGCTGTTCAAAATGTATAATTTAGTCGTTGTCTACCCACGTCCCTAGTTTGTCCAACTTATGTATCACCCGCCAGGTCTCGCCAAAGTTGTCCCAAATCATGGGATAGGTAAGAGTGGGAGTTAGACCTGTTGTTTTATTCACTGAATCATGTTTATTGTTGATCCTTTTCCAAGAATGCAGAGTGAGTGTCTAATAATGGGATTGGCATGCTTGGTGTAGTCTAGGGGCATATCAGGACTCCAGATGATGGAGTCCCATCTATTGGGTTTGATTTGCTGATTCTCTATAAATACCCACAAGAGTTGGTGCTCAACTGAGTGTGCTTGAGGAATAAAGGACAGCTGGGCTGCATTGTAATAAGATCTCAGGTTGGGGCACGCTAAGCCTCCTATATTTCTGTCACTAAATAGCAATGTTTGAGGTATACACAGTCTTTTATTGTTCCAGATGAATCTCATCAACTGTTTTTGAAACGTATTCAGGTTTTTTGATTAATTGGGATTGGGAGAGATCTAAATAAATATAAAATTTGCGGTAAATGTTCATTTTTATAGAGTTGATATGACGTGTCCAAGACAAGGGGAATCTGCTCCACTTATTTGTATCTAAAGTAAGGGTTTTTAACATTGGTGTGTAGTTGGCTTTGTACAATCCATCCAGGTCAGGGGTCAGATTTATTTCCAGGTAAGTGATGTGGCTTGAGGGCCATGCAAATGGGAATTTGCATTTCAGTTGTTCCAATTCTTGGATAGACATTAGGGTCCCAAAAGCCTCAGTTTTATTAAGATTCACTTTAAGCCCTGATATTAGGCCAAACTGGTTCAGTGTCTCCATTAAGGCTGGCAATAAGGCTGCTTGTTCAGTAAGTGTGCATAGTATGTCGTCCGCATATAGACAACACTTTAGCTTTTGCAGCCCCACTTGCACCCCCCGAATCTGTGGTGACGACCGGATGGCCTGAGCTAAGGGTTAAATTGCGAGTGCAAAAAGCAATGGGGATAAGGGCGCCTCGTTCCCCTTTGAATGTTAATAATATTTTTGCTTTCTCCTTGTAATTTAACATAGGCTTTTGGATTGTTATAAAGGGAGATAAAATATTTATAAAGTTTCCCTTAATGCCCATCTTGTTCAGAACCCCCCTCAAGTATCCCCACTCTAGGGAGTCAAAAGCTTTTTCTAAGTCAAGTGCTACAGTACATATAGGTTTATTTTGTGTTTTTGCTATGTGTAGCACATTCATCACACTTCTTATATTATCCCCCGCCTGTCTAAATGGTACAAAGCCAACCTGGTCCTTGTGAATTAATCCAGGGAGAAAACTCAAAAACCTAGCGGCCATAATCTTTGCTAATATTTTCAAATCTCCATTTAGTAGAGAAATGGGACTAAAATATTTTTCCTCTAGTGGATCTCTGCCCGGTTTAGGAAAGATTACTAAATTTGCCTAATTAAATTCTGCAGGTACTTGTTCCCCTCTTAAAATAGAGTTGTATAACTTTGCCAAGTAAAGAACTAGAAATTCTGAAAAGGTCTTGTAATATATATTAGAAAAGCCGTCTGGCCTGGGAGATTTACCTAGTTGTGTTGCTAATTTTCTCTAACGTGATATCTTTGTTCAATCGTTCTAGGTCTTGGTCTGCAATTTTTTGTAGATCCAAATTGTTAAGAAAGTTTTGAATTTGGAAAGCCTTTGCTTCCGGTTTGGATGTGTATATTTTTTTATATAGATTTACAAAGGTTTCCTGAATTTTCATCTGGCTTAACGTGACTTGACCTTCCATGGTTTTGATTCGATATATATGATTTTGGGCTTGTTTAGATCTATGTCTGCTGGCTAGCATAGGGGAAAGTTTGTTCGCTTAACTAAAGAATTTGTATTGTGTTTTTTTTAGGGCTTTTTCAGTCTTAATGTTCAGAAGGTTATCTATTTCTAGTCTTGTTTTGTCGATCTTTAGTTTAACTTCAGAGGAGAAACTAAATTGATTCTGTTTGTCTAATAAATATAACTCCAGCAGAAGAGAAGTTTCTTTTAACTGGAGGTTTCTTTTGTATGATGATGCAAGTCTAATCATGGAACCGTGAATATAAGCCTTATGGGCTAGCCAAAGCTAGCCAATTTCTGTTTGAGGTATGTCGTTAAAGTTAAAATATTGATTTATTTCTTTTGAGATCTGTGATTGTATATCCAGGTTTGATATGAGGGATTCGTTAAGCCATCAGTTATATCTATTCTTCAAACATGTTTCCAGGTCAATGTCAAGGCTTACCGTCGCGTCGTCCGACCACGTACAAGGTATAATCTGGGCTTTTTTGGCATGGTTGAATAGTCCAGAGTCAGTTAAAAGAACATCTATTCTGGAGTATGCTATGTGTAGGGGAAAAAAGAAAGTGTACTCCCTTTCGCTGGGATGATGCCCTCTCCAGGAATCGATTAAATTATTTTTTTGGAGAAGCGTATTAATTCTTTTGTGTTTTTGTGCAAATCTCAAGCTTACTTTGTTTCCTGATCTGTCTAGTGTTGGTTGAAGAGTTACATTTATATCCCCTCCGAAAATTATTTTACCTGTGTGCATTGGTATTAGTGCGTTTAGGAATCTAATTAACGTGTTGTGTGGGGAGGTCGTTGGGGCATAAACATTTACTAGGGAGATTCTTTTGTTTTGCACCATTCCGTTAAGTAGTTAAATCTACATTTTGATCTCCATAAAATCTTTCATGGCAGCATTTTTAAGAAGTAATAAAAGGGTGAAGAGAATATGAATATGCTTTTACTAATTTTCTGTTTGATTTTAACAACTCTACATGACTTCAGTGGCCATTTAATTTTGTTAGTTTGTTATTTACTTCACAAACATGTTGGTGATGATTTAAGGTACATTGTTACATTATATTTATAACTAGAGACATGCCCGTCAAAAATGACGGCAATAAAATGTGAAGCCTGGCAATGCTGTTTGCCACACAATGCGATGTTCTGCCCCCTCTGAGCACCTTCGGAGCACATCGCGAGCCTCTCCTCCCATCTACTTCACCTCTCATTACAAGCCTCGGCAACTTGCCATGTGTCTCTTTCCACCATCTCCCCCCTGTCCCTTCCCTGTGTCTTACTCCTCTGTGTCTCTGCTGAATCTTTGCGTGGCGCGCACTGACTGCTGTTGGCATCGTTTTTGTACGTGCTACTATCTTTGCCATCGTGTATTTTCGAAGTCCCGCGTGCCTGGCGTTGATCGCCTGTGTCCCGCGTGCCTTGCTTTGATGGTGTGTTACTATCTTTGCCGTAATGTATTTTCCAAGTCCTGCGTGCCTGGCGTCATTGTTGTAAGTGTTACTATCTTTGAGGTTGTATATTTTCTAAGTCCCATGTACCTGGCGTTGTTCGCCTGTGTCCCGCGTGCCTGGCGTTGTTGGTTTGTTACTGTCTTTGCCGTTGTGTATTTTCTAAGTCCTGCGTGCCTGCTCAAGTCCTGCGTGCCTGGCGTGGTTGGTGTAAGTGTTACTGTCTTTTGCGTTGTGTATTTTCGAAGTTCTGCGTGCCTGGCTTGGCAGAGCCTCGTTTTCATCTTGTTTCAGAATTTTTACGTTTTTCCAGCCGCCATTTTTTTCCAGCTTCGGTGATTTTTGATTGTTAAAAAAGACTAAATATGCCTCAAATTAACTTGCAACCTCAGTCACCGGGTCCCTGGCTCTTCCCCTGTGCTGTATGTGAGTGTGTAAGTGCATATTTGTGTGTTTTCGGCATCTTTTCTAGTTCTGTGGTTCGCCATTTTTTTTGCGAGCATGTGCCTCAACGTCTCGCCTTGCATCGCATCGCGAGGCTCGCAAGCATGGCGACAACTCGCAGTTTGACAACTATTATATGTGATCTAAACTCTGCTTGTTGTGTGCAGGGGGTTAAGTATAAAAATCTGTCTTTATCTCGTTTCCTGGTATGTTTGCATTCCTATCCAAGCTGTTAAACAGAAAGGCCCACGGTCAAGCACCTTATAATTTAACTCAGAAGAGTGTCTTTCAAGTTGAAGCACAGTTTAAGTTCCTTCCAACATTTGGAAAAACCCAGTGTGGTAAGATGGGGCTCGGCCCTGGCCTCAAACATCAGAGGAATGCCATTAACGTCAAGTCCAGGACGATCAAAAGGGGGCTGCAGCCTTTCTGTCATGTCACTGAGTATCCCGGTGCCAGCTCACACACAACGAGGCAAATGTGCCAAAACCCCAAGGGTCCCACAGGAGACAATGGGATTTATTTTACTCTTGTAAGTTTACTATAGTTTAGGTAAAAGTTTTGCATCAGAGAGGATTTTAAAGGAACGCGGCAGGCCCAAATATTCTATGATGTCTTTAAAAGAGCATTCACAGTAAATGTCTCATCATGTTACCAAAAGCCAAATCTAATGGCAGAAACGTATCTTTAGTCTGTCATATATCGCATGCACTGCTTATCTAAAACTGTAATCAGTTCCATTTGGGACAAATTAATGTACTGCTCACCTTATATAGTATAATGCCATATTAAGGGGATACAGGTTCCTTGTTTTTAATATTAAAATAAACTACTTACATTTTTGCATCTAAACATATTTTTATTAACAAGCGCTAAAAAGCAATTTTTAATCACAGAAACCTTCTAAATAGTACCTACAAAGCTAAGCCCCCAATGTTTCTGTTGGTACTAGATGTACTAGCCAATCACAGACTGTTTCTTCACCATGTTCTGAAATGCTGCCGAGAGACACTCTGTGTACTTGAGCTGCTGGGGCAGAGCTTTGTAGGGACTATTTAGGTTTTTTAAGCATGTTTTAATAAAAATATGTTTAGATATGCAAACAAGCATGTAGGTTGTTTATTTTAGTATTAAAAACAGGGAACCTTCTATATACATTCTTATGATTTTTTCAAGGAGCAAGTACTAATAGTGGATATGTACCACAAATAATCTTATTCTAGTTAATTATTACCAAACTGTAATTGTTGGCAGAAGAGATACCACTCAATGGGGGGAGGGAGGGGGGTGCTTATAGAAAATGTTGATTGTTAGTGGTGTTATCAGATTTATTTTGAAGCTTAGGTTTGAGTTGAGCACAATGGAGTAATTCCAAGGCTATTTCCTACAAGAGCTAGCGGATAGTATCCTAATAGTATCATTAGAGGGGAATTATTAGACAGAAAGAGGGTGGCAAGGGAAGAGGGCATCTGAGTAACTTGTAGGTCCAACCTACATTCCCCTCTGCAGAGTTGTGCTGTGGCCCACCTCACCATCACCTCACCATCACAGCCCATATCCCAAAGCCTATTTCACCTAGGTACTCAACATCCAGTGTGTGTATGTATGTGAGTGTTTGTGGTGTTTGTGTGTGTGTGTGTGATGTATGTGTGTCTGTAATGTATTTGACGTGTGTATGTGATGCGTGTATGTATGATGTGTGTCATGTGTATGATGTGTGTCTGCGATGTGTGTGATGTGTGATAGGTGTGTGTATGTGTGTGATGTATTTGTGTGATGTTTGTAAGCATTCACTAAGCAAAAAAGGATAGTGAACACTACATGTGGACAGGGGCGCCTTAGAGTTCACTGCCCAGGGGCTCCAAAAATGTAAATCCGGCCCTGCACCCACAGTACTTGAATACCAAGACTTAAATGTGTTGTTTTTTGTTTTTGGATAACAGCTTCAAAAAAAATCTGAACATCCAAATGGTTCCAGGAACTGGTTCATTATTCACATTTGGCCTCTCCAACCGTGAATTAAGTGATAGGATGAAACAGAACAAACCTGGAGGATTATCAGAGACAATAAAGTGTTTTTTCCAAGCTCCCAGCAGTTTGGAAGCATGAAAGTGTTATCTTGGAAAGCTCAACGTGATGAGTGCATTGTACATTCCAAGATAATAGGGAAGGGATGGCTTCCAGATGATAGTCGCTTGTCTTTCCGTAAAACTCAAGGCAAAGAAATGTAGAATCTGATGGCAGATGGGGGCCACACGGTCTGTATACTCTGACCTTTTACCTCTCGCAAATTGCGTCCTTCTCATACAGCTCCAGGTTCTTTACTAGCCTGCTGTCTCAACAGTGTGTGTCCTTGAAAACCAAGCTTTCCATTAGACCTAATGAATGCATTGCCAGTTGATTATGCCAAATTTCACATGGTGCAGATACCACATTCCTGTGTATACAAAGCCTTCTTCCACCTCAGGAAGTAGATCATTGGAAACTGGAATAAAAAATTCCACAGCATCCGTCCTTCCACTAATTCTAGATAAACAGATAAACACAAACACTCAGGCTCCAAGTGAGCAGCAAGTGCTCAAGTCGGAACTATATGAAAAATGACAGAGAGTAGCCTCTCATGCCCTAGGTCATCAAGTACCGAAAGAGTGGACAGGGAATGGCTCTCAGCTTGCTTGATGTGGGATGGTTATCTTCCAGTGCTCATTTGGAACACCTTTGAGATCTAGAACAGTTTTAACAAGATGATAAATTTGGCACTTCGTTTTCAGCTAGTTTTGCTACTCCTACACTCAAGTACTATATTATCTTGAAAAAAAGCTTTTCCGCTCATGTTGTTTGTTTGCCACTTTTTAAAAAAAAAATTTAAATACAGTTATTTTTTTTAAGAAACACTGGTATAGCATCCAAGATTCACGCGTGTGCTTTTGAGAATTTATCTTTGTGTTCATATAGATCAAATACATCTTAACGGTTATTCCTCCATACTGGTATTAAAATTTTAAAAAATATAATGCACACAGCTTCAAAGAAGTAATAGGACCCCCCCTTAGTATATACAGCCTGTTTCAATGGAAGTATAAAGCTCAGTGTAGATATGTGGAATGATTGCATCTTTATGGTGCTTACTATAGATTACATTAATAGATTCTCAGAATTGTGTCTGTTAAACACTCACAGAAAGGAGAAAAGAAAGTGACCCAGCCAGCACAGTTATTAAAAAAGTCAGCACATTTCTCATTTTTCTTTTGTGTTTCATTTTCCTGGATTTTCCTACAGGATGATGGAGCTATTTATCACAAATGCTGATATCGATCTATCTATCTATCTATCTATCTATCTATCTATCTATCTATCTATCTATCTATCTATCTATCTATCTATCTATATATCTATCTATCATACTCAGTATCTATCTATCTATCTATCTATCTATCTATCTATATATCTATCTATCATACTCAGTATCTATCTATCTATCTATCTATCTATCTATCTATCTATCTATCTATCTATCTATCTATCTATCATACTCAGTATCTATCTATCTATCTATCATACTCAGTATCTATCTATCTCTATCTATCTATCATACTCAGTATCTATCTATCTATCTATCTATCTATCTATCTATCATACTCAGTATCTATCTATCTATCTATCTATCATACTCAGTATCGATCTATCTATCTATCTATCTATCTATCTATCTATCTATCTATCTATCTATCTATCTCTATCTATCTATCTATCTATCATACTCAGTATCTATCTATCTCTATCTATCTATCAGGATTGATGTCTGTATGATAATGGCAGATGATATTGTTTAACGTTGTGATTTACCAATATTTATAATGTATACTTTATTGCTAACTGTAATCTTTACACCTGACACACTGCTCGGTTTAGCAGACTGTAATGTATTAACATAATAATATTGTTGATTTCTGTATAAGAACCCTATGTTACCGCAATAAAGGGAAGTCCCTGGTTGTGGTTCAAGACACGGGTCTGGTCTCTGTTCATGATACTAAAATGTTAGTACTAGTGTCCTTGTTACTGGAAGTCACTAAACACTTAGGCTCCTATTCAATTGAGAATTGCTACAATTACAGAGCGATTCAATTGAACAAGCCCGCAAGTTATGGGCCGAAAGCCGAAACCGTAAACCATTCAATCATAAGTAGCATTTCAGAGCATGATCATGATCAATTAAGCAAGGCTGATTTAGAAACAGCCAATAGTAAATGAGACTGTCATCATTAAGTCAGTAAAACATGGAGGTTACACGTCAATCAATTAGCATTTAGAAGTCCAATATGCGTTCAGACTCAAAAATGATGGGAGTAAAATTGTAAGCCTGGCAATGCTGTTAGCCTCACAATGCGAGGCTCTGGCCCCTCTGAGCACCTTTCGCGCTCATCGCTAGCCCTGCGCTGAGCGCCTTTGGCGCTCATTGCGAGCCTCTTCCCCTGTGCGAGGGCCCCAACGCGTGACCAACATCGCAAATGCTCCCAACACTGACAACTACATATTTGTTATCCATGGACGCATGCATCAGGAAATTCACATTAGATTATACCACTGCCATTTGCTTGCAAAGAGCAGCTAACATAATGATAACACAAAATTACATTGGAGCTAATAGGAAATGGTTTTGGCCACAGTCAAAACCAAAAATTGTATTTAGACACAGCAGGTTTATGCTTGAATAAGTGGATAAGCATCCGCTAGCTCAGTGGTTCCCAAACATTTTTTGGTTCATGGTGCACTTAATATTTCAAGATTTTTCCAAGGCTCCCGAAGTTAGACCATAGTTCTATATACAGTACATATACAGTATATGGTCCGATTACTTATAAAAAAATAAATGTGAATTATAATAAAAATATTCTCTCTCACTCCCCCTTCTCTCTCTCATCCCCCATTCTCTCTCACATCCCCCCTTCTCTCTCTCACCCTCCATTCTCTCTCACATCCCCCATTCTCTCTCTCCCCCTACCTCCTGCATCTCTCTCTCCTACTCCTTTCTCCCTCTGTCCCCCCTTCTCTCTCCCTCCTTATCCTTCACTCTTCTCTCTCCCCTCTTCTTTCTCTTTCACTTCTTGTCTCCCTCTCCACCTTCTCCCCCCTCTCCCACATTAGTACTTATAAGCTGGGCATATTGTCCATTTAGGCTGGACACATTGGCTATTACAGACACATACTAGGCACATTGGCTAATGCAGGCACAGCCTGGGCACATTGGCTATTACAGGCACAGGAAGGGCACATTGGCTCTTACAGGATGGGCACATTGGCTATTACAGACACATACTGGGCACATTGGCTAATGCAGGCACAGGCTGACCACATTGGCTATTGCAGGCTATTACAGGCACAGGAAGGGCACATTTGCTCTTACATGCTGGACACTTTGGCTTTTACAGACACAAGCTGGGCACATTGGCTATTACAGACACAGGCTGGGCACATTGGTACTTACAAACACAGGCTGGGCACATTGGAGTTTTTGCTTATAGCATTTAGGTTTCTCAAAAGCCAAGGCAAATCAGCTAAAATTTGGATTTATGGCAAGATTCCATCTTCTCTAAAACATGCCATAATTACACCCATTCTTAAGAAATTATCATCTGATTCTGACTCTGCATCTATCTCCCTATCTTTCTACTTCCTCTGACTACTCATTAATGACTTGTTCACCGCCAAGTCAAAGGGTCACTTTTCCATTCTACTTCTTCTAGATCTCTCTGCTGCCTTTGACACAGTGCACCGCCCACTTCTAATCCAAATCCTCTACTCCCTCAGCATCCAACACATTGCTCTCTAGTGGTTCAAGATTGAACATTTAGAGTCTCCTTCTCCGGCACCTCTTCTTCTCCTCACCCCCTGTCTGTTGGTGTACCCCAAGGTTCAGTCCAAGGCCCCCTCCTCTTCTCTATCTATACATCCTCACTTGGAACCCTAATAAAATCTTTCAGATTTCAGTATCATCTGTATGCACATGACACTCAAATCTACCTCTCAACACCAGATCTATCCCCCTTTCTTCTAACACATGTCTTCAACTGCTTATGTCATTACCTCACACAAGAAACAGTTAAGATTCTAATACACTCTCCTATCACATTTCTTTTTGAGTACTGCAACTCCATCCTTGTTGGCCTCCTCATCACCCGCTTGTCATTACTTCAATACATAATGAAACCCTCCGCTAGACTCATCTACCATACTCAAGGTTCAGTGTCTGCAGCACCTCTCTGTCAATAACTCCACTGGCTTCCTGTTCCCTGCATAATAAAATTTAAAATCAAACTCCCTCAATAACAGCGCAACCCCTTATATCTCTGCTCTCATCTCCAAATACTCCCCCACCCGCCCTCTTTGTTCTGCTAACGACGTTCTTCTTTCCACCTCTCTTATTACCTCCTCTCATTCGCGCCTTTAGGACTTTTCTTGTGCTGCCCCTATTCTCTGGAACTCCTTGCCTCGCTCCACTAGATTATCTCCCTTCATCAAAACCTTCAAATCCTCAATAAACGCATCTGTTTAAATAAGCCTACCAACTTCAACCTTAATTACACAACTTATCTTACACTCTGCTGTACCTCCCCCAAACCCTTTAGACTGTAAGTTTGCAAGTTTTCAATCTTGCAAAAGTGCTTTGGAGAAAGCACGTTGGGCACTAGATTCTAAGCTCAGACTGGTTCCTCCATCCTTTGCAACATGTTTATACTGCTATTGTTTTGCCTTGATTTTAACCCATGTTTTGTGCTGTGGAATATGGTGGCGCAGTAAAAATAAATCATAATAATAATAATAATAATAATAATATGAGTGAAGATCATCCTTTAAAGCTTGCTCAGTGTAATATGAAACCTGCTCCCCATCAGAAACACAGTTTGCCTTCATCATGCAAACATTTTACATCCACCTTATGCTGTAATAAAATATTTATTTTATCAAAGAAAATTATTTTTTCTTAGTATGGAGGCTCTACTTTTCAATATTATGGGCATGGATTTATTTAAGGAAAGGCGCAGGCGAGGCCTGTGCCTAGGGAAGTAATTTTGAAGGGGAACACTCAATCACCTAGGACCTAGAAGTTTAGCCTTCATATGAATTTAAAAATCAAATGATAAAAAAAAATAAGAGGAATGGAAATATAAAAATAAAATCAAAATATTGCACTTACCTTTTGGCCATGATCACCTTTCATCCAGGAATTTCTATTTTTCATACAATTTATCTGTAAGACAAATAATATGAGTTAATACTGGCTTATTAACTCTGATTGTAACAAAAACATGTCCCATACAAAAGAGATACCTGGACTTGGATTACCTATTCACAAGCACTTTACACGCTTGACAAACATGCTATTAATTACTGCCCAGTTGACATGGAACATCTTAACCAACACATTTTACCAGAGTAAATTCTTATGTCATAAAAAAAAATGATGTTCCTAATATTATCAATTTGTAAAATGTAATATACTCTATTTTAGGTACAATCACTCTTACATCTCACTAAGGCAACTAAAATTAGCTGCAATATAAGAATTTGGCAAACCAGTATCATATTAGTCTAATCTAGACTATGTAGGTAAAGCTATAGAAGCCGTAGACATGGCATATCTAAAGGTTAGTAAAGTAATTCACATTAGTGCGGCATTAGTATCAAAAGGAGATGAGTGAATAGTACATTGCCTGAAGAATAGGCATCAGACAATTATAGTTAAATAAATATTATCCACAGAAAGAATGGTTACTATTACGATCTGCTTTCTTCAGTCGGGCTTGATAAGGCTGTTGTGGCCAAACCTACCCAGCAGATCTACCAGATTCTTTTGATCCCTTCACCAAGACAGCCGATGTCTCTTAAAATGCCCTTACTCTTTATGCAGCATTTAAAAATAATATGAACTCAGGCTCAGCATTATAAAACTCAGGAACTGCTTTAATTGTTGTTGTAATTTATAACAGGTTCAATAGATGCATATTTAAACTTGAGCTAATAACAGTCTGTAACAGTTTGTGTATCTTCTGGACTTTGTATAAATTACTATGACAAGGTTTCATCCACAAGGCATCATAACATCCACTTCAGTCATATAGTAATAGCGCTTATCTTCTCTAGTAATCCTGACATATAAATATATCTTCTAGATATGTTATCTTATAGATATTTTACCTCCATTTTCTTTAGAAGCATATGTCTTCAAGATATGTCACCTCCCTTTTCTTTAGGAGCATATGTGTTCAAGACATGTCACCTCCATTTTCTTTAGGAGCATTAATGGCTGACCTTAATGGCAGTGTGTTGAGTTATTTTGAGGGGACAGCACATTTACACTGTTATACAGGCTGTACATTTAATAAAATATTTACAATAATGTGAGGGGCGTCCTCACTTTTGTGCGATACTGTTTATGTGTGATATTCATTTAATTTACGTCTGAAGCTGATTTAATGTAATAAATGTAATAATTGCAGAATAAAGATGCCTTCAGTATGATTCAAGTTAATTTAATTATCATTTTGATGATTATTATAATTAACCCTTCGATTTCCACAGGGCGGCAAATCAATATAGCCCAGGGCGTCAAAACTCTTAAATCCTCCCCTGTTTAAGCTGGGATATGTTTTTATTCATATATTTAGTACTGATACAACTAATGGACCTCATGGGAAAGATTGCCAGATAATTCAGAAGAAGAGGACTAAACAAACAAGAGGTCATGATGAAGTTAAGGTGATTAATAGGTGAAACAGCCTTTCTGCCAAACTGGTAAGGACACACTCAGTAAAGGAATTAAAGCATGGCTGAGTGATGCATTAGTCCATCCTGAGGATTTATTAAGCCAGCGTTTTCAGGTATGTAGCACAAGCCGACTAGATGAACCTGTTGTCAGTTCTACATCTTTATGTTTCTATTCTAAGCATTAAGTAAGTGTGATAAAATGTTGGTATCGAGCCACTGAAATCTATAACTAGCCTCCTGTCAGATAAAACAAGCTACTTATGATATGGAGGAAGTAAAATATCAGTGCCAAGAATAATGTAAACAGAAAATTATGAAGAAGGAGAAACTGGACCAGTATCAAGAAGAAAAAATAAAGTGGTATATTTCAATTGGAAGACAACTGACTTGTAACGTTTTTAAATACATATTGCGAAATCACAACTCCTTGGAAATTTTGTTAAGCTGAAATGTTTTAAGGCTGCAAGCCACCAAACAATCTTGAAGAGATTTTGTGAGGTTTCTTATATAGTCTCATTTCCCCCTCCTCTCCCTTGTGTCTCTTTCCCCCTCCTCTCCCTCCTTTGTGTCTCCTTTCCCCCACCTGTCCCTCACTTGGTGTCTCCTTTTCCCCCACCTCTCCCTCACTTGTGTCTCCTTTTCCCCCTCCTCTCCCTCATGTCTCAGCCTCCTCCTCCCTTTCCCCCCTTATCCTCTCTTCTTTATCCGATAATCTCCTGCTGCTGTAGCGCGTCTTCTGCCTGTGTCCGGAACCGGCGTATGCGAATAGTCACCGCAAGCCGCGCTAAAGCAGCAGGAGCTCAGTGGATCAAAGTAAGAAGAGAGGAGAGAGGGGAAAGGGAGGTGTTTAGAGAGGGGGGAAGGGGAGAGGATAAGGGTGTTAGGAGGGAAGAGGATTGCGACCCTCACTATCCCATGGGCCAAGGGGGTTAGAGGGAGGAGGATTGCGGCCCTCACTGCGGGCCAAGGGGGTTAGGAAGGAGGAGGATTGTGGCCATCACTCCCGCGGGCCTGAGCGCTGAAGTCCCGCAGGCCAAGGAGGTTAGGAGAGAGGAGGAGGCCCTCAGTGCAGGCTGTCCCGTAGGCCTGCCCTTAGCTCAATGTGGTCGATGGCTCGCCTTTGTGAGGCTCGCATTTGTGGCCCTATGGGCCACAAACAAAGCAGCTTAAGTTCCGGCGTCAAAGGCTTGTCCAGTTTCGCAAGGCTTGCAGTTGCAGCCCTATGGGCCTCAAGTGTGTGACCAACATTGTAAGTGTTCCGGACAGCCCCGCAGGTCCACAACTATTATAGTGATACATAGAGTGCCCACAGATTTGGACAAACATGGACAAACATTTCACATACACCTGAAGGCAATAAAAACAAGACTTCACATGTGTACATATCCGTTGTTAGAGGAGATGATGGCCTTGATCTTGTGAGACCTTGCGATCTGTGAACTGACCAATCACCTAATCAGTTATCATTAGTGGAGTGGACTGTGCTCTACCATTAAGATAAAGGAATTTAATACCAGATTTGAGTCATTCTGAAAATAAATTATTTCATTTACTCTCTTTGGCAACTATGAATGTTAATGTTAATGCACAAAACTGGAAAAAATCGTATATCCAGGTCAATCAGGTCATTACAAAAAATAATGATATGCACCGTATATATCATGAAACTGATGTCTCATAAGGTCTCTGATTTCATCCATAGATATTAATATATTGTTATGGAGCTGTTATGGTTCATAATCTTTCATTCAAATACTTAGTTATGAATTATTTCTATTTCTGACAGTATAATGAGATAATAATTAATAGATAAATACTTTTTAAGCCTAAAGTGTTTTGTGCTACGACATGTACAGAAATGCCTGAGCTTTCATACTGAGTTATAGTCAGGTTTATCTCAAGCTTATAGGCAAAGTAGGAAGCCACCCAAGGGGCCAACAAGGGCATAAAGCTTTGCACCGAATATGCACCATCCATCAAAACTCCCTGTCCTGTAGCAACCAGGCATGGCTTGGGCTAGATTGCATTTAAAAAAAGTTGATTCCGTTTTTGTTTGTATTAGTGGTATATATTTGCCTTAGGGAGTTCAGCTGCACCTCACTGACGAGGCCCATAAAGTCAGAAACGCGTCTGGGGTTGGCTGTTTCTCCTGTTCAGGGTAGAATTGCCTGGTATTTCGGGGCTGGGTCACTCTTTTGAGTGGGACCAGACTGATATTCTACAGGATATTTCTCCCTGTGAAGGGCACAAGTGAGCTAAAAGAGGTTGCTCTAAGAGTAGCTTATCATGGCTATAGAACTAACCTATTAAGGTTGGTTCGGTCTCTGATAAGCACCTCTGACTTCGTTGTTTTCTATATATTTGTTCCAGAAATAAATATACAACTTTGCATAGTAGAATGCACAAAAGGAAACACTTGGCTTCTGTTTCCTTATGTTACCGAAGCATAGTTCTGCTATCTTATAATTACTGTATAATATCTCTGTATTTTGACGTACTTAATAAGTCCTTGGCTCTGACCACATTGAATCTCTAGTTTTTTCAAACAACCCCAGCAGGTGACCAGGCGGAAGAAAAATGGACCCAGTGCCTCGTGGGCTAATCAGTAATTAACCAACCGGCACTCTCAAGCAACCGGCACCTGCATCAATTCACCATTTTAAATTTACACCTGCTAAAACGGCATAACCGGCACTATCCGGAGTTCGAGACTACAACAAAAAATGCTAACTTTTTTCTAATTATTTTTTCTGGGCCTAAATGGCCCAGTTTAGGTGCTAATGCCCTTTTAAATGCATTTTGATGGGTTTAGGGGTGTTTACGGGTTGTTTAGACCCTTACATTTCGTAGGTGCCGGATAACAGGGAGTTTACTATATTTAAAGATCAGGGCAACTAAAAAAAAATGGACATTGCTCTCAGTGTCCATCTATTTGCTACAATCAGTCTGAACATGTGTAACCCTTCAGATCTATAATTAGTGATGATTAGTCTCTAGCGCAAATATAAGAACCATAGCCAGAGGAGCAGGAAGGCTGCCTGATATCAATTTAACTTTACTGCAAGGTAAAAAAAAATCTAACACAATATTGTGCTGATAAAGTGCCAGTGCTAGTTATTAAATATGGATATACAGATTTACATTACATGATCTTGGGAAACTTTGCTGAATACCTATAATGAACACAAACAAGATCACTTCTCCATAGAAAAGAAACAATAAGGCACTCTGGCCAACATGGAGAACCTTAGTGAATCTAACTCAACAATCCATACTAAACAATTTTACCACTCAACCTTTAAAGTAACTGCTAAAGGTCCCAGGGAATTGAAGAAATGGAAAAAATATACATAAAAATAAATATAATTACAATTGGTTGCTCAGTCTGAAGTGTTAAATTATTGAACTTGAAAGCATATTGTCGGACCTCCCTCTTTCTCTAACTCTATTTATCTAGGAACATTAATGATCTCACAGTGAGGGTTATAATGAAGAAGCATATCCCCAATTGGTTTATAGATTAAAGATATGACTTCTACAATATACAAATATGTTACTATTATTATATATCACACTGTGCATGCTTTTTCTTTATGACCCTCACTTTGATTAATATATATATATATATACACATATGTGTTCGACATTATTCAGTAAAGTGAGAACTTTTTCATTCTTTACAAAGATCTCTTAATTCAGTCCGGAAGACTATTTTAAAGTTGTAGCGATCACTTCATACCTTATGCTCCGGAAAATAACATAAGATAGGGAGGTCTGACATAACTGGTCAAGAGCTACAAGACTTGTATATCTATTTATATATTCTCAACTTAAATCAGAAAACATAGGGCTAGTGGTAAAAAAAACTCTCCACTTCCTATGTTATTCTATGTAGGCTATTCACTAAAGAGCACAGAGATCTCTAAGCTATAATGTTTTTCCTGACGTATATTATGGTTTAATTTGGTCAATCCTGTGGTTTATTTGGCCTGGGAAGGGTTAATCTGGTTGCGTTTCTGCCTGTTGCACACATTGTGCTCACATTAGTCATGCACTTCCTGCCATTCCCATTGAGCAGCAACGTCAGTGGGATACGGAGCACCTATTGGCCGCTGGGTGTGTTTATGTTGTGTGTACAACTGCTGGCTCCATGAGGAATGATTGTGCGTTGGAGATGCTGTGTCATACCACGTTATTGATGACCTGGGGACCACATGATGGAGGATTCTGGGAAGGCTTGGGTAGATTCCCAGAAGGGTCATTGAGTCTGGTAAACAGCACTTGGACTGGGACCAAACCCATTCCCGAACGCCTTCCTTTATCGGATCCCATGAATGTCCCAGCGTGGAGTTTCATATTACGCCTCATATACTTGCCCTGAAAAAGTGCAATCTCATGAAACATAACACCCATCACTGGTCCAAACTAGCACAGACCCTGCACGACAGCTGGCGCTTGGATCCACTTCCAAACCATCAACAATAGGGTAGCAATTATTTATTATTATTACATTAATTTGTCACGAGCCAACATATTCCGTAGCTATATACAGGGGTTAAGTACAAGGCAAAAACAATATTAACACATTGTAATAAATTGAATTAAATTTGAGCTTCGAATCAAATGAGACATAGTGCTTCCCCTAAAGGACCAATCAAGATTGTAAACTCGCCATGATGAGTAATAATTAGAAAATGGGGTAAAAAGTGCTGTTAAAGGACCACTGTACAACAAAAACATGTCTGATTCTGAATCTATTGGACCCTCGAGGAATCAATGTTATTTTTTTGAAGGATATGTGTGTAAGAGGGGCATTTTAATATCTGGAGCAGGGCTTGTATCTACAGATGGAAACTGCCTGCTTCTGGGCATGTGTGAGGAAAGGCGGAGAGTATCAAATGAAATGAGATGCAGTTATCAAACAAATCCTCTTTACCTCTCCCACCCCTCCAATAATAAATAAAGAGATACTCCTAATGCAATCTGGAATCTTCTATACATAAGCAGAGTCTTCAAAAATTCAGATTTTCTCTAAAAATCTTTTAAGCTCATTGTTAGCACAGATGCTAATGTGTTTAGTATGGTGAATACTTTACAAACAAGTGTTATTTTTCTTCAACTACAGTGGTCATTTCAGCTGTGTTGATATCACATGTCCTGGGTAATATGTGAGATGTCATACCTAGGTATATGTCCATAGGATAACATATGAATGAATATGCCCTCCAACACTGCACCCTTTAGTATATCCGGACCCCTATTTTCATATGCATACTATTTACAAACAGAGTAAACTTTATTCCCATCTCATTTATCTGATTACTGTACTCTGTGGGAAAACACAGGAATATTAATTGTCATATGTCCCTAAGTGAGTAGCATCTATAGAATAACATAGGAATTGGAGTTGTTTCTCTCCAGTAACAAAGGGTTCACCTTAGAAACCGTAGCCCAAAATACCATTAAGGTAAAAAATCCCAATGTGCACTGTTAGCTCCTTGCTTTCTCTTAGTATATAATGCTGGTAAATAAATAACTCCATGATAACATTGGGGTCACTGTCTTGAACACCGCAGTGACAGATATGTATAAGGTCGCTTAAAACAGTGATCACTGACTGGTAGAATATCCTCTAAAACAGGGGGTACCTTTGTCAGGGGCGTACTCTGAAAGGGGGTCCCAAACTAGCTACATTTAAATTATACAATTGAATGAACTGCAACGTTTAATTATGTGTGCAATAGTGTACGGTTGTTTTAATAATATAATACAATTTGTGCAAGGATATTGTATAATATGAATAATCTGCTCTTATAAATGCTTATTAATTAGTGCAAGGATCTACTTCACTGTGATAGACAATATGAATCAGGAATGAACTGTAATGTGTGATAGATAGATAGACAGATAGATAGATAGATAGATAGATAGATAGATAGATACTGAGTATGATAGATAGATAGATAGATAGATAGAGACATAGATAGACAGATAGATAGATAGATAGACAGACAGATAGATAGATACTGAGTATGATAGATAGATAGATAGATAGATAGATAGATAGATAGATAGATAGATAGATACTGAGTATGATAGATAGATAGATAGATAGATAGATAGATACTGAGTATGATAGATAGATAGATAGATAGATAGATAGATAGATAGATAGATACTGAGTATGATAGATAGATAGATAGATAGATAGATAGATAGATAGATAGATAGATACTGAGTATGATAGATAGCTAGATAGATAGATAGATAGATAGATAGATAGATAGATAGATAGATAGATAGATACTGAGTATGATAGATAGCTAGATAGATAGATAGATAGATAGATAGATAGATAGATAGATAGATACTGAGTATGATAGATAGCTAGATAGATAGATAGATAGATAGATAGATAGATAGATAGATAGATAGATAGATACTGAGTATGATAGATAGCTAGATAGATAGATAGATAGATAGATAGATAGATAGATAGATAGATAGATAGATAGATAGATACAGTAGTACAAACAATGGATAGTACATTAGTGATTACATCTGAATGTCCAAAAATAAGTTAATAAACTTACTTCCTGCTCAAATCTCTCAGAAATACAGTTGATGCACTGCACTCTGGGAAAACTAGGCAGGGACATGCAAATGAGACCACCAGGCACTCTCACTCTAATTAATTCAATAACCATTTTATACATGGCTCCTTTTAAGCGTATGCTACCTGTATTTCACAGCTTTAAGCACGGCATCGGAATGGATTCTGCACAAACCAGGAGACCTACCCAAATACAGAACTGTTTCACGATTAAACCCTATATATATATATATATATATATATATATATATATATATATATATATATATATATATATATATATATTAAGATCAGTATATTTCATATACTCGGAAATTGTAGCTCCCCTTACCCAATGTATATAGATGGGCAAAGATGAGCAATATTTCCCAAGATTTGCAATTGAAGCCCTGAGTGCAATATTAAATTAAAATGTAGCATCCCATGTACTATCACCATGTTCAGAATGATCTGACTCTCAAAGTCAGTCATTGAATTGAAAAGGTCCATGTGCTGAGGGTGCCCAGTAATTGCCCAGCCTGTATATAAAGTGACGCCACGTAACTAACCTGACACGAGGTCACTCCGGACCTTGTTTACAAGAGGGACACAAATAAACCCATCACTACAGATGTATTCTCTTCCAGCAACACATGGCCGGGTCAGCACAGCCTGCTCTCCAGTTACAGTCTGGAAGTGTTTATCTGTGGACATTGTCGCTGCTTCTGGTAATACGCCGGATCATGGTAATCACTTAATACTCACACAAATTCTGTTGTATTTAAAGAGCATATTTTAAACATTATAGATGGATTTTTATGAGTAATCTGAAGTTTAGAAATGTAAATGAATAAAGAGGATTTTCCATGTATCTCCCAACCTTGCTGTGAAGTGGGACTTTCTTACATTCATTTCTGAATCTTGTACCTCTGTTTTACAACTTAATTGAGTTTCAAACTTACTTATTTGCAGACATTTTCTTTTAAATATCCCTGATGATAGACAGTATGAATCGGGTCGGTGTAAAAGCCGGATATTATCTAATTAAATATTATCGAGAACAATATTTAAGAACCAAAACTAATTCAATATAATATAATACTTCATTACCATTTAAAAAAACAAAATATCAACCGGAACAGGCAAAAACTGTCAGGAAGGCACTCTTTATAAAGGGGACTCATTTTTCGTATTTTGTAAAATGACCGGAATGGCGAGTTTCCAGAGGGTCAAAAATACCAAATTCACCAAACAAACATAACTAGTTGGGATTGATGTAATAAACTTCATAATTTCCACAGAAACTGATTGCAAATACCCGTTCTAGGCAGAATACTATAGGTTGCAAAATATTGTATTCTGCCCGGAGCGGTTAATTGAAATTAGTTTATTTGCAATTTATAAAGGTTATTACATGAATCTCACCTAGTTATGTGTATTTGGTGAATTTGGTATTTTTGACCCTCTGAAAAGTCGCCATTCAAGGTCATTTTACAAAATATTGTTTTCTAGCTCGTTAAAGGGTTAGTAAAGCATACTATCAGATGGGGTTTGGCTCTTCAATATAGATCTCAAATATATTTAACGCATCCAATGAATTCCCGTTATAAAGAGTGGGTTCCAACCTGCTTTTTCCTGTTCCGCTTGATATTTTGTTTTTTAAAGGGTGTAACAGAATCATTGATGGAGTATACGTGGGAGAGAGACTGAGCAGAGCCCTGTGTCCACTAAGGGAAGAAAAGGGTTAACAGAGCAGGCTAATCAAGCAGGCCCAGGGAACTACAGCCAAAAGTAAAGTCAGTGCTTCTATCAGAAGCTAGGATTTTGTTTTGCACCATTTATGTTGTTTTGCTACACTCGAATAAATCCTGCTGATATTTTAAAAAGGGCTCCTGAGTACTCCATTGTGGTGCCGGATACAAGGGCACGAACCCCGAGTGTGACAGCAGCGTTATCACAAGGGCTAATAGAGTATTACATTGAATTGGTTTTGGTTCTTCATTATTGTTCTCAATATTATCTAACACATCCCAGTGGCATTGTCATTGATTTCTTTTATAAATGGTCCTCGTTCCAGCTTTTACACCGACCCGTATTAATCCAGTAACCACACAATCCTGTTATCCTTTAGGTTCTTCTTAAAGCACAACTGGTGACAAATATTTAAAATGACTCCTCTGACAAACTGCACTTGAAAATAGACACCATGTTACATAAGTTAAAGAAAAAAGTTAAACCGTCTCTAATTTATTACCTTTTATATAAATAATTCTTAAGTTGATCGCCATTGTCTATGTGCAAATATATATTTCTAGTGTACCAATGTATGGCTCTAATGCACCAAAATGTTACTCTGTGCTTATTAGCTTCTTAGTAGCCTCGAGTTGCAAATATTCATATTTTAATTGGTACATTATGGTCCTCCCATAATTGGCACCTCTGCTGGGCCCTTTAAGCTCCATCCTAATACAAACAGATTTGTTGAAGTCATATAAAGCAGCAAGTTCCTGTTTACTGTCTGTGGCTTGGTGAGTAAGGGTAGCTGTAAAAAGATAACAAATACATTAAATTTACTTTAAACAGAACAATGAGTCACGGAGAAGTTAAAAAGTAATAATTTAGATACAGATAATAAACAAAAAATAATGTATTATAATGCAAGATAAAGAACGCTCTGTGACTAAGTATTATCTAACATTAATTTTGATTTATTATTTATTATTATTTATTATTTGATTATCAGTTATATTCCGAGACTAGCGACTTGCCCATCAAAAAATTAGGCAATAAGATTGAAAGGCAGGTAATGTTGTTTGTGTGCGACATTAATTTTGTTGGTGTTGCAAGATCCTTCGGCGCTCATTGCGAGGCTCTTGGTTGTTTGTGTGCTATGAGCAGCGTTGGTGTTTTTTTTGGGATGCCAATGAATAATTAATTAAATAATAAATGAATATACTTTACCTATTGTGAAGTAATATATGCAGGAAGCATTGTGTTGAAGAGCTGGCAATCTGTTTTCATGTTGCTGCAGCATCAGTGCTGTGGAGCTGATGTGTAAGTGTCAGCAATGTGTGCAGTGTGTAGTGTAAATAGGCTGCGTGCGCGAGGCAAATCCGTTAGGGTAGCTGTGTACTTCCGGATTGTATAAGTTAGTGTTCTAAAATGGCGCTCAATGTGTGGTACACGGCTGTGGCTGATTTTGTGTTCTTCGTTTCGGATCTCGTTGGGCTTTTTCAGAAAATCTGTTATGTTTGGTAGTGTTTTGTGTGTTTAGGGTCCTTTAGCCTTGTTTTCGTTTTGTTTGGCGGCCATTTTTTCGGTTGCTTAGGTGATTTTCGGGTGTCTAAACTCTGTAATTTGGGCTTAAATGGAGGTGTAACTTCACTTGCAGAGGTCCTGGGTGCCCCCCTTGCTGTGGGTAAGCTTTTTATGTGTTTGTTGTGTGTATTTATTGTGTTTCTAATCTTTTTAGGGTCGCGGGGTTGCGTCATTCTTTTCGGATCTCGTACGTCTCTTTTTCGGAAAATCCGTAGGTGTTTGGTGGTGTGTGCCTCCCCTTGCTGTAGGTAAGCTTTTTATATATTTGTTGTGTGTATTTATTGTGTTTTTAATGTTTTCATGTACGCAGGTTTCAGTCGGTAAGGTCGTATTTTTGCGAGGTCGTAATGGTCCCGCGTCTCGTATTTGTTTCTCGTAAGTCCGTAAATTTTGCGAGGGCCGCAGGCATGCTACGCGAGCCCGTAGCGTTAGCAACATCCCGCATGCTCACAACTTTATATGTGTGCAAGTGCAGCCAGGTGTAAATCCAGACCTTCTGCCGCTCCCTTCCAGACCGATTGTATTAAAAAGAGAGGAGTCTCCTCCTCTCTCCCTGTTCTCTCTCATGAGAGCTGATACCTTCTATACCTTTTAAGTTTTAAAAAAAAAACACTCATAGAGGTCATTTAATTATAAGAGGACTTTCAATACAATAAAACAGTACAGCACACTGCATGTCTAAGGCAGAAAATCAGTAATTGGTCACAAAGACCCTCATCAATATTCAAATGGTCCACCAACACCCATGAGATTGTTTGTACCCCTGTAGTGCTCATAGGATATTTTGTCATGTTGTTTATTTAATAGCTGATTTATACGATCTGTCTTCCTGCCACTCCGAGCCAGATGGATTCCTTCAGAGATGGGTCACCAGCTGTTGTTACAGCTACTCTACTGGTCAATAGGAGACATCAGTTCTCTTCAAATCTGTGCTCAAACTAAAAAAGTAGCAAATTAGGGGGAGATACTTCTGCCAGTTGGTCGCAGGACTCTACCCACGTATCTTGCTCCCTCAGCCTGTACAATATCATGTATTATATATAGGTCAGCGGGAGAACAGGGGATCTCGGTAATAAAACTTTATAGTATGTGTCACTTTAACAGTAGGAACTATGCCATCGTCATATAGCCAGGTCAGGAAGGTCTAAACAGTGCCCTATTGCAAAGTCCTTTGAGTGGTGTGGATTGTCTAGACAGCTGATGTGGGAATATAGTTCACAAGGCAGATCATTTCTCAATGAAAGTTAAGAAGTTAAGGAAACAAAGGTTAAGTAATGTGAAGTACTGTCATTTATCTATATATTTTGTTCGGGCTAAATGGTGTAATTGATATCATTTTGATTCTTTGTCTGTGGATAACAACAAATGTATGTGTCTGATGCCTTTCATTGGGCTCAGACTCTCCACACACACGCTAGTACTCCATCACATATATAGTTGTTGTAATTGCGGGCTTGCCAAAAGTTGTTGGTAACGCCATGTTAAAATTGCGGGCTTGCGCAGGTTGCGGACAGGCAATGCTCGGCAAAGGCGCTTATTGCGCTGGTGGAGATGAGCGCCATAGGTGCACATCCCTACGACCCGCAGCACTTAGGCAATGAGCACCAAAGGCGCTCATTGCACTGGTGGAGATGGGCGCGGCAGGTGCTCATCCCCGTGACCCATGGGACATAGGCAATGAGCGCCAAGGGCGCTCATTGTGCTGGTGGAGATAAGCGATGCAGGTGCTTATCCCTGCGACTCGCAGGACTTAGGCAATGAGCGCCAAAGGCGCTCCTTGCGCTGGTGGCGATGAGTGCCACAGGTGCTCATCCCTTTGACCCGCAAGACTTAGATAAAAAGTGTGCCCGCGAAATTATGGCCCGTGCGATTTAGCGACGAACGAGAAATTACAGCACGCAAAAATACGAATTTAACGGTCAAACCGACAAACTGCAAAAACACACAAATATGCCTCAAATTTATTTACACACTCAGACAGAGCTCAGGGGGAGTGCCAGGGAGCCTGTGAGTGAGGTTGCAAGTTAATTTGAGCCATATTTTGGATTTCTTTACAATCAAAAATCACCAAAGCGAGAAAAATAATGACGGACGAAAATAATTAAACAAACCCAAATCGAGGCCGAAGGACGTAAAACGCAGCCGGAGGACGAAAAGGCGGCCAAAGAACATAAATACCAGCCCTAAGCACTAAGACTTAATGCAAAACAGTAACACTTAATACAAGGCAGTAACATTTAACTCAAACAAGTAACACTTCATCAAAGGCAGTGACACTTAACCCAAGATAGTAACAGAGGAATAGAGGTTTGCAATGACCACCGAGGGTGCTCAAGTACGAGGCGTATAAAGTACACAGGGGGAGACGGTTACAATGAGCTCCAAAGATTAGCAAGTTGTGGCTCTCAATGAGCGCCAAAGGCACTCATTGTGAGCCATGCGATGAGCGTCAAAGGTGCTCAGCGCGGGGCTCGTGATGTGCGCCAAAGGTGCTCAGAGGGGCATAACCTCACATTCAGTGGCAAACAGCATTACCATGGATTAAAATGTTATTGTCATCATTTTTTGATGGAAAATGGCTAGTTCATAAATATATATGAATCAAGAGCCAAGTGAGTAACTGTGAAGGGACCCAAGTCGGGTTACTCCTGACACTGGGAACAGTCCAACCAAGGAATAAAGTTCGGATGATCATGGCTAGCTAGATCCTCTCCCCAAAGTGCCCATTCGTCTCCATTAACTTTGCCCTTGCCTAATTCGCCTCTGTGTTGTGAATAAGTGATCATACATAAGGTCAGGTATTCCCCTGCCTAACCAGTGTCCCACTGTGTCTGTAATTGTATAATTTGTAAAAGGTAGTCACGTTGACCACTCATTGTTAGAGTAGACTCTGCTGCGTCCAGCAACCACAATGGGAACCCTGTAGCTCCCTCCCTAGGTCCTATATATTGGAATTCACACCAGTCACCACTCAAGTTACTTTCCCCTGAATGGTTCAGGGCTGGTCCCTGGGGCCAATAGGATCAACGCCTTACAGGGATGCTCCCGATTGACTCCTAGTATGATAGTGGGAAAAATACAAATTTTCAAAGTTGAGCAAATCTGTTGACTTATGCAAAATGTTACCATTGTTTATTGTGCTCTGTGGGGTATAAAGTAGGGTTGTTGGAAATAAATAGTAAGCTCTCTTTGGAACACATAACCACCGGATGTTTTATTAAGAGGAAAAAGTGTGATTACCTATTCTGCACAAAACTCATTGTGGGCCCAGGGGATACGACGGTTGTTAAATTGATTGATAGTCATTAAATGGACATTGGTCTAATTGAGGAAAATTATATCCCTCTCCTCCAGACCTCAATTGCATTACTGAATTTTCTATTAATCTGACCTGATATTAACAAATCCTTAAATAAACCTACCGTACCTTCCTTCCCCTTCCTGAATACTATTGTATTAAAATATTTTGTGTTTAACTCTAACAAGATATGCATCCCAGACCTCAACATCATTTCCATGAATACTTTTGGGTATTTAAAAAAAAAAAAAAAAGTAGTTAAATCGGTTCAAGCCCTTACAGTGTTAGTTGATGTTGATAAATGTTCCACTAAATTCCACAATAGAAATGTGATAGTAAAAATGGCTGAATATTTGATGCATATTTCTTTACAAACACCCACTCCAGTGGGAGAGATCCTGAGGTCAGTATTAGGCAAGAAGACTGCAGACTGACGGCCGAGTGAAAGGATATTCCAGTAAGAAAAAAAACAAACTTTTACAGTACGGTGAAGAGAAACTGCCTTACACATCTTGGCATCTCACCAAGAACAACATATTCCTTAGTAGCATGACTTGCAAAAAAGGAAATCTGGAATAATATCCAGGGGGAGGACATTTTTGTTAAAGGGATACTAGCATCCAAATAATAGTGGGCTCATTTACATTGCCCTGCCAAGATATTTAGATTTCAAATGTACAGACAGATCTATTATATTGTGCGTCTCTCTCTCTCTCTCTCTCATATATATATACCGTATTGGCCCGAATATAAGCTGCACCCGCGTATAAGCCGCACCTATGAAATTCAATGGAAAAAACAAAAAAACATAATATCCGAATATAAGCCGCAACTTGACTATAGTAACTCCCCCCCCCCCCCCGGGCCCTTTTTGGGGTAGATATAAAAAATAAATCTACTGTGCTTTGCCCCCTTTGCTGTCTGCCATTTCTCCTATTCTGTAATCTTTCCCCCAGGGTCTCATGCTTGCCTTTAGGGACAATGTCCTTACCGGGTGCCCTCTGTCCCAGTTGTACCTTTTTGAGTGGTGTTCTGTACTCACTCAGAGGCTGGCATGCTGATCTGGAGATGAATCCAGGGCCTGGATCCAGGCCTCCGGGTATTTCAGGCTGCCAGTTGAGTCTCCGGTGGTTCTCAGCCGGGTCTCTGATGGAGGCTGCAGCTCCTGTCGCCGTCTCTCCTCTCCTACCTCTGCTTGGCTCTGGGAAGCACGCAGGACCACAGAAGCCCCGATTCAAGATGGCGGCCGCACCTAACAAGTGGCTCAGCCAGGCCCCAGGTCCTGTTTGGAGGTGGATCAACCTCCAGGGCACTATAACTGTGCTGGGGGTTGTTTTGGGGATCCCCAGCAATTAATTTGAGGGTAGTGGACGCCCTCTGCATAGCTGCGGCGCACCGGCTCCATCGTCTTCACACTGCAGCTGCTAGCCATGCCCCCAAATCGGCACAACATTTTAAGGTCGCGAATATAAGCCGCACTTGTAATTTCCAACCTCGGAAATCAGGAAAAAAGTGCGGCTTATATTCGGGCCAATACGGTATATATAAATATATATTAAGAGTGAGGTAGCCGTGAAAATGTCCAGTTGAGTAATCAGAGTATTGCAGTGAATAGTGATACCTTTTTTATTGGACAAACATATTCATAATATAGCGACGAGCTTTTGAGAGATAATACCTCTTTTTATAAAGTCAAAAGTTATCGCTTTTTGACTTGATAAAGAGAGGTATTATCTCTCGAAAGCTTGTCGCTTTATTATGAATACGTTTGTCCAATAAAACAGGTATCACTATTCACTGCAATACTCTGATTATTCAACTATATATATATATATATATATACACAAGGGCACACAAAATATGTAAAACTTAGATGTCATGTAGATTTTCTAGGATTCATAAAGACACATTAAATCTATCTACATTAAAGATTAATTGTAGGAGGTTCCTGTGACTTTTCCAGCCCTGCATACATGTATATTGTATGTAGACACACAACAGTCACCAGATATCATAGATGTCTCCAGGGACCAGCATTCGGTGCATCAATATGTATTTATTTTCTCTAACTAGCTGTGTAAAATTAATGAATATTGCAATATATAATATCTATCTTTAATGGACTAGGAGTGTATGTTAATAGACAACCTTTTAAGATGTGCTTACGTATAACACAAGTTTTGTGGAATTCCATTATTAATATAACATGTTTCCCACAGTCTAAAAATGTGCTCAGTTTTGTATGAGACGGTTGTGCCCTTTTTCAGACATGGGTCGGTCCCTTCTATATATGTGGGTGTATTATGAAATTGACCTTTTCCATAGGGACTGGATGTAAGGAGGAGTAGTGTTTACTAGGACTAAACAAAGGAGGAAGAACCTTTTTGGTGAGATTTAAGGAACAATTTGGGCTTTTTCATTTATAAATCATTTTCTGTTATGGGTACATTCACACCAGTAATAAGGCTAGAGGTCTGCTCATGCTGAGATTCAAAACAGAAATGTCTTTATGAATGAAAACAATGCATGCAGACCCACTGAGAGTAATTATCAATAACTGATCATCATTATTCTGTAGAATAGATAACAGTCCAAGCTTTATGGGTCGATCAAAAAGGCTGATTGAAACGTAAACATTTACAATCTTTATTGTAAGTTTATGCTATAAAAACTCATTTTTTAACAACATCCAAATTGATAATGGATATGTTACTACTGTAGATACATTTTTAAACTAACATATATCCAGGACCAACTGAACTCAACAAGCAATGTTATGTCCATGTTATGACTATATTTTATTCTAAACATGTGAAGATCATTTTATAATGTCATATTCCAATGTCTCATTGTCAGCAGACATTGTGATGATGCACAAAGTGTCAGGAGGATACAGGACTTCTTTATCTTTATGCAAAAAGCGACTGAAGAAAGAACACTATATCAGGCATTATATATCCGCATACAGAGTGATCTTCAGCCTTTTTGGAATTACTACTCTGGAATTATTGGGGAATTTCCTGCTGACTCCAGCACCTACAAAACAAGTTTCCACACAAAATGCCAATATTTGAATTAAACTTTTTCATATAACCTTATTTGGGAATCAAAACACTTGCATAATACAAATGTATCAGAAAACCCCCCGAAATATTTGGATTCTGGGAAATACATCAATCAATTTAGTTCTTATGTCTATGCTGAAGAGGGTTGGCAAATAATATTGTCCTTTATTTTTAATGCGCCAACATATTCCGTAGCGCCATACATGGGACGAGTATAAGGCAAAAACAGCTTCAATACAATACAAATAAATAGAGGGCCCTGTCTTTTGGATTATAATCTAGCATACAAAGTGCTTTCTCAAGCATTTTATGAGATAACAAACGCACACATTAACAATCTTAAGGATTTGGTACAGGGGATGAAAGATAAAATGTGCGTATTAAGGATGAAGACGATAACCTCCATAGATTTTTTTAGTGAGGTTTTGAAGGTCTTGAGGCAGGAGCATTGTCTAGTGGAGACAGGCAAGGAGTTCCAAAGAATAGGGGCAGATCGAGAAAAGTCCTGAAGGCAGGAATGAGAGGAGGAGATAAGAGAGGAGAAAAGAAGAAAGTCATCGGCAGAACGGGGGGAGGGGGGATATGCATGGTCATATATATGTGTGAAGTTGTTCATCTGCAAAATGGAGCTAAAAAGTCTGATATATTTTTAATCGTGACAGTTTCTCATTACCCCCACTCACATAGCTCCTAGCATTTCAAATGTCAACAAAGAGACAATAATGGCAGAAATAATGCTCTATTAGGTACTGTTACTATTATTCTGTAAAATGTGTAAATTAAAACATGAGATACATATGTGCACACTGCTCCACACAGAGATATGTCACTCCAGGTTTAAACATTCCCCTAGAGATTGAGAAAAATCAACAGGAGGTGCCAGACAAAGTCAGACATGGTCACTGGGAGGGGGACAATTTATCTTTAAAACAAATTGAATTAAAAATGTGCATAATTTTCTAACATTCTAATAGAAATAAATACATCCTTTAGTTTGTAACTAATGTATTCATTTTTTTTTCTTTAAATAGTCACTTAATTCAGCATAATTTGGGCCACATCACAATAAAGATCTCCTAAAACCATGTTGAAATTATTTTAGAATTTTAGAAATAGGTGCATTTTTCACTGAGAATTCAATAAAGTAAAGTCTGTGTACATGTACAAGCAAAAGAAAAAAAAAGTTAACCCTCAAAAAATCAATATGTGCAGAGAACAGTACGCTGGAATCCACTAAACAGGTAATTTCTGAGTTAATTTCTGAGTTAACTTTTGAGTGCATTCATGAGTTTAGGGAAAAACTGCTATCAATCAGTCTCCTCACCACATCCCGAAACTGCCAGTAGGCAGGACAGTCTGTCAGATGCAACAAAGAAAATAATGATTTCAATGGCCCTTTAAGTTGTCACCTGTCCTTTAAAGGGATACTGTCACCTCAACAGCAAGTTGGTTCAAAGAACTTAAAAACTATCTATCTGTTTCTGTCTACAGTAATACATTTATCAGATTATGTGTGCAGCTTCTTGCCCTTATTTGTAGCACATCATGCTTAATAATTGAAGGGAATGGGATGTAAGTACATGATAACATTGGGGTACATTGTTTTTGCCAACACAGAGATAAGTATGCACACTGCATCACAAACTATTACATCAAAGTGTACATTAGCATAAAAAACACATAACCTATGACAAATATCCAGGTATGGTTTACTTTAGAAGATAATGGCTACAGTGTATAGTCACTTTTACATACTCTTTCAGAATAACTTGTAGTAATAATCCATAGATATATACACTTGCTTTCTCTTTTAAGCAATATTCAATGGCTAAATCTATTTACATAAAATTGATAAATGTCAGTAATGTACAAGAGGGAAGTTTACATCTCAGACTCTCTAATACTTTGTTATTTACATCAAACAAATAAAGGGAACTGGGTTTTTAACCACAAAATAGTTATGTGCTCATGTGAGCATTGTGGGGCATACAAAACACATGACCATCTCACAGTACAATCCTCCCATCAAGCAAGCAATGGATAATATGATTCAACTGTTTGTTGTGTTTATTACCATATGGTCATGCAGGCTACAATATATTGGGAAAAATATTTGGCAGTATCAAAAACATGATATATAGAATTGGTCTGGGAACCAGCTAACCAGCTGGTTATGATCCAACACTCATGGGACCACCTATGTAATCCAGAACATCTGAATAGGGTGATATTATTTGTATACATTAGATTTTCATTTAGTTCTGCACTAACCTGAATAGAGTACATTGTAACTGCAGGTATGTTCATCAATAATCTGTGTAAAATGGTAAGTAATGGTAGTTGTATGTTTGAAGTGTTAGGCTCGTCTCATCTCTCTTTGTCCCTGAGGACCAGCAGATAAGGTTTTATGGACCAGCACTGGTCGACAACCAACTGTTGAGGAACACTAATTTAAAGCACATCAATTCCATCAGAAACATTTCAATGACCACCACAGCAAAAAATAAAACACTTCCCCCTGTCTTACAATAGCCATCTTGATGGCCTCTTAATGTTTTTTAAGGAACAGCTGAAATTTATTGAAAGGACTTGAGACTTATCATACAGTGCATCCAGTAAGAGGATTTTTGTGTCATATCACTCACACGTTACTTTCCTTTGTGACAGTTTTGTACATTTCTGCACATGTGTTCATTCACTTTACAAGTGCTTAGTTTGTGTATTCATACAAGCTGCAACCTAAGCTTTATTAGGATACAAAATACACATATTAAAAATTAATTTACCATAATTTAAAAATTACTAATTACTTATTAGTCCGATGGATAAGGTCCATTGTTTCGAGTGCAGTCACATGCACACAAAAGACTAGACATGCTGAGACCCAGGTGATCTGGCTTTAAGGCAACTGACCCACTGACTCAGGGACTAACCATTAATCAAGGCAATGATCTCACATTCATAAAATTATTCAAATTTTGATATGTCTCGGGATCATAGAGGCTGACTGACAGCTAAATACTGTAAAGTTCAATGTTAGTTTACTGTAGGAACATACACTTTTCAATAATCAATTGATAAAGTACTTGTTATTACCTAAATGATACCATATTTTGAACTTCCTCTATATCACTTTTATAGCTAACAAAGCAACCACACAATTATAAAAAACAGGGTGTTACTGATACTCTTTACATTACCCTGAGCATTGACAAGGTGGTGAAACGTGTAATGGGTCAAAGGTGAAGCCATGCATGCCAAGGAAAGATACTTATATACAGCAGGTACACTTCATAAATATTATATTAACAAGCAAATAGTTTTATTTAAATCACACTTTTAAATGTTTAGCTGGTACGATAGGAGTCCTCGCTCCATCCATCAGTGTCAACTTTCTTAATGGGTAAAACCAAGAACTACTTAGACCATTTATCTAAATATACTGACTAATTACCTTTTTGTGTGTATAAAATACTGCTTTGTTTTACCAAAATAACTTGATTGCAATGAACCCCTAGATGATGGCAGGTAGTCCAGTCTTATTATGTTTTGTTAGTGCCCTTGGTGTGGGTTGCAGGAGTGGCGAAGCTAGAGCTTTTTCCGCCCGGGGCTACACCGGAGATTGACGCCCCCCCATCAAATTCAGGGGCAGACCCGGGCAGCAAAAGCGCACACACAGACATGCACTCACACTCACTCACAGGCACTCACAGACATGCACACACAGACATATACTCACATTCACTAACTTACAGACACACTCACTCACACAGACACACACACTCGCTCACACACAATCACAGACACACTCACAGACACACACAGATGCACACAGACTCACACAGACACACTCACTCTCACAGACACACACATACTTACACACTCACACAGACACACACTTACAGACACACTCACACTCATAGACACAGACTCACACACACAAACACAATCACAGACACACACTCACAGACTTACACACACAGAGGCACACACTGACACAGAAACACACACTCACAGACACACACACTCACACAGACATACACTGTCAGAGACACTCAAACTCATAGACACACACTCTCACAGACTTACACACACACAGAGGCACACACAGACACACGCACTCACAGACACACTCACAGACATACACTCACTTACAGACACACACTCACAGACATGCACACACAGACATAAACTCACACTCACTCACAGACACACACACTCACTCACACAGACACACACTCACAACCACTCACAGACAGACACACACTCACACAGACACACTCACTGACACACTCACATAGGCACATACTGACACAGAAACACGCACTCAGACTCACACACACAGACACACACTCACAGACACATTCACACTCATAGACACACACTCACAGACTTACACACACACACTCACTCACCCAGGCACACACTGGCACAGACACACGCACTCACAGACACATGCACTCACACAGACACACGCACGCGCTGGCCGGTGTTCTCGTCTCAGCTCATGCCGCTCCCAGGGAGGTTGCGCCCGGGGGCGGTCCGCCCCCGCGCCCCTCTCTTCCTACGCCAGTGGGTGGGAGACCCCTTCTACATGTTATCAAGGGCTGTGTAATTGCCCTGTACCTATTTTACAACCCCTTACAAAAATACTATTATTGGAGCTAAATAGTAAATGCTACCTTAGACCAGTAAGAAGTATTTGTAACCCCCCCCCCCCCATGTATTTTTTGGGCACAACGCCACCAGAAATGCACTTTGAGACAAGCTTCATATTTTGGGGGGTGACAAGGAGCTCTGAGAAAGTTATCACTATGAAAAAAATTGCAAAGTTGTTTATATTCACATAGACAAAGGCAGAATCTGGAATGAGAATTATAGTGGCCCTTTAATAATGTGTCCTTATTTTTTACTTTTTAGGACTTTCAGATCGTCTCAGTGTTTTTTTACAATTATAAACATGCTCACCATTTCTAATGCTAGTAGAAAATGTTTTAGTTTTCCCATTAAATAATATTTGCTCCTAAAAATGAATCCCAGCTTCAGTATTCTTCAGCTAGAAAAAGGCTTGGGTACTTCTCATGAATCTGAAATTGACTTATGCATGTTTCAGTTCTCATTCTGAGCAGTTCACGTGGAGGCTTTTCAGAACTGGAAATGAAATTGCAAAACACTAATCTTTCTTTGTTGAACTTTGCATTTTTTTATTTTACATGCAATTATTCTTTACTGTGTGGCTGATTCAAACTTCAACTAATTCATAGAAATATTCCACAACAGAGAGATTGTATATTAAAGCAAATAAAACAGAGCCTGTTTTATTATTGTTACTTTTTCGTATTTTCTAAAAACATTTTCCTTATGTTTAAGAAAATTCTCTAAAATAGAATATTTTAAATATAAGATGACAGTGGCTTTTTAAATCAACTTCACAACACTGTTAGGATGCCCCACACACCCTGACAAATTCTGATCTGGGAGTGTCAGCTGCTGCAGCCTTTCAGCCCTACGTGAAAACCCGTAGCCCGTAGCGTAGCCCGCTAGACTTACGGCTGTTAAGTTGACCTCATAAAGCTACCGCAAACGATCTCCAGGTTACAGGAGGAAAAACCCTAGGGGCTGTCCATATCTGAACACCGTCACTGCAAAGCCTTTGATCTGTCAATCCCGTAAATGTTATGTTCGAAAATCGCTATTAAATTGCTACGAATCCACTTGCGTTCAAACTCGCGAATGGAGCCAAAAATCCTCTGGGTACTAGAGAGGACCCGTTAGGGGGTAATGTCCTATCAGTAGCACTGTAGTTGCAAATATACACACACTACTGTACTTAATATTAAAGGTAAAGTGATGTTAGGTATTAAAATTAACAAGCTTGCAAATCTGTAATAGAAAATACTTTTTTAATGTTTTATTTCCGTGTTATATCGATCTCGGAAATCAATGTGTTAATACATATAATGGAACTTGCATGGACTAGAATATAATATTTACTGATTTATTAATATTGCATCATTTCTGGAATGTGGATCCGATCAAACCTGTAAGGGATTGAAATCTAATCTCCATTTTTCAGTGACGTAATGATGACAATCTTTTTTACCATTGACTCGGTCTAAACCCTTAAGTTTGATTGATCCTGTTCACATCCTCACATGCAAATTGCGCAAGAATGGTTTACAGGCTTGCATCTCCGGCCCGTTGGTCGCGGCATGGTTGAATGTAAGAGCTCTGTAACACAACCGAATTTCAATCCCGCAGGCTTTGCGGATGTACTGGTGCCGCTACGGGCTTGGAATCTAATATGGCCCTTTGTCTCACATGTTCTAAGGCAGTAGCAATGCATTAGTCATAAATGACTGTGCTACAACAAAGGAAGGCAAGGCTGGTCCTAGAGGTCATCACACAGGCCATGGTTTCAGGATCTCTCTGTGCACAAGTGAATCAATTACTGCCTTAGGACCTTATTCAAATGCAATTTGGCCAATTGAATAGGGCTGTATATAAGCACATAGCAATTTTTTTACAGATGTTTTTAGTTAGTGAACTTCTATCCAAAAGCAAGGTCTTCACTAACTAAAAACTTCTGTAAAAAAATGTGCTCTGTGCTTATATAGAGACCTATTCAATTGGCCAAGTCATTCTGGTTGACTCTAATCCTGCAATATATATATATATATATATATATATATATATATATATATATATATATATATATATATATATATATATAAAAGAAAGGAGTATATATATATATATATATATATATATATATATACTCCTTTCTACTTAGCAGAACTCAGCAGAACTAGATCCTGAAAAGTCAAGGGTTACATTAAGGTCGAGACAGGAAGACAATTAGCAAACTTGCAGATATTTTTCATCATGTGTCTGTACAGGGCAGCTGTGTGCAGTCACATAACTGGGTAAAAGGCATCATGATGCTTTTATGCTTTTGAAAAAAAAACACATTCTAGATTGCTACCTTGGTCATGGTGAAGTAGCTTGTGTACCGCAATGAAGCTGTGAGCTATACCATGTAGGGTCACCCAAGATGGCAATAGCAGAGAGGTTAGACACAGGAGAAGGAACTGGCAACCTACGGTATTTTTGCCATGAAAACCAATTATATAAGCATGACCAGGTACAAGAGGTGCCTGGCATGCTGCGTTGCATAGGGTCACAGAGAGTTGGACATGACTGAACAGCTAAACTACAACAATGGTAATGAGGGCCAGGACTGGGCAGCCCCTTAAGGGGCAGCTGGCTGCCTCAAGTTCTGTCTCTAAATACCTGATACATACTACAGTGGTCCATTCATATTCAGTATGCTCCTTTGTTATTTGAAGCTACTAATTCCTGCACTTATCTTTGAGTTTTCAATGGCTCAAGGAGGTGTCTTTGGGCATAGCATTACTTAGTAGACAGAGGCCATTCTGGCTTGCTTACACTTCAGTATGTTTCCTTTCCAGTATCAGGAGAAGCCTGTAAGCCTCACAGCCCGCTCCAAACATCACTATACACATCAGGAGATTGGATATAGCATCATGACCATCATGTGTTGTGTGATGGGATCCTTCCCTCCAAGACAGACACCTGGAATTAGTATCTTCCTCCTGATAATTTAATACCAAAGGATGTGAGCAGCGCGTGTTACACAATTCACCTTTAGACAGCAATATTGCAACAAAGAACAGTTAACTGGAGTTCGTTACTGCCTGTAATTTGTCATCAGCAAAAGAAATTGCAATTCTGGTGTCTACATATTTTTGGTAAAATTCCTGAGAGGTCTTAGGTTTGATCCGGAGACTGAGAGTCATATTTACTTTGGACCCCCATAATGTATGGAAGAGGGAGGAGCGAGGGAGGGGCTGTGCCTGTTATTAGATGCATTAGCAAACCTCTGGGATTGCTGGGGCATGAGAAGAATTAGATATGCTGCCGCCCCTTTAGCCTTCTATACAGAAGTAACTAGACAGGGTAGATAGGGTCTAGTAGATGGGGTGGTAGGAGCTAAGGAGTTCTAGGCATCAGGGTTTGGGAAAGAAGCTGTAACGGAGTTGGAACACGAATCCAATATCTCCGCTGGTATACGGTAAAATATCCAAGAAGCAATACAATTTCACTATCCCCGACCTCCCATATTGGATGACACTCAATTGGGAGTCACATGAATACTGACTTTATTTTGTTGTGCAGAAATATATATACTCATCTCTTTCCACAGGCAATACACATCCCCCATAGTTGGCCACACAATACACACAGAGGGACAATAGGTGGGTCACACCTCCCTGAGGCTACCTGGCAACTTTGATACAATCAGACACTGATTAGATCATCCTTCTTTGTTCTTATGTCTGAGAATGAAAACACTTTATACAATAGACTTCCTTATCTTATGAGGAGTCTCTGTAATAGGATTATCTATTATGCCAAGGTCTGCAATAGTCTGGGCTAATATTCTGCAGAGCATAAACCAACATACATACAGTATAATAGTAGGATCATATTTTAACCAAGAATTAAATAACCATAAAACAGGGTAAAACAGTGATGGGTTCCGTTACAGAAGCAAAATCCCAATTACATTTTAAGTCTACCACATTAAAAAGTTGGTTGGTCGGGTGAGTAGTATAACACATGTTGCCCAATTCTGGGTACAAGACACTTAGCCCAATTAAATTCCACTAACATGTAAAACAGTAGTCCGTAAGACTTGTGGCTATTAAATTGCCCCCGTAAAGCAAGCCGCTGCCGATCTGCGGGTTATGAGCGGAAAAAGCCTACAGGACGCGGAACGTGGAACTTCGCGCCTGCAAATCCTTTGTTCTCTCAAGCCCGTAACTGCTACGTTCCAATTTCACTATTAAATTGCAACACATTTCCAAAGACGACCTGGCGTTCAAGCCAGTAACCCGCAAATGGAGGCCAAGACATTACGGGCTCCAAATAGGACCCTCAAAGAGTTTTTCAGACAACACTGTAAAGGATAATATAAACACACCAGGGCTCTTTAAAAAACGGGGAAAGCATGGAAAGGCATTACAATTACTTGCACAATAATGCCCCAAGAAAAAAAATGCAATTCAAAAATATTTATTTTTTATCATATGTTGGAATGGTCATGCATATGCCAATATGAAAAGTCATGCTGCGACATGCAGAAAGCAATTAAAGACACACTACCTCATTGAATAACTACACAAAAACATGAAACTGCCTGCCATATTAACCTTTTCCCACTCACAGAGGCTCTAATGTAGACCCTAAAATATCAATATAATTGCATATACATCTTGCTCATCACATATTCATTTGGGAAAACAAATAGTGGTCAAATTACACCTCCATATCACATAGATCAAGTACCAGGGGGATATTTTAATATTTGTTACTCAGTCCTTCAGTTGTGTCCAACTCTCTGTGACCCTATGGACTGCGCACATTTAGCTAGGTCTCTGCCTGTGCTGTTCTACAAGGTTTGCATACTAAAGATACTGGAGTGGGTTGCCAGTTCCTTCTCTAGTGGACTGGGATTTGTCTGACCTCTCTGCTATCACCTGCCCACCTACACTGGCCCTACATGGTATAGCTCACAGCTTCATTCAGGTACACAAGCCCCTTTACCACCACCACTTAGCAATTCACACTAATGTAAATTGATGAATAGCAGAACAGAATGGGAGGTCACCAATGGCAATGGGTATACCTCTTGGCACATGGCCACCAGCAATGGCGTGGCACTTTCCAGGATGGGTATAGCGGAGACTACCGCTGATAGAGGTGAGATGGCTGTTGATCCCGTGCTTCTGCAAAGCCTCCATGTGTTTTTGTGGCCCCTCCTGATGGGAGTAGATTAGTATGGTGTATGGTGTCCTGGTCCCCTTTTGGATTGCTATGTGGTGGTGGTGAAGGGGCTTGTGTACTGCAATGAAACTGTGAGCTATACCATGTAGGGCCACTGTAGGTGGGCAGGTCATAGCAGAGAGGTCAGACAAATCACAGTCCACTGGAGAAGGAACTGGCAACCCACTCCAGTATCTTTGGCATGCAAACCTTGTAGAACAGTAATAATTGTACTTGGGCTTTGTTATTATTATATATGATATTTAGTATTATATGATATCTAATGCTATTATGACTATTATTCTTTTTATATGTATTGATCTATTGCATGGTAACTAGGGCTCATTAGTTTACATATATAGGAATGTGACACTAATGTGGTGTATGTGGATACCTCATAACCCTAACCATTGAAAACACACTGACTTGGTTAGAACGGTATAACAAAACTTTATTTCAAACACAGAGCACAATCAGAAAGAGGTCTAGACTGTGCATTAATATCAAGGGTTATGGTGGGGGCACATACCGGGGGAGCAAGAGGCTTGGGGTAAAAAGGGGATACCTACAGGAAATAATGTCATAGTCTAGAATAAGCATGATGTATAGCACCTACCAGGGTCACATGTGGTCCCTACACCACTGCAACCGGAATATGATTAAAAAAAGGACCATCACAAATCACTCCATTTAATTGAAGAGACCATTAATGTGCATAGCACTTACACCTTGTCTAGATCTGCTCAATGAAACAGATGATTCAACCTCGGAACTGTATAATGCAATCCAGTTTCACACATACAGTGTGGTGACAAAAACAAAATCTAATAATCAGCAATATGGGAAAATAGCCAATAATACGGAAAGGACGCAAGGGTCAGTAAGCAAGATTCACTGTCACTTACATCAGACCCAATGATCTGTTCTCAGATCGATATTGAGGTCAGGATCACATGCTTCACTAGTGCATATATCAATGCTGGCTGTCATTAACATGACATTGTGAGACTTTGCAAGTCCACCACCATAGCGGTATCAGTCTACATTTTAGCTAACAACAATCATGTCTGAGATATCTGGCTATATGATAGCTTTACGATTGTGGTAGCTACATGTTAAGGGGGGGGGGGGGCGGGTCATTGAAGGAATGTCTACCTGAGAGGCACTGGGAAAACCTTACACCTCATAAATTTCCTCCATAATGCTTGCAGATGCAGAAGATGCCTTCCTGCACCTGAATTGTACCTAAAACAAAAAAAGAGAAGAAAACAAAACCTTCAACTTAACCATCAATTGGTGGCATGTTAGCAATCCCAAGAGAAGATGATCATGGACCATATGATGGTAAGTAGCCATCTGCATACAAAATATCACCATCACATGGGCCAAGATCCAAGACACTATAGCCAGGCTAAGTTAGGATAACACTGTGACCAATAGGAGTGCTGTTGAGAAGACACAAACATGTCCGCAGCCCCTATGTCCTACTACACCTAGCCATAGGGCCCACATGCTTCGCGTCCAGCTGCCGTCTCCCTGCTGGTAGTGGTGGTGGGGAGGGGCGGGGGGGGGGGGTCAAACCCCCGGGAGGCGTCTGCACCATGAGAGGCGGGGGCAGAGGCTTTTGGGGGAAGAGAGATGGGGCCGGGCTGCTGGTGTCTCAGGAATGCCTCAAAGGGAAAGGAGGCGGGGCTGGGGGCAAGTCCAATTTGTAGCAGCCCGGCCAGATAGGACTCATTAGATGATGCCTCCTCTTCTCCCTAGAGCACCTTGCCAGGCTGCACATAAGCTCTGCCAGAGACAGTCCAGTTGCTGGTGCATGAGGACCAGCATCTCCGCCTGCGCAGCCTGGCTTGGTGGGGGTGGGGATGGAGGTCTTTGTGCCGGGGCTGGATGAGGAGGTGGTGGTGATGGAGGGGGAGGTTAAGGTGGCAAGGCTGGAGCCTCTGGTGATGTAGGTGGTGGTGTTGGTGTGCCTGGTGGTGGTGGCGGCCAGGCCAGCACACCGCTGTGTGGGGAAGGAGGTGGTGGCTGTAGGTCACATCGGAGGGCACCGGCAAAATCCTCAGTCTTTCAAGGAGGGGGATAGTGGATCAAATCCCAGGGGTGTGGCCGGAGGTCCGGTGGGTGACCCCACCACCCAAATGACATCCCCCTACTCCGAGCCTGGTCACTGCTGGGCGGTGGCTTGCTCATTCAGATCCTGCTCGGATGGAGCCAACGCCCCCGCCTCTGGTTCACCACTGGACCCAGACCTCCTCTTGGATGCTGAAAGATAAAAAAGAAAGGTATATGTCATTAGTATGATGAATAATACATTGTTATGTGTTCATTTATAATTATCTGACGTCTAGGCTTGAACATGGATGATTCTCCTAATTAGCTATCATATGCTAGATATGATCTATTCTTTCATTTATGGTCTTGATCGTTTTTGGCTCCTAACCCTATCTTGGTTCTGGCTGTGTTCTGTAACTGTCTAGGCTACAGTTGGCACAAAAATAAATGGACCCTCTATTGATGATTACTGTTGGCCAGCAATGACGGTGATTTGTCAGCTTCATGAATTTAATGACTCATCCATCTATCCCTTATTAATTCCATGGAGCTGAAATGTCAGTGTCCTTGTTGGTCATCATGTCATATTCACCTGACATGGTGGCTGGGTCCTACTGGGCCACCAGGCCTGAAGCTCCAGCGGTGGGCAACGGTCTCAGAAGGTCGCTGGTGACCCTCTCCCACTCATTATAGGTCACGATGCGGCCCTGGTCCTCTTTATCCAAGCGCTCGGCCCAGGCTTAACTTCCCTCGCGCCTGGAAGAATGATGGGGTGGCCATGGATAGCACCGAGGAGGACCACATTCTCCTGCTGCGTATAATTATGGGCCCCATGCTTGACTGCGGGGACCCTTGCCTCCTGTCTCTTCCCCGACCTAGTACCCCCATGGGATCAGGCCCCTTCCCCTCAGTCCCTCTTCTACGTCTTATGTAGCAGCCACAGATTAACAGAAAAATATGTATTAGATTGAAAATTTCCAGCTACATACAGATTTATTTGCAGCAAACTAAAATATTGATTTCCACACCCCCAGAGCAGTCTAAGTCAGCAACCCGTACTAGCCTATAGCAGCACAGCATTCAAATACGGATTTTAACCTGTTAGTTACTCACTGATTCCCTGTGCAGTTCAAACTGCCTGTTGTATCCAATCACATGCTTATGTGGCAACACTGGAGAGAGAGAGAGAGGGAGAGAGAGAGACTGTAGTATTTGTTGCAGTTGTACTCAAAAGTTTGCATACCCGTAGCGAATTGGTAATAAACCGTATATACTCGAGTATAAGGCGAGGCACCTCTTTTTACCACAGAATACTAGGTAAAATGAGTGACTCGAGTATAAGCCGAGGGTGGGAAATGTGCTGCCCCCTGTGTCTCTCTTGTGCCCTCTGTGTCCCCCTCTTGTGTCCCTGTGTCTCTTCTCCCCGCTCCCTTCCCTGTGTCTCTTCTCCCCTCTCCCTTCACTGTGTCTCTTCTCCCCTCTCCCTTCCCTGTGTCTATTCCAACCTCTCCCTTCCCTGTGTCTCTTCCAACCTCTCCCTTCCCTGTGTCTCTTCCCCCCTCCCTTATCACCCTCCTCAACACCACTCCTAATCCTCCCTCCTCATCCTCAACTTCCCTCCTCATCCTCAACCTCCCTCCTCATCCTCAACCTCCCTCCTCATCCTCAACCTCCCTCCTCATCCTCAACCTCCCTCCTCATCCTCCCTCCTCATCCTCAACCTCCCTCCCTCCTCAACCTCAACCCCCTCCTCAACCTCCCTCCTCAACCTCCCCATCCTCATCCTCAACCCCCCATCCTAAACATCCCTCCTCAACCTCAACCCCCCTCCTCAACCTCAACCCCCCTCAAACCCCCCTCAACCTCAACCCCCCTTCTCAACCCCCCCATCTTCAACCCCCTCCTCAACCCCCCATCCTCATCCTCAACCCCCATCCTCAACCTCAACCCCCCTCAACCTCAACCTCCCTCCTCAACCTCAACCCACCTCCTCAACCTCAACCCCCCTCAACCCCAACCCCCCTCCTCAACCTAAACCCCCCTCAACCTAAACCCTCCTCAACCAAAACCCCCCTAAATACCTCCCTCTCTCCCCTTACTTACCTGCTTCTGCTCCGGCCTCCGCTCCTTGACCCGGCGCACATGTGTCACATGTGCGCCGCGTCATTAGCATATACCGGGTACCGGGGGAGGGGGAGGTATTTGGGGGGGATAGAATGAGGAGGGGGGTTTAGGTTGAGGAGGGGGGTTGAGGAGGGAGAATGAGGAGGAGGATTTATAATGAGGAGGGGGGTTGAGGATGAGGAGTGGGGAGGGAAAGAGACACGGGGGGTTAGAGAGACACAGGGGGGGGTAGAGAGACACGGGGGGGTTAGAGAGACACAGGGGTGGGTTAGAGAGACACGGGGAGGAGAGTGACTCGAGTATAAGCCGAGGGGGCCCTTTTTAGCCTTAAAAAAAGAGCTGAAAAACTTGGCTTATACTCGAGTATATACGGTATGTACATTTTTTAAACAAAACATGAGTGAGCAGCAAAACACATTTATTTTATTTCTAATGGGATTCATATTCAACTGTAGGTTATAACAGAATGGCACAATCATAAAACAAAACATGGCAACAAAGAAAAAAGAATGAAATGGCCCCGATCAAAAGTTTGCATAGCCTAAGTACTTAATAATGTTTATTGCCCCCTTTAGCATCAATGACAGTGTGCTGTCTTTTGTAATAGTTGTCTATGAGGCCCCTAATTCTTGCAGGTGGTATAGCTGCCCATTCGTCTTGGCAAAATGCCTCCAGGTCATGCAAAGTCTTTGGTCGTCTTGCATGAACCGCACGTTTGAGATCTCCCCAGAGTGGCTCGATGATATTCAGGAGTCTGTGATGGCCACTCCACAACCTTCACCTCTTTCTGCTCTAACCATTGGAGGGTCAACTTGGCCTTGTGCTTAGGGTTATTGTCATGCCGGAAAGTCCAAGAGCGTCCCAAGCGCAGCCTTCGTGCAGAAGAATGCAAATTGTCTGCCAGTATTTTCTGATAACATGCTGCATCCATCTGGCCATCAGCTTTGCCAAGATTCCCCCTGCCTTGAGAGCTCACCGCCCCCCCCCCCCCCCCCAAAAAAAAAACATCAGTGAGCCACCACCATGCTTCCCAGTGGGGATGGTAATCTTTTCACTATAGGCCTTGTTGACCCCTCCCCAAAAATAGAACTGATGGTTGTGGCCAGAAGCTGTTAGGCACGTGAAGGTGTTGTTGAGCATATTTTACCCAGGCTTTTTTGTGACACTGGCGCAGTAAAGGCTTCTTTCTGGCAACTTGACCATGCAGCTAACTTTTGTTCAAGTATCATCTTATTGTGCTCCTTAAAACAAGCACACCGTCTTTTTCCAGAGCAGCCTGTATTTTTCCTGAGGTTACCTGTGGGTTTTTCTTTGTATTCCGAACAATTCTTCTGGCAGTTGTGGCTGAAATCTTTCTTGGTCTACCTAAACTTGGCTTGGTATCAAGAGAGCCCCAAATTTTCCACTTCTTAATAAGTGATTGAACAGTACTGACTGGCATTTTCAAGGCTTTGGATATCTTTTCATATCCTTTTCCATCTTTATGAAGTTCCATTACATTGTTACATAGATCTTTTGACACTTCTTTTCTGCTCCCCATGGCTCAGTATCTAGCCTGTTCAGTGCATCCCCATGCAAGCTAACAAACTCATTGACTATTTAAACACAGACAAAACAACGAAGTCAGAGGTGCTCATAAGAGAAGGAACTAACCTTAATAGGTTAGTTCTATGGACATGATAACCCACTCTGAGAGCAACCTCTTTTAGCTCACTTGTGCTCTTCATAGGGAGAAATATGCAGTAGTATATCAGTCTGGTCGCACTCACTAGAGTGATCCAGCCCCAAAATACCAGGCAATTCTACCCTGAACAGGAGAAACAGCAAACTCCAGACGTGATTCGGCCTCTATGGGCCCCGTCAGTAACGTGCAGCTGAACTCCCTAAGGCACAGTGAGCAAGGGGTCCACGCCTGGAGTCCCCTATAACCCTTAGTGAGTCTAAACCCTAAGGGTAATTTGCATAGGCAAAATTTATACACAGACACTAATTGCAATTTAAAAAGCCAAAGGTGTGGGAAATTAACCTTTAATTGCCATTTTAACCTGTGTGTGTCACATTGTGTCTGTAAAAAGGCCAAACATTCAAGGGTATGTAAACTTTTGATCAGGGCCAATTGGGTGATTTCTGTTATTATTATGATTTAAAAAAGAGACAAACTATGATGTGATAATAAATGGCTTCATATGATCACTATCCTTCCCAAAAAAAATGTTATGCATGATCAGTCATATTTTAAAAATAAATGTCAAAATGTTACAATTTCTGCCAGGTATGCAGACTTTTGAGCACAACTGGACATAGAATGGACTTGCAGTAGAAGTGGTAACCAAGTGTTTGATATATCAGTATGATTGTATTTTACATGTAAACTCTATGTTATTCTTTGTGGCAGGCACTGGGCGGGATGTGCTGCAGAGACTGTGAAAATGCACTGCAGATACTGGCGTGAAATAAACAGCAGACTGAATGTGAGAGTTGAAATGAGCTGCAGAGACTTGAGGTGGAATGTGCTGCAGAAAGAGAAAGACTCTTATATGGAAACACATAGCACCTTCTTGCATGGATATGTGCCAGACTACAAATCCCATGACCCTTTCCTGCAGATACAGGATCCCCAGATTTTGCTACAATGTTGCAGCTGCCTCCGATTAGCCGAAACAAATGATTAATTTTATGCTAATTTAGCCTGTGTCTTTTGGGGTGTTTCCTCTCAAGTTCAACTGGCACAAAATAGAAGACATTTTGCTAACTTCAGAGTAAGTTTATTAATGTTTATTTTGTTTTTTTTTCATGCAAAATTTGTTTTCATGTACTACTAGTTCTCCTCTATCAGATGCATTCATAATCCATGAAACTTAAATATGACTTTAAGCAGTTTGCATCATCTAACAGACAAGTGTTTTAAAACAAATAAAAGCTAAGTGATAAAACTTCTACCCATATATTTGACCTTCTACAGAGCAAGTAAAGTTTAATGTCATCCAGCCTGGGAATCTTAGTGGATCTTGCCCTTTATCTCTATGAACAAAGAGTTTCTGGAAAGTAAACTAAAATGAAAAACAAATATTTTTTAATCATCTTCTAGGAAGAACTTAATGACCCAGTAATTATAATAATATCACCTACTGATTCCCGTATATTGAGATGTGCTTTTTCCTGTTGGGATTCCTCCAGTTTCCATGTTATATACAGCACAGCCGCTCCCTTATACAAACACCAATAAAACTGTCATTGACTAATCCGGATCATTCTAACCAAGCTGGAAATGTTGGATTTTATGCCTTAGGTTTACTTCAGACAAACTGGGTAACAAATATTTTTTTGTTAGAGCACAAATTGTATTTACAGAATAATTGTGTGTGGTTGGAATCATTATAAAATATATAAGTGATTGTAACAAAAATACTGCTCTATTTAAAGGGCTGCAGCAAAGGTCCTGCTCTCGTAACTTTTAAGTGGTATGGATGAATATAAACAACTTTGCAATTTATTGTCAAAAAAGAACACTGTGGCCAAATCTTTTACTATCAGTTATTTTGATAAACTAACCTTGAAAGCAGGCAACATGTCATTTATTATAATTTACATGTAATTATGTTGTGGGATCTATTGTTATTTCTCTTGATTAACTTCATGAGTTGGGAGTAGGCTCCAAATGCAGAAGAAATCTGTATCTGCACAATGAGAACATCTAAAGCCACCGGTGCGGACAAAATGATTTATGGCAAGTTCCACAGCTTATACATTGATAGCTACACATCTCTAATAGTGATCTTTAAAGTAAAATAACATAATTTTAGATGAATCTTGCCCTTTAATATATGATGTAAATGAAACCTCTAGCCCTTAGAACCGACCCGCCCCCAATAATAATATGGCCCACAGGTAACTCCATTTGGCTCTAGAAAGCGAAGCCTTACCACAGCCCCTAGGGTTCCCTGGTGGTCCAGTGCTTAGGATTTGGTGCTTTCAACACTGCAACCTGGGTTTAATTGCAAGTCAAGAAACCCAGATCACACAACCCTGAGGCCATGCAGGGATAGGCCTGGTCACTACTTGCATGGGAGACCACCTTAGAATACCTGTATGCTGTGGCACACTGGAGAAGGAACAACCACTCCAGTATCTCTCCTGTGAATACCAAGTGGATCAGCATGACAATGGACATAAAGATGCCATGGTGTGTTACGGTCCAAGAGGTCACAGAGAGTTGGAATCAACCGAATGACTCAAAAAAAGCCCCCTGCTGGGTTGGTACCAGGGAGTCTAACTGCATCTACATGTTGGCACTTCCCTACCGCCAGAGCTTACAGTCTCTCATAATATTATCCATTATATGTTATACTACATACTATACTCTAAACACATAGATATTACTAAAATTAACTGTATATAACTGGGAGATAGGAGTTTACAATTACTAGAGGCAATAGATCAAAACATGACTCCTTGTCTATTTCTGTGTGTTGCTTTAAGTGTTCATTTTCTTTACTTAATATCATACATTTTTTTATGCAATGTGGGACATCAGTGGCCATTTAGGCAAATATTGCCCCATATGACCGATCAAATTAACATGCTTATGTTCTATACAATATGTACTAGCTGGAGTACAGTTACAGATTGGATAACCTAGGAACAACACTATGTTTTGGTGAAATGTTATGCCAACAAGAAGTCTGTGACTGCAGTTCAACAGCTTCCCCTCTGCCTGGTCATGTTGTGATGACGACACTGGGTAGAGCCATCTGGACGGTAAACATGCTGAAACTGAGATGGCAACATAATATGAGCAGCAAGTGCCTCCAGAATATGCCACAAATACCTCAACAGACTGGGATGGAGGGAGCCATCTCAGCACAAGGACCACTGCCATGCCCTAGCAAGAGGCGCAAGTTGTATTAAAGGTATATGGAAGTTTCATGGATGATAGATGAGAAGCAGTAGTGTATGAAAACATTTATTGCATGAAAAAAATCCAAAACAAACATTAATATACTTACCCTACAGTTTGCAAAATGTCTGCAGTTTTCAGGCAGATGATTTTGAAAAAAGAATGCTCCTGAAAATCCAAACTAAATTAGCATAAAATTCCTAATTAGTTGGGGCCAATCAAAGTCAGGTACATCAATGTATCTGTTTCCCTCTCACTAGCTGAGACAATGCAACTCAGGAAGTAGCCATGATACTGATAGTTGATTTGTTAGGACACAACGGTGCACAACTTATTGGCTAAGACGCTCTGTCTACCTAGGTGTCTTGGGTGGTGTAGCTCAAACAAAAAATATAAATATACAGAATTCCTCAATAAAATTATTTGATATGAGACGACCAATCAGATCAACTTAAACACAGGATATCACACAAAATTCCATATACTTGTAATTATATACTGATAACGAATACAAATTCTATTCAATGATTTATAATATTAATATTCACTTTCAAATTCTGTTGAGCTCATTGTCTCCACCCTGATAAAGTCATCAGTGTGCGGGGGGAGAGGGGGGAATAAGGGATTTTGATGAGAAACAGGTCTTAAGGGTTTTAAAATGGGTTTAGATAGGAGGCAAACAATCATTCAAGCTTTGCCAACAGAAACTACTTAAAGGGCCAGTTAATTCAGTACAACTTGGAGCACATCACTGTAAAGCTCTCATAAAACCATGTTGAAATACTTTTGGAATTTTTTAAATGTTTTTTTTCCAAAGAGAAATGTATAAATTAAGTGTCTGTTTACGAGTCACTGGCAGTGCCCCCAGACAATCACACAGCAACAGCACAGTGCAGAGAGCATAAACAGAAATAAAGTTAACCCTTCACAAATTCAACTGTGCAGGGAAAGAATTGCTGGAATCGCAGTTGAAGATTTAACATGTCCTGCTACATTCCTAAAGTTCAGGGAAAAACGATAAATCTTTGTGCCCACAGAGTCTTCACTGCTTAATGTCTGCAAGTGTTGTTAATCATGGAACAGTCAGGAGTGTGTTTGTTAACAGACCTAATACTGCAGATGTTTAGCTGTTATTTGTGTAATTAAAAAAAACAAACAATGGATGATTTTTTAGCATAGAATCATGTGCTCTTTCACACCATGAATAGCTAGCTCTTATAGTGAGGAAAATGGCCCTTTAAACACAACAAGTCATAGGTAAGTGGACAACCAGTGGGTTGAGACCAACAGTAGCTGAATTTGAAGTATGAACGTGAGTTTAATACTAACAATTATTTTTTTTCTTTATTTTTACGTGTGTATATTTATATATAAATAAAAAAATGTAAAAAGTACAAAATATATGTGGTGTGTACTTATTTATCTGTTTGCTTTCTAAAAACGTTTTGCCCATTATCATGTTTAGTTATTCAAAAACAAATACGGTATATATTTGACCAAAGTGATTCTTTATCCAAGAGATGTTTCTTAGGGAGTGCTCTTCTGGTCTTAATTGGATTGAAGGAGATGTGGGTTCAGATGTGATATATAGCATAGGTTGGAGGAGGTTGGACTAGTCTTTGATGAATTCTATTGTTCGACAGTAAATCATCCTTATACATATATTGCGCAGAACACAAGCATTGATAGACGTCAGTTTGGTCTGAGACAAATCAGCTCTTGTTCTTTGTATTTGGTCCCTGGCAGTGTCTTAATGTTTAGGTACACAGAAACAAAGAAGGCGATAGCAGGTAAAAATCGGGGGAGGGTTGGGGCGGTGTCTCCAGACTACCTATGGGCAGTTGGAAAATAAGCAATTGTCAGTCACTTTCCTCACAATACATCTAAGATTCCAAGAAAAGATTGCAAGCTCTGTTACCACACTGCATGACCTATAACAGATAGTATATGTTGTTTTGTTAATTTAAGCTCCTGTTGACCCAGCATTAAATCTCCGTACTCCCCTTCCTCACAATTCCCCCCACTTCTCCTAGACTGACGTTGCTATAACGTACAATAATATAACAAGTTATTGGGTATAGTATGCCCGATGCACCCATTTAGAAACAGCTCTGCATTAATCATGTGTGTAGGAACTGGCGGGATTGGGGGCAAATCCCCCTCAGCTTTTTCTATGTTTGAAAGTATGGATGTATATATAAGTATATATAAGCTATTTTGCTGCCTATATATACAATGAACCTTATCCCCCATATAATTATTCTGGCTCCTACACTCGACATTAATCCATCCATTCTGCCTTCTGTCTGCTTCTAAGCTCACTTTATTGTTTGCAGCTTTGCACCAGACTGGCAAGTAGTAAAAGTGGACCTAAAACAGATTTTTGGACCCCCTAGAACAGTGGTTCCCAACAATCAACCCTAGGACCTTATCTGACGGACCTCAGTAACAAAGTGGAATGAAGGAGACCAGGGCTGTGAATTTTTTTTATTTCAATTATCTTTTTTGCGAGGGGATTGGTTCTGTGTCTGTGACGGAGGAAGAAAGGAGATAAGGATGGGTGCTATGTGAGGTGGGTGCTAAGAGGGGTTGGGTGCTGTGTGGGGATGGATGTAGAGATAGGTGGGTTCCTTAAGGGGGTAATTTGTCAGTTTTGTAATTGTAATTGTCAGTTTTGCCTCAAAACCTGGAATTAACATGGATTGTTTAAGGATTTGCATAATTTCATTTACAGAACATGGCCACAACTTTGAAGATGTATTTTTTTTTTTTATTGTGAAGCAAACAACAAATAGGACAAAATAACAGAAAAAGTCAATGTGCATAACTATTCACCCCCCTAAAGTCAATACTTTGTAGAGCCACAATCACAGCTCCAAGTCGCTTTGGATAAGTCTCTATGAGCTTGCCACATCTTACCACTGGGATTTTTGCACATTCCTCCTTGCAAAACTGCTCCAGCTCCTTCAAGTTGGATGGTTTGCACTTGTGAACAGCAATCTTTAAGTCTAACCACAGATTTTCTATTGGATTGAGGTCTGGGCTGTGACTCGGCCATTCCAACATATTTACATGTTTCCCCTTAAACCACTCAAGTGTTGCTTTAGCGGTGTGTTTGGGGTCATTGTCCTGCTGGAAGGTGAACCTCCGTCCTAGCCTCAAATCACGCACAGAGTGCTACAGGTTTTGCTCAAGAATATCCCTGTATTTAGCACCATCCATCTTTGCCTCAACCCTGATCAGTTTCCCAGTCCTGGCTGCTGAAAACATCCCCACAGCATGATGCTGCCACCACCATGTTTCTCAATTTTAGTCTCATCAGACAAGAGAACCTTCCTCCATATATTTTGGGAGTCTCCCACATGCCTTTTCGCAAACTCAAAACGTGCCATTTTGTTTTTTGCTGAAAGTAATGGCTTTCTTCTGGCCACCCTGCCATAAAGCCCAACTCTATGGAGCGTACGGCTTATTGTCGTCCTATGTACTGATACTCCAGTCTCTGCTGTGGAACTCTGCAGCTCCTCCAGGGTTACCTTAGGTCTCTGTGCTGCCTCTCTGATTAATGCCCTCCTTGCCCGGTCCGTGAGTTTTGGTGGGTGTCCGTCTCTTGGCAGGTTTGCTGTTGTGCCATGTTCTTTCCATTTGGTTATGATAGATTTGATGGTGCTCCTGGGGATCATCAAAGATTTGGATATTTTTTTTATAACCTAACCCTGACTTGTACTTCTCAACAACATTGTCCCTTACTTGTTTGGAGTGTTCCTTGGTCTTCATGGCAGTGTTTGGTTAGTGGTGCCTCTTGCTTAGGTGTTGCAACCTCTGGGGCCTTTCAAAAAAGGTGTGTATATGTAATGTGCGATCATGTGACACTTAGATTGCACACAGGTGGACATTGGTTGCACCAGAGCTTTTTATGGGCTTCATAACAAAGGGGGTGAATACATACGCACATGCCAATTTTCTGTTTTCGATTTCTAAAAAATAGTTTTATTTATGTATTTTTCTCATTTCACTTCACCAACTTAGACTATTGTGTTCCGATCATCACATAAAATTCAGATTAACAAAACAATGAATTTAAGGCTGTAATGTAACAAAATAGGTAAAAGGTCAAGGGGGTGAATACTTTTGCAAGGCACTGTACACACACACACATATATATATATATATATATATATATATATATATATATATATATATATATATATATATATATATTAGAAAGGGCTCTTGGGGGTGAAGGAGCAATGGTCTTGGGTCCGGGGAGCCCTGTGCAAAACATTTTTTTACAACCCAAAGCTTTTTTTTTGCACCAGGGCCCTGCGTTCTCTAGCTCTGCCACTGCTTTGGATCATTCATTTTTCCACACAAAAAACTTTTGTAATATTTAAACATGATGGCCCTCTTAATGACCCAACACAATCCTGCCAAAATGGGTGGTCTCATTCTTTTCTGGAAATGATTGCATCTCTGTGGTTAAAGGAAAAAATAGCCATCAAATCTTTGGAATGTTTATTTGCAGTTAAGATGTTCTTATCAGCTGTAATGACTTGCTCCATAAATTGTGATGGCTCTAACATATGGAGTATGCAAATCTCTGCTCACTGAGCACTTCCTGCACCAAACAATTGGTCATAAACAGATAAGAGGATGAATCAGGATATCTTGTGCTTTAAGAATGAAACCAAATCTGTATATTCATTTATATTTAGATAGTGTGTACTTTTCCTAATGTTATTGCACAAGAATATGGCATTCAATAGTTTCCACTTGTGTGATTAGGTGAAAACTTACTGTCCGTGTTTTATACTTCTCTTACTGGGTTAAATGACAACTGTAGTCCCACAATCACTATCTATTCTTGCAAGAACTGCACTTAATAATGGGCAAAATGTATTAAGAAAAAAGTATAGCCTTTAATTTAATATTTATCTATTCTTTTGCAGCTTGTTAATATTGTATTTTTTCCTGCTTATTATACCCTCTATAGCGCTGTGGAATATGTTGGCGCGTTACAAATAAAAGTTAATAATAATAATAATTATAATTATTATTATTTGCAGCTATTCTGCAGTGGGAGCTGCCTTTTTTTTCAATTTACAAGCTTCATAAGTGGCAGGTGACCTTGAATGCAGATAAGCGTTTCGCTGCTTAAACCGAAATGTGTGATTCATGTATTCAAACTGAATAATGAAAATATACTCCGACTGCTTAAAGGACTACTGTAGCCAATTATTTTCTATATGGTCCTGATTTTACAATGAAAAAAATAAACAGCCTTTACTTGTTACTTATTTGTAACTTTTTGTATATGCAATGATTCTGCGGCTTACATTTTCTTTTCTGACCTAATTCTGCATATTACATTCTCAAGAGGGTTTGTCCCAAGCTAACTACTTCTATTGAAAGCACTGGCATTGTTAAATACCACATTTCTAATATGCAGACAGAATTTTCTTGTGCTTTCAAAGTCTCCTCCCACCTCAGGAGGTTGATTGGAAGAAATCAAAATGGTAGATTCCACGGCAGCATAAAATCATAGAAAAAGTTACAGTAGAGGCTAAATTATTTACCTTATTTTTAAGTGTAGTTCTTTAATTAATACACTAAAGAACATTTTATTTTACTAATGTAATTAAGAACAGTCGCATACACACAGGCAGGAGAGCAGCTATGTTCATATAAATGCTTAATGTGGGGGAATGAAGGGGAGGTGAGGAGGACAGTTTTATACCTTAGGGTCATGGTTTTAAATTTTATTCTGGAAGCTATGGGAAGCCAGTGGAGTGACTGACAGAGAGGTGCTGCAGACAGAGCCAGGTGATGGGGAGGTCAGCAAGGAGAGAGTTGCAGTAGTTGAGGCGGGAAATAATGAGAGAGCGGATTAGGATTTTAGTTGTGTCTTGTGTAAGATAGTGACATATTTTGGCGATGTTTTTTAGGTGAAAAAGAAAAAAATATTTTGTTATGGATTTTATGTGAGGAATGAAAGAGACATTGGGGTCCTGTAGAACCCCAAAACAATGGGTCTGAGAAGTGGCAGTGATGGTGGCGTTGTCAACAGTGACAGATATTTATGGGGTGGAAGCTGTGATGGGTAGATAAGGAGCTCAGTCTTTGACATGTTGAGTTTCAGTTGATGGACGGACATCCAAGAGGATATACTAGAGAGGCAGTTGGCCGCTTGTGTTAGAAAAGAGGGTGGAAGATCAGGTGCCGAAAGGTAGATTTGAGTGTCATCTGCATATAGATGATATTGAAATCCAAAATATTTTATTAGGGTACCAAGGGAGGAAGTGTAGATAGAGAAGGGAGGGGTGGGGTGAAATTTGTAATATGATTGGAGCTTTTATAATCTGGCCCCCGACCCAATACCCCCCACATGCTCAGGAACAATCAGTCACAAGGATAACTGCAAGTTCTACTCCAGCAGAAATGTAAATACCTCTCTCCCGAATGGAACCATATACATTTCTTAATTTATTAAATTAACTAATTAATGAACTAATCGAGGAACCCTTCAATTTAGAATCAGCTTATTTTGTCCCTAGTTGAAAACTGTTTCTAAGCAAAAAAAAAACAATTGTGATAGGTTAGGGAAGGTCAAGGATCCCAAAATGAGGGTGCCAGGCAGCAGGTGAAGGAGTATACAGATGGAATTATTTAAGAGCTTTCAGGGAAGTAGGCGAAAAGGAAGCAGATGAAGATGTAAACTAATGTTAACGGAGCCAGGTCAGTGGGTGTAAGATAATCAAACAAAAGTATTAGAGTTTCAGACTATTCATGGGTCATAAACCTATTTTAGGCTGGGTACTTCACATTTCCTTGGTCTTCCCCAGTATTGCGACATTGTATTCTCATCATCTAGAAAAATGACTATTCCTCATAGTTACATCACAATGTTCTCCTGACCTGCATCATATAGTAATTAAATATTGAGAAATTAGATTATCACTCTGTGTCCTGCCATTGGAATATATGATTTATTTGTGCATTTAAAAACACTAAATTTGTTTAACTGTAATGAAACAAAACCAGAAACATATATATAATGTACTCTAAGCCAGAGGCAAGTTGTGTATTGGGGTTAGAGGAAGCTCTGTGTGTTTTTAAGTGAAATTACAGAATACTTTAAATACATTTATTGATTTAATAAAATTCAAGGAGAAGGTATCTAACAGAAAAATAAGAATGAATGGCAGATAACTAGAACTGTCTTCCAGCAGAAATGGTACCTATACATGGTAAAGAAATTGAAGCACCCCAGGGATAAGCATAACATTATCCTGAGAATTTATTAAAGGTTTCCCTGTGTGTAACTTTCTCTAATCTAACACCTGCTGCTTATATCAGACACACACATTACATGGATTCATTCTATATACATACAGATTTATTTTATTTAAAAATAAAACTTGTTTTCCACACCCCCAGAGATGCCTGCATAGGCACAGTGTACCTGCCAATAGAAACACTGCATTTGGATACAAATTCTATTCCTTTATTAACTTCAAACAGCAGCACAATGCAGAGATCTACAGAGCAATGTCTAGGCTCCTCCTCGCTTCCTTGTGCAGGGGAATACACATCCCACGATTCCTTCCTGGACAAACTGCCATCACAGATTGATACAATGTATTAGCTGTCTGTAATTTGGCTAAAAAAATATGATACATTTTATGCCAATTTTAGCAGGGATTTCTGGTGATGTTAACTCTGAAAATCAACTACTTTGCAAACTTAAGAGATTTAGCAAACTTTAGGGTAAGTTTAATAATGTTTATTTTGGTATTTTTTCCTGCAAATTTTTTTTTCCACACAATACTGATTCTCCGCTATAAGATACATTCATAATTCATAAAATCTTATATATGCCTCTAAAACAAAACTTTAATGTAGATGGTATAAATATTTAAATAGGTAACTTTCAATAATTTAATTGCTTCCTCCTCAATTTAATTGTCATTTAAAGTCACACTTTAGTTACTTATAAGAAGCACTCAGAGTAACTGGTATCACCTTCTGGAGCCGGTAGCTTTCTTGCTGTTCTCTCTCATGCATGGTTCCATATGCTTATCCCAGGCATTCTTACATTTCTTTACTGGGTATGCCTACCATTTTATAGACATCACTGGGGTATGAGGTTAGTATGCCATGGACTTCCATGGGGCGCTGATAGTAAGGGGTTTATTTTACATGCCACAGTGGCCCTTGGTGGTATGTAGGGTCCCCCATAGGGTACAGGTGCTATGGTAGTCCATTGTGACCTTCATGGGGTGCTTCTTCTTTATTTAAGTTGGCTAAGATGTCATTGAGGTGTTAATGTGCCTACCCACCACAAAAGGTTGAAGGGGAGGCTGATAGCCCTCTGGGTGTTGAGGGGATACAGAGGGACACCCTTATTCATATTCATATTACACATGAGGGGATAGTGAGGCATAGGTGGAGGGGTCATTAACTATAGGGTTTAGACTCACTGTGAGAGCCTGCAGGGCTTTCCGAGAACATGCAGAATTAAGATAGATTCCGTACGGGAACCGTATTTAGTCACACTTAGATCAGCAATAATCACTCCCTAAGGTTTCCATGTAAGGGTTGGATATGGGCAGCATGTAATAGCTACATTAGGGTTTATATGAGAATTTATTTCACAAGATTTCACTCCTACATCTGGCCACAGAGGGTTCCTGAATTTAGATATAAATAGGTGCGTGGTGACGGGGCCAACTCGTGGACATCCTCACGATGCTCAGCGTTTACATGCCAGAAAAAAACTTGCCGGGGAATTTCTGCTCACAAGATGAAAAAGGGAAATCCATCATAGAAAGTCCTTGTAATGTTTTGTTTTTAGGCAAATGTTGATCCCTCTCTAGGACTGTCAGCGACAAAAGGTAGATTTCCCTGTAGGGACCCTGCAGAAAACTTCCTGCAGCGACCCCAGCAGCTCCCCATTTTTCTCCCTGGTCTGTAGTCACTTGTGTTCCTATCACTTCCCCAAACATGAAAATCAGAGGACTTTCTATTGGTCAGTAATAAGGGGATTTATAAGGAAGACTGTGCAGAAGGGAAATTCAAAGACAGCCATAAAAAAAATGTTTCTGATCATGTTTAGATTTAATTTTGGTTGTTCTTTGTTTGTTTGTTTTTCAAAATGTTGAAGGGACATTACATTAAATAAGACAAACCAACAAACTAGGCATTTATAAGAGCATGCTTTAATAATGTAGCCATATGCATATCTTTGTATATATATATATATATAAAGTATATATATATATTGAAGTTCGTACTATCTGCCTCTTCTCTCCTATGTATCTACGTGTTGCTGTAATCTATCGCCCCCTAGGTACTCCCTCTCAATTTCTCGATCACTTTTCAGCCTGGCTCCCTCAATTTCTCTCCTCCACCATTCCTACACTGATACTTGGCAACTTCAACATTGCCATCGACACTCCCACCTCACTAGTAGCCGCCAAACTGCTTGCACTCATCTCTTCCCTCTGCCTCTCACAACTTACAGATTCTTCAACTCACCTTGCTGGACCCAGTCATCCACCCACTCCCACTATCTGACCATCACCTCCTTTCCTTCAACCTCACCACATCTTCCTCTCATCACTCTTCTTCAACCCCAGCCACAATAACCCACAGAAACCTGCTAGAACTTGACCCTACACAGCTCTCCACAGTGCTCCAACCTCTTCTCAGCCCTATCACCAACCTCAACTGCCCTGACACTCCCACCTTACACTACAACTCTACTCTCTCTTCCGCCCTTGACACCCTTGCCCCCATAACCATACGCAGATGCCCTCGATCTCATCCACAACCATGGCACACTACACACACACACGTTACATTTAGAAGTGCTGAACGACTATGGAGGAAATCACGTTCCACAGCAGACTTCCTTCACTACAATTTTATGCTATATTCCTACTCCTCTGCCCTTAACCTGGCCGAACAGCACTACTTCACATCACTAATATCAACTCTGTCCTCCAACCCCAAACGTCTGTTTGCCACTTTCAATACTCTCCTCTGTCCACCACCTCCTCCCATCCCTACCTGTCTCACGGGTGAAGACTTTGCTAACTATTTTACACATAAAATTCAAACTATCCGCAATGAACTCTCCTCTCATAGTGACTCACACACTCCATCCTCTCAAATAACCAACAATACCCAGTCTTCTCCCCTCCCCATTCCCACAGCCACTTTGAACTACTTTACCCCTTTAACAGAGGATGAAGTCTCCATCCTAATATCATCTTCTCATCTCACTACCTGTCCTCTAGATCCTATTCCATCTTAGCTCATCCCTCCCCTCTCTACTACACTAACCCCAGCTCATGCACACATCTTCAACCTATCCCTAAACACTGGCATGTTTCCATCTTCTCTAAAACATGCCCTAATTACACCCACTCTTAAGAAACCCCCATCCAATTCTGATGTTGCATCTAACTATCGCCATATCTCTCTACTTCCCCTGTCTTCCAAACTGCTGGAGCGGATCATCTATAACCGCCTTACCAATTTCATCTCCTCTAACTCTCTTCTGTACACCTTCCAATCCGTCTTTTGACCCCAACCCTCCACTGGGACAGCCCTCACAAAAGTCACCTGCTCACCGCCAAATCTAAAGGCCACTTTTCCATTTTGCTTCTTCTGGATCTCTGCCGCCTTTGACACAGTTGACCATCCGCTTCTACTCCACATTCTCTCCTCCCTTGGCATTCAAGACACTGCTCTCTCGTGGTTCTCATCATACCTCCAAGAATGATCATTTAGCACCTCCTTCTCCGGCACCTCTTCTTCTCCTCATCCCCTGTCTGTTGGCGTACCCCAAGGATCAGTCCTAGGCTACCTTTTCTTCTCCATCTATACATCCTCACTTGGTACCCTAATAAACTCTTTTGGGATTCAGTACCATCTCTATGCAGATGACACTCAAATCTACCTCTCAGCACCAGATCTATCCCCCTCTCTTCTGGCACACGTCTTCAACTGCCTTTAGTATAAGCTTGGTGATGTCCGCCCACCATCTAAAACTCAACATGTCTAAGACTGAACTCTTAATCTTCCCACCCTCTTCTACAGCTTCAATTCCTCACATCTCTCTCACTGTCAACAATGCCATCATCACTCCCACCTCCCAAGCCCATTGTTTCGGGGTTCTACTGGACCATGCTCTCTCTTTCATCCCTCACATACAGTCATTAACTAAATATTGCCTTCTCCATCTAAAAAATATCTTCACAATATGTCATTACCTCTCACAAGACACTACTAAGATTCTAATACACTCACTCATCATTTCTCATCCTGACTATTGCAACTCGCTCCTTGTTGGCCTGCCCACCACTCGCCTTTCCCCACTTCAATCCATAATGAATGCCTCCGCCAGACTCGTCTTCCGTACGCAACGTTCAGTGTTGGCAGTTCCTCTTTGTCAATCACTCCACTGGCTTCCCTTAGCCTCCAGAATAAATTTTAAAATCTTGACCCTAACTTATAAAGCCCTCAATAACAACGCACCCCCCTTACATCTCTGCTCTCACCTCCAAATACTTCCCCACACGCCCTCTCCGTTCTGCGAACGACCTTCTTCTTTCTACCACTCTTGTCACCTCCTCTCACTTCCCCTCCAGGACTTTTCTCGCGCTGCCCCTATTCTCTGGAACTACTTGCCTCGCTTCACCAGACTATCCTCCTGCCTTAAATCTTTCAAAACTTCAATAAAAACGCACCTCTTTAAAGAAGCCTATAACCTTCCACCCTAACACGCTCAGCACTACTCTCTCCCTACTGTACCACGTACAAACTTCAACCTTTAGATTGTAAGTCTGTGAGTTTCAATCCTGAGCGGTGCTTTAGGGAAAGCGCTATGGACACCGGATTCCAAGCTCAAAGACAGGACCCTTCATTCTTCGCAATATGTTAATCTGGAACTTGTCTTTGCCTGTAACTTAACTTATGTATAGCGCTACGGAATATGTTGGCGCTTTACAAATAAACTATATTAATAATATTAATTATATATATATATATATATATATATATATATATATATATATATATATATATATATATATACATATATATATATATATATATATATATATATATATATATATATATATATACAGAAAATAAATACATAAAGGTGCACTGTGTAACACAAAATATTAACTGGATGGAAGTTTCTTTCACACTTTTTATAAATATGAAGGTCCGCTTACAAAAAGTTGTTTTTGGAAAAAGTATCTGAACAAACAAAAATGAATACTAAAAAGTCACTTTATTTAATTTAATTTAACTTTAAATCACATCGCTTATAAAAAAATATATATGCCATAAAAACACAATTACATTTTGGACTTTAATGCAACATAGACATTTAAAATCAAAAGAAAAATGGGGAATAGGAGGGAGTGTATGGCAAGGGATAGCATAGAAGATAAGTCCTACGATCTTGATGGATCCTCCTGCCTGGAAGCTTACTAAATGTCCTACTATAAATAGAAGGAAACAGAAAAATTGGATGTGTGAGCATTTTTGAAAATCCTTTCATTGAAAAAGAAAGGGAAAATAGGTTAGGTTAAAATCAAAGAATGTATCTACACGCATAGTATCATGTTTAGCAGTGCTCTGCTGTCAGTTTTCAATACATAAATAAATTTCTCGCAGGCTGTAGCACTCAGGAATCAAGCCCTCTCAGGAACCTCACAAGTCTATTGTATCCATAATAACTGAACTTAGTAGAGTAACTTATTTTGCAAAAAGCCTGACAACCGTTTCACCACTGTGGTGGGTTCCTCAGAGTATACACATAGCCTTTTTGCTAAATAAGAAATGTATTTATGTATTGAAAACTGACAGTAGAGCAATTCCAAACATGTGGTTTATATTTAAATGAAATTAAATAAAGTGACTTTTTTGGTTTCATTTTTGATCTTCAGATAGTTTATCTAGACTGGTGTTAAGCACTTAACAATAGGAAAATAATTGCTTTTTGGAAAAAGTCCTCTGTGATTCTTAGAAGAATATAATATGGTTGAAAAGCAAAATTCTCTGCTACGGATTATTATTGTGCTACCTTCCACTGTAGTCCTGATCCAAATGAGATTATCATACACTATGCTGTTCCCAGACCTCTCATAAAGATCCAGCATACAGAAAATGATTTTGGATTAATACTGTATGGACACAGGAGGAGGAGTGTTCTACAGACTCTAATTGCCTCATCTGTATTCAAACAATGTTAAAGTGAAATCATGGCTTGTCTAATGGGTCTTGAGGAGAGGTTTGGGAACTGCTGTTATAAATGACGATGGAAGGAGAGGCGGTTGTGCAATTCTGTTACAACTGTGTGACTTTACCCCTCATGACATAGTGTCTGCTATCATTATATGTTATCTAGGTACTTCACAACCGGTGCCACCTCTGTCCCTTTATATTTGGTTCTCCAATTTAGAAACTGTTATTTTAAGACTCTGAAAACACTTGTCTGACGAGTGTTCACCCACTCAGATAGCAGAATAATTTCTTGAAAACAAGAAGTTGCTTTTGTGTTATTGTTATGATCAGATTAGTTCAGGCAAATGGAAAGAGAACCCAAACTGAGAGTAACTAGAATGAGGCAGAGGTTACTAAGAATGAGGGAGGATCGAAAGTGATAGCAAGCTGTGCGCCCAGGGATGAGTTTTAATGTGAATGGCCGTACTGACCCATTCAAAGGGGCACATTAAAGGTATATGAAAGTTTAATGGATTATTAATGCATCTGATTCAAATTCTTTTCACACCTTAGGAAGTTAATTCACTGAAAACAAGTTTGCATATAAAAAAAATATTAATTTTATTACATTATAAAATTCATTGCATATTTTAAAGTTTAGGTTTTCAATAGAGTTCATTTTAGAGAATTGGCAGCAGCAGTGCTGCCCACCATCCGCAAGATGGCGCTGCCGATTTTCCCACTAGTGCTATACAATGCATAAAAGGCATGCCGACAGAAGAGGCCTTGAGCTATGAGAGGCGAGCCCGAACATAGCGATGGCCTCGCTGTCGATTAAGCGCCGTCGAGTTACGCCACGTTAGAGGCGGGTTATAATTAGGACCTTTCCTGAAACCGGACGTTGCCATCTAGCGGCTACTTGCTGGCACTGCAGCTGTCAGTGCTGGCGGTTTTACAACGGGATAGATCTGAAATTGCGCTGCGGAATATGTTGGCGAGTTATAAATAAAGGATAATAAATGTATTTAATAATACATATTCCACTGTAGCCAATAGAGTCATGTTGAGTATCTCATAAGCATTGTCTTATTAAGAAGAGATCTGGCCAGCCTAATATAAAGGGACACGGCAAAGGTCCCATCTCACAGTGATAAGCCATAAGAGCATAAATAATAATAGTTGCAGAAGCTAAATATGAAAGTCTTACAATTAACCAAATGTATACCATATGGGCATGCTCATATGGTTGCTTCTACCCCCCCCCCCCCTCAACAATTCAACATTAGCATTAGTAACAACTAATTTTAATATATAGGTCTGTCGATGAGGCCTGCCCCTCTCCCAAACTCCCCCACCCCCCCACCCCAGGATCAGGCCCCTTCCCCTTTGTCCCACTCCTAGGTGTTGCTGCTGCTTGGGCCACCCTGGCATCACCCACCTCCTTCTCTACACTCCCCTTCTCCTTCTGCTCCTCCTCCACCACCTCCTCCTCTAACTTCTCAACTTCCTCCTCCACTCCTCTGCCACTCCTCACCTCCTCTCCTCCACCACTCCTCTATACAACTACTCCCAAGGGCCACCTCTCTCTCCTCCTTGACTCTCCTCTTCTCCTCCTCACGACCTCTCCACTGCTCTCCCCTCCCTCCATTATAATCCCCAAAATAATATAAGGATAAATCAATCAAAGTTTGGCTGTATATGTATGATGGAAAGAAAATGTGTGTATTTTGTGTGGGGATGGGGTGTGAGTGACCTAGCTATATATGTATCTATGTGTGTTGTTTAAATTATGTGTATTACAATTATGTGTAATCAGTCAATATTTGTAATCTACGTTATACTGTGATTGGATCGTAACGGATGATCGCATCTCGGCCAGCCCCTTAACAATTGCGGCCACGGGAGGGATTTACAGGCTTGAGGCTTCGCCAGTAACTCGCGCCCATGCTCAATTGAATAGCATCATAAACAGAGACGAACGGGAGCCCACAACACACCCACATACATATGGCCTACAACGATTAAGTTGTGGGCTTGCAATTGAATGAGGCCCTTGGTGTTCATCCTGCCCTAAGCCACATGTGCCCACCATACTATTACTCCTCCTTTGAATTTTCTCATGTTGCTATCAAGATAGTGGTTGTCATGGGTCAATGTGCGCTCTCTTTATGAGACCAATTTAAGACCCTGCTAGCGGTATTTTTGAGTTTAGACAAGGCCAAGGCCTAGAGCTGCACATTAGGATGGGCGGTACACTTCCTTAAGTTTGTTAGTATGCATATGCACAGAAACATCTATTTGCAGCAACATTTCTGTCTGTATATGTGAGGTTTACACATTTGAAATGGAAAGTTTGAAAGAGGGTCTTTTTTTGCATTTTTATACTTGACTTATTGGCATACTGAATCCCTCATGAAAGTGTGAAACTCCAACATGTGTACAAAAGGCAATTAAAGCGACAATGCCACCCAAAACCAAGTTGTTTTTAGGTTATCCAGAAAGAGCATAAATAACTGGCTACACAGTGTGTTATCCATTTTTTCTCAGGTGAATTAATCCAGGGAAACTCCATGTTGTTATTGTTGTTGTGTTTATATGCAAACGACAGGCTCACACATATTAATTAACTGTTTTGATGTGCCAATTAGCAATTGGCAAAATTCCAAATATTTCATAAATGATTTACAGTCAAGAAAAACTGCTAGAACAATGTACAGCGAGTTTTATTGCTCTTCAAAATGAAATCAATTTCCTGCTGGGGTGATAGAGTCCCTTTAAGCTTTTTATATTCTGATACTTTTAGTTCTTGAGCTTTTGTTTAAATAAAAGACGTGAGTTTATACATTGAGGCTCTTCATCCTAACATGCTCTTCATCACAATGTATACTCGCCCTGAGATCAGGCACTCATACAGTTAAGTGCTGTGGAGTGACCCTAAGAAGCTGGAATCCGGTCATAGTCATGTGTTGCTGGTTACAAGAAGCACAGCCCTGCAAAAGAGCAGGGAATTTCCCTTAAAAAGCCGCTGGTGTAGCGTACATGCTGCACCCAGCAGCTTCCTGCATGCAGGACACATTAACTCATACACCCATCACAATGCTCTGCACACATGGAGTATACACTGTATGGTGAGTGTCTGAGTCACCGCAGCACCTGAGAGACAGAAACAACCATGTGCATTGTAATAAGTCGGGCCAGTCACTGCAAACAAGATCTTGCCCTTTTTAACGACCATATATATATATTATAATGACTATTTATTTTATAAACTAGACAGTTGTGTTGAGATATACACCATTGTACCACTGGACACACACCCAGACTCACTAAGCAGCTTGTATCCCCTGCAATGATTAGTGATAGCGTGATTGCTAGGAAGATAGAAAGATGATAAATAGATATAGTAATAGATAAACACCCACTCGCATAAATAAATAACATGCATTAGATCATCTGTGTATTTATGCAAATATATAGAGTACAGGTGGTCCCCGGGTTACAGACGAGATCTGTTCCTAAGTACGTCTTAAGGTCAGATTTGTACGTAACTCGGTCCCTGATGAATAATAGTAAGAACACTATAATGAGATCTTTCCTGTTTTCTGACCGCTAGCAGTGGCGTCAATCAATATCTTGTTACCATAAAGCTTATCATCTGCCATTACCTAACCCTAAACCCTGAACCGAAATTGACTACAATCTCGGCAGCGTCAGGAAGGAAAAGTCCGTATAATGGCTCATATGTGGTAATAATAATACTGTGTAATATTGTAATAATAATAATAATACCCCTGTACTGTAATAATATGTTACAGAAACTACTCTGCTCTTTCTTTTAATTAAAAAAAAAACATGGCATAAAAACAAACTCATACAAATAGCTTTGGGAGCCTGTTCTTAAGTCGGGTCGTCTGTAAGTTGGGGAGCTCCTATATTAAACTCTGTTTTCCTTCTTTCATTTTATGAAAATGTGCAACTGTAAAATTATATTTTATTTTACAGTATTAATAAAAACTTTTTTTTTTAATCTTCAGGTTGTTGAAACCAATTTGGATTTCATAAGCTAATACATAAATAACACTTTTCTAGGTATATAATATCCCTGGATATCTCTTTACTTTTATGTACTTTTTTTATGTTTTAAGTAGTGATTATAAGCTCTTTTCTCTGCCTTATATCATACAAATAGTTGCTAAGTGGTTTTCCCCTCTGCAGCTCATTAAGACCACATACGTTTAAGTATTGGGTATGCAGTGTCTCATAGTAACCCATCACTGGCAACATTCTGCAACATGCTATTTGAGAGGGGTCACTGACAGGCTAATTTGAAATACTGCACTTCACAGTTTGTGCATTCATAAGCTGCATGAGCTACAGAGGGCAGACCCAAACAAGTACAAATTGCATGATTTTAGGAAGAAAAAAACAGCTTTTAAGCACTTCTTAATAAAAAAAAAGTACATAAAAGTAAATACATACATATGTATTTTATTTGTTGTTGTTGTTTAGTGGTTCACCATTCAGCCCCCCCAGAAGCACCATTCACCCCCCCAGCAGAACCATTCACCCCCAGTGGTTCAGTCATGTCCGATTCTCTGTGATCATATGCACACGCTATGCACATCTGTTAGCCACAGCCCCTCTGAGCTCCCTCAAGCTCATGTTCATTGCTTCAATGACCTCATCTCTCCATCTCTGCCTATGCCGCCCTCTTCTTTGTGTCTCTTAAATCTTTCCCAGCATCAGAAGCTTCTCTAGGGAATCTATTTTTTTTGTTGCTGAGAGTCCCTTTAATTGAAAACGTTTAAAAAAAACTTTAAAAACAACCGTATTGGAAGTTACTTCCTCCAGTTCTACTCTAATTCATGGACCTGACCATTTTACTTTACATTTAAGGATTACTCTATGCATTAACTAAAAATGTGTCGCACCCCTCCGCCAACGCCCAGAATAAAAAGCTTTCGGTTATTATGTATATACAGAAAGGAGGTCGCTCAGATCACTTAACCCGTAATAATAAAATAACAATAAAAAGTGTCTCTTGTTGCTGTGACAGATGTAAAGTGATTTATGTAATGCCGGCTAATTCCTCACCGTTTACGAGGAAGCCGTTTTATTAATATGGATTTTATTGTGTTGAGTTTGCTGATGCAGAATGCTATGTTGTCAGATGACAATCTCAAGTGTGGGCTGGGAGAACCACAGAGGCCACATGCTATTTATACTGATGTTTGGTTAGTTCTGCCTCTCCTCGCTTGGGAACATCTCATCTATGTATAGACTGTGTATAAACTATATATATTGTGTAGTAAAATGTTATGTGCTGCAGATAATGTTTACACTAATGAACTGTGTCATCCAAAGATCAAGTTATTTTTAAGGTAATTCTTAAAGAACTTGACAAACTAATCTGTATTAGCTGTTTGATTCTAAAGTGAACCATATCTGAGATAATCAGAATTGTTTCTGCTTTATACTTATGCAAATAAGTGGCTCTTTATTGCTAGTAAACTGTTTTGGTGTGCTAATTAGGATTACAGTATGCATGTTCAGTGGCAGAGCTAGTGAACGAAGGGGCCCAATGCAAAAAATATATATATATATATACACAATATTAATTTCTGGAGTGCATAGTTCCCCTCCTCTTTGTTTTCTCACCTTTCCTCCTCTCTCTCTCCTATCCTAACTCTTCCTACCCCCTCCTCCTCCAGCTCTCTCTCCTTTCTCACACTCTCCCTACCTATTCTCACTAATACTTCTCTGCCATCTTTCCTCCTTCCTCTCTTCCCTTTTCTTTCTCTCCTGTCCTCCCTCTTTTCTCTTTCCTCATCACCTGTGCACTCCATCCCACGTTCCTGGCAGACTATTATCACACGGTCTGGCGGATGAATCTCCTTGGGGGTATCACCCCCACTAACCGCAGAAATCACACTTAGAAGGCTTCAATATGGGGGGGAGGGGGCAAAGGGGGCCCAGGGTCATCGCGGTGTATGAACCGGGGGCCCCAACTCTACAAGTAAAATAAATATAAAAATAAAAAATAGTGTACAATTGCCAGGGGAGGGCCCAGGTGCATTGCACTACCTGCACCAGTGATATCCCCACCATTGTGCTTGTCTAACTATGTGGTCTTCCTAAGGTTATAATGTGTATTTGGAGGTTGGTATGCTGTCCACACGTGCTGTAACGGAGCTGGAACACGCAGTCCAATATCTCCGCTGGTATACAGTAAAATACCCAAGAGGCACTACAGTTTCACCATCCCCGACCTCCCATATTGGACGACACACAATTTGGGAGTCAAATGAATACTGACTTTATTTTGTTATTGCAGAAATATTTATACCCATCTCTTCCCACAGGCAATACACATGCCCATATTTGGCCGCACAATACACATAAAGAGAACAATAGGTGGGTCACACCTCCCCGAGGCTCCCTGGCAACTTTTATACAATCAGACATTGATTCAATTACACTTCTTTGTTCTTATCTGAGAATGAAAACACTGTATACAATAGACTTCCTTTATCTTATGCGGAGTCGCTGTAACAGGATTATCTCCCATGCCAAGTAGCTGCAAATGTCTGGGACAATATTCTGCAGAGCATCAACCAACATACATGCAGTATAATATTAGGATCATATTTTAACCATAATAATCATAAAACAGGGTAAAACAGTGATGGGTTCCGTTACACGTGCCAGCCAGGATGCCAGACTATTAGACCCCATATGGAGTCTGCCACTCCCGGTCATTGTTGTGTTGTATACGCCCCCACCCTGTATCTAACCCCTATAAATATTGTTGACTTTATAAAGATAAATTAGTTCCCTGCTAAGACATGTAGAAATGGTATGTTCCCTTATTTCTTATGTTCTCCAGGTGGCTGCAATACTGATCCTCTCTCCACCCTGCAAGTAACTTGTCCTGGTCACTACCACAGGAAGGTTACAGAGACTCCTGGAAGTGCTGATTACTGATGGAGAGACTGACACAGAAGCTAGATATCAGGGTGCTGGTGCCAAGATTTCCAAGAACCCAAATGGTCCTTGTGGGTAGTTAACCTGTAGTGTATAGCAGGTGGCCCTGGGCAGTAATAGCCCCTACCCCTGGATTGTCACAGTCACAAATATGCATATTGAGCTGCACAATTAATATTGTTACTTTGTTGTTAAGTTAACACAGGAATTATGTATAGTAGAGAAAAATGGCTAATAGTGGGCAGATTATGATCTTGCTGTGCTGTGCCTTACACTAACTAACCAATGACCATCTCTTAACATTCTACTGATTCGTTTCCCTCATAGACTAGGACACTACACTGACCTACAGATTCTGGGCCTGCATCAGAGGGCACGCCCATACAGGGACTATTTGTTTGATTCTAGGCAGTAAAATAGAACATGTAAGCACTTCTTAATGAAATACAATGCATAAAGGTTAGATACACAAGTATAATATATACCTAGTAACATCCAGGAATCTTCCACATCCCTTTAATAAACAAAGCTACAAAAGCTTCAGCCTAACAAGTACCTTGTTCTGCAAGCCAAAGTTAACATGCAAATACAGCCTGGGAAGTCCGATACTATAAAATAATTATTCCTGTTACAAGTATAAGGTTACCAAAGTTATCATTCACTCTAAAAGTGTTACATTCAAGAGAGAAGTTGAGGTGGAACCTTTACAGCAGTGGTTCCCAACCCTTTTGGCACCAAGTACCATTTCCATAAGAAAAAATGTTCATGGACCGGTGGGGAGGGGGGTGACAGGGGGATGCAAATGCAAAATAAACTTTTGCCCCCCCCCCATGGAGGAGGGGAAAAATGCTTTGACTTGCCCCCTTCAAGTGCCATATATATATATATATATATATATATATATATATATATATATATATATATATATATATATATATATTAGATTTTTTTTGGGGGGGGGGGTATTTATTTAAACTTTTCTGTGCAGTGCACTCCCCCCCCCCTCCAGCAGCACCATTCAGCCCCACAACACCTCAGCAGCACAATTGAGCCCCCCCAGAAGCACCATTCACCCCCTCCAACAGCACCATTCACCCTCCCCAGCAGCACCATTAACCCCCAGTAGCCCCATTCAGCTTCCCAGAAGCCCCACAACCCCCCAGCAACATCACTCACCCCCAACAGTCCCTTTCACCACCAGCAGCCGCATTCAGCCCCCAACCCCCAGTAGCACCATACAGCCCCTTAGCAGACCAATTAAGCCCCACATCCTCCAGCAGCACCATTTACCCCCTCCCAGCCACCACTTTCACCCCCCAGCAACACCCCCAACAGCCCCTTTCACCCCCAGCAGCCCCCACAGCAGTCCCATTAATCCCCCCCCCCCTCAGCAATCTCATTCAGTCTACTAGCAGCCCTATTCAGCCCCTAAAAACCCTTGCAGCACCATTCCCCCCATCAGCCCCATTCACCCCCAAACACCTCCTGCAGCACCACTCACCCCCCCAGCAGCCCCATTCAGCCCCCACAAAACCCTGCAGCACCACTCACCCCCAGCAGCCTTGTTCAGCCCCCCAAAAAAACCTGCAGCACCAATCCTCCCCCCTCAGCAGCCCTGTTCAGCCCGAAAAAATTCCTGCAGCACCACTTCCCTCCCCCCCCAGCAGCCCCAAAACCCCCTGCAGCCCCACTCACCCCCCAGCAGCCTGCAAAAAACCCTACAGCACCACTCCTCCCCCCAGCAGCCCCATTCAGTCCCCCAAAAACCCTGCCGCACCCCAGCAACCCCCTCATCTTACTTGTTCACTGTGGTCCCTGGTCCAGTTGTCTCATAAGTCAGAGGCTGGATATCCTTCCCCTGCCAGATCTTCAAACTGCAGGGGAGGGGCATTCCTAATGAAGTCATGTGACCCTACAGTATGAAGATCCGGCAGGGGAAGGATATCCAGCCTCTGACTAATGAGACAACGGACCAAGGACCACAGTGAACAAGTGGGAGGAGGGGGCTGCTGGTGGCACACACGGCACAGCTGAACAGACGCAGTGGACCGGTGCTGGTCCGCGGACCGGGGGTTGGGGACCCCTGCTTTACAGGACCACTGTCTAATGAAAAAATAGATATGTTTGTAAATATTGAGTCTGACTAAGAGCATAATTAAGCAGGACAAAGTCACAAGTATTAAGTAAAAAAAAAAGTTTGATGCTGGTCCATGGAAAAATCAATAATATTTTGTATGGAAGTTGTGAGTGTGAGGGGTGTGTAAATTTCTGGAGAGCAATGTTTGCATTTCTTGATGCAAGCAGTCTGCTTTTGGTCTGTTAGGGGGAGCTGTGTGGTGAAATTTACATTCAGATCCAATTATTTAACAAAGTTTATTAAACTTGTATTGTTCTCCCCTGCCTCTCTGCCCACTGATAGATAACACAAACATCCTTATGACCTAGCTCTCAGGAAATGATTAAACAAAGACAAAATAGATTCATCTGTTCATAAACAGAGTTTTCAGAAATGCAGACTTTTTCTAAAAATGTCAATGTTTTACTCAGCTGCCAACATTGAGACCTATTCTATTTGACTGCTGGTGCTTTTTTTTTCTAAACTTCTAGACATATTCTATTATCTCTAAACCACAACTTAAGTCTCTCAGCCTCCATACATAGACACAGCGAATAGAAATTGAGAACGTCATCATGGTGTCAGTAAATAATAGAATATAGACGTAACCTGCAATTGGAGACTAAGCATTAATGAGAGCCGATAAGTAATATCGTACTAGCACACTAGTCAATGCATTAGAGCATCTGGTTTAGTCTATGTGGGTTTCATGATATGTATTAACCCTTTGTATTTAACCTGATATTACAAATAAATAGTAGTTAAATATAATATTTTTTTTAATTGCAGACTGTTGTGCAATGAATTCTGGTTTTCCATGCTTGCCCATGCTTTTTTGTACAGTATTGTGTGCTTAATTGCTGTTACAGCTATCAGAACTGGTGTTAAAACCCTTTGCGAGTCGTATTTGCTGCTCATTATATGGGATGTGACTAGCTAATAGAATACGTGGCAACTTTACTTACAACTAACATTATGATCTGGCCATAAAATAGGGCCCATTGAGCCATATTCTATTAAAATCCCATAAGTGACTCTAAACTTGATTTTGACTGCAGGTGATTATTTCTCTAAATGTCTATATGTATTCTACTGACACAAGCCCGCAATTTACGTCTTTCAGCCTCTACCCGTAAACTCTACCGTTTTAAGTCTGATTTCAGGGGGTGTGATCATATGATCTGACATATTTAAGCAAGCCCGTAATTTACTTTTTGAATACAGACAATAGTAAATGAGTCATCATGATGTCAGTAAAACATGGAAGTTACACGTCATCTGCAATTGGAGGCTACAAATTAATGAGAACCAATAAGCAATATCAGCTGATCGGACTCGCAATCTAGCTCTATAAAATGCATTAGATCATCTGTTTTAGTCCATGTGGGTTTCATTTATGTGTTAACCCCTTGAGTCCTGGGATCAATATTACTGAGAAATAATAGTTAAAAATAATATTTTTTTATTGCATATTTGTGGGTTTGAGACTGTTGTGCAATTAATTCTAATACCTTTCCATGCCATCCAATGCTCTAAAAGTACAGCATTGTGTGTTTAATTGCTGCTACAGCTCTAATAAGTGAAAAAGCCCTTGTGAGTCCTAATTAGTACTCGTAATGTTTTTGACCGAAATGTTATACCGTATTGGTCCGAATATAAGCCGCACCCGCATATAAGCCGCACCTGTAAAATTCAAGGGGGAAAAATAGAAAAAAAGATAGTACTCAAATATAAGCCGCACCCTTAAAATTGAAGAGAGAAGACTCTCCAAGTGATCAGCCATTGCAAGAAACAGGCTTTCTAATTAGCACTGTAACTTTTTTTCAGGTTACAGCCCTTACATGATGTTAGAATCACTAAAACCGTAAATGGCTATTCAATACCGCAGTCTCAAGCAGGCAAATTGGCACCCTTAACTCGCAATTGCTCAAATCGGCAGTCATTTTACTTTCACGAATATAAGCCGCACACGTAACTCGCAAGCTCGCAAATCGGCATTGATTTTTTTACGGTTGCGAATATAAGCTGCACACGTAACTCGCAAACTCAAAAATCGGAAAAAAGGTGCGGCTTATATTCGGACCAATATGGTACCTTTTTCAGTTGCAGGTCAGACTTTATTTGTGATCTAGCGCTACGCTAGAATAACGATTTTGTGTAACTTTAATTATTTAGAGCTTGTAATATTCAAGCTGTACTAAAACCAACTGAGTTCTAAGGTCAGATTTGCGTTCTTGGCGGGGCCCGTAGTGATTGTGGGTGGGGAACTCGTAATTGGATTGCATGTAGGTAATAGAATCTGTGGCAATTTTAAGTGTGTATACATTTGCAATTAGATTAGAATAGGGCCAATTGTTACTTTCTTACAAACTTCACAAACAAGTGCCTTTTTTCTTAAACTACAGTGGTCTTTTTAAACAATAATGTTGACATAAAATCTTGAAAAGGTGTATTAATTAACTCAAATCTGGCATTGGTTCATACAAGTAAGGACTCACTACGAGACTAATGTCCCTTATACATATATTTAGTTAGGTGCTAATTTTAGCAAGTGTTTAACTTTACTCTCAGACCGATGATATTAAATATTGAACAAACAGACGTGTGTTTGCTCTTCTCAAATGAGTATTAGAATGTTCTCTGATACTCTGGGAAACAGAAGGTTTTGGAACTAACATGTTAACCCCTTTGCTGCCCGAGTAACCTGCTAATATATGTCTAAAAAGATATGCATTGCAGATACAGAACCATTTCTCACAACTATTATAGACAGTTAATGAAAAGTATTGATATGGTGACTTATTAAGAAAATAAAGTCTATGTTCAGGATCTCCCTGCTGCGTACAGATGAGACTATTGCTTCTTCAATCATCCTGATTGACTTACCTGTGCACTGAAAGAAAATCCTCAAATTCAGGCCTGTGTAAAGCTCCCCAGGACCGAACTTGTGAACCATTGCATTAAAAACTTTGAGTTACCTTAGAAAATATATATTTGAAATTAATTCTCAGCTGTTCTTATAATAGAAGTCATGATACGAAAATATAAAATAGGATTATTTGCACTTTTCATGGAAGAATTATGCAGAAAGCACCACTTATTCTATTTATGAAGCCATGCTGGTCTATGGCTGGACAGGCTTAAAAAATAAATATATATATTTTAAGTTAACTCTCAGCTGTTATTATAATAGAAGTCATGAGACGAAAATATGAAATAGGATTATTTGCAATGTTCGTGGTAGAATTATGCAGAAAGCACCACTTTATGAAGCCATGCTGGTCTGTGGCTGGACAGGCTTAAAAAGGGTCTTCACCCACTATTGAGGGCTTGGGGACCCCTTTGGTCATGCCTGCCCAGGGCCACAAGCAGAAGGTACAAGGGAAACAAGAAATAAATGGACCATTCAGGCTCTCTCATAGGTGAATGATCCTAAGAATACCTAAGACTCTTCTGACATAAAAGGTGATGTGCTCAGAAGGCCACAAGATTCTTCCAGGCTCTAAGAATGTGCAGTGTAGAGGAAGAAGTGAAAAGGAAAACGTGCCCAAATAAAAAATGCCATGCAAAATCATTGCCAATCAAGTGCTGGGCGCTATTGCCTGAGAGGCCCCCGTCAATGATGTCCCAGGACATGTGTGTCCATCTATGTCTGTGTACGAAAACCAAGAAAATAATCCAATTAAACTTAACCAAAAAGATCTGATGTGACCGTCACACTGTTTTCTGCCCTCCAAGTCCAGCACAAGTGTTGTTAAAATAGTGGTGTCCGTGTGGTGTATTCTCAGAACTAGCTGGAGCCAGGTAAAATCTTCATGCTCACATTGGCTTCCCTTTACATTGACTCTTCAGAACTCCAGTAAAAGGTGCAGGCTGGTCTTCGAACCCACCCCCAAAGGGGCCCATTTCAAGTCTTTGGGCCAGAGTTTTGGGCTCATGGATTACACGGGATTCTTCAGCTCCCAAAACACACACTTATAGACAGAGAGTGATCTTTTAGGATAAAAATAGTATACTATTTATTTCAAATATGTTTAATTGAGGACAGGACACATTTAATTCAGGACAGACACATTTCTCCACTGTTGCATATTCTGGTTGGATAAGTTTCTCTCTGGGAGTGAGGTTGCCAAGTCTTTTCTTTTGCACTTACACACTGAAGTTTAGTGCCCCAGGGCCTAATCAGCAATTACTGGCAATTATCTATTATTAACAAGGCGTACTAGACAGTCCTTGTTGTTGTTTAGTCCCACAGTGGTGTCCGACTCTCAGTGACCAAATGGACGCAGTACGCTAGGCACATCTATCCATTTTTATATGGTTTTCATGGCAAAGACACTGGAGTAGGTTGTCAGTTCCTTCTCCAGTGGACCACGATGTGTCTGACCTGTCTGCTATGACGTGCCCATCTTAAATGACCGAACATGGTGTAGCTCACAGCTTTACTGAGGTACACAAGCCCCTTCCCCACAACCAGGTAGCAATCCAGAAGTGGACTTATTATTACATATAGCTATATTTGGTTACTCTGCTTTGTCACTTGACCATGCAATTCAGCAATTCTGATAAGCATAATCAGAGTACTTAAATAAAATGAAAAAATATATATATTTGCATTCTTAAAGTTGATGAATAAATCACTGTTTCATAAAACTTTTTTATAATCTTGTTCAGGTGCTGCAAGAACCAAAAATCCTGGCAAATCGCAGTACAGCTCTCCTCTTGCAACCAAAAATAAAAGCTTATTATTTTGGGTTAGTTAGAAGTTCTTATGTGAAATATGGGATTTATTATTTCAGTAAATGTGCATTTAGAGCCATCTTGCTTATATGCTCAATGTATCTTGCAGTGCAGAAACTCCTGCTTTGAATATGGTATTTTTAAACAACTATAAAGCAGAGAAAAGAACTTCAATTTTAACTGATCTACATGATGACGCAGAGCAATTTGAATGGCTTCATAAGTGTTATGCATTAATTCTCTAGATGAGTTACAAATAACTAAAAGCCGAGATGGAACTGGGGGGATGTCGTTATCTGTAATCTTTTATGTCATTTGATTGAACCACAACTTCCAGATCATGTTCCTCGGTATTTCGGAGGAAATCTCAATACGACAGACCATGATTTGATGTCACCAGATTCGGGGCCCCAGGAGATGACTTTCTACGTGTGATAATATTCATTCATCAAGCGAGTGTGACCGTCCCGGGTATCTCTGCAGCATCTCATCTTCACACCTCACATTTCCTGCTTTCAGAGTTGAGGGCTGATTACATCTCACACTCATGTCAAAAGGGCGTAAACAAATAATGTTAATCATCAATCTCTGCCTCAAATACATCACTAGTGAGGTCTGTTGAGGTTTTTGTGTTTATATTTATTTTTAGAATTACATTAAATTTTGGGAGATTTAGTACACACCAGTAATACTTTTCAGAGAACTGGTAAGATCTAAATGGCAGCTGTAATGCAGTAATTGTTGTTGAGTAGTCGTTCAGTTGGGTCAGACTCCCTATGACACTATGGACTGCAGCACACCAGGCACATCTTACTAGTATGTCCTTGGTTGTGCTTACCCATAAGGTTATCTTGCCACATATACTGCTGTGGGTTTCCAGCCCTTCTCCCGTGGGCTGCAATTTGTCTGACACCTTTGCTATGACCTGCCCATCTAGGGTGACTCTACATGGTGTAGCTCACAGCTTAATTGAAGAAAGCAAACCCATTCACTACCACAAGGCAGCAACCTTATGTAATGCTTTAGAACAGAGGTGTCTAAGTTCTGTCCTGGAGAGCCCCACACAGGCCAGGATTTAAGTACAGGTGAGTCAGTTGTTTCTTCAGTCATTGATTCACCTGTTCACAGAAAGGATATCCTCAAATTTTGGGCTATGTGGGGCTCTCCAAGACTGAACTTGCTTTAGAAAATCCAGTTGGTAGTTGCAGCTCTCGGATTCAGATAGGACGACATTGAAATGGGAACATGTTAGTGTTGAGGTTACCTAAAGAAGTGGTGAAACATGTAGAGAGGTTACCACACTGATTGCTATTACTGTGTGTCCTTGGTATTGTCTTCACACCACCACCTCACCTTGAAGCAAAAAAATTCAAACATCAGCACCTTCCGGTCAGCTTAAACCTCACTTCCCCCTTGCTCGGTGTTACCCGTGCTACTGTATTTACATTACCCACGGACTGGTAGGGACCGAGAGTGATTCATTTCTTATATAACCCCATGAGGAATGCAAAGTTATAAAAAAACATTTTGTTATCACACTGAGCTGAGCTAATCAGACCCTGAAGTTGATGACCTCTTATTGTCCATCTCACTGTAACATTCTTATACAATGAATCAGTCAGAGGATGCAAAAGGTAAAATCAATGCTGTACTATCCACATAATCCAAAATAGGTTAGTAGGCGAGCTAATAGTTGTCATTCAGAATCTTCTCGTGTTGTTATTTCCTAGTGTGATAATAAGCTTTAGGTAAGCTGATGTAACAAGAGATCCTGTGAGTGGGGAATAATAATTTGGGGCAAGTTATAAATATTAGAAGGTAATATGGAGATGTCCATTTTGATATATTTACTTTTAAAAGTGTTATTATCCTATTATCATCGGATATATCAACATTGATAAAAATTAACCTGCCTATTTCCCCAGAAAGGGCTACCAGTCAGAGCAGGGTGTCGGAGGATGAGCTGCCCTCAGCCAGGGACTCAGAGGGTACAAAACAGTTTAAATATTTAACTTATATTTTTTTACACCATGAAAGTCTGTGCCATATTGTCTAGTATTTCTCTAGCAGAATAGTCAGAACAATTGTCTAATTACCTCCCCCTCTCCCTTTCCCCTCACTTACCTTCCATCAGCAGCTGCTCCTCCGCGCGTCTTCCGACTGCGTCAGGACCCAGCCAATGACGTGACGCGCATGTGACGTCACGTCATTAGCATATGCCGGGTCCCGACGCAGCCCGATGAGGAGCGGAGGAGCGCAGACGCAGCTGCTGATAGAAGGTAAGTGAGGGGAAAGGGAGGAGAGGGGGGGTAAAGTGAGGAGGGGGGTTGAGGAGGGAGGTTGAGGTTGAGGATGAGTAGGGGGGTTGAGGATGAGGAGGGAGGTTGAGGATGAGGAGAGGGGTTGAGGATGAGGAGGGGGGTTGAGGATGAGGAGGGGGGTTGAGGATGAGGAGGGGGGTTGAGGATGAGGAGAAGGGTTGAGATGGGGGGTTGAGGATGAGGATGGGGGTTGAGGAGGATGATGATAAGGGAGGGGGAGGGAAAGAGACACAAGGGAGAGGGGAAGAGAGACAAAGGAGAGGGAGAGGGGGGAAGAGACACGGGGGTGGAGAGACATGGGGGGAAAGAGACACAGGGTGACTCGAGTATAAGCCAAGGGGGACCTTTTCAGCCTTAAAAAACTCGGCTTATACTCAAGTATATACAGTATATCAATATAGACATGAAAAAACAGAGCACAAGTGATATTCTTTCTGTTGGACAAACATCTCACTAAGACTGCTGTTATTATAAAATAAGAAAAAATCACAAGAAAGTGTGTTAGAAAAAGTCCATATTAAGTCCTGTATTTTTAGTGTTGAAAAATGTGATCATCTTTAATTCAAATGCTTTTCTCTCTTTGATATTTTTAAATTTTCCTCTAAGTATTTTGAGTTTTAGATTTTGGATGGAGTGATCATTCTTGCTAAAATGGTGTCCCACTGGGTTACAATAACTTTTCTGTCATCATTATGCTTTCTTATTGAATTTCTGTTTAAATTCATACTTAAGTGCATTTTTTTGTCTGGTTTCTCCAATATATCAGCCTGTGTTACATAATGTATTATATAAGCTACATTGGAGGACATCCATGTATACAATCCTTTGATGTTATAGGTCTTGTTGTTATGTGTGGCTGCATCATCATTACAAATGTGTTGACATAACTAACAGGCACTTTTGTTACAAGGTTTAGTTCCATTTTTTATATTCAGTTGTTCATTGGACAATTTTCTGCTGACAAGTTTTTGTTTCTCGTTTGGTGGTTGTTTAAATGCAAGGATGGGAGGTTTGGGGATTATATTTTTTAATTGGGCATCTTCGATTAGTTATGGTCTAAAATTGGATGGTATGTGGTCACTAGAGGGATACGTGAAGTAGTTTCTTTTGTTTTGGATTGTAACAAATGTTCATGTCGACGCGGAGGCTGCACAGGCTCCCTGGGTCAGCCCACAGCGTCTTGTGACCCAGCGGAGCCTGTAAGGCGTTTAGCCAATCAGAAGCGGCGGGGGCGGGACTTCCGCCACATTGCGCGCCAGGAGTCACTTCGGCGCGGTCTCCGTGGAAAACGGACGGAGGTCTGAGGGCTCCTGCACAGAAAGCATTTTTATAAGTAGGAGGTTAAAACTGAGAATACCACAGCTTAAAAGCACATAAGGGGCAGCGTGAGAGTGCCTATCCGTGTGTGTGTGTGTGTGTTTGTTTTGTTTTTCCTGTCCGTTTTGTTTTGTCTTGGGGGTCTTTCTGTGCATTGAGGTAGGGATGCTTCAGATCTAGAGGCCTTATTGGCTGATGTTAGGACCCGTGCCTTAAGCCAAGGAGTCAGGTGGGTGTAGGACAGGCTGGGCCCTCCCATGCCTTCTGTAGGAGACCCCCGTTACATTGGACAGGCTCAGCATGCAGTTGCTGGAGGCCTAGACAATACTGGGGGTGCCATTGGGCTTGTCTCCTTTCCCTTTCATGCAGAGCCACTAGACCACCGTCCAGTGGATGACCAGGCCACGGGTGACCGGGGTAATACGGGGCAGGTTAGCCAGGACCCTTTACCCCTCAGACAAGAGAGAGCCGGGCCCACGGGCGGTGAGTGTGAGGGCCTAGAACTCCTGCCATTACCAGTCATTTTGCCCACAGGGCTCCGGCCGTGGCAAAGAACAAAGAAAACCCTGTTACCACCCCAAAAAGGGGGTGCAGGGGGTAATAAAAATGACAGGAGCCCTAAAAAAGTTTCCTACAGACCCTCAAAGTGCCGACCATGCGGTCCCCTCTAATCCTGACCCACAGGTAGAATTTGCGACGCCCCAAGCAGTTTCAAGGGTAGTGGTACAGAGTGCAGAGCCCGCGGCACTAGCCCATTCCAGCCGCGCAAGCTTAGGTGACCAGGACCAGTCCTCAGGGGAGGAACAAACGGTATGGGCACAGGCATGCAGGTCACAGAGAGCTAGTGACTGTTCCTCTTGCACCCATAGGTCTGAAAGGCGATCAAGATCGAGGAGCAGGAGATCCTGCCGATGCAGCTGTGCCTGCGGATCGGAAAGAGGATGGAGCCCGCGGAGGGCCAGAAGGTCAGAATCCCCAGGACGTCAGAAAAGACGTAGGGACATCCCGTTGGCAGTATCTACTCCGAGGCTCCCAGAAGCAGGTGAGACAGTTGGTGGAGTAGAGGAAGCAGACAAATGCATACTGCCACACTCTAAAGGGGGATTTTTGTGGTCCCTTAAGGCCCTCTTAGCCACACATAACATCGCGGTAAGCGAGCAGGAGATGGGTACGTGGATAGGAGGATTAGCCAGAGGGGCTTGGTCAGAGCAGTCCAATAGCGTAAGCAATGGGGAGCCGGCGGCACTAGGCCCCCCCGGTCATTGTGGGCGGGCTGGGCCCGCAAGCAAGCAGCACCAAGGCAGTAGCCTCAGACGCAGCCATGAGACCAATCGTCTTGTGTGCGCTGGACAACCTGGGGGCGCATCTACCCCAGGAAGTTAAGGAAAAAATATGGAGCAGGGAATTCGTCGAATTGTTCTCTCTGCTGCCTATGTCCAGACAGATGGACTCAGGCGAGAGGAGTCTACGTGAAGGAGGGTCTTATAGGAGAATGCCCAGAACCTTTGACACGTGGCTACAGGCCTTTTCGATCATGGCATGTGTGCTATGCGAATGGCACCCTGAGCAATGCCCAGGGCTGTTCGTATACATAGACGAGATTCGCAACGCCCACAAGGTGTATGGGGGCATGGCATGGTGGCGGTACGATGAAGAATTCCGCCAGTACCTGGCATCTAGGCCAGCTATGGCATGGGGCGACAAAGCGGTGGCATACTGGCTTAACATTGCATGCAAGTCTCAAGACCTGTTTTGCCTACAACGAAGGGGTATGTAAATGGGCCCCTAACTGCAGGTTCAAGCACGTGTGCTCCAACTGCAGTGGCGAACATCCCCTGGCCAGATGCGCCAGGCCAAAGGAAGGCAACAGAACAGAGCCCCCTGCCAAAGGGCAGGACGCCCATACGCCTCCCCGGCATGCTGCCATGGTTAAAACACTACGGTAGAACGGCGGGCAACAGCGCCGTGGCTCGCCTCCTGGAAGTGGGTTTCCAGGAGGGATTTAGTATCCCATGCACAACAGAATTGCGGGGGTCCACGGCTCCAAACTTGCGTTCGGTGCGGGAATTCCCGGGGGTAGCAGAAGCTAAGGTGCACAATGAGGTGCAGCTGGGGAGGATGACAGGGCCATTCGTTCCCCCCCCCCATCAGAGACCTTATTGTTTCCCCCCTAGGCGTCATTCCCAAAAAAGAGACTGGTAAATTTAGGTTGATTCAGCATCTCTCATACCCAAAAGGCGGGTCAGTTAATGACGGCATCGCAAAGGATCAGTCAGCTGTATCCTACGAATCGTTTGACCGGGCCGCCGAAATGGTCAGGTTTGCCAGCGCGGGGGCGCTCATGGCAAAAGTTGACATTGAAGCAGCTTTTAGCTTGTTACCGGTGCATCCAACGAGCCACCGGCTCCTCGGTTGCTACGTCGATGGCAACTATTTCATCGACCTATGTTTACCTATGGGGTGCTCCATATCATGTGCCTACTTCGAGGCTTTCAGCTCATTCTTGCAATGGGTTGCACGCAGGGAAGCCGGGTACAAGAGCATTACACACTATCTGGATGACTTCTTGTTCGTTGGTCCAGCAGGGCAAGACATCTGCCTTTTCATTTTGGAAGTGTTCACCAAAATCTGTAGAGATTGTGGGGTACCACTGGCACACAAGAAAACTGAGGGCCCCACGACAAAAATTGACTTTTCTGGGGATTCAGATAGATTCCAAGACAATGGAATGCAGTCTTCCCCTGGAAAAGGTAGTGGACATAAGAGCGGAACTCAGTGCGCAAACAGGTGCGCGCAGGGTGACCCTGTGACGGTTCCAGTCCATTATGGGAAAGTTAAACTTTGCCTGTAGGATTATTCCTATGGGTAGGGTATTCTGTAGAAGAATGTCACTTTCTACTGCGGGCGTCATTAGGCCGCATCACTTCATAAAAGTGTCCCGGGCCATGCGGGACGACGCACAGGTGTGGTCAGTCTTTCTGGCCGATTTCAATGGGTCGGAGATTATTCAGAAAGGGCGCGCTAATAGCGCCGATCTGAAACTGTATACCGGGGGCAGTCGGGTGCGGCGCCTATTTTCAGGGAAAATGGTGCGCCGCACCATGGCCAGACGAATGGGAGGTGGCAGGTCTTACGAAGAACCTGACATTCTTCAAACTCTTCCCCATAGTAGTGGTGGTGCACTTATGGGGTTCAGAGTTAAGAGATCGGCGGGTGTTATTCCACACGGAAAGTCGGGAAGTTGCACAAGCAGTGAATCACCTCACGGCAACTTCCATACCGGTGGTGAGACTACTTCGGCACCTAGTGCTGTGTTGCCTGGGCCGGAACAAATGGTTCCAGGCGAGGCAAGTACCGGAGTTAGAGAATGGCATTGCTGACGCCCTTTCTCGGTTTCAGGAAGAACGGTTCAGGGCTCTGGCCCCCCGGGCGAACACGCTGGGAGAGGCCATTCCCGAAGAAATCTGGGAACTTGGAGCTGCCAGGTGACGAGACTCATCAGACAGTCTGTTGCCCCGGCGACGTGGTCCGAGTATAAATGGGTATGAGCAAAATGGAACGACTTAGTAAAACTGGCTGGTGGGTCGACATCAGAGGATAAGACCCTAGGGATACTGCTTTGGTTTCTGCTGCGGTGTGCAGAGGAGGGCGAGAAAAAAGCAGTAGTCGATTGAACATGAAGGCCAGGGCCGTGACCTGTCTAACTGGCGGGGCAGAGGAACCTTACAAAGGAATTTATAGTGCTCAAGGTGGTGCGCGGCATGTTTAACGGGGATCGCAGGCCAGACACTAGGCGGCCGATCACCTTCTCTTTGTTACTGCAAATTGCGAAGGTGTTGGCAGTAAAGTGTAGAACCCCCTTTGAATCTCTGCTTTTCCGTATGGCTTTTTCCCTGGCGTTCTTCGGAGAGTTCCGGAGAGGGGAGTTAGTCGCAAACAGTAGATAAGGTTCCGGGGGCATACAAGTGGTGGATACCTGCCTCAGGGAAGGCACGGTGGTGGTATGGCTCCGGAGGTCTAAGACCGACCAGCGGGGTAAAGGTAAAGAGGTGGTGTTGCACCCCGTAGGCACGGAGTGTTGCCCCTACGGGTGTATGGTGGAATACCTTGGTCAGAGACAGGTGTGATGGTGTTCGCTGTTAATCCATGCCGACGGGACGCGTTATCCCGGTACCAGTTCGAAAGGATGCTAAAAGTTGCACTACACAGTTTGGGCTTGGAGCAGGCAGAGTTCGGAACACACTCGTTCAGAATCAGGGCTGCTACCGAAGCAGCTAGGTTAGGCTTACCCGATGCAGCGGACAAGCGGATTGGTAGATGGGAGTCAGAACGTTTTCGGTCTTTCTGCTCTCAGGAGGACAGAAGCAACTGTGGATTGTGGGTCACTCGTACGTGTACTGGGCCCACAGGTTGGCCGCAGATACAGAAGGAAGGACACAACTGGGTTTTCCTGTTACGGACTTACACGTGCGGTGGCTCGGGGTTCGAGGCCTGCAGTGGGCACAGTTGGATGGGTTGTTGGACACTTACGCTCAGCGGTACGGTCAACCCACGTTACGCTGGCGGTAACGATCTAGGAACGGTTCCCATGCGGAGAATGCTGAAAGTTATGAAGAGAGACCAAGAAGTTCCCGGGTACATTCCTGATATGGTCGGTTTGGATAAATCGAGGCAAAAGATTAACCAGCAGCTGGCAAGTTTAGTCTGGAAGTTGGGTTCCATTGCCAAAGAATTCGAGCCAGCCGGTGCCGATGATTTTTTCGGGAAAGACAAGGTACACCTCACGGAAATGGGGCTGGAGTTAGTTATGTTGGAGCTTAGGGAGAGCGCCGTTCGGGCCTTGGCTTTGATGGAAAGCAAGGGGGGATCGCAGTCTCAGGAGGAGTCCCTTGCGTGCTCTGTGGCGGGAGGTGAGTTGCCCGGCCCACTGGCCTAAGTGGGCGTGGCCCTACCTCACAGGGCGTGCTTAAGATAAGCATTGGGGCTTTGGGCAGGGCCCAATGCGTGAGGTCACTGTCCGTGGCCGGGCTCCTCCCCCTATAGTTTAATATGTTAATATGTTAATATGGATACTATATGCAAGTTTTTAAGTTATGTTAATTGGTTAAATTATAATAAAGCTGTGGCCCGTGTTTTCTCCCAAACAATCGGTGTGGTATGAATCATTTTAAGATAAGCCTAAATGGATCATGCTTGGGTCATGGTGTATTTTGATGGCAGTGGTTATTTTCTTAATAATAATAAGAAAATAATACAGAGTTTGTAACCCTTTTGTTTGAACAATTCAGACAGTGTTTTTGCATTTTTATCGCGGTCTCCAGTGTTTGAGCATATGCAGTGGTATCTAATAGCTTGACTATGGATGATGGCTTGTTTGGTGTTGGAGGGATGGAAACTGGAGCTGTGTAGGTAGCTACATCTGTGGGTTTATATATATACAGATGAGTGGAGTGCCATTGGTGATGGATATAGTAGTGTCTAGAAAGTTTACTTGTTCTGTAGAGAAATCCATTTTAACTTTTATAGACGGATGGAAAGTGTTGAATGAACTGTGAACGTCTCTGAGTTTGCTTTCTCCTTCTGTCCATATAATGAACAGATTATCTATGTAACTGTATTATTTGTATAGTTTGTAAATGGATACAGATTTGAATGTTTCTTCTAGATTGGCCATAAATAGGTTGGCGTATTGTGGAGCCATTTTGGTATATAAATATATGTAGAGAGAGAGAGAGAGAGAGAGAGACATGGTAGTCACATATATTTGAGCTGTGTTTTAAAAAACTAGATGTAAAAGTGGGTAAAATGTTTTTTGGAACTTGGATTTACCATGTATTTAATGCAATTATATGTAGGAATTGTCTGTTATAAAAGTACAAATAGTAATTCACTGATAATGAGCTAATCTCAGCATTCAAGCCCCTCTAACCTATCTACATGGGGTTCTATTGGACCTCCATAACATCTACAATAATCCTCCTACCATAGAGTTCCCTACAGACCCCCATGGCATCCTAATAATAACCATTTACCATGTGGGTCCCTATCGGCTTCCATGGTAATTTAACCTATCAGCATAGGGATATTTATAGGTTGGTCCCTATAGATCCTCATGGCATAATAACCCAAAGTAATAGGGGTTCATATGGACACCCATGGCACCCTAACCACTACCGTAGGGGTCTTTACGGATCCTCATGAACCCTATCTCCCTAGGCCATTCCCCATAGACCCCAGAAATGTGTTCATTGTGATTGATTACACGTTTAAGCAACCAGAGAGCTTTCAATTCTCCTATTCTTATTTGTTTTTAGTAACAACCAATCAGAATATGGTTTAATAATAGTGTTGAACTGATCTTTCTGGTTATTGTAAGGACCAATCAGAGAAGATATTCTCAAAAAACAACTGCAGTTCAAGAAAAAGACACTTGCTTGTCAAATATGTACCAAACTAACAATATTACTGTGTAACCTATGGATCCTCTTCTGGATCTCTACCTTGTAGTTGTGAAGGGGCTTGTGTACTTCAATGAAGCTGTGAGCTATACCATGTAATGTCACCTAAGAAGGTCATAGCAGAGAGGTCAGACAAATTGAGGTTCACTGGAGATGGAATTGGCAACCCACTCCAGTATCTTTGCCAAGAAATCCTTGTGAATAGACACAACCAGTGACTTACCAACTTAACAACAACAGAAATCTATTGTTATAAAAAGAATGGGTGGAAAATCTGAGCTTTGTTTATGAGTACGAAAATACATTTTGTGTCTGCTACATCACATCCTGAGAGCTGGATAATGAGAGTGTGTGTTTATAGTTATCAGTGGAGGGAGGGGTTGGGGAATGGCACAAGTCCACAACCTTTGTTTGATGATATGTATACAGTATTTCTTCCCCCCTCAATAGCCATGAAGCAGACACATTGGATTTAATGCAGCCATAGCTCTCCATAAATGTAAATACCCCGTCTGACAGAACTTTCACCCATGTATCATGGATCTCTCCAGGGTTCTTCAGAAGCATCAAATATTGCTGGGCTTTTTTCTAATTAAAAACCATCTGTTTGACTATTTTCCTGCCTAATTAGGCTTGTAGACTCTAACTTTTCAAATATATATTTTTTCATTGTGCAATGGTCCCGTAATATTCTTTTTTTTCGAGGATTGGCTGTTCCTCTCAGAGAAGGGTCATCTGGATTTTTCAGGACTGGACCATCCATTTTGAAGGAGGCTGATAACAACTAAACAACCAGCCGCATTTATCTCACATTTATCTCACCCCTCTGTCTTCTGCATCAATATCTATCCACACAGTAATATGATGTGATTATAAATATAATTAATGGTGCAGTAGTAATGCTTATATTCACTCATAACTTGTATTCAGGTACATAAAGGGCTCTATCCATGATTAGACATTTTCTTACTGGGTTCAGCAAATATTTTTTTTATTTCTTATACATTTCTATCAAAACTATAGTAGTAATGTTATAGTATAAGTATAGTATTACCCCTATTTAGGAGCTTCCCAATATCCAGAACTAGGTGATCTATTGGTCCAATAGGGTGCCACTCTCTGAGTACTTTTTGCAATTTGGAGTGATGGGAGGGAGTGCAACATGGCAGCTCCTTAAAGATAAACAGAGAGACCCTCAGAGAGTAAAATGTAATACCTCTATATAATTTGGCTAAAAGGGCTGGGTGCAACTTATACTTGTATTAATGCCACACTTCCCTTTACCTCATGGAGATAACCTAATGCAGAAAACACAGAAAGTCAGCCATCTATAAATACCCAAAGTGTTAGCTGGTGTCCGTCCAGTGGTTGTGACCTGGGTTTGATTCCAGTCAGGGAACCAAGAGGTCACAGCACCCTGAAGCCAAGCAGGGTTGGGCCTGGTCAGTACTTGAATGGGAGACCACCTATGAATACCAGGAGCTGTATGCTGTGGCCCACTGGAGAAGTAACTGGTAGCCCACTCCAGTATCTCTGCCATGAATACCAAGTGGATCACCATGGTGTGTTGTGGTCCATGAGGTCACAGAGAGTTGGAAACGACTGTACAACATACACACACACAACTACTCAACACGTGAGTGGGATAAAACTTCTCTCTGGAGTAAGGTTGTATCTCCTTCCCATTCAAATCTGTGGAGTTGCCTAAAACATTAAAATATCATCATGAGGAAACTTAAAGAAAACATAGTCAGTTTGTTTTAACCCATCCATTCCTTACTGCTTATAGGAACTCGCCCCAAATCAAGTTGTTATTCTTAAGGAGCATACAAGTCATAACACTACACTATTTCTAAAGTAAAGTGTGTGCATTTCTAAAGTAAACCATTCCAGAGAAATTCACCATTGTTTGTGCTACATTTATATGCAAAGGAGTGGTTCCCCGAGCTAGTTTAATTGTCTAATTGATACCACAGCCAGTTTGTTTGTTTCAATGCTATCATACAGTGACATGGCAACACCCTATCAAGCACTATGGACTACAAATTAGCAAATGGAGATGCATAATTAGTATAAAGAACTAGGCCAAACAATACTGAATATCCCTATAATTATTTACTGTATAGAGAACCAGCTAGTACAATGTATGGACAGCTGTTAATGTTCTTTAAGATGAAAGCACCATATTGTTGAGGTGAAGGAGTCCCTTTAAACAACATATGGCAAACGTTTGAGTTCGATTTGGTGGAGCCCTGGCACAGATGTTGACGTTGCCTCATAAGGTTCTTAACATCTGGGGCATGTGACTAACCCAGAATCACCAAGAGGCCAGACATTAGTGATGTGAGGCTAAATTACAGCACAACTTGGAAATTCCACATTTTTTGGTCTCCGGTCATAGGTGTGGGCAAGACATTTCATAGATAATGAGCATGTTGGGTAGGTCTGTACGGGAATGTAATCTTTAACCCAAATACCCAAACCAGATCCCTGCATATCTTCCATGCTCATCACCAGAGGCTGAATCATGTCCTGGCTTCTGTGTGGCTGCTTGCAAAAGATGCAGATTCTCTGGCCATCACTGGTTTAAAAGATGGCTGAGTATACACAATGCAGCATTACAGGGCCACTGTAGTTTCATGATTCTGCTTGTGTCATGAGGTTGTCATGTAGAATAACGACGAGGGGATTGCTCTCTATTTACTTGTGTTGTGAATTGGCGCTTTACAGTGTCAGTCTTTCAACCCAACTGATGAGAGTCATTTAAGCTTGTAACAGCAGGTCTCCTAACTCCTGCCCAATCCATACTATGCTAGGGTTTAAAACACTCATATGCATGTGTAAATGGTATTGGATTGAAAAGTGAATCCTTTTTGGGCTCATTTGAATGTTCCTGCCCAGATTCCCAGAATGCCGTGTAATAACTGTATCTCTTACTTCTGAGCAGGAAATATGTTTTTTTTAATCTTATTTTAGACATTCATATGTGAACACAAATGTACTATTTATTAACAAAACAACTGAATGAAGATTTTATCTGAATACATGGTTCTGCCCTTACCTACCAGGTGTCTAATACTTTTAGGAACAAATGTAAAATGTCTGACACCATTAACATAGAATGTAATATAATATTAAAGGCTTGGTTTGTTTTAAAAAAACAAGATAAGAACATGCTATAAATATAATGTATCAGTGGTCCTTTAAAATTGTGGTTCTTAAATTGTATGATCTGAGGCCAGGCCGGTTACCTTCCATTACTTGTTGGAACTGACTTGAGATCCAGAATATTTGTAACAGGGTGATGCTACATATATAAAGTTATGACATTATTTGAAAAAAAATTTTTTACCGTCGGTGCAATGCACTGGGGCCCTGAACCTTTGATGGGCCCTGAGCTTACGCTGCCATGGTCCCCTGTGGACCCTCCAGATTGGGACTGGGATGCTCCCAAAAAAAGTGCGCCCGACCCCCTCCTGAGGAGGGCCACATACTTTTTTTCCTCTGAGCACCATGAAGTTCATGTTCATTACTTCTAGTCTTTTCTAGGGAATCCTGTCTTCTCGTGATATGGCCATAATATTTGTGCATTAGCCTCAAGATCAAACCTTCCAGTGAACAGTTTGTCTTCATTTCCTGAAGTACTGATTTATTGGATCTTCTTGCAGTCCAAGGGTCTCTAAGCAGTTTTCTCAAACACCACAATGCAAATGCATCAATTCTCTGGTGCTCAGACTTCTTTATAGTCCAGCTCTCACATCCGTATGTTACTACTGGGAATACCATAGTTCTACCCTTAGGGAGTTATCAGCTGCACCTCACTGAGGGGGCCCAATGAAGGCCGAAACGTACGTCTGGGGTTTGCTGTTTCTTCTGTTTAGGGTAGAATTGCCTGGTATTTCGGGGCTGGACCACTCTAGTGAGTGGGACCAGACTGATATACTACAGGATATTTCTCCCTGTAGAGGGCACAAGTGGCTAAAAGAGTTTGCTCTCAGAGTGGGTTATCATGTCCACAGAACTAACCTATTAAGGTTAGTTTGTTCTCTGATTGAGCACCTCTATTTTTTTTTATAGTTCTAACCATGCAGACCTGTGGATAATGTAATATCTTTACTTTTTACTAACTTGTCCAAGCTTGCCATAGCTTTTCTCCCCAGAAACAAACATCTTTTAATTTCATGGCTGCAGTCACCATCTGCAGGGATCTTGGATCCCAGGAAAATAAAATCTGTCACTGCCTCCACTTTTTCCCCCATGCGACAGGACCACAAAACTCTACAACATACAACACAAATAAAAGGGAAAAAAACTATCAAGAGCTAAAAGGACGACTTATATGACATATTTATAGTATTTGCTTTTGAAGAGCTTGGCATCCTAATGTGAAAAATGTTTTTACAATGTTTAAAATAAATAAATGCAGCCTTTAATTTGTAACTATTACATTCAGTTGTGCTGTAATGACGGCAGTCATTTTCCTAAAGGGATTGTATACCTGGGAGGACTGGGGTGAACTGTAAATTCAGGAAAGATCTTAATTTAGTTCTGTTGTAAAATGCTTTTTAAATAGCACATGTCCCCCTCAAGCTAAAATGGAATCACCTATGACAAGAGCAGAGCCATCTAAACATTTGTTTTTCTCTAATGATGTTCCTGCATTGCTCCTAATATTGTTAGTTT